>CP136875.1:16677500-17277500 GCA_033000465.1 Sciaenops ocellatus | reverse complement strand
ACAAACTGACCAATTAACCCAGTTTAATATTTTACCCAAATACATTTCAAGCTTACTCACAGTTTAAGTTCTAAATTAAAGATAAGACGTTTATTAAATTTGTGTTCCTCAAATTGATGAGTCCCGTTTAACTGACAGCATCAATGATGTAATATAACCATTTAATAGGATTACAAAACAATATCTACATATATAGATATATATATCAACTTGTTATGACCTTTCACTAACACCTGCTCCCACTGCAGTCACAAAAACGTTTCTTTAACTACACCAAAATAGAGACTGCGGTAGATTTTTCCCTGAATTCATCAATATAGGCGCCGTCACAGCGACGGGGGTGCTGAGGTGTGACTGCGGCTCACCTTTACATCACAAATATTATTCAGCAGGTGTCTGAATCTACACTCTGAAAGCAACCTCCCACTACATCCCTGATTACACATATGCTCTGCTAATCATCAAGCCAATTACTCAAATAACCTTTACTGCTATCTGTCCAGCTGAGCACAGACATTCCAGCGTTTAGTTTGCATGCGTGCACTTGAGCTATCTCGATGAGTATTTCTTTCTTTAAGCAGTGAGCTGTAGCAGTGAGTAATAACCTGCAGCCCTACTATTTTTTGTGTGGTTGTACACTCATTCAGTTTGGCACCAGGTTAACTGCGAGCAATGAGGTGATCAGGACTCATCTTGCATCAGTGAAAACACAGTATGTTGGAGCACCAGGGATTCAGATATTTTGTCTTCCACTGAAGTCCTGTGTCTGTTGGCTTGCAGTAAATCACCATTTACCAAACAGTGAAAAAAAAAACAAAAAAACGCCCATAAACTTTCACCAAAGCTTTTCATCTGTGGATTACTCTCTACTTGCTCCGTGTGCCCATAATTTGAGTTGACACCCTCGGTTACTCATTTTACAGCTGAGTATCACATACTGTGTCAGGAAAGCGGCAGTATTTCTCTGCTGGCATCACGCCTTACAGGAATCTATTTGCCACACTTTTCATTTAACATCACATTCAGTGGCTAACTTGCAACACCCTCTGACCCTCCTCTCAGACTGCATTCACTCTCAGTGTTCAAGGACCATTTAGATTTACACATTAAACACTGGCAGCGCTGTACCAGCTGTCTGGCCAACTTTCTAAATCATCAGGCCAGATGTGCAGCTAATTGTCATGGCAAGCGTGGCATCTCAACACCCCGCCGTGACAGCCTCCAGCAAGAGGAAATTTATGAAGCATGTGTCTATATGCATGTTTGTGACATGTCTGAGTACATGATACTCTGAATGTGACAGACTTCCCTTCCTGCTTCCCCTGCTAACCCTTCCCGGGATGCCTCTGTGACTCTGGAGTAGGTGATGTCAGCACTGTTTCCCATCCTGGATAGGTGTGATCACACACACAGCTGCAGACCTGGCAGGGGGGGGGGCACCAGAACTGAGAGGCACCACCCCCAGCCATCTGACCCAGAGAAGGCTCACTGATCTGGGCCTTGTTAAAACAGCAGGTGGGGGACCCTCAGAATAGCTCTTGGTGTCCTCTTCTTCTCTGTGTAACTGGCATCACAGTCAGTGCTCAGATCATCCCTCCCAGGTGGGTTGCAGTATGTGTCTGCATGTGTGTGTGTGTGTGTGTGTGTGAACGAGAGAGTCCGGATGGCAGGGAAGTGCCTGTTGTTTACACATCTTATTTTCCCTCTGATGATAATACATCTGCTGCTTTTGGAAACAGACCATCGTACACCATTACATCTGTTGATTAGCTAGCCGATTGCTTTTGATCAAGTGGATTCAGGGAAAGGCATTACTGATGCTCAATACATCTGCCTTATGACTGCCAGTGTAAACAGCTCTGGAACGCTGCTGTAAGCGATTGCTGTTAATCCATCAGGGAAATGGTCTCCTCGGCCTCGACTATTGCCTTTTTCTAATTATTGGGACTGCCAGCTTTGATAACTACGCCCTATCTGTCACATATGTATGGATTGCGCCCCGGTTGACTGAGCGAAGATTGCATGGCAATGTAAACCGGTGAGCAGGTGGAGTAAGCAAGACGGGGGAAAAAGCTTCATTTGTCAACACAGATGACTGTGGTCTGCCTCTTGGCCCATTTATCATGCTTCAACGGCAGTGATGTGGATCGTACAAATCCAAGATGCTTTTTTGAATGTTACACCCTGCGTATACCCCGAACATGAGCCAACGTTTGCAAAGTGCAGACTGACATCTAACCTGGTCACCATGGAAGAGGCGTAGGCTCAGCAGAGTGGCTGCGAGAGGCTAATTTTCATCTGTGTATTAATCAAACAGGCGTGTGGGTTCAGCTAATTGCTCTGGGAAGACATCCAACTAGCAAGCCTTTTTTCCCTCGAGTTGGCCCAGCTCTTTGCAGAGGAGAGGAACAGCTTGACGGCTACTGCCCCAGTCTTAGTTGAGTGGGAAGGATCCATGTGTCCAAAATGCATAGGATAATAGTCAGAGTTGGTGGACTCTTTGTCTTGTAAGTGACTTGCACAACCCTAATGAGTCTGTGCCACTGCGAAGTATCCTCTCTAACTTTACAGATACGGTGGAAAATGTCAGATTCCTCTCTGCCATGGATACATTTATTGATCTGCCCACGTCCCTAAACGTCTCACATCATAGCCTATGCTGAAATAATGTCAGCACATTTCTCTTTTTTGGGTACTATATAAAACACAGTTTTCAGTCCTCCCCTCATTATAGTCAAACTGGCGACTTCTCCTTCCCATATTTGCACCTACTCTCCCTCAGCCTTTTGCTACATCAGCGACGGATATAAGGGCACTTATTCAGCATATCATTCTGAAGCCTCGCTCGGTGTAAGTACAAGCACTGACTCAGCAAAGAGGGAGTGGAAGGGAAAAACAGAGATGTAATAAAAGAATTAGAGAGACGGAGAGTTGGGAAATGAGCGACCAAACAAGAATAACCTGAACCTGCTGGAAGTGTCTATTAATTCTGTGTGCCAAACTGAAATTTTAAAAAGGAGCTGCAATCACATTTAATGGAGTGTGTGTTTGGCGGCTCCTGGTTGCCTGAGTATTAGCTCATAGCTTACTTGCAGGAGATTAGCTTTCCTTCTCTTTGTCTCTCACCTTTTAATTTGCACTGAAGCCTTTCTACACGGTGGAAAGAGAAAGTGAAACTTACAAGACAAGGCAGGCGTGGTTACAAACTAAATGGCTGAGGGCTGTTGCTGATTCTTGCATGTGATTGTGCCGAACCCGACCGGATGAACCGAAGAAATTGTGGTACACCCAATTCCCAGTTGTAGCAACCAATGAATGAATGATGAACTTCCTCCTCTTCCTAAATTGTGCAGGAATAATATCATGGCACCAATCCTTCAATCACTTATTAGAGGTTCCTCCCTTGTGGCTTCACTTCCTCTAAATATAAAGGGAGGGAGCATGTGAGACAATGCAGCTGAGTAAGAATCAAAGAGACAGAGAATTGTCTTGATTCTTAACTTCTCTGAATATTATGTCTGACACAGTTTTGTTTTGTTTTGTTATGTTTGGGATTTTACCCCCTATCCACATCTCATAAACGGGTCACAAAAGAAATCTTCCTCTTCAGGTTTCAATTCACTCAGCTCTTGTGAATGAGAGCTTAAGACAACAAAAGCTCTTTTTTTTTTGTTTTGTTTGCTGAAGCCATTTGCAATTTTGGCTGCTTGTGTGATTCCCTCCAACTGACCCCCCTCCCAGGAGAAAGAGATGCTGAACGACAGCCGAAATGAATAAAAGTGAGTGAGAGCTATACTATTTTTCCCCCCCTCCCTTTTCCCCACTCTTCCTCTTCCATCTCCGATCAAATTCAGAGCCAATTCTGGCACAAAAGAGACACAAAAGACACAAAAAAGGATACGGTCGATGACTACACTGTTTTGCGAGCTGACAGGCAGACAGATTGTTGTTGTTGAAGGGGGAAAAAGGGGATTGAGAGAGAGAGAGTAAAAAGCATTAAGCTGCTGCAAAATATATGTGCATTTATGTTGTCACAGTAACTGATATTTTAATACTACTTGAACTTTTTTCTGTTATACTAGAGCATATTTGTGGTTTGGATTAGTTAAAAGCCACAGAATGGGGAACTTTCTGCACTAGCACTCCAGCACTCTGTTTGTATATGTACATTTGCAGCTAACCATAATCTCTCCTCACATAGTCTTGCTCTCTCTGTTCTAAATTCCCTCCGTCTATACACACCTGTCTCCAACTCGATCACCTTCAAATCCAACAGTCTTTACAGCAGATTTACTAAAGCAATACAGCAGCTGCAGCAAACCAATCCTATTTGCACCTTATCTGGTGCCGGGTGATAGCACATGAAAGATTCAGAAGTGAACATCCATAGGATGCTCACTGCGACAGGTTTGCACAGACCTCGTGGGCCCCATCATGCATCGGTTATCGCCGGTCTGACAATGTGATTTCATCTCTTGAGGGCGAAGAGAGAGGAAGACAGGACAGTTGACTTCTCTCATTGCTCAGTGAGCTAAAACCTCAGTCACTCATATCAGTGGGGATGGATTACTCCTCGACCCATAAAGAAGAAAATATTGAAAAGAGAGAAGGAGGTGATGGGCTAAATGTTAGGGATAAGAGGACATTTATTTTTTTCTCTTGAAGGAAACTTCCATTATGACTGTTATTTTCTGGGGGGTTTTGCCATTATTGTGACAGTGGAATCATCAACTTATTGAGGTTTTGAAAGACAAACTACAGGTTAGTCAAACGGATCTATAAGAAAAAACATAAACATAAGGAAAAACTATGTACATATCCATTACAGTTTATAGACCAAATTCAAAACTAATTTTGGACAATTCACTGTGGTTGCGCACACACACTTGTCCTGTCCAATGAGTGATCATGACGCTTTCGCACACATATGGGATGACTGGTAGAGATGAGAAAGATTCCCATGTTTATAACTTACAAGCTGTCACATCACCGGGCGATTCAAAACAGTTGGTTGGGTGAGCAGCCCGACGGCACTATAACCATTAAATTTGGGTTTAATTAAATTGGACGGCAGACTTTGGATGATGTGAAGCATGCTTTGTTTTTTTTTTTTTTAGCAGCTTCCATGTAAATTCAACACCAGGTTAGGTCTTGTATATCAGAGATTTTTTAATCATAATTACACTTTGGATGTTGACTTGAACCCTATTTACAAGTTGGAAACAAATGCTTTAATAATAGAAGAGAATAATTCCCATATGGCATGAAGGTGACATTATTCCTGACCTAACTACTGCTTTCATCAGTTTTACCTCCAGACAAAATGCTAATTTGGCTAAACTGCTCTGCTCATGTTTCCAGATCGCAGCAACTACTTTAATCAATACAGTGTTATCTTCAGAGATAAAGATAATGGCAGGAGTACAACAACAATACAACCAAAACATAATAAACCAGACTTGTGTCATTATTTCTGTTCCTTTTTTTCAATCTCCCTCGTCCCTCTACTGTCATCTGTTTCATCATCCCTCTTCAGCCTCTTGTTTCCCTTCCAAGAAATGGAAATTAATTGGCAGCAGACCAACTGCTCAAGTTACAGTGAGTGGACTAAATATACTCGGCCTGTGCACATCAAACACCAACAAACCCACGCAGTGTATGTAAGAGCACTTGGAGCGACGGAGCAACCTCAGAGGTCTGAAGGTGCAACCGAGTCTGAATGAAGTAAATGAAAAGGCATCATGGCACAGTCAATGCCGTGCTCACCTCTTTTTCTCACACAGAGGGACGTTGTGTGGAATTTAACTCACGGCTAAACACCAGCCGTGGCATTTATTAAGAGCTCTTTTATTCCTCAAAAGGAATTACAGTTTAGAAAATGTATTCTTATTCTTATCTTTGCTCTACACTGGTCGCTTTTTAAGATCTCCACTCTCAGTTCTGACCAAATTTATGCTGATGGCTCCACACATTCATTCTTAATGGTTCATTTTCAGAACAACAAAAGCAGTGAATAATGAAGAGTTTTTTTTCCTGGTCTGCCAACAGCAGAATGCTTGACAGACTCGCAGAGTTAAGAATGGTGACTGAGAAAGGATGCATTCATCATTGCCGCCTTGAGTACATCACCGAGGGCTTGGAAACATAGACATGTGCGCTCTGCATGGATGAGCAGATGTAAACATCTTATTTGCCTCTCTTGGCCTTCCAGACGTTCTCTTTGCAGTCCGTCTTTCTCTCTCTGGCTCTGTGCTTTTACTTTTTCTCTGCCTCTAAGTCTTTTTCCCTTTCTAGTCATCGTTCTTTCCTGCTCTGCATTCAGTCTTTACTGTGTTCAAGGTAGAAACATCCTCCCCAAGGTAGTCAACAAGTACACTGAGATAAGAGCAAGAAAAGATTCGGTAACGCTGTTCAGGCTTTAAGCTGACCACCATTTTTAGATAGGGGTGGAAAAAGTTCAAAGCAGATTTTTGCAGTCAACACTGAAAAGTCTGACTGTGTTGATTTTCTCCACAGTGACACAACACTTAGAGTGTTTGGGTAATATGGTATAGATTTTTTTTTTTCTCTGGGAAAGTGGGCCAAAAGTGATGTAGGATGCTCATTTGGTGGTCGATTGATATATTAAAGGGGGGCATGGACTCATAGCGATTTTACAATCAATAGAAGACATAAGCTTTATTAAAACAGTACAGAAAGTCAATAGACAAACTTTCATGGAAAGGGCAAGGATGAATTATGGATGTGGTGATGAATCAAAGAGGGGAGAAGATGTAAGGGTCAGCCAAAGTCCAAAAAGTATTAGAAAAAATGCTAACAAGCAGCTTTCAATGATAATCAGTAGACAATTATAACACCCAGCCAGAAGCTGAGGGGACGTGTTAAATCTGAAAATTGGGAGTTTGCATACAAGCACTGCGGGAAATTGGTGTTTGTCTAAGTACAATGTATCCACTCTGAGATTCATGCATGTGTCAGCATTATGAGTTAATCATGGAAGAGAATAGTTTTAATGAGACCATTCACAATAGTGCAGACACCTGTGCGTTCAAACAGAAAATGAGTGTATTAGTCACAGAGAATTGTTAATAGCAGCGGCGGCAGCACCAATAGTAGGTGTAGATAAATCAGAATGCAAATGAAGGCATAATTTTTAATGAGCAATGTTGTCTGAGTTGTGTTAATAAAGGGGTTGTCCTGTCTGTGCCGGCCTGGTGCTTCTTGCAGTAAGTGAGCGGAGGTTTGACTAAAGTGTATCCAGAGGGAGCTGAGGCCTGGATGTGCAGCACTGACATTTGGACCTCACAGTGGTCCTCTCCTTGGGGCACCGAACTAAACACAAAGTAGACTAAATGTACTCTTCTTTTTTTTTTTTTTCTTACATGCTCTTATTTTCTTTCTGCCCTCTCCGCTCTTCATTTTGCTGAGCTGTGGGACTGCTGGGACCAGCTATATATATATATGTACTTTTTCTTTAGGTTTCAACCTCATTTATGCAGTCGTATCGTGAACCCTTACATGTCAGGCTTATTGAGTTAAATCCTAATCCTAAACCCACAGAACGAACATGAAATGCTGCACATTCAATTTGAAATAAAAACGAAACAAGCGCTGTCAGCACAATGCCTCACAATGCTGATATCATAATTTGTGGGGAAAATTATAAAAATAAACTTCACTGTATTAGAACGCTGGTAGAAAGGTGCACATATATCATTCTGTGCAGTTGTATAGTACTGATCTGAACTAAGCTGACGAACCAATTGTGTGCACAATACAAACAGGTTCACATGGTGCAGAGGTAGATGGAAGAAAGGAGATGAAACACAATAACTGGAAAGAATAGAAACGGGTAGTTTTGCCATCTCAGGCAATTATTAAAGGCAGGACGGAAACTGGACAGATCGGCCTGCTCTCTTGGTTCCTAACAGCTTATTGATCCGGAAAGTCACACACATAGGCAATGTGAGCTACAGGTATGAGCTACAAGTCCAGTGACCTACAGGGGGTAAAGATAGTTGAGGCAACCTTGTTATCACAGTGATGTAGAGCTTTAAAGGGCTTGTCATGAGTCAGAATTGAATATGAATTTTAAGTGCTGAAGACAACACATTTGTAAAAGGCTGTCCTAATTACACTTAAGCTTTGAAACCTGGTTTCATTCATGTTTTTGCTAAGGGAAGCAAGTAATGACTTACACAACATTTCAGTATGTGTATGTATGAGAAATATTTAGGTTTAAGCGACCAAATTTTAGGCCTGATTGCGTCTTACTCAAGTTTCTTTTTAGATAACACTTTGGCCTGGTAGTTTGACCTCCCTATCCACATGTTGAAGTATCCTTCAGAAGGAAGTGAGGAAGACACTGAACCCCAAATTGCTTCCAATGTGCAAGTCCCTCTGGACAAATGCCTCTGCTGATGGAGTCTAGCCCAAGTGAGTCCACAAATGGGAAGCATTACATTACACTCAAGTGTAGCAAACCAAACTGATGTTCTTGTAACTACAGCGCAGTACAGTGCAGATCATGTGTTAAAATATACATTTGAGACAAGATATTAAAAAACAATTGGATTTCTTTCATCACTTCCTGAGTGCATCTTCCTTACGAGTAAATCAACACTGTATTATAGAGACTGCCCGTCTCTGTGGAAGTGTTTGATCACATTGCGCTTCTGACCACACATCAATCAGCCATGTGAACACAGGTGCTTTTCATGCACTGTCAAAGGCAAAACAGCTGTTGTGACCCCAGGGTGTCCAGAAGTGCAACATGTTCAATACAGTATGTCCTTTAAATGCTTCAATCCAGTGCAGTGAAGCCGGACTTTCCGACTAATTCAGTGTAGATGTGCCCATTCATTCCATAAGCAGCTGCTGCAAAGTTGACAAAATAAATGACCCCCTAATAAGCCATTTACATTTAGATCTGCCAAATTAGCCAAGCCGCACAGTGAAGTGAAGTGAAGCTTGCGCACTTCAGCAGTAGTGACTTACTTCTTGGATTTGTGAAGTGCCTCGCATTGAAAAATCAAGACAAATGACCAAACAAGTAGCAGCAGTGGCACTGCTTTGAAATGGTCATCAAAAGAGTTGAGACCCTCAGGCAGCAATTAAAGCCATGCTGCAGACCGCCCTCTTCAAACACCGCCACTCAAATAGATGGATTTTAGTTGTGAACGATTAGATATGAAACAAGTCCAGTCCTCGTGATGGAGGTGGGCTTTAATGGAAGGTCTAGCTCCTAATCCCAATCATCCAAAGTTAGCCACCCATGATGAAACGTCTAAGGTAGAATCTACCCCCCCCCCCGCCTTTAGCTCCCGCACTGCTGCCCCTCCACCCGCTGGGACAATTAATTAGTGATGCGAAGGGGAAGGATTAATCGATATACTGTCAGGTTCCCGCCAGCTGAGGAGAGAGACCCTGCCAAACCCACCAGGACCCGATCTCATTACTGACGGTGGCCCACGCTCCCCTTTGCGAGGCAGCTGCATTCATCAAAGCAATGCCTCCCTTTCTCCCTCAGTTGTTCTCCACACTTCATCCCTCTGTCCCTCCCTGCATGTTTGGCTTTTACCCCCTTGACAAGATGAAGAAGAGTAGGTTGGGGAAGTGACACCCATTTAAGAAAAGAAAGGTGGGGGAGTTATAAATACGGAAATGACAAAATCACTGTGTGTGGGTGTGTGTGTGTAGGGCTGCCCTTGTAAATTGTGTGCACTAGAGCTAATCATACATGTCTTGTAAGTGAATGTGAAGGTGTCCTTGCAAATGTGTCTGTGAGCAACTCTGGCAGTTACCTGGAACCTGAGACCAGTGTGCGACTCTGTGTGCTACTGACAGCTAGTTAGGAGTAAAGGCGTACCCTGAGTGTGCGCACACATGCACACACATCCCTCTGTGTGTGTGTGTGTGTGTGTGTGTGTTTATGTCATCGGGGGCGGGGAGTAGAGGATAAAAGCCTCTCCCGCTCTCTGACAGTTTTATCCGCATCACCATCTGCCTTTATCTGACGCCAGCATCTCTCCGCTCCACGCTGCACTCTCAAAGCTCTCCATCCACCCTGTTCTACTCGCCAGTCATCTTATCCCAGACTGTTGTCAAACGTCACATCACGTTTTTCAACCCATAATTAAACAGTTAGTAGCTTAAACCCTCGACAGATAACCTGTGGTTGTCAGAAAAATAAAAAGCGAACGTGGTATATGCCTAAAAAAGAGAAGTGCTCCTCTCATTAGCTAGCAGTAAGTGGAAAAGAGCTCATGGTGAAGCTAATGAAGTCAGATGCTGCACTTCATACACTGACCGTGGGGCTGCTGACCACAAAAAGCCTGTCTGAGTCTGACTGTTCCTTTCTCAATCAGCATTTGCCACATGCTGGGAGAGGGGTAACAGTGGGGTCAAGAGGAGAAAATATTGCCACGTCCCCTTTGCTATCCCCGTCTCCCTCTCTCTCTCCCAACCCCTGTTCAAAGTAGACACTTGTAGTGAGGGATGGCCCCCTAACGGGTAATCAGAGGCAGTCCTTATTTAATGCTATGAGCCGGGACCGGACAGCCAGTGATGGAGGTACTCGGGGAGGCCCGCTGTGCGCCGTGCACCGCCCATAACTGCAGATGAGACACTTCCCGCAGAGCAGTTAGTGCGACAACTTGCCAGCTGTAAATGTAATGACTGTCAAATGTGAGCGGTGCCTGTGAGAACAGCAATAAATACAAACAGACACCTCTAAAAAAATATATATTAAAAAAGATTGTGCGAGTAGTAGTTTGAAAGGTGCATCGAAACTGCTGCAACTTTACACAGCCATCTGTCAGGCCATTTGGAAAGTTTACGAGTAGCTCATGAAGAGAATGGCTCTGATATTTGCTCCTTTCTTCATTAATGACTCATCTCTCTGTGCATAACAAATAACCCCAATTTTCTGCTCTGTTCTTTTGTGCTTTTATTGCCTGAGTGAAAACAGCTATATAAAAGACTCCACGTTTTAACAGTCTTAAGCAAGGAATATTACTTCTGTTTAGATTAAAAAACCTGCATGGTAATTTCCATTGATACCTGATGAGTCGTAAAGCTGAAGATGGTTAAGGTTTTGTGAGGGTCCTCTAGACAAGCTCCATATTGTAGTCGACAAACATTTTTGGGCGAGGGTTGCAAAATGCGAGATGGTCTGGTTTACCGTTCACTGCCTTTTTGTTTACCACACTGGGTGAGGGGGGCTGCCTGCAGTGCTGTCACCTGAGCCAGGTAGCATGGACAGCAAAGCATGAAACTGGAGAAAGACGAGGCGTTCTAGCCAGACTGAAATGAAAGGCAACACGTCTTGCATGCCCAGTTTTCAAATTGCCATTGTTTGTGTACAGGAGGAAAAAAAATGGACAAACTGAGACTATCACGTCAGCACAAAACAAATGAATGCTGTACTTTTGTTTGCATTGAGATATGACTGTGTGAAAACACCGACTAGACCGCACAACTGCAGCTTTCACACTCACTAAGGCAGGTGTGTATGCTTACGCCAGCACTCAAACTGTCTGCTGTACTGCCTTAAGAAAAAGTTCTTAAATTGTACCACTGCTGTCTACATAAAACGACAGTGTAGGCGGACATTTTCAGCTGCACTCAACCAGATGAACTTGATCAGCAAGTTTGAGTGTTGCCACCTAGACCCAGGGTTTGGTGTAGCAAATGAATGATCAACTGGGCTCACGTCAAAACATCATGAATTATCATCACATACTATATGTTGCGTCATAAAGTAAAGGAATGCACCACATCATGTGAATACTTAAATTTATACAGATAGAATTCTCATTTGATGTGTTTAAACTGGTGACGTGGCACAGAAGTGCTATTGGCTTCAGAATATTCGCATTTATATATACTGTACATTATAACCAGTTTCTTTTTATGACTGGCTTCCAAGGTCTTGCAAGGACATCTACCTTTTCCAGCTGCCACAGATGGGAGATTTAGCTATCAGCCCTCTTCCATATCTGTCTGCACCCTTCATTCTCTGAATCTCACACCCCAGGCCCTGATGGTGGAAATGTCATGAAGATTGGCAAAAATGATGTCCTGCCCTCCCAAATGACCATTTTTACTTCAGTAGAGCTAACATCCTGTGAAAGACATCGTGGGGACTGGGGGACATCCTGTCTGCTAAATCGAAGAAAACAGAAATGCTCACTGAAGTAATAAAAGTTGTGTCTGTTGGTATTTAATTCATGTTGTGAGCAGTAAAACCAAACTGTTATGGAGACCCAAACTTCTGAAAAATGAATCTAACATTTTTGAGGTACATTTCTGTTTTCCTTCCAATACTGATTCTAACTATTCACAGTTCAACAAAACTTTCACATTTGCTTGAGTATGGAGATTTATTCTTAACCTTAGGGTCACAAAGTTATGGTGAATATTCTAAAGGATCCACTTTACTGAGGTCCTCCTGGAGCTTTTAAACAAATCTAGCATCCTTCTTTGGCAAATGGAAGTTGGTCAGGTGTCATCACTTAATCAAAGTACCATGGACTTCACAGAGCACCAGACCAAAACCAGTAAAAGCTGGTCAGGACTCAAAGTCACCAGGAGTCAGAGAAGGATCAAGAAGACATTCACGTCTGACACAAGACCATCCTTGAATTAGTTGTGATCTCACCTATCTATTCAACTGCCAGTTATCACTTGACCGAGGTCCTTTGTTGACACCTGAGCAAGTTTAGTTTGCTGAAGAAGGCTGTGGGGTACGGTTAAAAGACGTGGGAAGATCTAAGCGAGTAGACTTTGCTGTTCCAATCATACAACATCAAGCAGGTCTTAGTCAGGAAAGTGTCTGCCACACAGTAAATGCAGCAGCAACAACAGCAATTTGTTTGGAATGAAAAGAGGATGAACTAAATTGGATTAGCACCAATAGCCCAGGATGGCTGGAAGGACCAATGTGATGTGAATATACCTCACAATAGTCACTTTATACCACAAAACAGTCAGTAATTCAAACCAATGCACACCTTGGGGGTTACAACTACCTACAAGCTACAAACAGTGACTAAAAGGTGATGGAACAGATGGAAATTACATCCGTCAACGGATCTTTTCATTTTCAGTGACCAGGCGGTGCATGATGGATAAACCGAGGCGTGTGGACTGACTGTTTGTTACATGTGAATTTGCATAAACAAAACTCAGCCTTAAAGTTATGCAAATGAAGTATGTCCAGCTCAACGCAGCAGGCTCGCAAAACTCGGATCAAACTGTGAAACATGGCACTGCTGATTAAATATGAATCAAGATTCTGTTACTGCATTGCCTATTTCTCAACTCAAATGTTTTAGAAACATATTTCAGTGAAGTGTTTAGCTGTAACATGAGAAACACAAAACCGAGCACTGCCCAACTCACAGTTACGCCACCCACCAGCCTGAGCGTTCCGTGGTCTAGTGCGCCCAGATGAGTCCTCGACAGACTCCGTGTGTCTGCACCATTACTGAGCATTCTTGAAAATGTTTCACCATTCATCCAATAGGCTTAATTAGTTCTACTGACTCTTGGGGAGTTCTGCGGTATTTAGCTTCTCTGGGTGATTAAATACAGAGGAACTCCCCACCAGTCACTAGAACTGATGAAGTCTACAGGACCAGACAGCTGTTTTTGGTTTACTACTGCTTGATATTTCAAACCTAGATGGCAGAGAATCTTTATAGACATATGAGCAATATTGCACTGCAAAAGCAATATGCACAGTCGTGTTTGGTCTGCCCAGCGATGATTCATTCCTATGGCATTTTCCAAGTAATGAATTTCAAAGCTTTTTCATCTACAACTCTCGAAATGTCAAACTAGAAAAGTTTGCAGCACTTCTAGACACACCCACAGTAAATAATTAGAGAAGTGCAAGAAACAATGTCTTGTGAGGACATGTCATGTCCTTTTTTTAAAGCAGCCACAGTCAGCACATTCAGTATAAGCTCCTTATCCCACAACCTAGGCTTTACATCTCCTGCCCTGAGGCCTGATGACAACATGTCAAGAAGATGTAGTGAGTGATGTCCTGCCCTCTGTCAGGTAAATGGACAGAAAGGGAGGGAGGGAGTGGCATGAAAGAGGTAGAGGCTTGGTAACGGTGGAAGGGTATATAAAGAGACGGGTGGTTTGTGAAAGATAAGGAATAATGCTCACATCCTGGTGACATATTATCAGCCATGCTCACCAGTGCCAGTATTTCTAGTTAGACAGACAGAGACAGCATTAATCAGTGTGCCATATCCTGTAATGACAGGAAATGTTTGTGATGTGAGCCTGTGGGCCGCTGACTCAATGAAAGGCCTTTAACTGAACATTAACATTAATTAACTGCTTCATGAGTAATGGTGGATGTTTGCTCTTAAAATTAAGAACTCCGGGAAATCTCAACAAAGCAACACGTTTTCTTAGAATTGTGCACGTTCACTTCCACATTCGTCAGTCAGGATTGTTACTGTATATGAAGTCCATGGAACAAGCCAACCTGGAATAAAAAGTAAAATGCTATTTCTGAACCACTAGCCAAAGTCAACAAAAAGGCCCCAAGTATTGAACCTCAAGACCGCCATCACCATTTGAACGTGGAGCTATTTTGTAGTTTAATTGGGTCCGTGAGGCCCCCATCAGGTGGGATGATATGGAGCCATGGCTCCTGGGTTCTCAGGTCTAATTTGCCTGTACTTCTCCCCTCAAAGAGAGGCGGGCATAATTAACAGAACCCAAACACCCACCATGGGCTGAACAGAGTCATTTAGGGGAGCGACTCGGGAGGAACGGCAGCAAATGAAATGTAATTGCAATGGGAGCAGAGGAGCCTGGCTGGTGTGTCGGAGTCACTGATGTGTGTGTGAGAGGGAGAGAGAGAGAGAGAGAATGAACGGGCCAGACATGAGGGAATGGGAGAGTAAATGAAAGACACAGAAGTTAGATAGAGAATATGCAGTTGAGAGAAGAGCAAGCAAAACAATGACTGATGAGCGATCGTGAGCAACAGGCTAGAGATAAACAGTGAGCAGCAGGTCTTTTACGTTGGAATAACGCATCTAAAACTCAACATTATCTTGCCGACCTCTGGTGGCATCTAGCCATGCAGATAGTTTGCCTTTGAGATTTCTTGTAACACTCCAATCCGATGGAGGCAAATATAATTTTGTTGTTTGTGCTCACAGCACTGAAATTAAACTAAAATTCAACAGCCATACCTCATTCCGGAAACATCTCGTTACTCAGGCTAATCCACGGAACACACTGTCAGTAGTTTTAATGGGAACTATTTATTTCGGTTGAAAGTAGTTCCACTTGCAGTTAGGTCTGTGGATTATATTCAGCAATTAGGGCAGTGTTTCTGGAAAGAGATGTGGCTGTTGAATATTTGAAAATTTCCTTTTTGCAATGCTGTGAGTGCAGACTGCAAATTCCATTTTGTTTTATTTAAATAGCTGCAGAAAACTCAGAGATGGAAATCTAAAAACCTGGACAAGAAAAAACTGAAACAATCAGCATGGAGAGAAAATGAAGAAGTATCTTTTTTGGGGGAATTTGGGCAACCCAAATAATTGTTTTTGTCATTCTTTATGTATATGTTATGTTATATTCTATATATATATGGCTCATGTGACTCTCTCCAATCATCTCCAATCCAATATTAAAAAGCAACAGAAATATGACTACAAGTTACAGGAACTGACCCTTTGAAGTTCAAGATTGCTCCAGTTGAACTCTGCTACATCACGACTTTAACCCCAGCATCATTAGTCGTGTCCATCACATTTATGCATGTAATCTTTCATCCTTACGGTCATTATCATTATTTATCACCAACGTTAAAAGCATTCAAATTGGCCTTGACCTACTTGGTCTATCCTGCGGCTCTCTGCCGCCATGACTCTTTCACCTGTCCCTCTCTCTTTCCCATCATCCCTCCCTCTGTCCTTTTCAGTTTACGGAGCACTGGATGAGAAGTGACCCGGGGTCAACTATGTTCCTGTCGCTTCAAGGCACGGGCAGCCCAAAACAAATTGGGGTCACTGGGATGTTGGAGTGGTGTGATCACACATACACACTTGTGCAGATGGCTGAGTGCAGATAAGGGTAGATAACAGTGATAGGGTCTTATCACTGTGTACTTTAAGAGAGTGTAAAGTATCTACGGGACATTGCGACATCTTTTCCGCCAGCTGGTACAGTAACACCGGATTTGTGAATCTGACTATGCACAATGTTAAATTTTTTGACTCCAGCAACAACATGATGAGTGGATCAGAGTCACCAGGTGTGGTCTTGGTAGTAATTAACAGAAAAGCCCCCATTAAAATGAAAATGAGCTTCGAATGTAATATTGGGTAGAGGAAGCACAAGGGTCAACGAGACAATTAGAGCCTGTGTAAATGCATTTTTAAACGCCTGCTGTCCCTTAATTGCCATTTAAAGTTATCATTAGAGGTGGTTTTAAATGACCTTTAAGCCTAACGTATGAAAGCAATAAAAGCAGAGATGAGGCTAATAACTACTTTGACAGGGGATAAAAATAAATGCTGTTGGGTGATTACTCATTTTCTGGACTCTGCGCACACGGATTCCTCTAAGTGACCCTTGCATGTACTACACGGCAAAAATAATTAAATGCCATTTGACAAAAATGACTTAACTCCCAAAGAAGAGTCAACAACATCACCTCATGAATCACAGAGGGACAGCCAACGTGAGCCAAACTTCAGTAAAACCTGAAAAATTGTGAGTCAGGACATATGGAAAATTGAATAACATTGCCTAGGTTTTTCTCACCTTAGAGGATTATTCTGGTTTATTACTACATGTTATTATATGTAGTATCTGAGAGGAACACTCATTGGCTGTGCTAAAAGGAGTGAAAACCACAAAAAAATAACCAAAGCTATAACATAAACTAGAACTATCCTTCAAACCCCACAATTTTAAGTCCAACCTCCAGTCAAGTTTAAAGAATGCATTATCTCAAGCTTCTCTAGCCAGTCTATAACACCAATATTATATCTTTTTCTTTCCTTCAGTCTCCCTTTTACTGTTTACACATTCCTTCCCTCCTATTTCTCATTCTCAAGTGTCTAAATAGCCAAAAGTCCTCTAACCAGTCATCTTTCTACACCCCCACTCCACACTTCTTTTTGTCACCTTCCCTGTCCAGGTACTACCAAATCCTCCTTTTACTTTCTGGGTTTTCCCCAGTGATTTATCTGACTGAATATTGCTTGGGGTGCTTTTTCACATTCACCCATCATTTCATCCCCCCTGTAAATATCCCGAAGGTGGTAACTTACTATGTGCAGCTCCAGATAATCTCCCAGTCCCTTGGCACTCTCTACCCTGACCAGAATGGCCTCCTTCAGCTGCGTGCTGAAGCCCACTGCCAGCCGGTCTGCCCGTGTACTCGGCCGGTCATTGGGTGGCCAGGTATATGTGATGAGGGCTCCGCCTCGCCCGAAGATGTATGTTGTCCCAGCTGCAAAACACACAGAGATGGAAAAATGGGTTAGCATTGAATTACGGCATAATAACACTTTAATAGCTGTAAGGAAAGACATGTTCTCAAGCACATATGTGAAATATGTTCAGTTCCACAACAGAAAATAATGACTGCAAAGAAGTGGAAGGCTGACATTATGTAAACCAACTATTTTCTCTTCATGTTTTCTCATAATATCTCATATAAATTGTATGTGTTCACTTATGTAATGTATTCCTTTGTTGTGTAGAGCTTCCTTTTTTAATTAAATATTGAAATCACTACTACCTTGTGCTGTAAACATGAAGAAATTTCACAGCAAGGTGAAACAACAACAACAACGCTATTCAATATCATTTAAGTAAAAAAGTTCAGAAAAAATGGCTTGAATATCCTTTTTTAAAACAATTATGCACGTGAAAGCAAGCAACTCTGTCTGGGTAATAAAACAAGTCTGTTGTATGGCACTGTATATCATGTTTAGTTTTAGCACTAGTACAGTACGAGTGCCAGTGTTGGCTGTCACTCCGCTTTGAAATGTTAATCTGCCGAGCCACTGCAGTTTCAGTTGCCCTCAGTTGCATTGCATTCAAACTAGGACGAACTGACAAAGTTTGTGTTGGCTATGCTGTCAGTATAACCACCACCCCTCAACGTCAACAAAAGAAATTCCTCAGATCTCCCTGTCAAAAGAACTTTGCCTCAACAGTGTTTTGAGTTCTAGCCTAAAAAATTTACCCGCCTCGTACGCTGAGCGATTTCATGTTTGAACTGTAACAGAGTTAGGACTTGGCTTGGCTCCAATAAGCCCGGTGGTGAATGAGAAATGACGGGCGTTGGCTGTGATTAGCATAGAGTAATGAAACGACAGTGACCCTGTGGGCTGTCTGTCATAAATACATAGAAACACAGGCTGTGTGTGTACATACTAATGCATGTATATGTAGCCATATGAAGCCACTCACCGAACACTTCAATGATCATTTTGCTAACAACATTGGGGACACGAGGAATGAAAACTGCACAGTTGAATTCACCATTATCAAGCTTCTTTTCTCTGATGTGTCTCATGAGTTACTCAGGATATGCTTTTTCATATTTAGATCTGACTGATGTGTTTGCTATTTTGCTTTCTGAATACATTTCCGTTCCTGTTTCTATATATATTTAAAACAAAAAGATTCATCCAAGTTATGTTTTACTGCACAATCTGGATCCTGGTCATATGCACCCCTGGTTAGGTTGATGAAGTGTCGGAAAACAGTGAAAAAGTTCCAGAACCCAATATGATGTCTTCAAAATGCCATTTGACGATTTGCAGCTAACAGTCCAAAGACTTTCAATTTACAGTGACAGAAAACAAATCCTCACTTTTGAAATGGAACACCAGGCAAGTGTTTGTCAGTTTTTCTTGCTAAATGATCAAACTTCAAAATGTTTTCTTTTCAGTTGATTGGCTAAACACACCACATGAACTAACTGCAGCACCAGACTCACATATGCCCAATCGTGCATGGATACAGCGGTGCACAACATGGGTTTTCATACTGTGCCCACGCTTACCTATGAAAGCACATACACTCACAGGTGTGGACGCTGACACACACACACACACACACACACACACACACACACACACACACACACACACACGTCCTTGTTATTTCAAACCCTACAAATCTGTGTGTGTGTGCTCTGGTCAGAGAGGATGGAAAGCAGAGGCTGTGATGACTGCAGGGCCAACAGGCCTTCAAACAACATCCACAGCAACAGGCCGCACACACTCTTAGTCATACACAAGGAGGAAAGGCAGGCTGATAAAGAATGGGAGACATACAGTCTTCTTGCACACACACACACACACACACACTCACTCACTCAGCTACCCGACACTTTCATTATCTAACAATCCGCTGGTAGCCATTTGAAATCGGCTGACACACACAACTCTCCTCGCTCTCTCTCTCGCTTCCTCTCTCCCTCTGCCTCTTTCTGGCTCCCGCCATCCCCCCCTTCTCCTCCTCCTCTCCCCCTTCCCTCCCAGCGGAGCTAAGCCCTCTGCTCAGCTCTTGTTGTTTTCTCGAGGCTGTATTATTTTAGCGCTGACTAATTATCGCAGCATGGCAAGGAGGGCTATAAAGAGGTTGTGTGCCGGAGGAGGAGGGAAAAAAAAAGAGAGGATGAAGAAAGACAACAGGGTACGGAGGCAGGGAGTGGAGAGGATGGGAAAGTGCGAACTGTGGATGGAGGAGAGAAAAAGAAAGTTGGTGCTTCCCCCCCCTTCTCTTTCCTGTGTTTATTAGCAGCGCAGCACCGGGGCTTCGCGGAAACTGAGCGAGAGACAGCTGTGGAGAAAGAGGAGAAAAGATTTCTAAAATGGCCGACAAACAGAGAGGGTGGGGAGCCATGTTGTGATAGATGAGACTGGAGCCATGTGGGGAAGGAGAGAGATTGGTTGATGGTACTGTAGCTGAAGCCGAGAGCATGTTAATGTATCTGATTGCACTTGTATGAGGAGAGAGAGAGAAAGTTTGAGGGACGAGGAGAGAAAGTTGAGAGAGAGAAGTAGCTTATCTGCCACACACACACAGAACTGAAAAGGTGCCGCTCCACCAGCTTTACAAGGCAGTTCTCTAGTCAGAGGAATTACTACTCGTCTGTGTAAACAGATGTGGGTATTTAATGGGCAGCAGTTGTCATATGAAGGACACAATAAGTTGCGTTATGGGAAGTCTAGCATCCAGTTTTTAGTTTATACACACACTATCAACTAAAGTCAGAATATCTCTGAGTCTACTGCTTCAGTTTTGGCCATTCTTTCTTAAATTTGTCTCAACTTTATGGGAAGCAATAGTCAAATGCTTTGATACAGTAATTAGAGGGACCGATATGATTTTCTCAACTTAACGAAATAAACAAAAAACTCTAAAGTAAACTTTGATATGAACACTGTACAATCAAAATCTACATTTCCCCATGCCAGTTTAGTGTGTAATTCCATCATGGCGCAGTGAATAACAAATTATTCGAAGACATATTCACTCAGCTTTTCAGATAGCTGTTAACTCGCAAAACAACACAAGGATATGAGACGATGTCACGGGCGTGACTTTGAACACTCTTCCATCTTTGTTATAGCTCGAAGGAGCCAAGAAACCAGCAGGGATTCTACTCAGACACAACAGACAGAAGAAATGGAAGAAATGATTACAACTAGATTAAAAATAAAACAATCCCTAACTTTTCCAGTGAGATCAAATATGTTTTTTAAATAATGAGATATCTGCCAGTCACTCTGGTCCATCTCTAATATGAAATTGGCCCTACGGGTCCCATTGTAGCCCCTGTTAATGTACATAAACTATAACTATCTTTATCACATGTGCTGACTCATCAAGTACAGAGAACCCATAGGATTTAAGTATAATAATGTAATGTATGAAACAATGCAGAATGATTCAGCAACCCAAAATGTTTAAGTTTGTATGTGTTTTTTCTCCCATATCTGAAATATGGGGACAAAAATGTACACAAATCTAATGAGTAACCGATATCTCATTTAGGGTGTATCACCAATCAGACATGCGGCATGTATCATCTCTGCTTTCATGTGTACTCACAGTGAACTAATTCTCATCAATTAACACCCCTCTCATGCAAAGCATCTACCATATGCTTTGTCTTCCCCAGAGAGTTTGCTGTACGCCTGTTGCCACAGTCACACTTGTCACTTTTTACTTTGTCTTTATCATCAGCACATTCGATTTGCCGACATGAAAGTCACAGAAGTGATAACTGAAGTGGCAAAGTTGAGGCAAAGAAACAAACAATCAAGAACTTCCACACTCTAGTCGTACTTGGAAATACTTTTGACTCCTCTCTCGTTCCTTACATCCATCCAATGAGCTGGTGTTGACTTTGCCTGCTTTGATTTGTCCAGCTGATAGTGGCCACCTGCTGTTTTGTGCACTTGTATATGTGCGTGCATGTGTTTGTGTGTATGCGCACTCATCTCTCCTCTAAATGAGGAGACAAAGGAGGTGCAGAGTCTCTAATGAGTAGTCTGACAGGGCGCATCCATGTGTCACTGTTTCTCCCAGAGAACACCTGCTGCTCTGGTTGAGGCAAAACTCACCGAAGACTGCAATGCAACACACACTAATAGGGGGATGAGATAGCGAGATAAGGTGTTTATCAAAGCCAAGAAGACACGTCTGGAGAACTTTCTTCTTTGGCTGTCTACAATCAGAGAACATCTACAGTATACATTTCGAGATGCCTTGTGTGCAGTGGGTATCGTACATGGAGGAAGTTAAAGAGTTTGAAATAAACCAAAACTGGTGTTCGCCTGGAAATTAATCTAAAAGTTTGGTCCCACCAAGGTTGTCCTTTGATTACGTTATATGCAAGACTCCGGACAAGAAAGACAACAACATTTGCTTGTTCTCGAACACAACCTATGGTGATGTTTTCCTCAAAAGTGAACTCTTGTGGTCAAGTGAAGAAGTAGCATGATGCGGTTGAGTCTCCAGACCTTTTGCGTGAGGGTTTATATAATTTGAAACTGGGCACTTGGTTTTGGATTCAGTTTCCTACCACCAATGAGCACCAGATTCTTTAAACAATGACCATGATCCTAACTATAACCACTTAATGTTACTCAAGAGATGGCAGATCAGGAAACAGCCATATGATTTGTTTTTGTCTTGGTAACATGGGTAGTTCTGGGGGCCACAAGCAAACAACCTATTTTATTGTTAGGTATGAGGACTTGGTGCCATGTATCTGCCTCTGAAAATGTGCTCATTTGTGTCTCTGCAACTACTTAAAAGAACAAGGCAGATAGAAGTACTCCCAAACAGCAACTGTTTGCCTTTATTGAAAACTGTGAGTAAAAAGTAAATTAGTGCTGCCTTGGGAGTTGTCTGCAAACAAAAAACTGGTCCGTTATGGATTTCTCTGACCTTCAGTCCACCGTAGTCTAATCAAGCAATCTGCCTGCCGTCTCCGCTAGAATAATAATAATGATAGAAATGCTCTGCTGCACTTGTGTTTCACAATCCCCACCCCCACACCAAAAAACAAGAGGCTAAATATTTATTACTTTTGTCCAATTAGCTCTGGCGGCATCGATCTGGCCAATCAATCCTACCTGTGGTGCTAGAGGTAGAGAGAATGCAGAGATGAAGCAAAACATCGCACAACGCCCCTTGATTATTATTTCCATTCACATGGGCTGGCTGGTAATTTGGTTTGAAGAAGAACTGACAAAAAAAAAAAAAAAGCCATTTTCCTTTGTCCACAGATCCGGTGGAAAATAATCAGAAAAGACTCATGAATCAAAGCAGTAATGAAAAACCTATTGATTTTGATTGTCGCACCCCTCCCCTTTTTTCTCTCACTATTCTTCTCTATTATTGGGGGTGAAAGGAGTGTATTTAGGATTGAGTTTATCATTCGGGATTCTTTCTCTGCGAGGAGTCATTGATTTGGGATAGTGGATTCTAGGGCACTACCATCCACCGTGGGGATAAACAGGTCATATCGGATAAACCAGATGCCACGATTTTTCATTAAGGCCTGCGGTCAATGTTGCAGTGTCGAACGCTGGCCGCAAAACCTCACGGGAGCTGACAGCGTGAAAATTGCGTGACAGGCCGGCAATAAAATGGAAATTCCATGAGGAAAAAAGGGACTGATGGTGGTGATGGAGTCAATTCTTGAGAGGCAATAAGCCTCAAGGCGCACCCACACTGCACACCCACGTGAATTTAAACACACTTCTTATTTTAAACTCTCAGACAGGCTCTCAAACAATAACTCAATAACATACAGATGGTTCCTCCAACCTTCATGTATTATTGCATCAGTGCAGACTGATTCTTTGAAGCAGTTAAGGAGAGAGACAGAGCTATTGATTCCTTTTAAACGAGAAGACTGAAACCTTTTTTGCTACTCTTTTTGACACAACATATATTTCAGAGACACTTAGGGATGCGTAGTCTGGGAAAAAAAGACAGAGAAAGAAAGGGGCTGAGATGAGACATTTGCCAAAAGTTTCTAGACATCTGTTGATCTTTGAAGTTCCCAAGTTACATGCGCACACACCCTGACAAGAACTTGGTGAAGAGCACACACACTTCACTGACATTTTAGGGTCCTTCCATCTCTTCCCATCGCTTGATCGGGCACACATACAAACACCCACAGATGCAAACACTCTCTTTTCGTAGTCTAACAACCTCGTCAACAACTTCGGCCTTGCTCTGATAGCTATTTCTCTGTGGCGGTATATAAGAAAATGTAGAAATGGCATCCCAAAGATTGGCTGCATCTAGGATGGAAATAGCAAGTCATCCCCTCTGATGTGGTTGGATAATATTCCTCTTCTATCTATGCTTTCTGCAAGATTGCTTCGAAGGATGAGTGGGCCCTTCCTGCTACATGAGGTGAAACAACACTTGATTACGACAGTATCAAAGTTTCTAACACTTTTCAGAGGCCAGTTAGGGACAACACACAGTGTGTTAACCTGTTTGTCTAGATACATGGATTTGTTGAAGATCTCTTTCATAAAAGCTGAAGAATTCAGACAAGATGCTTGGACAACATTGGACTACAGTTTTAGGACAGTTTTTGTCACTCTCAAGCATCTACTGCTGTGAGAAGTAGATGTGAAAAATAGACATGAGAAAGCCATTTAAAGAGAAGCTTCCTGTAACTGACAATCTACTATATTCGTACCCAATCTTGGAACTCATAATTTACTGTCTGATGCTGATTTAGCCTTGCTAAATGGAAAACAAATAACAGTTATGTGGACCGAGACATCTGCAGTCCGCAACTTAACATGAAAGAATGAGAAGGAAGACACAATTCACAATTAAGAGCTAATACAAAGCTAAATTGTCATTGTTAGTTGTCATGTCTATGACAATCCATGGGTTAACCCAAACCCTATACTACTATACTATACCATACTATGCTATACTCCCAGTCTAACGGAAACCAGAAAGCTCTTGATGCCAAAAATTGGTAGCTTGTCTGTAGATTCTGCATTCATATTCATATGTCGGTAGAGATCATATCATACCTGACAGAAATTCTTTAAATCCTGAATCCTCACATCAAAATGATTAACGACTAAATCCTGTCCATTTCTTACCTCAGCAAAATTCATATTCTTCCTTTTTTTCAGACTTAGTTTTCTGTCTACACACTGATAAGAGCTTCAGTCGTAACGCAGTTCTGCAGTACAAGCTGGGAGATGGGGACATGGCACTACAGTAGCTTGGACAATGTTGGAAAGAGTAATTGGACTGACCTTATACTTGGAAAATAATTGGACATTACACATATTTCACATACTGCACATACCCTTAACTACATCACCAAGTCTGTAGATGAAACATGTTCTTTTGAACTACAGTTGTACTTTATGATGATCTCCTAAAGTGACAGTATCGCCAATTAAATGTCTAAATTTCATCTTGTTTAATCCTCAAAATTTAATACATCAGACTAAGAGGTCACTCAGTGCCATTTTGGTCTTTAAGCAGCTGAAGCTGGATACGATAGATCTTGTTTTGGGGTCTATTGATGATCAAGGGCCCTGTGGGAATTCCAGAAATCGACGGAAAAAACATTGATGGAAAGGGGTCAAAGTCATCGAATAAGAGTCAAAGAGGCTGTTTATGTCTGACGGCAAAGACCATTCTGGAATACAGAAGTGGTTATGATCAAATGTTATCCCATGGCCAAAGTTTGAGACTTGGATCGCATGATGGCACCTGAAACACCCAAAAGCAGACCTTCAAATTGAGATTATTTTATCAAGTGCACAAAAATGCCTATAACAACGTCAAAAATAGAAACAGAAGGTTGGTCTTGCGTTAGCACTATTGGAATTGGATCACAGATTCAAAAGAGAAAAAGAGAATTTGGAGGAAAACATGGTCACCACAGTGTTCTCTTCTTTCTTGCAACACGGTAGGGACATTAACTAAATTGTTTTCGTCATTTTAATCATTCTTCTTCTTCATTCTTCATCACTCTTCTTTATAATACAATCAGTGCCTGAATTACACTGTTTTTATCTACGTCAAAATAGCCATTATCGAGCGAAAGAAGTGAGAACACTGGTTTTAAGTTTAATCTAACCTCAACATTGTAGCTCCACTAGATTCAAATGTCTGTGTTTGTGAACTCCAGCAGAATTATCAGCACCTTATTAGGAAGGCTAAGAGGAGGGAGTGATAGATTTCTTTGAAGCTGATTAGTGCTTATTTGTTTCTAAAATGATAGCAGTAACGGGAAACAGCTTGGCCCTCTCTTTCTGAATGAAATTATAGGCTACTGACAAAATGGAACTGATTTCAATGACAGATTGTTACCCACTTAAAACTACTTGTTTAAATCACATTTACAGGCCAAAGAAGAGGGGCTGATAACTGGAAATAAATGGTTTGAATGTTTTAAATGATTTGGTTTACTTAACTTAAAATGTTCAAACTACTTAATTGTACGTAACAAGAACACTGGAACATTTTATTCAAGTGATGGTATCAGAGCTTTTTGAGGCAACCTGCATTCTGCTGTGCAACCCTGTGTTGTAGAATGACAAATAAATGAACCTTGAACCAATTGCGAGTTATGTCAGCAGCACACATCTCTACCTCACACTGTCTGGAAGTCAAATCTGTCCACTTGAGACATCTGATGATTATTCTCCTCCTCATTTTTACCAGTGGGGACTTGACACGCTGCTGTACATTTTACAATTCAGGAGGATACAAACGTTTTTCAAACTCCTTTTTGCTTTCGACACCAATGATGTTCTTGGGAGGTTTGTTTGAAACATTTCAAATGCGTGTTATGTCCCTGGAGGGAACGCTACTATCAGAGAGTGATTTTTGTACAAATACTAGTCTTCAGCTAGTACTCAGATGCTACCCTTGTTTTTTCCAAATATCTGTAAATGGAGGGATCCAAAGGGAGTAGTTGAGAGGAGGTAAGGGCAATAAAGAGACCATTGGGAAGGGTGATAGTGGGCCATGCTGTTCGACTGTTTTACACTCTACACACTGATAAGAAAAGAAGAGAATTGTCTTTAGACACGTTGCTAGGCAGGACAGCACATCTGCCCTGCATATATATCATCTAGAAAGCTTATTGATCAGCCCAAAATACCCTCTTCTGTCTGATAGCCGGCTCAATAGTCTGGTGTGGTTGAAACAGTGACGCCCAATGGAGCCTGTTAGAGGCAAAGCAGCAATTTTTATTTTGATCAAAGGAACACATGCAACCTGCTGAGGCGATGGCTATATTTACGCATTATTAAGCATTTTCACAGAACTATGCAAGAATTAGGTTACATTCACTTGGGGGAAAGGTGAACCAAATGTCAAACGACTAAATTAACTTAAGCTGATAATTTCTGGTGTTTCCTCCATGCCTATGAAGAGGATTAAAAATGAATTATTTTGTTTAAGAAGTACTTTTTGCCCACAACAAGACAGCAGCACTGAGTCATCATTGTAAATTACTGTACTGTTGTGTAACTGGGATTTGTAGCAACACAAAAAGACGACAGAGTGCAGAGGTGGAAAAGTGAAAATACCAATAGATTGCAGTCTCTATGAGGATCTGATCAGTGTTTTTTCTGGTTGTTTTGATTGAAGTAAATAAATATAAGTTTCAACTTGTGTTCTCTTGCTCATTTGAACCTGGACCTAGAATATGATAGATGAAATCCAGCATTGTTCTTCAGTATATTGGGAAAGAGTTCAGTTGAGTTTCAAACATGCAGCTTTGTTTTTGAGAGTTTTAAGGGCCTGCAACATGTCTTGCAGAATGTAGTCTAGCAGAAATTAATTGCAAGTGCAAAAGAAACTCATCTACCCAAACAAATGAATGTATGGCTAAACAGGATGTTTGAAATGTTTCATTTAGAAGGTAATCTTGCCATTGTTGAAGGCAGTTTCTTCATTAGGGGCTTATTGCAAACACGCAATAACTGTTTTACTAAGCTTGAGCAACCGTATAGCATAGAACATCAGTGCACTGTTTAATTAAGTTAGTTTTTGCAGCCACTGTGTCTAGTAGTGGTAATGTGCACTGTTCACGCATGAATGTAACTTTTGCTTTTTTTTTGCTCATATAAGGGGGGGATCTGACACCTTAATACCAATTACACACACACAAGCTGCACTGCCACACACCAACCCACTTAGAAACGCATGCATGAACACACAAACACACACAGAGCAGCAAGAATAGCAGTACCTTTCCACATTAACCCTTCTAATAACATGCCAATCAAACAGCAGCAGCAGACAGAGACGTGTGAATATTTCAGCTTGAGGCTCTACTCTGGGACTCTGCTGTTTAATTATTTACCATGTTTGGAGGGTATACATCACATTGACCCCACCTTCAACCCACCACCACCAAATGCTAAGCCTTCGAAATATGGTGAAAACAGATGACACAACATGTGAGCAAGACTTCGGCTGGTGTTTGTTGAAATATAGCAGTGGACAGAGGTCTGTGTGCTTGGAGAAAAGAGGTCTGAAGAGATGTGAATACATTGCACACAGGCACCATCAAACACTAACATGTACTGCATGAAGAAATAATAACAGACCTGCTCAGAATAACAACCTTATTTTCCTCACAGAGTCATTAAGCTGTGATGTTCTGAAAAGGTCAGACAGTTTTGTTGCTGCTAGATCTATGGGAATACAGGTGTGTGCTTGTGTGTGTGTGTTTATGTCGAGGGGGTACAAATGTGCAAGCAAGTGTGTGCACTTCTTGATAATGTTTAATATCCATGGGCCCATTAGTGTTAACATCATCCTAATTACGCTGGAGGGGCCTTTACAGTACATAAACAAACACAGGCTGAAGCTGGTGTTAGCCATTCCATCCCTGAAGTGGTGACCTTATGAAATGGTGGCTCAAATTGTAAAATTACACGAGCAGAAATGGTTTTTGCGTGAACTGTGCTCACAAGCCATTTAATGGATGGAAATGAAATGGACACAAAGAGGTTTTGAAATGATTTCATGTCAAGGAACAAGGAACACAAAAAAATGTTTTTTTTCCCACAGAAATCTAACACCATAAACACCAATGCGTACAAAGCTATTGGAGTACGTCAGTTATGCCTATACAGCATATGGGGTAGATAAAATAGTTCTGAATAATACTAGTAAGAGAAACTAACAATTATTTTGTCATTCATTAATCTGATGAATCACTGATTGATTGTTTAGACAATGACATGTCAGAAAATAGTGAAAAATGCACGAGACAATTTCCCAAAGTGACTTCTTAAAATTCCTTGCTTTGTTCTCAGAACAAGATGACATTTACAATAATACAGAACAAAGAAAAGCAGCAAATCCTCACACTGGATTAGCTGGAACCAGTGAATGTATCTTATCTGCAAAAACCCTTAAATGATTAGTGAATCCTTTCCACACTAAAAATAAAGTCCTTGTCTCCTCATGTCCTTTCTCAGAGAAGGAAACTGAAGAATCCAGAATCCAAAAGATCACTTGATTAGACTTTGTCCAACTCTTTTAAACTACCATAGCTTCCATTCTAGGGCAGCATTGCCCACTGGACAAAATTAGTCTCCACTGACTTCACCTCTCTGGCATATTACATGGAGACAAGGGCCTCTCAGAAACTGTCAGAAATAGAGTGAGAAAGCACCTTCAGTTTGTCTGAGCAAACATGGACCCCTGCAGCCCACTTGACCGGAGGTTGAAGCAACATTCCAAATGGTTCTTTAATGAAATGAGCTGAGTGCACTGTATGGTTCAGATAACTTGTTATGTGGTACTGGAGGTGTAGGAGTGCTTGAAAGAACAAAGAACAATGTGTAAAGCTAAGGGAATAATGACCTTCATCTCGGATGAGGAGAAAAGATGGTTTTAATGGATGTTGGTGGAAGGACGGAGAGATGCTGGAGAGTGGGGGGGAGGGGAGTGATTGATGGCAACAGATAGAAGCTGAGAGAGACCAACAGACGCAAGGGGGATCAATGGGAAGCCTCTTCCGAAGAGCAAGAGCGTAGATCCACTCTGTTTCATTCCCCAGGACTGTATTCCACAGACTCCAGGGTATCCCACATCAAAGGCAGAGGCGTATGAAGTGGGGAGATGAAAGAACGACATAGTCTGTAGTGGATGTGTGAGGTGCATGCATTAAATATTGTGTGTGTGTTGAATATGTTCTGACACACACGTATGATGAGCTGGCATAGGTCAGTCCACGCAGGATTTCAGGATCTTGTGAAGCTTCGACTGTTGTTGACACATGAAAGCTGCTGGGTGGGATTCAGTGCTGCAAGACTGCATATCCATTTCGGCCCACATATTGGAGAAGGTCTATTATCTATTCACTCAGCTATTATGAGCTTGCATCCATAAGGATTAGCCTGAGAGATAAAATAGAACAAATATAAGGCTGTGTCTTTGAAGACCAAAGGTGGTCCAGACTCTCTGATCTCAAGGGAAAGAAGGTTAAAATCTGCTACACACCGCTGTGGTGGTTACTGAACCGAATAGCCACATGCTAAATACTAAAAGCGGGATAGACCAAGCAGATACAGTGAGATTGCAAAAACTATCCATAAGCCAGCTCTCTAAGGACTCTGGGTAGTCATCTGAAATGAGTGCCTGAGCAAAGCAAAGACAGTCGATTGTATTCTCTTCGTCTTTCCTCCCTCGTCTCACCAGGCCCGAGGGGACTCCTGGACAGGGGCGACTGTCTGAGAACAGCTGTCACAGAGCTGATATTTCACACGGGGGTGCGAGTGGAGAGGCGGACGAGCGAGGCGAGGAATGGGAGATACTAAATAAATGACTGTCTGTACTTTACTGGGAGCCCTTCAATGGAAAAGAAATCAAGCCGAACCAATAATGTGATGAGACAAAACCCAAACACGGGAGAGAAAGGGGAACAGAAAAGAAGATTTGCTGTGCCGTGTCTGGAACCACAACATTTAGCCAGAGGCGCGTCACTTACTCCTTCTCTCACAGCCTGCCTCCCTTTCTCTCATTCTCTTTCCTTAATCTTTAACCCCCCCCCCTTTCTCCCTCCATCCCCTCTCCTTTTCTGCAGGTTGGCAGTCAAACATAGCGAGCTGTAGCCGTTACATAACAATCCATTTGTTGGCGGGTGCTGAGAGACTGCTCGGTGGCCGATGCACAAGCAGCAGAATCAGGCCCTTAAACAGGGGAAAATAAGAATTCACAGACGCTTGTGAACACAAACAAACAAACAAACGCAGACTGTAAGAGGATGGAAAACAAACACTGGGGTTACTGGTGGAGGCCTCATGTTCTTCATTGCTTGTGCGTCATGTAAGCTGAGCAGCCAACTGGCCTCATAAGCAATCTGCTAGGTTTAATAGTGTTTTTCTGAAGTCTCTGACACTTATCCCAAAGCACTTTAATTTGTGATGTATATGAACACACTGTACGGTGTACTATGGGAGCTGTCTATACATTTTCTGTGATATGAATTCTAGTCTGATATACACTGCACATGCCTTCCCTTCCTGCTTATGCATGTTATGTCTGTGGAACAAAATCAAATGTGATTTCCTGTGTGATATGCACAAAGTCGTCAAGCCATGATTATTTATACACAGCCAAAAATCAAAAATTTGTTTCAGAAGTCTTTATCATCTATAGAACATACAACCTCTATCTTTCAACCCTAGGAAACGAGCCAGAAAAAGGAAGAAATAAGCCAAAAAGGACATGACACTTAATCTTCTTGTAGTTTAGTAGATTTTTTTAAGCTATAAGAAGGATAACGAATATTCTTTGCACCTTAATCTAACCGCACCATAGATGTGTCAGATCAGAAAGCAGGTTTATTCCAACAGTCATTTGTAGAGGTTCTGGAAGGCACTGACAAATGATGTTGTCTTGCTGATAAAAGTGTTAAACCAGGAGATTCTTATGTCGTCTCGACAGCAAACAATATATTTTGATGTTTAATTTTGGAGGACTTATCGGCTAAGGAGAGGGAAAAGTGGAAATGAAAGGGAGACATTGTCTAGACACCATGTGAGACATTTAGAGCTTACTGAATTCAACAATGCGGCTTGCCATACTGTGTGCTCAACAAAGATGGTGCAGGTGTGGTGGAGCCAGTCACTGCATACTGATAATGTTTCACTTGTTGATGTCCTTTGACCAAATCGAGTCATAAACAATAGGTTGGCTGATAAATAAATGACAAAAAAAAGCCTCCATGTGTGTTGTTAGTGAAAGGTGTTTTAATTTTTAGTTTTCAACATCCTCGCTCATTACTTTGACTGCATTAAACCACATTTATATTTACATATGTGTTCATCTTTAATGTTTCCCTCTCACAGATTTTTTTTGACTTTTCCGAGTATGCTCGGGGCAGTCTGACCTTCAAACTGAAACGTTCACATGTAATTTCCTCTGTTCGCAGCCCGGAGGGGTGCTTGAACCTAAGCGTTACCGATGAATGCAAAGACACTGCGTTTTCATGACAGGAAGGAAACAGTGAGGAAAAACACAGGCAAGTGTTTGCCCCCGAGCTATTTCGGAGCCTGTTGAGAACGCTTGGACAATGCATGGCAGCACCGGTGAGATGGGCTGTGGCTTTTACGAAGCCATTTACAATTCCTACATGTCACGACGGTGTAAAGGAGGAAGATTTAATTCAGCACTGAAAAAGAAGTGTGCATCTCCAGTGCGAAGACATTTGTTCTCATTGCATGGCCATTCAAGTGCCTTTAAGCACAATGGACTGTTCACACGCTCCCTTTAAGTGAAATCAGACAGGTTATAGAAATGAATTGGAGCCAATACGACTGAAAGAGATGCTTGGAGGCAAATAAAGCACAAATCTTTTTTTATCTTGTCTTATTAGCAGCAGCAAGCAGATAATGGCTCAGTTGCCCCCAAACAGAAACAGAAATGTGATTTGATGCAACCAGGCAGCCATTCCAGTGTCCACACACTCCAATGGCATCCCCGCCACAACAATAACTCCGGTACCTCAAACAACCTAAACTCATTTCCCGAGCTCATACTTAATGTATACGCTCTGGCTAATGAGGAGAATTAGACAAATAACGAGTACAGTTCACCCTGGATTTGAGTCAACACGTCTCAGACAAGAGCTAGTCTGTGGGGCCTCACAATGGCAAGGAAATATATTGTTTCAGCCAGTTCTCGCTGGTAAACAAACAGCAAACATTTTCTCTGTAATTAGCAGATTCCCTGCCAAAGCACGGACAGGAACCGGTGATTACAGTGATCACAGCAATCTTCCAGAGGCTTCAGGATGTATGACATATAAGCTTTCACTGCATATTTGTTAAATCATGTAGGGGAGCTTCTGTACCCTGCTACCTTTTGATAGGTCTTCTTTTTCTCTCTGCGTTCTCGTACCGTCTCTATCGGCTAAGACGACTTAACACGTTTTGGCTGACAGTGCACAGGTGCAAACAGCTAAAATACATGACATATAATTGTCTAGCTAAATGGATGCACAGAGAATGAGTGTAAAAAGACAGTGAATCTATAGTTTAGTTCCAAATTAGTGCTATACGTCTTCAGGCTCATCAAAATGACACATCTCTGCACACAGCATTGACTTTAACACGGTTTATGATATGTGATGTGAGCTCCAACCTTGCAATAAATGATGTCTGCTTAAATTTTGCAAAGACATCATGGCTGAGTGCCCCTCATGGCAGGACTGAAGGACGTGCCAACGACACTCAGAGCAAAAAAAAAAAAAAAACCCTAAGAGGATGATTTTAAAAGTGGAACTGATTTTGTACACACAAAACTCCTGCAGTTCCTCTGCCCTCCTTCCCTTCCCCGTTCCCTTTCCCTCCGCATCACTTTCAGTCAGCAGATTAAAAAAGGGTTTCACGGATGTCAAGAAGTATTAGCTTCTTGTACGAGGCTATGAGGATGCAGGCATAGGCCTCGTCATCCTGTGCTCTCTCGCCTTCTTTTTCTCCTCCTGCATCACTCCCAGACTTCATGTAACTAAGCCGATGCCCCCTATCTCTCCTTCAGTGGAACCGCACCCTCGTTTGTTTAAACACGATTTATTGAGGGTCAACACAGGTGAGACACTCTGGGCGCCACTTTTCTTTCTTTTATAAAGCTGTAACATTTACAGTCATCAGAGCAGTTCCAACAACACAAAATGGTTGGCACCAGAATTGTGTGCACCTGCAAAAAAAAAAAAAAATGGCAGTAGGAGGTGATGATGAAGTGACCTTGTGAGAGAGGTTCATGGGGACTATTTTATCAGAAAGAAGTGGTTCCACTGAGGAGAACTGTGGATTATCCAAATAAGAGATACAGTTTAGAGGCAATCTTTGAAAAATTATGAAGACAGAAATCTCAGAGAACGAATTTGGGCAAATAAATCCTTTAGCAGGACAAAATATGATTATTTTTGTCATTTGGGAAGTGAGTTATTAATAATTCATTTACAGTACATGTTACTAAGCAGAGCTTCTCAGCTGCAAGGACTAAATATTATGAAAGCATACATTATGAGATATATTTAGCTCAGTTTATAAGCTGGGCTTTGTGTTTGCCTGAAACAGTAACCGTGTAGGTGTGCACCACAGTTCTAAAGCTGTGGTATAAAGCCCACCACCAAGGACAATTGTAACCTATCATGCATATATTACTACATCCCACAATCAGGGAACGACACAGAACATGGGTAGAGAAACATGCGTAATAGGTACACTGGGTGCACTCAAGGCAGCTGAGAGAAAACAAGAGAAGAGTCTCAGTGGTCATAGGCAGAGGTGAGATTTATGGGGAGAAGAGAAGATGAGGAAGGAGAGAAAGAATGAGCCGGTGTCAGCCATGACACGGGCATGCTAGTAGGGGTGCAGATGGAGCAATGAGATGACATTTTGCTCTCCATTTCCTCCCACAGCTGTTGCTACCAGCAGGCAAAGACAGAAGGAGAGAGAGAGAGAGAGAGAGAGAAAGCTGGATAAAACAGAGTGAGAAGGAAGGAGAGATGAGAAGAGAAAGAAGTGATGAAAGATTGCTAACCCACACCTTTGCCACTGCCCATTACTTCTATCCCCTGCCCTTCAACTGCTGCTGCTGCTACATTCTCTCTTTGTTTCCCCTCTCCTCACCTCCCTCAATCTCTGCCCTCATTTTTCTCTCGGTCTCTCTGCAGAAGCCGACACAGGCCGCGCTCTGCCAGCGGGCTCGTCCAAGGTATGTGGAGGAGGCCTTGCTGTTTCTAATGAGGTACCCTCTGTGAGATTTCAAACATCCACCACGTCCCTTGCCTTCAGCAACGGCAGCACAAAGTGGTGGACAGGGAGAGGTTAGAGTAAAGAGGGGGAGGATGGAGGGATTAGGAGGAAGGGATAGAAGAGATGAAGCATGAGATCGAAAAGGAGACACAAGATGGAGGTGAATGGGGAAGTGGACCTTTTATAACCTCGGTCAAGGCACGTCAAGTGTAGCCTTTTTTTTTATTGTTTGGTGACAGCAGCATCTACGTGAAAGACTTACACAAGCTAACACGTCAACAATACAAGCAAACAATGTAGCCTTTGGGCAAGTAATCTAGAGTCAAAAGCCAGGCATTTCTAGTCTTAAAGATCTGAGGCTGCACACTGGCTCCGAGTGGGTTCAGAAGTACACCATGTAACTCGAGGGCAAGACCTAATTGCCCTTGAAAAATTGATCAATGAATCTTAAAACTAATCTTCCAACAGGCAGACAGTGAGAGATGCCATAACTGGGGTGGAGTGGTTTTCTCGGTTAAAATCTGACTGTGGCTCCTGTGCTCCGAGAGGAAGACGATGCAGGGAATAAATGAAGAGCTATCTGAAGAGTTGTGTTCTTCCTTCTGATTCAAATGACACTTTTATGGTAATCCTAACAAGCCAATCTGTGTTCTGAAATGTATCTTTCCTTAAAATAAGTGGAAAACATCTGAGTAGAAGGTAAAACAATTTCAGTTGATGTTACACTGAAAATAGGTTTATTGGAAGAGTTCAGAGCTATTTTCTTGGTACAAGTAGAGCAATCTACCTATTCTACCTTATTTGCTACAAAAAGGCTGCACTGAAAAAGCACATTTATTACTTTGCTTTTCCTGAAAAATAAGACTAGAGCGAATTTCATTTCAGTTGTACATAAATATGTGAGATGTATTTTAAAATCCTTGGGATTAAACAGTTTATTATTAAGTCTGAATTTGTGTGTGCAGTATCAGGTGGCTTACAATGTTAAATAAAACAGTGTTTAATTATGTGAGCCGCGTGATCATCCGCAAACTGTGTGAGTGTGTGTGATTGAGTAGGATGGCTTTGGTGAATAATGTAACTGCTCACACAAGCAAATACAAAAGAAGGCAGCTCTGCTGTGGAGAGCAGCAGAAAGAGAGAGAGAGAGAGAGTAGACATTAATGAGAGAGATGAGAGGAGAGCTGTAATCAGGGACTACAGGGAGAGCTGGGTTGTGTGTGCTGCTCGCCCTCTGCTTCATTTGCCCCTCAGTGAACAGCCACCGCCATGGTAATAGTGACACTGCAAACCACTCACTCCGCAGCCATCACACGTTGATGCTTGACTTTGAAATACTCCCATAATGTGCTTCCCATCCTCTCTTCAGTCGCTGGCTGCCTTACTGATTCCCTCTCTTCTTCTTTCTTTTTGTGGAGCTTGTTAGGTTCGGACAACTGCTGTGCAGCCCAGTCAGAACACTGGTAAACTGGCGTAGCGGGCTGGCAGGCAAATTCGGGGATTGAAAACATCCTTTGCCTGCGCTGTCACCCATCCCTGCGGCATCTGGAGGAAGTTATACTCCCCCGGTTATGTTACACATGCCAGGTTGGCTAGGTTGTACCTGTCTCTTTAACACTGGCTTAAAGGCATTGAACAATGCTAACACCCTGTCTAAAGCCACTGTTCATACACAAAGCGACCACATGGGGAGTTAGAGCACAGCACTGTGGGATGCTGCTTCATTTTTTAAGGCACAACAGAAGGGGAGCAGCTCAGGACTATCCAACGGGCTAAAACAAACTAGGTTTTAGTCTTATTAGCCATTATTGCCATGGTTAATAACAACACCCCCAATCCCCTAACATGATAAAAAATATTTTGCAAGGTGCAACATCAGCCTGCTCGCTTTCTCGCCCGCAGCCGCTTGCAATAAATCCCTTAATGCAATTTCAGGTCCTTACCCTTGACACGTCAGCATGCTAACATGTTTGAAATGTAAACACGATCTCTGTGCTATTATACAGGTGTGCACGTAGAAATGAGAAAGTGTACAGATTAATCACAGCACACTGAAGGAGTGATTTACAATGGCCCACAGTTTTGCGATGACCTACTTTGGATTTGGCAGGGAGGGAGAGAGATCTTTAATAAATGCATCGCAGCTCATAGTCTCATTTCCATGAGTTTGTTGCAACACCCAGAAGTCTCTCTGTTCTCCACAAGTTTTTTTCTGTCATGTAACGTTCTCTAAAGTAGGTGCTATAACTGCTGACATGAGAAGCTAATTTAATTAAAGTCAAAACAGAAGAGAAAACGCCTTTTCAAACACCCAAAGGAGTTTCATTATTAGTCAAACATTCCTCTGAGGAGCTGAACAAGAACCCCTTCATCAACACTACTGGTCATGCTCAAAATAAGCCCTTCTGAATTTTTAAACTGGAGAGTTTTAACACGACTTACTAATTATAGCAAAGTGGAAATTCTTTTATGTTTCCTTTCAGTAGGTTTGCATTTGCTCTACAAACACTTGGAGTGGTAGACGTTTTTCATCTTCTATCCAATCTACTTTTGGCAAGCTATTTCTGAGTCCCCGCTTGTTAACTAGTTTTCACGCACTCTCGATCACAGCAGGTGGTGTTGGTATTAAAAGTGACTCAGGTTGTGAGCTGCAAGCCTGCCATAGATGGCAATGCAAGTTATTAACTTAAGCGTTGTCACATATAAACATAGTAAAGGTCAGCTTCACACCTGCTTTCATCATAAACATCATTATTTCTATTTTTTTAGCTACACTAGTCCAAAATATTCCCACTAGCCACTGCAGATGATATCCTCTAGTTTTCAAATATGTCAGTGGACAGTGAGAAGAAAACATGTTTTTATCATGAACTTGAACTGCATGACAAGCTGACATAGAAGTTGAAATGATGAAAGAAGAGTGGGCTGGTCACTACTTAACAACAATCAGGGAACAAACAGCATGTGAATCAGAGAGTAACATGTAGAGCGAGATGGTGACTGAATGAGAACACGTTAATGACAGAGAGGAAAAACACAAATGTCAAACAAAATGTGAGTCACAAGTTTCAATTCACTAGCATTGTGTGCGTATGTATGAATATTAATAGCTGTTATGAATGTTATATATGTAAGTTAGTAGATGAATGGCTGGATAGATACAATAAAAAAACTATTGCCACAATTGATCAGTCAGTCAATAAGAAAATCACTCCCTCGCTCTGTGTTTCATCTCCTCTCTCTCTCTGCGTGCCCCCTGCCTCTCTAAATCAACCTCACTCTCCACAGCCGTCCACACTACTTGACTCGTCGTTAGTGTTGCACTAATCAACCGCTGCCCATTAAAATCCATTCTCTCCCTAGCGGAGGCGCGCTGGTGACAGGAGGGGAGAAGGAGTGATGGAAATTGGTCTTAATAACCAGCACACAGTGTTTGCTGTGTACATGCTGCAGTGTAATCAGAGAGGCAGAGAGGAAAACAAAAAGAGAAAATGGAGGAGGAACAATGAAAAAGGGACTACCCTACATCGAGGAGAGCGCACAAAAAAACACCACTGACCTTTACAAAATGGGTACGCTTGTCTGAGAAAATGGTGGCTGATGCAACTAAGCCTCTAATCTAGGGGAGAGTCTGTGTCTAAGCTGCCTAAAAACCTCCAAACCAATTTATAGCACTCAATTTCTGGGGACAAGGTGACGCAATGACTAATGTCTGACTAAATATTATTAAGGTCAAAGTAATGAATCATGTTGAAGTAATAAATCACCTAATGTAGGTCACTAAACTATCACCTCAGAGGAAACTTTGGTCCTGGAGCCTTACTTTGAATGTGAATTTTCTGAGGTTTCATTGAAAGGACGCAGGAACTATGGCTATGGAGGAAGAAGACGTCAAAAGCTTGAGCTTAAAAGTCAGAAATCATGATCAGTTTAGACCCTCTGTGAGTCACTAACAGCCACTAAAAGGTTCATGATCCTGGAGAATAAAACATCCAGGCACTAACATTATCCTCGCAGTGTGCACGTATAAAGCACTCTGAACTTGCATCATCTCATTCGTCATAGAACATTAAAACACAGCCAGCTCCTTCTTCACTCACTCAAATAACAGTGCAGTGACAGTGGCAGCCATTTTGTGCCTGTGTTTTTCCCCCAAGCCTAAGTGCTGAGTGAATAAGGAGCTAGTTGGGATGAGAGCCAGGACAGTGTTTTGGCAGGAGTAGATGTACAGGCCAATGCATGACAAATGAGTGTGTCATGCATACTGTTGAGCCCGGGCAGAGACCTGCCCAGCTCATCTGTTTGGTGAACACGGCACAAGTCAATTTGACTACAAAGACCCCCTCGCTGCTGCTTCACTCCCCCCCTCCACCCCACCCGCCTGTATCTGAAAGAAAAAGAGGGAGCTGTCTTGATTTCGCTCCACGGAGCTGAGAGGCGAAGGAAAGAAGGGTGCAAGGGGTGATGGGGGGACAGACAGGAGGAAGAGATGGAATGAGAAAGAAGCTTTGAAACATCCTGGCAGAGAGGAGGAGAGATTGGCAGCAGGGGAAACACAGTAAGAAAATTAATGACAACAAAGAAAAAATGGAAGAGACCCAATAGAACAGTCAGAAGTTTCAATTTGTAAGCTTCAACTACTTTTTTCTGCCACTCTGAGTATTATTATGATTTCATGTTTTAGAAATCCTCCTCGATAGAGGCCACAACTCCATCAGAACACATACAATATGCATACAGAGCAGAGCCCTTGTTCTTCCTGCGACAATAAATCATCCCCTCCTGACTGTTTTATGCTCGGCGAAGCACTAGCTTTGACGACAGTTCATTTCATGCCAATTGTTCGCCACTTTTTTCCTTTCCTTTTTACCCCTCCACCACCCTCCTCAGTCAGCCCCTTCATTCTCTTTTCATTCGACAAAGACAGACTCCTGCATGCGTCTGATTAAAAAGCTTGCTCTGACAAGAGCCAAGATGTTGGCTGCTATGGGAACAAATCAATGGCGCCAAATGGCTCCCTTTATTTTTGCAAGTGTGTTTAATTTTTAATTTGGCACATGTTGTTCATACAGAGATGACCTACATGGATGGGGCAGCAAAGGCTAAAATATAATTTTCTGTAGCCCTGAATTATCACAGATGCTGACTCGCACACATGCATAGTGTACTGACCAGCATGGAGGAAACACAAGAGCATCACTTCTGAGAAATTGCAGCCACTGCACACCGACCAGACAGTTCTCCATTACAACATCTGTCACTATGAGTATGGCCTACAAACACTCAACATCTGACAAAACAGCATATACACTGAAACAGAACAATGCAACGCTCAACAGGAGATGGAAGATTATAGATGCGGGGTAGCTTTCTCTGGTGCTGTTAAATCACTTCTGCGCCGGCACAGCTGTCTGCTTTCGTTGTTAAAGCATTTCGTCTACGTCTACGTGTGTTTGTCCATGCCAGGCTGGATGCTGCACGCTAAGCAGCAGATGCAGACGTTCCTGTGATGGGAGCTGGCTGTAAATCTCCTCTGCAGACAGTGGACAGTCAACAATCCATTATCTGTAGTGACTGCTGGGTCTGATCAGCTGGTTGACCCTGGTCAATCCCTCCTCACTCTACCACTCCATTTTGTTTACAGTTTGAGTCATGGAGGTACACAACCTGAAGGGTGCAACTGACTCAGAAAAATCCTCACTGCCAGCAAGCTTTAAGTGTTTCCAGTGAGTGTGACATTTATCACTTGTCCATCTTGTGGACCGGATACACTTCTCTTTCAACAGATGTATTTTTCAACGCCAGCTCAGAGAAATGCACGTGAAGCATAACCTGCACGTGAGTGAGTGATCTATACTGCTTTAATGTCTGTGCTATATCATGAAGCCAGAGCCTGCAGGTCGTTAGCTTAGCGGAGAGAGTTATGTGCGATTACTTTCATTTTTAGACATAGCCTAGCTAAAGACATACATACTTTACAGACATAAACACAACATACATTCCTGCCAATGGTTTCACACTATTACACTGATCTACAGGTGGTGGTTCCATGCCAAAATATGCTGCAATTTGCCAGTAAAAACAGGGAAGAAGATGACTGATAGCAAGTAAACGTGGATGCAAGGGACCATTAACTATGTCTATGATGATTCACCAACACCATCAAGTTTACTTTTCATGGGCATGTGGAGGTGTGGTTGGTTAATCAATATGTTAAAGCAGTATTGTCTTTATGCATACTCTTTATTGAGCCTGTCCATTCAATTTCAATTACCAGTCAGCTTTGAGGGCATAAGAGTTGGTGTGGAATGAATGGAAGGATGCCTCAGTAGCGCTTACACCCCCCCGATGTCTCGATTCTGGGGTTGGATTGAAACTAAGAGGTGCAACTGTTTAAAACAGTCTGAAGTTGAATAATAAAGTGAACTGCATTATTATAGGACTAGAACTGCAATAGTTTTGTACTTTGAAGTGCACCAATGGGACAAAGGAAGCAAAAGATGTAATGGTGTGTCTTTGGATAAAGGACTCATTTTGTGCTGTTTAGGAGCAGTTTAGCATTTTTATTAATCCCTTATTGTGCATGGAGAAGTTTCTCAGAATTTTAGTGGGTAATTAAGGAAAATCCATGGCGTCTCTAGAGAGGACTCTGGGATTAAAGCTGATAAAATGACTTGTACTTAAAAATATGTCTTGTGCAGCTTCTGTTGTCTTTTTTTCTCCCTCCTGTCTCATGTTGTCTATTTAACTTTACGCTTCTCTTCCCTTGTTTTATCGCTTTCTTGAGATTTTACACCCGTACGACCCAATTATCTCTCTCCTGTGTCATCTTCTCAATCAGCTCTCTCATCTAATCTCTGCTAATGCAGGTCATTGTCATTGGAAGAGGAGGCTTGACTGTGTCAGACGGCCTGACAAAGCACTAATGATGCGCCACCAAATCAAATACCTGTAATTGTAATCTCTCCAGATGGGAGGCTTAATGTAGCATCGCTTTGAGAGACGTCAGCCCAGAGATCTTAGTTTGGCAGCATAAGTCTCTGAGTCGATGTGTTGTCACATGATGGAACAAAAAGATTTACAATAAAGGAGAAGGAAGAGAGGGAATGTGGACATGCACTTGGGTGTAAGGTGAGGACAACAAAGGATGAAAAAGGAAAAGGTGAAAAAGAAATATTAAGACTAGGCTAAGATTATGAAACATTAGCACCGTGTCTCCTCAGAGGAAATAAATTGAAGCTCTTTATCACCTCCTTCCCCCTCAGACATTAAGAGGAAAATTTAGGTATGAAGAGCGTACAATTTATTGATGTCACATTAAGGGAATTTGGGGTAATGAAGTCCTTAAAGAAAGACTGAAGCACCCAGGGTCGCCCACAGGCTCTGTCATCTGAAACCGTCCTATCTAATTAATCAAAGGTTTCGGGATGGGGACCACCCTTAAGGTAAGTTAATTAAAAACGCATTTTTCTTCAGGCTGTATTAAGTCTTCACCTCTGGATAAAAAAAAGAAGAAGAAGAAGAAAAAAAAAAACTTCTCAGCTCGCCCCTGGCCCTTCAGAGGCATAAAGTGAAAAAGCCAACTGCTAATTTAGAGCTATTCAAGGGTAAGCGGATTGCACAGAGTGAGGCTTGAGGCTTAGTGCAGATTGCAGGGCAGTGTGTTTAATGCAAGAGAGATAGCAGGGTCATTTAAAGCACCACTGAAACCAGCAGCTCCACTCCCTGCAGCATCAAACCTCTGTTCACACGTCATCTCTGCACGATGTTCACTCATCCGCCTTCCTCTACCTCCCTCTTTTTTATTTTATTTTTTTTTATTTTATTTGCATTCACTTTGCTGCCTTTAGTCAATGCCATGCCGCATATCTCCTAATCCTGATTCATATTCAACAGAAATGCAAATGCAAAAACAAACTCAGTCTCCAAGGAGTGAATACATTGCTCAGACATTGCTGATCAAATAGATGATGGACCCCTTTCTCTTAACTGTTGTTTCTCCATGTTTAACATCACTTAAAAAGATACAGAGCCTACTGCATGGATTCCTCTGACCTTGGTACAATCAGATGTAAGCAGCCCACACTGTTTTTTTTTTTTTGTATATCAGAAAGAAAAATGTGTGTGGGCTTGAATTCATGGTTAAATCATTGGCTCTGGATATTTTTATATATATTTGACACCATCAAAAGTATAATATTGCCGAGGTGATTTGCAGGTTAATTTAAATTTATGACCAAGAGAAACTCTAGAGAGAAACTCTGAACAGTGCACAGTCAGGAGAGCCAATAGGATTTGAGAATGTGTCCGCTGCGTGCACTGTCAAGTCTCAAAGGACACTTCCTCCACAGGGAGACAAATGATGAAAGATGAGAGCAGAGAATTTGTGATTCTTGTGTATGTATTTTTGTGTTTATCATATATTGACTGAACGAGCATTTTTCACGGCTGAACAAAGCAGGTAGTCTCCTGAAGGATCCTTTCGTCAGTCACGCTGACGAATCCAACAGCACACGATCAAAGCAGAGAACACTTAGATCTCACTGCCACCTCTGGAGTGTCGGTAATGTGCGTGGTCATTCAGAAAGCTGCATGGAGCTGAATTTAAATTCAAACACGGCACAGGTCAATGAAAGCAAAGCCGCTGGTCTTGTCTCAGAGATTAAAAACAACGTTACATCTCAGACTTGTTGGAAAAATAGAGAAAAAAACAGATTTTGAGGCACGCCCAAGGTGCATGTAATGTTGTTTCATACTTTTAAGTGTCATTTTTTAGAGACTGAGACATCAGTCAAACATATCGCCTGGATAATGACATTCAGACTCACCAGTGAATTATACTTCTCACTGTGCTGGCTGATAGCATCAGCAATGACTGTAGTAAAATCAAAAGATGACAGAAATTCCATGAGCAAAAAGCTCCCAGTGGGTTTTAATAAATATGCTCGTTCTTTTGACTTTTTCATTTGGAGTTTTTCTTTTCTCTCAGTTGTTTTAATCTAATTTCTTTTTTTGTTTGATTTAGGTCAGTGACAAACTACATAACACACAGTCCTAGTTTTTAAATTGCACACAGAAAACCATCAGGAAAAAACAGAAAATCTCTCGCCTACGTCCTCTCAAGTTACAAAAATAGCAAGATCACCAAAGTGTTGATACTGTTCATACTGGTAAATTCTAAAAAAAACAAAAAAACAACCCAGACTACACTTGATGAAAACATTTTATGTTTAAGTATCTTATCTTATGGCAAATAAGTCATGTTTTAGTTTGTTACGGTGAGGAACAGTTTGTGGTTACAATTTGATTGACACACTCTGGTCTCTTACATTAAGGTCAGATGTGTTACATCACCCACACCTCCGTATCCTTACATTTCGCATGGTGTCCAATATGAATGTACTTCTTATGGTTAATGTGCTATACACAACACAAGCTCTGAAAACGGATCAAACACTCAAAAATTACAGTTTTCATTGACATCCAAGTGGGGAATTCTTTCTTTTAGTCTTTAGTAATTGGGATAAGTGATGCTTTTCATCACAGCAAAAACTTTTAACAAGTTAGTCATAGGCAGTCAACACATTGTTCAAACTGTCACATCAATGACGCATATCTGTAATTTTCTTGAGTGGAGCTTGTGTTTGGATCATTTTTACCTCTCACATGCAGGTGTCACTATTTTAAAGCACAATGATGTAACTCTCTGGATTGAACACTGTAAGCAGTACGTAAGTGGTTTGAAGAGAAACAATAACACGGCATATGATGATGGCTCCTCCCCACCACTTTCTCATGCAGAGGAGTAATCAAGAATACATGCCATGATTGCTCTCGAAAGATGTAAAGGTTTCATCTGCAGGGTTTGTTTTTTTTCAGTTTAAGTACATTGTTTCATCTCATTCCTGCTGCCACCTCTGCTTCAATCTTCACATTTTTGTATTCTATATGTCTCCTACTTCAAATGCAACAATGCACCACTCTATTAGTACCTGTGTGCTAGCTTCTCTACTAACAGTTCACCATATGATGCGTCAGGTTTCATTTATCACCTTTCATTGATAAATTAAACTGATGTAGTGGGCGTTTAGGCTGGTCACTGTAAAGTCGTCCTTGTTAACAGACCTTCATATAAAAACAAGTTGTTTGTGCAGCTCAGTACAATGCCCACGAGGCATAATGAGAAGAACTGCAACTTTATTTCCAGTAAAAATGGCTCCTGTGTAACATCTTGTTACTCCAGAAAACTACAATAACTTCAGTAAATCTATGTGGCAATTCACAGCCCAATTTTCGCTCTGCAGCAAATATTATGTCATGTTTTTCATTTGTTTCTGAATTCAAATTACTACCTGACACATACCTGATACAGTACTTCAAAGATAAGCATCCACACTGCATTTAATTACAACGTTAATGTTACTAAAACCTACACTGGCAAGTATATACCAAATAGTTCAGGTCTTGCTGCACTGTGTGCTTAAAGAAAAATGTCGAAAATAATCATGCCTGACATTTTAGGTATCATCTACATTATGTATTACATTTCATATAAACTGACAAACAGTTAGCAAGACAAAGCCCGGTGAGAGTATCGCTGCACGTTTGTAGATTACATAAACTGTTGATCACTTGTTCACTCTTAATGTGAAATTTCATTCTTTTTTTCATATTCTTCATCAGTTTGTTTTGGTATGGACTCTTCTCTTTGGATTGACGTTTGACAGAAAATAAAAGCAAATGTAGTACAGCTTAGCTGAAACGCAACTAAAAGTGGCTTCAATAGCAGCTACTCCTTGTGAGTAAGACTCCATGCCAAATCCCAATCCTCACATGAGACTGTGGTCAGCTGTTCAGAAGAGTCAATGGGTTGGCTTTCTGATAATCACTGAGATTTAAACCTACTAAAAAAATGCAGTATAAATACTTTTTTTTTTTGTGGTGTGGGTACGGTGGCCTTGTCACCCTCACTCACACTGATCATACTGTTGTCACCAATGAGTAAAGAGGGCATCCTCAAGAAAGTGCATAAATGATTCCAATTACAGAAAGCACTCCATCTGACCTCATGAATTTAAACAGGCTCATGTATTCCAAACACAGCTGTTTGACAAGATCAAATGAGAAAATTAAATTGGAACACACAGGCTCCCGTTGTACGGCGACACAAGCGCCATCTTGCTCTCTTTTCTTGCCTTATGAGGTGCACGGGCATGCCTGCTCTGATAGGCATCCTATGTGGAGCAGGCAGCGGGAGTGTAAGAAGACAGAAAAGATGGTTCTCATTATTATGAAAAGGACAAAAGGAGACAGAGAGGAATAATGAAAAGACAGAAGGGTGGAATAAAGACGGACAGACAGATGAGCAATTTGCCTTTGTGCTGGTGAGAAAGAAGAGGGTGGTGGCAGAATGCACATGGAAATGGAAATGAGGGGAAGGGAGGGAGGGAGAGGCAACATGAAGTGAAGCATCACGTGCTGTCGCTAATGCAGTCTGCTCTGAGCTCTAATTTGCAACCCAATGATACTTTGTAAAAAAGGAACCAGCACAGAGTGAAAAAAGTTAAAGCAAACTCCAGATTTCCTCTAAGTGCTTTGATATAAATTGGCCCATCAACAGCAGTGAGGTGGTGGGCACAAGCTGCCCTCATTTACACACACAGGAGGTAATTTGCCTCCAGAAATGTGGCAATTGCCCCTTTTATAATCACCACATGTATTAAATTTTGCAGCGTCCGCTGAATATGATACGTAACGGAATAAGTAGAAAAGGAGTGTGTGGTTAAAATTTAAGGCTATGTCTAAATTCTATGAGCAGGATCTGTGAAAACTTACAGTCAAGACTTTGAGCTAATTGAGCTGAATTAAAAGCAAGCAGTGTCTGAATCACTCCCGGGATGACAGCACTGAGTTTTCCAGAAAAGGCTGGTATGGGGAGGGGGGGGTGACTTGCCAGTAAAGAGATTTGTAATTATAAGTATAACCTTTCTTTACGACAGATCTATTTTACCAGTTTTCTTTGCCTTAAAAGTTCACTGATACAGTATGTAAACCATTGTCATTTCCATATAAAAGCCCCAGGATCCCATTAAGGCAGTGGAAATGCCCCACTATTGAGGAATCCTTGAAGCCCATTCTGTGTCTCTTTTGTACCTGCTGCCTAAGCTTGACGCCGTGCAGCCCTTTACCTTTTCTAGCAAAGAAAATGAACCAAATAACTCAATTTGACATTTTAGTGTGCAAAGTGGAATTCTGTCACTTACCTATTTGGTTGTTTTCAAGGCGTCGGGGAGGAGCGGAAGGAGAGCATGAGAGGGGAGAGGGAGAGAGAGAGAGGGAGAGGGAGAGAAGAAAAAAAAATCTTTAGTTCAAATGCAGCACAGCGAGATTGTACATTCATCACATACTGATAAATTCATCACTCATTTATCATACTTAGCCACAGCTTCTCTTTAGAGGATGTAATAAATGCCGTCCTTTACACAAAGTCATTCATCCAGGACGAAAGACAAATCCAAGGCAAAGATCAGGAGAGGCACGTAGAATCCAGAGGCAGAGCAAGAGCCTCAAGACGTGATGGAAAAGGTGCGCGCAAAAACTCTTGCATTCAAAATAGACAGTATGTGTGCATTTTTATACCCCTAACAATCTTTTGAAAGAACATTTAAGAACACGGATGCAAGTGCCTCTTGCCACTTGCATGTTTTCTGTGGCAAACATAACAAATAGGCTTTTACATTCAGCATGGGCAGTCCATTTTTCCAATTTCCATAGTCTGATGACCTAGTTTGGCAGTGCTGGTGCAGTATATGAGCAGGACACATATTCCTGTATTCTGACAGTTTCTCTGTGTCTGACTATTGGATTGAAACATGCAGGCACAGTGTGCGGTGATGGAAATACATCGCCTTGCTGTGACGAGACGGTCTTTCTAGGTGAAATCACAGGGAGGTTTGAGCATGATAGTTTTTGCAATTTCCTCTCTTCTAAGGATACAAGTGAGGTATGACTATGTCCCAGTTTCTGCGCGAACACACAAGAAAAAAAAAAAAGAAAAACGGGAATTCTGAAGGCAAATATTCAAAGTTACTCTTATTTCATAAAATGGCTAAAAAAAGAAACTAGCTATGAGTGTTTGGAACAACAGCAGCCTTTGCTATATACTGCCATCTGGAAGTGGAAGAATATGCAATTACCTATCAAGCTGCATAACAAAAGGCTAGTCTGCAAGACCGATGAAAAGCATTTTGAATCTGCTGAAGTCATGTTTTTCTATCTCCTCGCTTTTCACTATCTAGGTCAGCCAAGGAAGATATTGAGAGGAAGGCGGGAGGGGAAACAGACAGAAAAGGATAGGGACTGGTGGTGTGTGCGTGTGTGTTTGCGGTTGTTGATCGCTCCCCATTTTCTCACTGATTGGGTGAAGCGGTGTGCAGATGGAGCCGGGTATTGAAAAAAAAAAAAAAAAAGGGAGAGGCAGTTCTCCAAATGAACATTTGGCAAGTGGCGGAGGTTATACTTCATTGTTTATTAGCAGCTATCTTTAAAATTTCCATATCAAACGGAACGAGCAGCAACTGCTTCGTGGAGCATATTGGCCTCCTTTCAAGAGGAGGAGGGGTGCTCGATGGAGGAGGTAGTTTCGGGGTTAGGGGTTATGTGTGAGGCAGAAAACACAAAGTAAGAGGAGGGAGCTGAGAGGCTTGGACGGGGGTGGGGGTGGGGGGTGGGGGTGGGGGCAGCCATGTTGAGAGACGGAGAGAGACTGCCAGCTTTCAAAGACCTATCTTCCGTCACAGAGGCTGTGGAGGGAGAACTGTTCCACGATGCACCTCCTTAATTAAAAACCACCATCGCGCACACACACACACACACACACACACAATCATGAGCACACGCACAAACTCACACACTCTCACATACACCACCTGCTTTACTTTCTCTGCCTGCATTAATAGAATCAAGTCTGTGTGCTATCAGATACCTACTATTTTCTCCTGCTAAATCCAATTTGCTGATATTTCCAGAATGTCTCTCCCTCCCTCTCTCGCTCTCTCGCTCCTCTCTGCTTCCCTCTCTCCCCCCTCCCTCTGGTCCATCCTTCTTATCGGATTGCAAACAAACTGTCTGGCTCTGTGTGCCCTGATTAGTAACACACTGGCGTAAAGATGGGAAGGTGGGAAAGGGAAAAAAAAGAGAGAGAGGGGAAGGAATCAAGCGAGTAAGGGATGGAGTGCATCCTTCAGGATGTGAAGAAAGAGCAGATAAGCTGCTTTGACCGGCTATCAAGTTGGATAGAGGCACCAAAGTGCGCTGGTGATTTTCGCCAGGAAAAAGATGAACGCGAGTGAGTCTGACACCAAATAAACAATCAAAATTAAATCATAAACACTCTCCACATCCTGTCTAGTCTTAAGTGTATATATAACGTGCATATAAGTGTATATATGGTGTATGCAATACAGCATTATATCACCATTTTCCTCACCCACCTAACACCCCCTCATGTTAACTTATCATCCTGCAGAGATGATACGACTCCATGCCAGGAGAGGCCTGTGTGTCCCTGCCAGCACCCACAGGCTTCAAAATCACAGCGAAACACCACCCAAACAAAGTGGCACCGGTGAGGCACGGCCTTCTCCATCTGTGTCATGCCAGGAGGGAACATGAGACCATAAGGGATGCTGGGATTGCTGCAGAGCACCTACCATTTACTGGCATTTGAGAGAGAACAAAGCGGGAGGGGAGAGGGAGGGGCGGCATCCGTAAAACACTGTTAGCATGCAAATCAGGAAGTTGTTTAGTGTTCAGAGTGAGCAAATGATGTTAAGTGTTCATCCATGCTGTGTTGGTAACTGATTTTCTTGCTCATTTTATCAAAGATTGGATGAAACAAATAGAAACAATAATGCCAGCGTTTTCCTACAGCATACATTTATTGATGTTTACATATAAATTACCTATTTACTTTAGCAAATGTGCTTTGGAGGACAGGTAATTGCTTGGATTATGTCCATCCTGTTTGTGATTGGGTTCTTGTGGTGGAGTACAATGAATTTTGCAGAACAGCGTGTAGATACACTCAATATAAACATTTTGTTATCTTCTTCTAGAAAAATGAACCAGGCAAAGAAAAGAAACAAGAGTTTTTATATATAATCTACGTTAGAAATGTTCTAGTTCAGCTCTGCTATATACTGCAGTGAAAACATTGTGATGAACGGTTTCTATGAGTCATCGGCGTGACATGAACCCTTGTATCAGGGGCAGAGCAACCACAGCAGGGCCAACGGAACAGGTAGCCTGTCTGTCTGGCTTTAACTGCCATGGCCATGGCCTGCTAACATTAGCTAGCTGACCTACTGGAGACACTGCAGGTGGATGGCCAGGGGAAAAATATAGTGTGGAACAAAGATGAATGATGATTTATGTAGGGAAAATAAACAAGAGTTTTGCTGCTGCTATTGTGCTGACCTTCACATCGAACATCCAAGTCTTTTTTTTAATTATTTTTTTATTCCCTTATCATTGTTAATGATTGCCAAAGATCATGAGGTGCGGGCCGTGAACTTTTAAAGCTTCTGAAGTGGAGCGTGCTGAAAAAAGTTTGAGATCCACTGCTATATCTAGACGCTACATTTTGTACTCCAATGACTGTATGCTGCACAGCATCAACATTTTTTTATTAGCCTCTGGCTCAATCACTGACAGGCCGGTTCACACTCGCCTTGAGCGAACTGAGGTCACCAGCACTGCCTCAGGTTGCTGGTATCTTGCTAATGACCAGGAAATTGCTCAGCAGCTGTCCGTCGCCCCTTGACATTCTCCTCTTAGTTCGCCATGCAGCTCACATCTGACATTTTACGTGCCTTTTCATGAACACCCCCCCTCTTTTTACAGCGCCTATTACCAGCCCTCCCTACCCCAACCCCAACACACACACCTACATCTTTATCCATTTTACCCACCACCCCCTCACCCAACACTTCCACGTTAAATGTCAGTAGAAGCCTTCTGGGGAGTAATGGTGTTTTCATGCCAGACACAGAATAACTATAAAACCATTACAATGCAGCAGTAAAAGGGTGCACCCTGCTCCCTCGGGGGATTCAAAAATGCAATTAAATTCTCGGATGATAATAACAAACACAGAGATAATTTGGTGCCATCGCTAAGCTTTGTTCAGTGATCGCTTTGAGGTGATCAGCCTGCGGTGAGGTTATTTGAACATACATCAGGACCTTTGATAACTGCCAAGTCACTGGAGTATAAAGGGGAATGTGGACAGGAAATGGAGGGAAAACCAACGCTGATTCCTCTCTACTGCATATGCTAGTCCTTGGCCTTGAAGTTAACTTTGGCGCCCACCTTACCTCTCTACTTGTCTGCAAAGAAAATATACAAAAGCATTACATAAAATAGTAATGTGGCTGGCACTCCTCTAGGAGATGAAACTAAAATGGCCTTTGTCTGTACACGTGTGCACAGACAGACAAAGAGAAAGTCAGAGAATGTGTGTTTATGAGAAGCAGAGGGCTTGAGTGTGTGTGTGTGTTCTTTGAGGTGAGACGGTAAATTATTTACAGTCTCAAACCCCTGACAATGCCACCACTGTGCTGAGGAGAGCCAGTGCCTCAGGCAAACAACCCTCCTCTCTTTTCTACCTATGCTACCTTTGTTTCCTGTCTCCTTTCCTCTATGCAGTGGTTCCAACACCATTTTCTCACTCAACTGTTGAAAATACTACAGCCGATATTATGTTCGGTCACATGAGATCTTCAAGTTATTCAAAAGTGAATCTTGTACTGTACTTGCATCCTAAACGTCACATATCTACAACCTGATGGAGAATTCCTTGAAGCAGTCAGGGTGACAAATAATGACAATAAAATCAAAGAAAACAAAACAAAAACAGGCCAGCAAGGATTACAATGACTCAATCTTGACTGCCACTGCAGCAAAAGATCATTCTATTTCTTACATTCCCTCTCTCGGAGGCACAGTTGGCACATGAAACCCAGGAGTGAAAGGAGGGAGGAGTAAGGACTGGGTACAAAATGAAGAGTGGGGAGGCGAAGAGGCGATCAAGCAAGTCTCCATGTCTCTCTCTCAGGCCTTTGATGTGCTGGGTGACTGGATGGAGGAGAATAGAGGAGGGGATGGAGAGGAGGAGGAGAAGGACAGCGCTGTGGGGAAGGTGTGTTGAGGAGTTGAGGTGGTTTCATTTCTTGCCAGCGTGGGGCTTCTCTCCCAGCAAATTGGCTCCGGCGATTGAAAGTCAGTGAGGTGAGTGAGAGGAACAGGGAAGCTGAGGTGCCTGCGAGATGGGGCAGGAGATTTCCCAGGGCTCTTTCACTCTTTCTCTCTCCTTTCTTTTAGTTTTTTTCACCCTCCTAAGCATTTATTTCAAGATATAATACCGCAGTAACATCATACCCTCTTCAGTGCAAGATTGAAAATAACAGATCTTCCCAATAGGCTTTCTCTCCCACATTTATGACTCAACCTGAATTTAATAGCGCCAGACCAGCATGTGCTGTCACAACAAGTCCTGCTATCACCTGTTATGACAATATCTCAGTATTTGTGTGCAAATAACCCTCTTCTATGCAACTATGCAAATGAATGAACTTCTTGGTCCTGATTCAAAGTCCTTGAGGTTTTCACAAGGTACCGTAAAGCCTTCTAGGCATCGTAGTTTGAATTCACAAAAGCTATCTTCAACCTTTGACCTAAAAACTTAAGCAGTTTTCAAGGAAACTTGCTTCAGTTTCTACAGTTCTAACATTTTCTTCACTGAGCTGGATTAAAGAATAACTGAAGGAGTAAAAGCATTTCAGTAAAGTTTTAATATGAATCTTTTACTATGAATCTTCTAGTCGTAGGTGTGACCTTTTTAAAGCTCTTACAATCTTCTGCACATACCATATCAATTTTGAAAATGTCAAATGACGCAAAAATCTACTGTGTGGTAGGTCGTCTTTTGGGTGAATAGATGACTAGAAATTGGATTCTGGCAATATTGTTAAATCATGGGTTTACTATAGGACAACAAAAATGAAATATTTATTTAAATGGCTGCTTTTATGTACTGGCAGTCATTTTTTAAGAAAAATACACTTTTTTCCCAATATGATGAATGCTTAGAAATCAAGACAAGACAATAATTCAATGAAATAGGCACCTCAATATGAGAAGGTCAACAAACATAGACGGTGAAAACTATTTAAACAGCACATTTTGACTTAAATTGTTCATCAAAATGCACCAGCCTGTGAGGTAAGGATTACAAACACATTTGTGTGTTGGCTAATCGTCTAGTGAAGCAGCACAGGAGCAGCAGTCCCTGCAGTGGAGGAGAGATCCTTGGTTTCAGCACCATGGACAGGTCCCCGGGGCTGCATGAGCTTGTTCACACTCGCCAGGCCAAACACAGGTCTGCACCGGGAAAAACAACACCGCCGAGGATTGGCCATGTCACCGCGGCCTGGTGTGGCCGGGCATGGCTGTTATGTGGAGCTGCAGTGTGCACGGAGGCCTAGGGAAAGATGACATAGCTTTTCCATTAGGTGAAGTGGAAGTGTGGTGTATCTAACCAACAAATCTCCATCTCTCTTCGGGGCAAAAATCAAAGAAGAGAGAGAGTGGCTCAGCTTGTTATGTGATGTGCTGAACGTTAACAGGAAGCAGCTTTTGTAGAATACTACAACTTGTTGAGCTGTAAGCAATGCTGCACTAAAATAAAATGAACAAAAATCAACAACTGAGGCATCGACAATGTAGTATTCTCACAAAATGGAATGCTTAAATCTTGGATTGCAACAGCATTGCTGGAAAAAGTCAAGCAGGGCAAGAAACAGCAGTCAGATGATCAGACAGGTTGTAAACAACCCCCGGGTTAGCCAGACTTATTTAGAAGAAAAAATAAAGGCAGAACAGAAAAACTGTAACTCACTTGTTATTAAGAAATCCATCACAGTCTACAGATATACTTCGACTAATGAGGGATTATCACTAGCATGTTTACAACTGTCTGATCGCTCAGGTTTCTGACTTTAAGGTAGCAATGTTTCCATGTTCTCAGATCTCACCTATCTCATCTGACGCCCAAAACAATGTATATAAGACACAAAGTGCAAGAAACTGTAACTTTCCTACGAGTAGTAGCCTAATGGAGGAGACATCTGTTCTTCTCACAAGAGAAGCTACAGGAATGCCAATCAGGTAGAAAAACAGGCAGGGACACATATGTGGAACGCTGCTCTCAAAAATAGCATTTGGGTGAATGACAAAAAGATAATTAGGTAAAGAACACAGTCCAAAGTTACCGTCTGTGCACGCTTCAGATACCACCAGCGATGGTGAGAGCGGCTGCTGTTCTGATGCGCCCTGGTTGATGTCTGTACTGTTTGTTTTGGCCTCATTTCTTTGTGTCTCCAGACCTCTGTCCATGTAACCACCAGCTGTTTCTTGGTCTCTCACTTAGTCGATACATGTCAGATTCTCTCCTTCTGCCCATCTGTTTGTAATTCTGCACGTCTATCTCGCTGTTGTTCACCAGACTAAACACACATATGCACACACACACAAGTTCGTTTTTTCATTAAATATACGAATGACAGAATATGACAAGCTTTCCCAGCTTTTTAATTTAGCACCGGTGTCCGCCCACCTCCTCAGAGAGCTGGTCTAAAACCTGTCACTGCCAACTGTCGAGGGATGACAAGGTAATTAATAGTGTTTCACTACAATGCAGCCAACTCTTAGGAGCTGGACGGACCGGATGAGCTGAAAAACAGGAAAGTGTATGGAGCGAGGAAACATTAGGAGACAGGGATGAGCAGAAAATATTGACAGACGCAGCAGGAGGAAACAGGAACAAAAATAGTTTGGTAAACCAGACGGATACCCCTCTTGACACTGATCGTTGGCTGTAGCGGATGCAGATATAAATGTTTCAACGCACAACACAAACAAGCACAAATCAGATTCAAATTTCACTCTTTCCCAAAGCTCCAAGCAGGCTCTGTGATTGAAAAGCTGCCTAAAGATGAGGGGTAGCTGTGGATTTTATGAAACCATTAATCAGCAGGGCAAGCACCCTCAGAAATATTTAGTATCTCTAATGCGGACCAAGCTTGCCACTGTGTTTCATCCATCTCTCTTGATAAAGTGTTATCCAGTGATGTATAGGGGGTATATATGCACATTCTGCAAAGTGGAGAGATCAATGGTGCTAAAGGGCTGTCCTCAACCTCTTTGATAGATCACTGATGTCTTTCATAAAGCTAGCTGCTCCAGCTAAAACTAATTTAGCACAGGAAAGGCCAGTGGACTTTGGTGGTCTAAGGCCAAACAAATTGTCAGCAGGAAAGTATGGAAGTAAACATAATTTAGTTTAGGGGGTAAAAAAGAAACAGTAAGTCCAAAAGAATAGAATTGAAAGAGGAAGTATGTTCATGCTATATTGCAGTCAACGTCCTCAAAAGCTTTCAAATAATATAAGCTGCCGTTTTGTTTGAATTTCCCAAAAGGTGTGTTGTATAGTGTTCAGAAATCTGATACAAGGACATCTTGTAGTAATATTCCTGCTTTTCCCAGCAATGACTAGAAAGATGATTTACTTACTTCCTATAACCCAATGCCATACCCTGATTTGATTTCCACTGTGTTCTTTCATAATGCCAAGCAAGATGAGAGTAGAAACATCTGTCTCTGGGTGGACATATTCTCGCTATTTTTTTGGTTTACCCACTTGAAAGAGATCAGAACAATGTTGCACATCAAAGATATCTGGTTTCCCTGGTGATCCACAGGAAAGCAAATCACACTATGAGTCATCCAACGTTTTGAAGGGAAGATAGGATGTAATTGGCAATTTTGGCAAAAAGCAAAGTAACTAGATGGGTAAGAAATTAGTTGACCGAAAGCATCTGCTGAGAAAACAAAGACAGTTTTGTGACAGCAAATTCAGAGGTACATAGGCGCTTCCATACACTTGACAACTTCCCACACGGTCGTGCCATGGGTGTTGCAAACACACATACCCCCCCCACATCCACACACACACAATCTCCTCTCCAAATGTCACAACATCATTATCATGCAGTATTGATCCCGGCGAGGGTGAGCCATTTGAATTCCAATCAGGATGGATGTGACAGTTCTCTGGCTGCCGCGCCGGTGCTGTCTTGGTTGGTCTCAGCAGTAAACACGGTATCGTTAGTCTTCTCACGATCACAGATAGCCACAAGATGCTGGAATCTCCCTCTAAAACATCCAGTGATTCGAACCAGAGTACCTGGGCTCGTTCTGTTTGTGTCACGCTGCACTATTACACCTCCAGGCTGAAAGATGTGCCGTTGCTTCGGTGAATCAACTCGGCTTAAGGATGTTTCTGATATTTGCGAATCTATACTCATAATCCTGAATGATGTAGCCACATTGTATAACGGTGGTTGCTCGCTGATATGTTGTATAGGAATTGGTCATAACCTCCCCCTCTAGCCTCCCACACCACTAACAGCTGGGAACCCCTCCAGGCATGTAGAACTGGCATAATGATGGCACAAAGGACAACACAAGACGGGAGCTAATCATACCCAATTACATCTTGCTACAACATGGAGGAGTAGTAGCCTTGTGTGTGTTACTGGCCTTGGGAATACAATACTAGATGCTTTGCTATAGGCATGGTGTGTGACCTTACACAATGCCTGTGATGTCTGGTTAGCGTCTTTTTTCGTCTTTTGATCAAAAGCATACATTTAGGGTTTTTTCCACCACACTGTTGGACCTGACAGTTGTGCATGAACATACTTGTTCTCAGTTTTTTTTCTTCCTCTGATCTTAATGCAAGTGCAGATAATCAGAGATAATCATATCTCTTCTCTCAATCACTGTGATCTTGTCTATTCAGTGTCATTAGCCTGCCCGACTCCCCGGTTTCCTTCAAGCACTTTTACGATTTCAATTTTCTTTTTCTTCCTCTCTCTCTAGCTTTGTCTCTGAACAGTGCATTAGCATCGCCAATGCCACTCAAGAGTTCAAGTGCTCTCTTCCTCTTTCTTTGCTTCTGCCTCTGTCTCCTCTTTCTCCTTCTCCAATGCCCTCCCAGTGACAGCCAATCACAGCCAAATAAGAGGAAACTATTTTGAGGTCATCAAACTCTATAGCAGGTCATATTATCTACTATGATATGCATTCTTACCCAGCCTCTTTGGCAATCTTGGATGCTTATTGCTGCTTCTCCAACACTATTATTTTGTTCCAGGTCTAGACTGCTACTACTACTTTTTAGTCAAGCCAAAGCTCTAGAGACACAAAATGTCTGTAATTCCTGTTGACCATGTTGACCTTTTAACAGACTGTGTTTGGAGTAAGACCAGATCTTCACTGAGGGCCAGAGGTCAAGCTATGATTTATAGGGGAAATCTGGAAGCGTCAGCGTTATTTTCCCCCATTGTCGAGAGAGCTGAATATTTCAGTATACAGCACATAAAGTAATTGATAGGCATCATCTAAGCTTCATGCTCCCACAAGACTGCTTATTTTAATGAACCTTGCTTTCAGGGGGAAAATGAGAAACATTTTTGGCTGTGTGCTAAAGCTAAACTTCTGTGTTGTCGATGACATATTCTATTTGGGTAGCAATAATAAGCTCTTAATGAAAAATGTTGCAGAGTAATGTCGGGCATATTAAAAATCAAACAACTGCGGCAGTCTGCAGTAAGGCTAACCCACAAAAAAAGGAAATATGGATAGCTGCATCTGCTTTGCATCAAAGGCCGAAGCGCGGAGATTCTCATTACAGCTCCTCTTCCGTTTCATCACTTTCATCCCAAGGCCATCCACCTCCCAAACACAGATAACGGGGGCACCCCAAATATCTCTTTAAAAGAAACTACTTAAAAATCCACAGTCAAAGAGAGAGAGTGACTCTGAAGATCCTCTCAAATAATTAAGGAGTGGGGCATGCATTGCAGATAATGAGTTTCTAGCATCACTGGCTACACTGTATTCCCCTGTCTTATCACCTGCTGCTGTCACTCACTAATGAAGTTGCTATTTCCAATTACTGCTCCCCATTAGGAATCATTATTAGGCCTCGGCTGTTATTGTGGTTGTTTCTGAGGCCGGAGATAGAGCGCATACACAAATATGCACAACATATTAGTCAAATCACAGCCTCACTGTAAGAGCATCGTTATCCAAATATCTTAAAGGCTTTAATGTTTGAAAAAGAAGGTGAGCTTCTTGGTTGAGGGCTTTCAGTTTTTAGTGTCTAACAGTTGCATTGTAGCCATAAGCTCATTCATGTTCATACAGTAAAGGCAATGATGTATGGGTAATATGGGCAATCGTCAAGATTGTTAGAATTGTCAAGCTTGAGTGGAGGTGTTTAAGGCAAGACTAACTTTTACAAAAGGAGGTAAATAATAATTCTTCTTTCAAATGGAAAGTTGAATACATAAGCAATAAAACTCAGCCTGAATTCAATACACGTCTGCTAACAATAGAAAACTTTAGGTAGATATTTCCTTGTAACTGTCATTTCCCTGACTTTATGACTCTCCTCTTGTGCTATTCCTAAACATTTGTCACTTGCTGCAGCTGTTCAACAAAGGGTACATAGTCTTGCTTTTAAAAATAGCTAAAGAATGCCTGAAATGCTCCACATATCGTACTTCATCTCCCATTTCTGGACACATTTTTTTGATGAGTTTTCAGTGATCATCCTCATGTTTCCCTCATCTTACATGTTCCATCATAGGAAACAGAAATTTCACTCTGACACTAGTTCAGTCGACCAGAATGCAATGCAGCTGGAAGAGTTAAAGGCTGATTTCCCACAGAAAAAAACTTGTGCGTTTGTGTGTAAGATGCAATTTTGAGGGCATATTCATAGAAAAAAGCAAATGCCGTGTATGCAATGGCTACAAGACAGAGGTTATCCTTCATGTACTGTATGTCTTTTTATTAAAAAAATATGTAAACATTTTGTTTAAGCCTTGTGGTGATGTATGATCGTGATATTTACAGGGGCATGTATCTAGCTGGAGAGTCCTCAAGAAAGAGAGAGAAGATCTAATTCATTAAATGCCACATTATTTTTTGCCACAGGCCACTCAGAGCTCACACGCAATCTCCACCCTCCATTTCATGCATCACTTTCATACAGTTTCACCATGTCGTTTTTATGTGTTTAATTTGTCCTTAGCGATCGAGCAACGCATGTGTCTTTGTTTGTGTGCGTTTCCAACAGGGTGCATTCGCTTTGCTTAGCACCTGACATGTGTGATCATTAGGCCTACTGTCTGCAATGAGTGGCCTGTCTGCTCTGATGCTGCACCTGATCAATCTCTTCCCTCCGCTCTGACGTGTCGCAGTCTCTCCAGCGAAGTCTCACAACACACGCACTAACAGGATAGAGGGGAAAAGGTATGCTACGCTATCTTTACCTGCAGCACAATAAGTGTCTTACATGCAGCCTTACGTGTGATTAATGCATGTATTACTCGTGCTTATGTATTTGTTTTTCCTTAAAATGCTGTTCCACAGCAAGTTGCATGTCCGCCACTGGTCAGTGAGAGGAAAGTAGCATAATTTACATTAACTCTGTGTGTATGTATTGGCTGGTAGCTACTGAAACTGTTAGTTTACACTAAGGGCAAAATTGGCTAAGTCCTTTTTTTTTCTCCACATACATTGTTCAACTAAGAAAATGTGTGTTATTTATCAACCAGACACAAAGAAGCCTCTGTGATATCAGTACACCTCTCTCCTTCCTTTATATGCATTTAAAGGGAGAATTGTGTTAAAACCAAGCAAAGATTTCTAACTGAATCACACAATTCACAAGAGTCAGTTTTGGAAAATTCCTGCCTTTAAAAGTAAAGGTGCAAATATGTGCAGGAATGCTGTGTCGGCTAGGGGGAATTTAAATTAAGCTGCGTTCCACATAAATCTCAGTGACAGAAGGGAAAGGCTGAATGTAACTGCAAAAGTGTGCAGGCGAGCTGCAGTGAATTAGCAAAACAAAGTAAAGCTTCTGGGAAAGAGAAATAGCACCAATGATAAATCAACATTATGTAACTATTTTCTAACACCAAACAAAGTGCGGACAAAGAGCCGTGGCTGTGCGGCCATTAAACCTGAACTGGAGCCTGACGTTTACAGAGTTGCTAATCCAATATGGCCATAGCATTCACGAGAAAGCAGTCCTTGTTGCTGATAATGTAATTAGTCGCTGCCTTAGTAAGTTAAACCCTAATTACTTGCGTAAACAGAGAAAGACAGCCAGCCCAAGTTTGTACTTTGTTTTTTCAGAGACGAAAACCTGCTCCTTAAAAAAATAGACTTTTGATATCATGTCTGCGTTCCGCAGTATGCTTTTCTTTTATTCTCTAGTTTTGTGTTTATTCTTCCTTTTGATGTAACTCATACTCTTTTTCATACTGTAGATGTGACCCAGGAGAAATGGAGTGAACGAAGGAACACAAAGGCAACGTTCTCCATGAGAGAAGATCCTTGGGCAATTCAGACTGAATTCTTCTGCAATCAGTGCTCTGTGTTTCTCATTCAGCTGACACGTATACAAAAACTCTTACTGCTATTATCACATTTTATCATGCCGGAGCTAAAAATTGACCAAGGAGAAGTGAAAAGTAGCGTAGGATCCACAAGGTGATGGGTCAATGTGGTACTCTCAGAGGGTTAACACTCTCCCTGATATTCATGCCCCTTTGTTTAAAAGACAAAAAGGAGATGGAGTGAGAGACGAGGAGTGAACAAGGCTGTGTGCCTGTAGTGATGCATGAGTGGCTATTTCTGCTTCCAGTGCCTCCACCTCCCCTGAAGGACGCGGTGGAGGATGTGGAGTGGGCAGAGCGCTCAAGGAAACCAAGCAGGGAGGCTGCAGGACGGAGAGTGGGATCAGTAAGAGAAAAGACAGTGAGCCATTACAATTTTTTTTAGATTACATAGGACTTAAGATGAATATCATATAGAGGTGTAAACAGTATTTCAAGGTATTCTTCATGGACCCTTTTGGAGGATCATTGGTGTCTCATTAAAGCCAGATGCTTTAACACCAGAGATTTGTCTTTTTGTGTGTCCTACCCACAGTCAGTGTTGGCTTTTTTAAACATGACCTTCACTTCTCTCTGACTTTAAGCACATAGTTTTAGTTTGAGAGTTTAGCCACATATCAGGAAAGATGTTTTGCTTTGTTTACAGTAACACAATCCCATTAAGTAACTCAATAGTAATTCATTTTTATGTATGCTATCATACTATTATAATTGATTCAAAGGGAAATGTTGTTTTCTCATGTTTCATGTTTCTCATGTGTTTAAGTAACTAATGGGGACAATGATCTTTAAAACTGGTCCAGAGCACAGCAGTCATCAGCCGCAAAATGGGCTACAATGGAAACCTTTCTGGGTAATTGGTCAATGTATGTCCACACAATGTATGTCGAGGTCTGTTTATGCCACTGACATGCTCAGATTGTTATAAGTGTAGAACCACATTATGGAAATACGCTACATAGATAGACCTTTGTGTTAAAGGTACCGTGTGTAAGATTTGGGGCCTCTATTTTCAGAATAAGGCAATATAATGTTCATAACTATGTTTTGATGCATGTATTATCACCTGAAAATAAGAATCTTTTTATGTTTGTTACTTAAAAATTATCCTTTTATATCTACAGTGGGAGAGGGTCCCCTTTCATGGAGGCTGCCATGTTGAAACACCTTATTTATACAGTAGTCCAGAACAGACAAACTAAATACTGACTCTAAACAGGGTCCTTAAAGTGTTGTTTCTCTTTTACACTAGGAAGGTGAGGGTGATGTGAGGAGATTACAATGCAGTGATTGGACCACTAAATGCAACTAAATTCTACACACTGTACCTTTTTAATCTGAAACAGCCATTATATCACTCTGCTCAAAGCCACCAGACTCTCTTGACAATTATTTTACCTTGCATAGCAAGTTGCTGCTCTATGACTGCCTTGATCACTTAGTTTGTTTGTGTCAGTGTGTGATTTGGGTGTTTTAAATATCCAAACTAAGGTCTTAAATGTTCCCAGAGTGCACCTACAATGTTCAGAATCAGTGGATCACTTTAATTTGGTTTATATGTGAGGTTAGGAATGGGTAAAATTGGTGAGCTACTGTTTTCCGCTTCAACAATCACTTTATCGGTCTTTAAAATGTCACTCAGTATGTCACTCTACTCGTGTCATAGTAGCTCCCAAATAATGAGTGTAGTAAATAGTGGGACATTTGGAAAAAGGAACCCAAAAAGCAAATTTCAGTGGCATGCCAGGAAAGAAAGTTACAGACAAGGATTTTAATGTACATTGTTAACTTCTAGGATCAGACAATGGAAGGAAATAAATTAGATATCAGCCAGTGTTGTCTGCCTCTGAGGTGATGAATTTTTCCTTTTTACTTAGTTTCAGGACTGTCAGTTTGTAAAACCTGCAGTGAAATCTGACCTAATTTGCATTTGTTCCAATGAAGACTTTTAGTTTCCAATAGCAAAAGCACCAAGGAATGGTGCTGTTTCCTGTTGAGACAAATTTCTAAAGCGAACTTATGTGATTTTTGGACTTTTTGACAATGGTCTGATCTTAAATATTAAATATCAGCAGCAAATTATTGCCTTGAGGCACCTTCAAACTAAAGCTACTAAAATATTACTGACTTTCAAAAATCCTCCACCCTTCCAGGCAAGCACTCGTGAACACAAGTATGCAGTAAGTGCCTCCACACAAACAAACAAAAAACACACCCACACACTTAATCTTCGACACTCTATCTAGTTCAAAGAGAAACACTTAAACAATAAAGCAGCAGCGATTACTCTGAGCTAATTCAATAAGACCCAATTAATCATTTGTCCCCAATCTATTGCACTACGTGTTTGGAAAAAAGAAAGATGCATGTGTTGGTGAAAGGCAGCCAATGCCACCAAGGACAACTGCTTTACTAATTCCACAGAGGGGCTGGGCCCTGGCATGTAGCTACGCCACCGACAACAATAGGACGACCTCTTCCAATTCAATGAGTACTACTGCTCTGTCTCCCCTCCCATTTAACGCACCGACAGACACGGAAGTATTCGCTCTGGGGAAGCACAATGTCCTTGTGAGCAGAGGAGAGATGGTCTTTAGAGAGAAATAAAAGAGATGGAAAGACGAGTATCGTCTTTTTATTACCAGACGTGTCACAAATCTATCACAAACTTAGCTGTTATTAAACTACGTCCATGTCTTCATTTGTGAACGTGGGTCTCCTCGCTATTCTCTTCCTCAACAGCCTAGCCTCCCTTTCCTCTCTCTATCTTTGCCATGTTAGGATGTCAATAACACCTACATGGATGACTGACTTTTTTTTTTTCCCCACACATGGTATCATTTTCTTCTCCAGCAGTCCAATAATCATTTATACCTATGATGGCATCAGTCAAGGGAAGCTAATAACCCAGTCAATATTGGTGATGAGCGTAACCAACACTGGCCAGCTGTGTTGGCTAGCAAAATCAATGCAAGCCAAGTGCTTTTGGTGACTAGAAGAAGTGCCATTAATGATGCATCCACTCTTCAGCTTGTATGCTCTGGTAGAGACCGTGGGCAAAGATCTGTGGTCGGGTTTAGAGGGGTTTTGCCTTTGTTGGTGTTCCTTTGTGAGTATCCTTTCTGAGTCAGCCAATGACTGCACTCAGCCCATAAATTACAGGTCTGGATTAGAATACAAAACACATCCTCTGCCTTATAGAGCCAAAACACAAACACACACACACACACACACACACACCCACACACATCAGTATGAGATGAGCTTGTGGGAAGTAGTACTTTGCTAATAAGCAGAACACCTGTGCTTCTAATTTCCCTGTTGCCAATTCCTGTGATGAGTGCAGTTGCTCCAGTCATCGGTGCCCCATTGATTTGACCTCTCCCTGCTCATCACGCCACTTCCGCAAGACTTCCTGTTCATCTCATTTTGGTTTCCATTTTTCAAAGAGAGATGCTAAGCAGGCGTCAGGAGCTACATGCTAACTTGGCTTCCTTCCTTCCCTGTCACCTTAATTAATGCTCAACTTGAAGGCTACCTCTCCCACTGCTCAGCTGCAGTGGCAGAAAAACGAATCTTAACTATCTGAACTTTAACTGCGTATCTGAAGACACTGTGTTTAGCAAGCACCTGTAACGTCATTTAAGACGACTGAAAACTCATTACACAACTTCAGCTGTGGCAGACTTGTTTCTCTTTGTCCTACATAGCAAGTGCTTGTTGAACCTTACATGTAGGTCTAAGCTGGATTACAGTTTTATCTTTGAACTGATTGTCATTAAAATATGTTCAACGGGAAACACAAAAAGAATTCATCTCATTTTGAAATGATAAGACCGATGCAGCCCACAGGCTATATTTGGAACGGGTGAGCCTGTTGCTCTAGAAAAAGAAAATCTGAGCACACTTTTTAGTGGGCGGGTGTAATCTTGAATTCTAACTCTGTGAGTTTGAGTGCATGTGTGTTGTTCCAGCACCACAGCCTCGGGGAGCCTCACAGCGGTCGAGTCCTGGGGAAAGTTAAAGGCCTGCCTCCTACGTTTACAATACAAAGAGGCCGCACTGTGAACTCTGTTGTGCTTGATATTGACTTTAATGGTAAATCCAGACATCTCCCACCAGCCTCCTCTGCCCTTTGTCTGTGCTGTCACCTACGCACAGCTACTTAAAAACACAGCTGATGTTGTTTCTATACAATAACTGATGTAACTTTAAAGAGGTAGCAGACATTATAGACAAAGCCTCCCATGATAGCCTTCCCCCGCAAAGGTTATGCACAACTTTGCTTTCTTTCTAATCTCCAGATACTGCTTTATAAAAGAATCATTTGAAATGTGCTATTCAGGCTTTCTTTTCATCACCACCTACATCTCTGAAGCTGCTCACAGATAATTTATTAGCCCGATGATCTCTGTACCGACTTTGAGCAATCAGTCTCATTGTTGTACTGGCTAGAACGACTCTCCACCTGGTAACCAAATTTGAAGCCTCCGCCCTGCACCCTCATGTGTATAATTTTAAAGCTATGAGTTTATGCTACCCCCCTGCGAGGCTAGGCTAGGCTAATAAAAGCAACATAAATCTCCAGTGGAAGTTAACCCAAGCCGAACCTGCAGTAGTGTGTGCATTAGCTAAGGGTTTATTTGCCACCCAAGGCTGAAAACCAATGAAGTTCAAAAGTGAAGTAGCTCTGTAGCTCTGCAGCCAAGGGGAAGAGAGGCCACTAGTGAATAATTCACTAGGCAGCTTCAGAGTTGAGTCAGTGGCAGAAGTTGAAAAGAGGACTTTGGCCAGAACTCTGTTGCGTTTAGCTAAATAATTGATGGCTTCAATCAGCAGCTGACATGGTCTCGGGTCAGACCTACGCAAAAATGATACATGGTAAATAAAAGAGGATGGGAGATGAAAGAAAGGCACAGCGAAAGAGAGATAGACGGAGATATAAGAGGTGAGATATAGTAGAACATGGGGTCAAGAGGGGAGGACATTGGCGGAGGCGACTGGACTCTGAACAGCTCTGCTCACAGTGTGCTTATGTGTCCTCAACCTGTGTGGCTGAGTTCTCTGTATTTTATGTACACACTCATACTCAGCTGAGTGTTTCCTCTCTGGTTTTACAGTTTTCCCCATTTTGCAAATCAATTTCCCTTCTTTATACCGAAACATTTCCTGGTTTATGGGAGCTGTGAAGGTGAAGTATGGCTGAAGGCTAAAGCCCTTCTCTTTCCTCTCTGTTTGGTAGTAGATCAAAACCCCTTCAGGTCTAAACTGGGTTTATCTCTCATTTTTCACTTAGAGATCCTCTTATGAAAATGTGTTGACTTCCAGTAAATATTAAAGTCTGTGCTTGTTCTTACCTGCAGCAAAACCACACAAATCAATTCATATATGCCTTTCTGTCTATGAGCTTTATCATAAAAAGCTACACCTGTGTAATAATGTATACTGTATGAGATCCTAAGCTGCTGCCTTTCTGCCTCGGTGCCTCCTAATACCCCAAAGCACCAATTGCATTTGCCATGCATTTCCTTCCTCCTCTTGAATTTCACTGCTTGCCTGTTGATTGTTTGGTGCTATTCTCAGCTTCCCCTCAACAGCCTCACTCTGTGATCACCAGACCTAACCTGACTGGTGTCACCGGTGAGGTAGAGACATGCAAGTTCACAAGCAGAAACTAAATGCAGAAAGGGATATGTGAGTGTGGAGTGAAGACGACAGGGAGACTGGAATAAATCAGTCTGGAAACGTGTGATCACCAAGCTACTCCTGCTAATTTCACTGAGAAATTTAAGAAAGCGAAAATAAAGCTAGTGACAGTGAGAGAATATGTGTGCCCGGGATAATAAGCCAGCTGGGCTAGACAGATGTGTTAAAGATGCCGGAGTTGAATAGTGTTGTGCAGCATGGTGACAAAGATGAGCTAATTCAACTAAATCCTCAGAGATGGTGTCCACTGAAAGGCATCTACCAGCTCAATTACACCTGATGAGCTCTGTGCATCTGACAAATAATGTTAAATACTTAGAAACCAAAAATACAGAAGATATATGGAGTGCAAAACAGAACAATTGCTAAAAAAATAGCTGGAATTCTTGTCTGACCATGGCTTATTCCATCACCCAACATGTCAGGTGCGCTTTAACAACATGGTGATATAACGGACTGCCTTTTTTAAAAAGGTTTTACAGAGCGACTGAATGTGGACGGAATGACAGTGCACACAATGGCTTATGTGCCCAATTACCTTCATTGACAGGCAATTTTGCCTAGAGCTGGCAGCTATTAGCAAGCCATCACCTTCTGTTGGCAAGACCGTTTCCAAATAAAGTTCCCCCGCAGAGATAGAGTAAGCGTAGTGACCTCTAGCACACTCAATTATGGAATCATAATCCAGGACGGTGGGCTGCCCTGACTAACTCCTAATTGGTAGTCTTTTTATGTATGAGGTTAGCTTTAAGATGGAGAGAGACGGCGCTGTGGGAAAATCAAGGCCTCTTGCCAGGCCTGTCACTCAACTACAATTGCTTAAAACTGAATTACTTTCCATCTTCAAACAGATTAGGTCATTGCTGTACATTTCTTCTCTGCTCATCTTCATACCCAACATGCTTCTGGGTTGCAAAAGGGAAAAAAAAGATCCGGGAGGATCTTATCTTTTATCGTGTCTAATTGTAAATACAGATCCTACAAAAAAAAAAAACCCAAAAAACACAGATCATGCCAGAGCTCACGAAATGACAAAACAAGTAAAGTGGCTGCTATCAGTATAAGGATTGCAAGAAAATAGGGATTTTCATAAACGCGTCTGTTGCTATTATTTTCTCCAGCAAAAGCAATATCCTTTACTTCACATCAAGAGATAAACTTTGATCTAGCTGACAGTCAGTGCTACCAACACAACAGTGAGCTGCAGGTGTCATTTTCTCTGTGAGGTCTGACGGATAAAACATATTGGATTGCAGAAAATAATGTTGAAATACTGCTGGACCTTCATACCAACTGTGATAGACATCACATATATTGGTTACTGATGCAGCTTTAATGCCTAGCAGCCGATACTGTGTGTAAGTCAGAGGCAGAATAACTTAAATGTGTAAGACAAATTGTGATATATAAACCTAAATGTATTCGCACAAACCACAGGAGGAAAATACATTTTCAGTGAGCTACCACACATGCAACCTCTACATATGTCTTTTTTATTATAATGCCGTTAGTGACTGTTCATGGAGAATAGTGCTGCCCTCAGAATCAGACAGGATGCAGTTTTGTTTTGCATCTAAAATATCGGCTTTTCTGTGCTTTACAGGCCGGATTCTCCCTGATTCTTATATGTCTGTGAATGGAAATCACCTCATTTTATGATTAAAAATTGAATTGCTTGTTGGCTTTATTGCAAAACATAAATTATAGTATTATAGTATTTTCTCTATTTTTTGAGGGATACTTGCTTTTCAATTGCTAAATTGCATTTAGGAAAATACTGAAAATAATAAGCACTCTATGCTTAATTTGATGGTTGAATTTACCCCAACCTACACTGCATGTCACACACTACCTGTCTGACTGCAGTGTTCTAAGTACATCCATTCTAATGATCTCTCATGACTGTGTGACAAATCAGAATAAGAGGGGAGCAACACTTCACATTATAACACCCACTTAAATGGGATTTGACACACATTCATGAATATAAAGACACATAGAAAGTCACATACTTGAGGTTCCAGGTGATTACCGTGAGATGAATTCTTGCTATGTATACTTAAGTCAAGGCTTTCAGAATGAACAATCAATGAGGGACTGGTAGATAAATGGTAGCTAAACAGAGAGCAAGAAGAGAAATCTCTGTGAAGCTTGGCATTTGAGCATGAGAGATTGACAGATTATCAACACTGTAATCCACCAGGGAGTAGTTTTAATACACCTAACCGCCCAACTAATGGAAACCATCTGACAAGCAAACCCAGGCTGATTCCATGTATCAAGAGAGGGTGGGAAGGTGAACGGCAACAAAATGTCAGCTTCAATCAAATGTGAATGACAGCCTTTGGTCTTTCACTGACAGCACATTTACAATAGCCCAGAAAACAGAACCGAGCTACCTCCATCCGCTCAGAGCCGGCCTGAGAAAAGCATCCATTTGCCACGGGTTTTTATTGTGTTTTACTCTTACCCTCCACTTTGCCAGAGGGCAACTCTACTGCAGACATTGAATAATCTGTGAAGTGGCACTTGGCAGTCTGTAACCAACTAGCTGCTCGACAGTAGCCACTTAAAGCTATGCTATGGCTGAAAACTGCAGTCCTTGAAGGGAAAACCCACTCTAAAACAAAACAACTGTATGGAAACAAGGATTTCGCCATGTTTTCTGCATGAAACAAACAAACAAGAAAAAATATAGAACTTTAACATTGCAGTCAGTAAACAGAAAATCCAGAACATATCTGGAATTAAAAATAGCTAAATGATATTAAGATAGGACAAAAACTAAAGCAGTCATTGAGTTATAACTAAATTATGATTAGAACATATTTCCTTTTTGCAGCTTAGTGTCCTCCCTGCTTGTTCAATCCCCAGTGTCACAGATAAACATGGACTAAATTATTGCGCCATTATTAATTCAACTGAGGAGATTCTATTAGTTGCATGCAGTGGGGGGAACAGCTTGTTTATCAAACACCATGCTGAGCTTCAATTAGTCTAAATAGTCCAGCCTACCAAGAGATATACAACGCATTAAGCCACAGGGGTGAGTCCTCCCCGTTTTTCTAAATAGTGATAGATCTGGGTAAAGCTTAGCATTACAAAGGCCATAAAAGAGTTCATTTTCTTGTGAGAGTGGGGGAATTAAGCTGATTAATCCAGCAGAAAAAGGAAAGCACTGTACCTTGCTGTCACCAGATCTTTTCATGATCAAATTGAAAAGGGAAAAAAAGGCATACTGAGCCACGGTGAAGGAAATGTCAAGGGATGTAAAGGCTAAGAGGTAGCATAGAGTATATCCACATTTTCCACACTGCTATAACACACACACACATGCAGTACATTCCTGTCTCAGGAGTCCTTACCTTCAAATAATCTTTTTTTCTTCTGACAGCAAGTAATTGCAGGCTGGACCATGAGAACCAGTGGCCTGGAGAAAAGTGTGAACGCTTCGACGCTTTAACATTCTCCAGTAAGGTGGACAGGTGATGATCACGTGTACCATATGTCTCAATGCAAATGCCTTTGGCTTCAACGTGCCTTGTGGAACAGATTGCCTTGGGTCAGATGCATATGCAATGAGGAATGATAATGATGCCCTATATGCATGTCAAACAGCCATACCGTCGTATTTGTTGTCAGTGCTGCTGAGTGCACACATCATATATCCATGCACTTGTAGGATGGCACATGCTTGTGATCTCACTAGTCTTTGCGTCTGTTAGAACTATGTCAGCAGGATAAGTTTTTGTTGTTGTTGTTGTTTCGTGTCTATTTTTCCCATCATGCACCAAGACACAGAGAAACATCTTGGTCTGAGTCATCAGCCAATCTCTTTCAAACAGCATTTAAACAAACTCTGGAAACTCTGCATTTAGTCACTCAAGTTATCCATTACTGTGAAAAGAGAGGTCAAAAATAGCATCAGAATGCTATTATTTGGCCATGCACTCATATGAATGTGCATTCAGGGACACGATAAGAGCTGTCAGAAGGTTATGTTGATTTCCATCTTTAAATCCCTCAAATAACCTACGAACAGCTGGAGGAAAAGATGACTGATTTGGCCATCAGAAGTTTATAAAGCTCTGTCTCTTTCTCTCCAGGCAAAGAAGAAATGATATAGACTAGAGTACAGCAGCACTGACAATACCAAATTGGGGAGAATTGAGGGCAAATAAAAACCTTGAAATGAACACATTACCACAAGGCTGTACAGCAGGCTTGGCATCAGTCATGATAAATCAAGTCTCTTTTTTATCCTGCAAGCAGTGATGCTTCAACGAATCCACAATGACTGCACTTCTCTCCAGAGTAAACTGACGTCCATGTGTAGGAGGAGGAGGTTTGCCAATAGCATTTATATGGCACGTTAAATTAAAGTAGCTGCACTGTGTTGCAATAAAGCTGTCAAATGTGTTGGATTTATTATGTACATGTAATGATATTGCATGCATAAACTTTAAAAGATGTTTTTATTTTTGTCTCTTGGTGGAGAGAGACGGGATATATTGGTGAGCAAGACAAGGGGTGATGTGACAAAAGAGCTGGATGAGCTGGCATTGCGGGTAGAAGCCACCAGGTCAGTCAGATAGCAATGTTTTCTCATCATTTGTAGGTTTTTAATTGAGGTTTTTACAAGCATATTTCTGCATATAACCTTGCAGTGACTGCAGAGCATTGAGGTTAAAGTGTGTTCAAAGTTTTAAGCTTTTCTGCTTCTGTCTCCAAAATGGAACCGCAGATGTCTGTGTCATGACAGGGACAATAAGACAGGAGGCAGAATGAAAGAAATAAGAGCCAGAAGAATGAGGGAAGTCAGGTGGAAAGCAACCGCTAACCACTGGCAGGGAAGCGTGCCAAGCCTTGGCCTGGTACATCAGCACACGGATTTATAGGCTGATTTACCTCGCTACTCGCCGCTGCATAGGCCATTAAGTTTGGCTCCAACTCCTGCCCTCCACATCCACTTTCCTCCATCTCCTCCCCGTCACTAAATCTGTCTGTGCGGCATACACTGTCACTCATCTGACTTCTTCATCGCATAATATTGTCTCTATCATTTCTTGATTTCTCTCTTGCTTTTCTTGACCTCACTCTTCTGATGATGGCCCATTCTTCTGTCATTTGTGTGCTCTAAATGTGAGAGGCAGCACCAGGTCACATCTTTGTAGTTAATATTATATAGTGATGATAGCTATTATGGGTTAAATGGTACTCCAGATCAACTTGCTATAATGACATTGGCCTTTTTAGAGTGTTGAAAACCTGAAATTCCCAGCTATCATACCACAACCTCACTCTGATCAAGTGGACTCCAGGGCGCAGTACTGGTAATAAGTGGCAGGATCTCATCAACAAGGTACTGAACTTCCTGCTGGAACATAACCTTTCCAGCAACAACATGATGTTCTAGTCTGTACCGATACCGCTCACAGGACCCCACCCCTCCCACCTCTGGGTGCCCTTCAGTTCCCCATGGGGACAGTCATTACTGTTACGATGCCCCTCGCCACTTGTTATCGGAATGAAAATGTACGAACCGCTGATTACAGAGGCCATTGGAAAAATCAATTCTCATTTCGACGGGAAACATTTGTCTTTGCGCTCAGGCGGCACGTGGAGATTTGACAGCAAAGTTTAACGTTAAAGGGTAAGTGTGTGAACAAGGTGGGAGGGTGGACGGAGCGAGGCGGAGAGACGCTGAGCGAAAGACGGGGGGTAGCGCGAATGAGGACACTGTACTGTATGTGGGTATATTTGCGCACGGATGTCTGTGATGTGAAGCGAGTGTGGTGGGAGGTGAGGAGACGATCGAAAGTCCTCCTCTATTTATTGATCGCACGGGAACCACAAGGGGCTAGGGACCCTCAGGCAAGGCAGTGGACTGGACTGAACATTCAGAGGCAGAGTAGCTGTGTGAGTATATTAGCAGAGGATTCACAAGGGGAAAAAAAACTCTTTCTTAGCTCTTTGACATTTAACGTGACATACTGTGAGAAGCTACAACAAATATCCAGTTGGACAATAAGCCTGGTAGGTAACAAGAACACCACCTACTGGAGTGCATCCATGTTTTACCAATTTTAATTGACAGCATAGTTGGACTCTTTGTTTGCATATGAATTATGAATTTCTAATGCTGTCCATGTGGTTAAACTGTTCTATAACTAGAAGATCAAAATTTTAATTCATCCTGCAAGACTCTGGCTTACTGAAGTCTGCTTACGCAAGACGCTCAATCCATCTTTAGGACTGGTTGAGGATTTGGAAAGTCTAAACTCTCCTTTATTCTAAAACAGCGTACAAAATTAGAAAATTAATTCTGAAAGAAATCTCTCCACATGGCCGAGAAATCATTTAGTAATTGGTATTGATCAAAAAACCCATCAGCCCCCTGCAGATATATTATGGCCATTTTGTGCAAACTAGAAATTGACACTTAAAGAGGGGCATTATGAAAAGAAAGGGGTCAATGAGACACTTGGTATTTTTGTAGACACCCACAGAGAAACACCTGGAGGGCTCAGGACCATTTGGCATCGGCTCATCATAACAAGATGTCTTGAAAAAGATGTATTTCTTTTGACAAGTGAAATGACCGCATTTTATCCTGAAGTCTGACACGATCAAAGCACAAATGGGAGAAAAAAAAATAACAAAAGAAAAATGCAAAAATAAGTGACAGCTATATTGGTGCCAAACACACCGAGAGAAACGTTTTGATGTTTTTTTCAGCTTTTGCGTTTCAGGTTCACGTTTCCCCTCAATTTAACTGTTGGTGGCTGTAGCACAACAGAAACATATTTGAAAGCAGAGATCTGCTGAACTGAGACGAACCTGAGCTGGCTGGCTCCTGGCACAAGCCCTAGGTACAACGTTTGAAACAGGACCTGGACGCACATGCACACATATGCGTAGCTGCCAAGGGCATTCTGCACCAAAAATATCTTACATAGGAGCAGCTAATGTGCATTACAGCAAATGAAGAATACAACCCTGGCAGGGGAGAATATTTTCATATCCAAATGTTCTAGGCCCCTTTTAATGCAAAGCTCAAAGAGCGAATCCATTTCACAAGCATAACTGCATTCTCCATTTTCCTCAGCTGCCTTCATCAAAACACAGAATCTGGTTAAAAAATAGGAAAAAAAGGCCCCTCTTTAACCACCATTATCGAGTAACACCACTGCATATACTGGTAGACTGTGAAATGAGGGCTAACGCTATCATGCCTCCTACAGATTAGAACTGCCAACAAATACACTCCAACAGTGTACTTGTGTGCATTTGTTTCCGTGCCCTGAAAGTAAAGGCAGTAAAACGTAGGTGGAAGGAATACAAAGACATTCTATTTACATCCCAATTTCATAACTTAATAGCCGCTTTGACTTTGCACGATATACAGCGGCTTACATTTTTTACTGCCTCTCTTACCTTATCACGCCTGCGTGTGTATGTGTGTCTTGATATGTGCAGGGGTGAGAATAACAGAGACTAAATTGGCTGCATCGGCTCAGAGTAATAACTTATGTGTGGGAGACGGGGTGCGACGTGGTGGGTTTAAACTTTACTATATCACAAACGAATGAACAGCAATATCATGGCTATACTCCATTATGATATATATTATTAGTCTGCCGTGCATTCCAGCAAATCCAATATTTGAGTAATTCAGCCTGGATGTGAGTCTGGCTGCTGCGTCTTAGAAATGACTACGTTGAGCGTTATTTTTGTGTGCTGTGCTTTGGCACAGATTTGCATGTAAGGATAAATCTAATGTTTTACATAAAACAAGTGACACTTATGTTATATGGATGCTGGAATAAGAATGTACTCTCGTCTGTTAATGAGATAAAAGGTGAAATTTGTTGAAAATAGTGGCCCCTTGTGTTTTTAGTGGGAGTGTATTTTATTAAAGTTGGTTTTGAAACATTGCTCCATCATCAGTGCAACTCTATTATCAGGTCAATCAGGATATTAGGTAGTCTAACAGTGGCTACTCATGTTATACTGAGTTCTAGTGCTGACGTGTACATCCTTGCACATGTTATACTCACTATCGCTCACACCCCTCAGTTTTGACTTCAGTTTTTTATCTAAGAATAACAAAATCACTTAGCAGGAACCTATTTTAGGTAAAAGTAGATTCAGTTAGCACAGCAGTTCTTTTCCAGATTAGAATTGGAGTTTATTCAGTTATTGGTAGATTAAAGCCAGTTTTTACAATGTTTTTTGAGATAGTAAATCTTTTCATTCAGTCGAAGGTTACATTGAATTCTCTTCTAACAACACTACTTTTCTACTTTATGTTCATTGTATCTTTGAGCATAGTGCATTTGACAAATTTTCCTGACTGCTCTTCTACAATGCAATCTACAAACACGAGCCCAGCAGACACTGTTAAATTCTCTACAGCACTTTGTAACATTGTTTGAAAAGAGCTCCGTCCATTTCTTTGGATAAATAGGTAATGCTTTGAATCTCTGCACTTCCATATTCCATCCGTATCCATTGATATAGTCAATTTGGTCTCAATATAGCAGGCTATCATTGGATAGGTTTCGCTGGGCATGGCCATTTTGGCTAAAGCTGTGAGTGGAAAGACAGAGAAAAGTGTAAAAACAGCCAGAACAGTGAAGAATACAAGAAGATGGAGATGTAAACATGCTGGAAAGGAGGATGAACAAGCTGAGGGTTTGATGAGGCCGGAGGTTTTACTGCATTGTGGATGGGAATTCAGCCACTCGCGTTTTCAACAAATTCCAACCCACCCTGTGGTCTGAGTGTGTTTGTGTGTGTACAGTATGTGTGGGCATCGACATGGATCTTCTCCTGAAGCAAAGACCAGTATTTCAGAATGTTGTGAGTGTGCCTTCTCCCCGTGTAAGCTGTAAACACAGCGCGTGATGTGTCATCTTTAGAAAACAGAAACTACCAAACCTGACTGTGAATAGAGCTAGAACTTTTAGCCTGCATTGAAATAAACAGATATTGTGGAAAAATATTGGGGCATATATCACATATGGACATTCAGACAGTTAGTTAACTGAGCATAAGTACAATAACTGATCAATTTCAGAGGCAGCTTATCACAACTCTGTTCGTCCCAATTCTTAACGTTTTGGCTATTTCACAAGCACGAAGAGCTTATTTTACACTTCATTCTGGCCTTGTACTAACAGAAGATCTTCCAAACAGTGAAAAGTAAACTACTGGGCATCAAGTGGAGGTCATTCATTAAATTTTAACAAGGCGTGTGGTGTGCAGATACAAATGACAAAAATCTATAAACAAACCAAAAACATGATGGCTTGAACCTCTTTTCACGCTCTCTGAGAGAATAACATTACATTGACATCTATATAATCTATCCCTACTACATTATTAACAGTCTTACCAGGTCGACACTGGGTCGCAATCGATAAAGCAGAAGATATGCAGAAACAATGCTGAACATTTCAACAATAAAACTTGCATTGCATCTTGTATACTCTTGCCAATATTCAATGCATTGCACCTAATACTTTATCTCATGAAGCCAGATTGCTTCCTTTAAAAACAGTCTTTCACATAACAAGTATGAAATATCCACTCATCTGTCTTCAAACTGCCCTCTGGCTGTAATAGGTATACTTTTGTAGAAGAGACACTTGTGCCAGGCACTAATTGGACACATGAAAGGACTTGTGGTTCCTTTGCACCAGCCCATCAGTTTTCATGATAGCACCCGCTGTGGCTGTCTGTGATTGATCTATGCATAGGTACAGTATGCGTGTGAATGAGTTGTGCTTGAGAGTGTGTGCATCAGACTGTTCACATTTTTTTTTTTTTTAATTCTCCTGCTCTTTCCACTGACCTCCATTTCAGCCAAGACCTATCAGAATGGAGTTCTGGAGTGCAAGCCGATCCAGATGAGGAAGGAAAAGGAAAAAGTGGAGAGGACGGTGCAGGAATATAAAAGAGGAGACAGCAGAGAATGAGTGCGGGAGATCATCACCTTTCCTCTTTCCATATCACCAAGCAACTTCATCCAGGGTTAATTGAAAAGCTGGGGATTGGATGAAGAGCTGTGCTGCTACACAGGGAGTAAGATGCAAAATGCTAATGGGCTGTGAAGATATTTATCTATTTATATGTTTATGTGTTTATTTATTAATCTGTTTGCTTGGTTGTTTGTTTATTCCATTTTGAGGGAATTCAAAATGGGGGCTCATACAGAGATTAGGTTCCAGTAGGTGTGATTGATAATTTAAATGTGTTTTTCCGAAGAGACAATTTTTAAAACAGCTTTACAGACGGAAATATTTTGGCCATTTCCATACAGAGAAAAAAAAGAAAAGATGATTACTATAAGCTGCAGTTGCAGCAATTATGCCCGGAGCAAATGCCTACTAATGCTACAGTATCTGTGATTTATGTTTTTATTAAACTGGAGCCAACACAAACTTTGGGGAAATCAAATAAAAGCACATATGGTGCCTGTTCATGCACACAAAGAAGCATGTCCCTAACTCACGCACATGCAGCCCCGAGTTTAGATTTTAGATTTTGCATGGCAGCAAGCTCAAACAAGCCACACCTAAAAGATAGAGTGGATTTGACAAGGACTTTAGTAAAGCATCAAGATGAAAGAAGAGAGGAGGCATGTGAAGGGCACACGTACGCCACAATGCACAATGTTTGCAGATAAGTTAACACCTCTAAACGCGCACGCGCACGCACACACACACACACACACACACACACACACACACACACACACACACACACACACACACACACACACACACACACACACACACACACACTTCATGCCTTTGTAACCGTCGAGATGCCCAGCTGGGTTCCTGGAGATTTGGCTACAAAAAGCAATCTGACTGGTAACAGAATCTGTTGGAATATTTTTTGCCCCATCTACACTAAACCCACCCATGACTTGGTGTGCCAACCCTGTGTCAAGGCTTGGACAATTACTTTTCCTTTTCACCTTCTTCATTCCCAGCCCCAGCAGGTGCCTTCTAACACGGCTCAACAGGCAGGCTGTGAAGCCCCAAAACAAGCAGGCATTTGGAAGAGAGAGGAGAGTGTAGATGACATGGTGGAAAGAGCAGGGCAGAGATGGCATTAATCTCAGTTGGACTCAACAGATGGATGGGTGGGTGGATGGATAGATGGATGGGAAGGATATGGAAGAAGAGATGGCAAAGGGAAAAACTAAGAGATCCAGCACATTCTCTGAATGGGTGCATGCAATGAACTAAACCCACTGTGCCTGCCACTGTGGAGTATCATTTGTTCCCCTTTCTTTGTCCATCCCAAATCCTCATTAAAAAATATTTACTGTAACAACCTTACATCAAATTCTTTCTGCACTGTTAAACTTAGCTTTGTACGTACAATAAATATGCCACAAGATGACAGGAAAGGGAAGAAAAAAAATCTGAGACTGCGAATGAGCCAAAACCAGAAGGCTAAAAAAAAAGGAAAAATAAAATTTTGCCCACTTACCCACTGTGGCATCTAATAATAAAAATGTCAGTAATTTGAGCGCTGCGAATTAAACTTCATCCATCTCAGCTATAATGGGGTGGAAATAGAAATATCCGATAGATAACTCAAAATTTGGCGAGATAACTCGAAAACAATGTGCGCTGATAGACACCAAAATGGGTAGAAAGAAAAAAAAAAAAAAAGGTTCCTCATTTACATTAGTATGACACAGACATATAAGTTTGCACTGCGTTGGCTGAAATGCACAGTGCAATATACTTAGTATACAGTACAAAGCCCTTGTCCTTATTACCAAGATAAATATGATGCATGTAAATATATCAATATTTCTAATATTCTCAAAATGATTTTTGTAGCCATGTCCAAATTAAATTGTGATTGTGCACACTGAGAAATCATTTGAGCATGGAATAAAAAAAAGAATCTACGTGAAATTAAGCACATAAATAAACCAACAATCAAATGCACAATGCAAATGAGCGATGGAGCTCCCCCACACAAAAAACAAAGAGGAGTTTCTCAGTGGCGCATTAGATCCTTGTCACAATTAATTTGGATCATGGTTGGAAAGCTTTGCTTCTCTGTAGCCTGAGCTTACTAGGGAGGAAATCATGTGCCAGGGGCTGGAACAGTAGGCGTGGGAGGGCCTGTAACCGAACCAGGGGAGTGTGGCGTCAGTATATGACTGGCAACAAGGCAGGGAATGACCCCCGCCCTGCAGCCTGGGTCTGGGTTAATGAGAGACCTGACTACAATCACTGTAGGAGGCAGAGATAAGAGAGAGAACATTTTTGAAGAGAGGGCAGAAAACTACAAAGAGGGGGGAAAAGAGAGAGTTGAAAAATGAGGCAATACAGCAGAGAATTGGAGTGTGTCTCTGTTTTGTGATTTCTGAACTCCTAAAATGTCTCTACACTCATTTCCACCATCCATTCAGTGTCCACTGAGAATTCTGGTAGACAGACTGAGGATGTAGAGAGTAAAGAAAGCTACAGTGAGTTGAATACACCACAACATGAGACACGTCCACCTGGATTTTAAACGCTGCTGTGCGTATCTCTTAGACTCAAGTAAAGCAGTATTTAGGCTTCAAGTAATGATCACTTACACTTAAAACTATATTGTTTTAGCAATTATTTGCTTAGTCACTAAAATAGTGAAAGAGTCCCATTATGACTTCTGAGATTTAAATGTTTGGACCAAAAACAAACTAATAAACAAACAAACAATAATACAAAAAAGATGCAACAAAATCAACCAAGAGACTAGTGAATACTAAAAGTACTTAAAACTAGTTATTAGGTGGCAGATCATCATTTGTAAATTAGTTGGAAAAAGCTATAAAGCAGACTTTTTAAATCATCTTTAAATGTTAGCATCTGTTGTGAATACAACACTTGGAATTATATACAGCTGCCATCATGACCAAATATGTGAATGAGGTAAGTGAGGTTGATTTTGCAGCAAGACAAAACTCCCAGCCTTTGGAATCTCTTCTTAAATCTCAAGCCTAAAAACACATATAGGATAACAGAACAGAGCAGAGGGAGGCACTGAGACTGGCAAGCTTTACTGCAGAGAGAACGTCATATTTCAGATTTATTTATATCATCCACCCTGTGGCCTAAATATTTAGTCAAGAGCCTGCTTCAAAAGAGGACCTCAAAAGCAAGGCCACCCTCTCCATGGCGAATACTCACACTGCTCATTAAAATGAGAATAACCTATAGAAAGCATTCGGAGGATGATGGAGGAAAAGAAACAGATTGAGAAAACTGTTACTTTCACACAATGGGGCTTTCTCCACAGGCAGAGAGTTCTAAAAATGTATTCATCCTATGTGGGTCGGCCCAAAAAGAAAAAAGTAAAGTAAATAGAATAATGAGCCCCCATGAATTTAGTGCAGTTTATTATTGGATTCAAGGCTTGTTAGTGAGGATGGAGAACAGGGAATGACACCTTGATGCAGACCAGCACACTGTTATCAGATGTATGCAGATTTGACCTACACTGAGTAGTAGTATGAAGCCAAGACAGGTTGAGTTAAAATACTATTTAATGCCAACTTCACAAGAAGGCACAAATAATCAAGATTTGACAAGCTGAATTGACCATTTACAAAACAGTAAATCATGTCTGCATTATGCATACTGTAGGCGGGAGTCTCCTTCTACAGAACATAAAGGTTTGAGTGACAAGACGCACTGCAGACACACTTCAATAAAAGAAAAGCTTCTCTGGAAACAACAACATTTTGACTTTGCAGGGACCTCGAAAGACTGATAAACAACAATTATGAATCATGAATTTTGTAAGATAAATAAATCTGATTGCAACCTAATGTCGTGTCATACATAATTGTATGTGTGAGTGCAACCCTGCCCTGGTCAGTGCAGCTGACTGCTTTTTAAGCATCATCACTCACAGGATGCTTTGTTTTACATGCATAATTACATCCGTGTGTAATTATTGTGTGTGAATTTGGTGTCAGATCAGAGATTCTCAACAACAAGCTGCTGGAGTGCACCTCTTGCCAACACATTCAGTTCAGCAGCCTCTCTCTCATCATTACTGACAAATTAGTTATGTAGAAACTCACTAACTGATAAGTTTAGTTTTTTTGTTTTTTTAACATTTTGTATCAGAGGCACTCACACAAATAAAGTTTCTTTCCCTTCAATCCTGTAGCTGTCTATGGTTTCTTGAAAGATGTAATGCCTTATGATCTGACCACTGAACAACCCAACCTTTGCCTTTAATTAGATGCTTATTTGTATGTTAACTTTCTAACATTGAAACTCCAGTGGTCCAGTTAAAAAGCCAGTCATCCTATCCTCACTAACTTATGATGGAAAACCCTCCTTTCAGAAGCATATGGGAAATACAAAACTGTATTCGCTGCAGTTTTTGCAATAACTAAATGTTCCATCCAGAGAAAGTTGCACTTGCTAATAATAACTGAAGCTGGTGCAAAAGACTTCACCTCTAAGAAGGAAATTTAGATCTGTGGAGTTCATGCTGTGAATCTGCCTAATATAACCTTAGTCATTTTCCAGTCACCTCATTTAACAACTTTGAGGCCCTGCAGTGCTGAAAGTCTAAGCACATAGCGAACGATATAAACACATTAAAAATAATTTTGTGTGCGATACACAGCACATGCTGCGTTGTTGAAATACTGCATCTAACCTGGGGTTGCACTTTTCTGAGCCATGTGTCTAGAATGCAGAATATGCCTATTATTATTTTCCCATTCTTCCTCCTCTCTCCTCGTCCCACTAGATCTTCACGATGCCTCGAGTTCCGTCTTTCCTTCCGTAATCACCTCCTGCCTTTCTAGTCGCCTTTCTACATTCCTCTCTCCACATATCTACCTCCCTCGCTTGTTTACTTCTTTCCTGGCCCCTGAAAACTCATACATATACATGTCATCTTCCCTACAGAGCGCCAAGTGCATTAAGCACAGCTTGGAAATTAATGGCTCCTGGGCAAAGCCACATCACATGCACTCTTTGGCTGAGACAGTGGGGAGACGGTTAACATTGGTGTGAATGCTTGATGGAAATGAATTTGTGTATACATACATCTTTTAGCTGCATAGAGATTAAAGCAGGTTCTAAAATAAGACATCAGTCATTTAAAATATAAGGTGAGATCTGCATTTTTCATAATATAGTGAATACAAAAAATCACAGCTCTGTTAATGATGGGATCATGCGCCTTTAAAAGATTTAGAACTCGACTTTTTTTTTTTTTTAGATTTTTTTCTTGTCATATTATTTACTACTTATTATTTTCGACTGAGAAAGTTGCAGTCCATATAAGAGAAGCCAAGATGCAAGAAATAGGTCCTTATCCCCTATTTTTCTACATCTTGCATACACATGGATAGATAACCCAAATTGGATATGTCAGAAAATATCAGTGAGCATGAGCGAGCATCAGAGAGTTCTACACAGAGCCATCCATTCATAAGGGATCACATGTCAATTTTACCACACTACAGTGTTGCTTTCACAAAGTTTAATCAAAGTGAATTGGCACTAAAAACAGAATTCTCAACATGATGCGAACATATTCCCACGATAACAACTTCAAGGAAGACGTAAACGAGATGTGAACACAGGATTACCAGCATTGTGAGAAAGACGCTCAGTGGATTCTTCACATTCTGATGGCAGCATGAATACAAGTGGTTTGTGACTGCTTTAGATCTGAGGTAAAGTATCAAGGGAAACAAATAACTGTACTCGACAGAAAAATGACATAATTGGTCACTGTAACATATAGCGAGGAGGATGGGAAATGGGAGTTCAGGCTTCCCGACTGAAACCTCAGAACGCAGTTTGCTTTCTCTGATTCTTTTAACCATTACCACCATCTTTCCCAGTCCTTAAATAGTTTTAATTGTGTGAACCAAACCAAGTCTTGACCAGATTAGGTGGTGGATTAGGATAGTCATACACTATTTAGAAGGCAATGGCAAATAATGTTGTTTTAAAAAAAGTATCATCTCAACACAAGGACAGACAACCTATTCATATATAAATATGAGACATATTGTATTTTTGCAAGACTTTGCCCAGGATCCAGGATCTCAATTTCGTGTTCTGTTTCGTGAACTATGCTCTCACAGGTGTAATTTTACACACACATCCTGCATGGTACAGCTATAAATCTAGATAATCTGAGCATTCTATTTAATTCTTTGAGTGCCTTTTTCTTTATCAAGCAAAGGCAAATGTGAAAACATCAAAACAAGAAGCATTGCGGGAGCTGATTTTGCAGTGTGAGCTAAAGCGTAAGAGAAGTAATGGGGGTAAATGAGGACGAAAAATAGAAGCGAATGCAGGAATGGATAAAAAAAGAACATAGGAAGAAACAGCCATACAGTGCCCCAGAAGGGCTGGACAGGATCAATATAGAAGCGAGAGTTGGAGATAGACATGTGATGAAATAAACATTACGCTTATGAAATATGCAGGTCTAATGCAAGTTCCAGAGACGTGTGAAATGCGTTCATCAGGCCTGGCAGCATGGCGCATTAGGCTAAAGTGCTCCTTTCTTTTGTGTGCTCCACCACCTTTATATGTACTTTTAACACACTAACCCACAGGCTCTCTCTCACGCACACAAACACACTCCGAGTCCACATTTGATTTGCCATAACTGTTTCTGAAATAACAACGAGTGATAGCAAAATGGACCCCATTGAAAGGAAAGTCTTTTCTGAGTGAATCAGTGTCCATAAGAACTCTCACTCTTTACCAAGCTCTTTTACATTTCCCCAGAGTCTCTTTCTGAATCTATCTAGTCGGACAGAGGCCATGGTTCTTTCATTTAAACATTATACAGGAGAATATTATAGCAAAGATGATTTCCTCTCCATCATCGACTTCTTTCTTAACCCACTCTCTTAAATTCCCCTGGCAAATGCCTTTATTTTCTCAGAGGCTGGACTGAGTTCTCCTCTTTGAATTTTGCAACCTTCCCATTTTCCCTTTTCTCTGTCTTTATTCCAATATTTCTGTCTTTAACAGTTTTTCCACTTCCACCCATCTCTCTTTCTTCACTGAAGCCCAAAAAGCAATACGTCGAGAGGCTAATAAGCAACAAGGATGGTATTGAAGGATAGACAACAAAACATCTTTCCGTCTAATGCGCACACCCAGCTCATCCCCCCCAACCTGCCCTACCCACTTCCACCCAAAATATGCCTGTGTGTGGCACAGAGATAGCAACAACACAAACACAGCAAGCTCTGTTCAAGCTATCCTGAGGCCGATAAACAGTCTATTCTTTCCCCCCCAAAGTGATAATTGCTGTTATTAAATCATAAAAATGGGCACTTTAAGCCATCAGACGCACTCAGACAAAGATACACCCATGAACAGATCCTCATATTTGAGGTCGTATGCAACCCACATATTTGAAAAAAAAATAACATTTTGGCAGTCAAATGTCAAGAGACTGATTGTTGAATGTTGACCATCAGCTGACTCGTGGTCATTATCAGGAGTTCACAGCGTCACTAAAACGCTGGCAAAAAGTGGTGATGAGATTACCGGGCTTTTGAAAGAGACATACTGCCCATCTGGCCTGCCAAATGCGTGAGCATAATCAGCAAGCACTATATGGCTGCTTGTATAGATAAGAGTGGTTCAGACAAACTGTGGTGGGGTGTGAAAACTGCCTCGGCTACCCTGAAATACACACAGAGATGCATGCTTTATCAATTATGAATGCAAAATACTATAATATTTATTACACTGAGATAGTAATGGCTGTCTGACTGATGAATCACCTTCCCTATGAATCCTATGTACTTTTATATATAAAAAGAAATCTGGCTTCTTAGAGACACTCCCACCTCACACACATCTGACAGGTCTCATGCTGCGTACGTCAGCGTTGTGTCAAAAGGAGATCGTCTTCCTTGTGCTAAGAGGATTGGCTGGCTAACCAGTGATTTGAAAGCTGCAGACACATTGATGGTGGCTTCAGAAAGAAAGCGCAAAGTCAGTGAAGCCTGGAAGCTGAGAGAAAACCTGAACTGGGTTTAGCAATCGCGCTATCATCTAACGTCTGCCATCCAACACATTCGTGGAACGGCGTGCTGAGTACAGAACACTTTATCTGCAAGCAAAGCCTTTGCCTTGATCCATGCACAGTGGAAGGTCATCATTTTCTTTCTTCAGGCATGTGCTGACTGTTCCCTACCATGTTTTCATCTTTTAAGATTTCAAAATGGCTACAGAGGGGCTTTTCTTTGTCTGTTAGACAATAACAGAATAATCAAGACAAGTGCTTCACCTTTAGTTCTGACACCATTTCCCCAGGTGGTATCATTTTCTAGTGAATACCACTATCAGTAAAGGGATGAGCCTCTTATGTTTAAAGGAAATTGGGACAATATCCTTCAAAATGACATTTGCAAATGACATTTTTGTCAAAATCAAATGGAGGAATGAGGGGAAAGGCTTAGACAAAGAAGCAGTGTAAAAACATGCACTGGAGCTGTGCAGTGTCCAGAATTACAAGGGTGTTTTCCGAGCAGCTTAAAGTTGTGAAACTTTACATGCAAAGCAGCCTGCTTCTAAACTTCAGCTGGACAACTATTTGTGTGCTTCATTGCATAAGGACAGGTTAAGTGTGAATATTTGTCTGTTCCCTCAAACACAACATGCATTTCTGGCTGTGCTGGTTCTGCTCTCTCTATAACACCAAACTGTTACCAATCCTCTCTTTAGCGGTCACCCAGCTCTGCCTCACCCCATGTGTTCCTACAGATGGGTGCTTAGTGCAGCCAAGCATTGCAGGAATAAAAGAGACAGGTACAGATCCACTCCCGCAAGAGCGCTGAACCATCTCTTCATGCCATGCACTGCTGAACTTACATATTTTCTCTACAAAGTGACTCAAAGCCACATGTGTATACACAAGGACATGCATTGTATTTTAGTGCAAAGCATGTCTCAAGTTATACTGATCTAAATTGGTGACCGTTGCAAGCATTTGCCATATTTTAGTCCTTTTTGTGTTGTAATTCTATAGTCAAAATGTCCATGAACTTCTTTAGCTGCACTCTTTAGACACCACCAAAGACTATTCTACACAGAACAGCAAATATTTATGCTGAACATCAGTAGTATAGCAGTAATAGTGTCTAACACTGTGACTAGGTGACATCAGTGGAAGATAAGACTTTGGGCACTGCAAATCAGAAGAAAGAAAACAATATTTGAATTAAACAAAAATAATGTGAAGTGGAAAAGAAATATGCTATGTCTATGAATAACCACACCAGATTTTACTACAACCCTTAGGCCCATTTCTGTGCAAATATATCGAAGTATGCAAGCCATTCCTACACATCCATATTTATAATTCAGCATGGATGCCATATAAGAATTCTTGTCCTACTGTATGCATTAGGTCCAGATGTCTCTCTGCAGAACAGCATTAGGCATCTAATGTAGCTTTCTGCATCACAACTTGGTGCCCCCCCACATCTACCTTCTCGTTCCATATGGTTATATCCATCAACTACCTAGCCATCTATCAGCCTTGGCGTTACTTTCCTCTCTGTCTGCTTGCTAGGTCGAGCTCATAAAGTATCCAAGACATTATTGTGCATTAGACAATAAAGATGTGCTGCAGGGAAAATCCATTAGCTTCTATAGAGAGAGGTGGCATGAATAGAAACGTCTGAGGTCTTGACTGAGATGATCCATCTTGCTCTCTTGGGCCGACGTGCAACAGCTTTTGTGCTTTAGGTGAGTGAACACGTGTTACAATGAGAGCTGACTTTCCTAGGGTAGATTTGCATATGAGTGTGTGGGAGCAGATAACGACATTATATGCCTGGGTTTTATTAACGTGACATGGGGAAGAAGTCCTTGGGAGCATTTTTCTCTCAATCTGTTTGCTACCTCACAGTTTCTGTCACACATGACACTGTCTTAGTTGTGTGGTCTTTTTCACTTTGCCAGGAGTGAGGCTTCTGAATGTCTAAAACTTGAGCATCCTTGATCAATGTTTTAGTACTAAAAAAACTAGAACCTGGTCTCCAGTGGATAAATCCTAAATATTTAAAATGACTTCCTTCTTTTTCCTCTAGCATACTATCAAGAACATACAGTTTTATTTGTATGAAGTAATTTCAAAGCATAACTGGTTGAACCCCTTGCACTTCTGCACTTCTACAATTTCTATATTCTATTCTATCTAACCACTCTCAGGTCAAGTTATATCACAATGTAGGCGGCATATTGCCATGAAATTTAGAAGAATCTAGATTTTAATGACCTTGTGGCTAGTGCTGCCCTCACTTCTTGATATACTACTGGTGAGACTCCGATAATGGCAGAATTTGGCAAAACATTTGCTTAGTGTTGGGTATAATTAACCAACTAGCCTCCTGGTGGCTGCTAAGAGGGCTGTAGACCTTTAGTCTCGTTAAACATTTATTTATGCAGGGACAGTCAACTGAGCATGCATGCTCTTTTACGGCAATGCTCTGACATTCATGCAGTTCTACTGGGACCTGCCCAGAAAGATCATAGTCTGCTAATGCTGGTCACTGCACAGATGCACTGCAACAGTTGTTTATGTGCCTTGGCTGCCTCCCTCTTGAGAGATAACATTTGTATTCTTCATTCTCTAAAACAACCAAGCTTCTCTAACCTCAAGGTTACTGCCTGCGCCTACTTACTTCCACTGTCGACTCCCATTCATCCAGCTGGTTATTTCTTTCATCTTTCTCCATTAGTTCCACCGTAATGACTGCCAAATTTCCCTTGCTTTGGCTCCCTTCTTCCTGCTCTTTGCCGTTGTGTTTTTAGGTGGGTTACAAACTCAGGCTAATGTATACTCCTCTCTGAAACAGGCTGGTCTCTAAGGAAGGGTCATATCCGGCAGAAGGACAACACACTTCATCTGTCTCTTGCTTATATCTTTTTAATAACTGGGGACTTTTCTCCCTCTGTCACAGTTTATTCATAAGGTTACATCTAAAAGAAGACTTAACATGAAACTCACTGGGTCCCCTATGTTTTAAATTTATAATGTGTGTGTGAACACAGTTCAGCAGACCACATATAGAATCAACAACTAAGCGTGCATTTAAGGTCAAGGTTAGGTCTTATCCTAGCTCCTCTATTGTCCTTCTGGTTCCCTGCTATTTTTTACTGTCATTAATGAAGACAGAAAATGACCAAACTGACAAAATAAACATGATAAACTGTTCTAATTTATGAAACACTGTGCCAGTACTGGTATATAGTTTTCACCAGCTCTGACTCTTGATTACAGGGTGTCAATTTTAACATATACTATATGACTTTATATACTGTATTGTGTTTTCCTCAACTGTTCCTTTCTGACACATCCTATAGTTTACAAAGATGTATTCTTCTCACCATCATCAGAAAGATTCTTAAGACAAAGTGTGTTTTCTTTGGGTCCACTAAGCAGGCTATCCAGTTCTCCTGGCGTCTACCAAGCACCATGTCGACTTCACAGTTGAAAGCCTTCTGTCCATGAGGCACCACTTCAAAGTACTTTTCATTTCTCTGATCACAACGTACAGAGTACGAATTCCCTTTCATGCTGTGCCCCAAACTTTGACCTTTTCGTCCACCATTCCATCTGATGTGTCCCTTCCCATCTCACCCTCATCTGTCTCCCAATGGCACCTTTCATCAATCTCAGTGGTCACTGTGGCTGTCAGTCTAGACCTGCCATCGCTCTTCATTTTAGTCAGCGGGAGACCCCTGTAAGCTGTCTAACCAACCCTCTAACTGGCTGAACTGGCCTTGGTTTGAGACCCTCCATCACTCCACAGCTGTCTCCTTTGCCTTTTTTCTCCTCCTCACATTCTATTCTGAAACTCAGTTATGCCTCTAGGTATCGATCCTTTAAAACAAAAACACCCTGCTGAATGTGTTTTAACCGAAAGTGTAAACAACAATCAAACAGTAGAAGATGAAAACTTATTTTTCAAAATATTCTACTGCTACACCTCATTGTCCTGCTAGATAAACCATGCTTTACATAACATGGCTCAGCTTGGAGAGGTAGTTGACAAGCTAAAGTACAGATAATGAACAGCTGACCCAGCAGTTGAAGAAGATCAGCCACTGGGTTGAGCAGAGCAGAGATGCATCATCAACTATATAAAGAAACTGAAATCAGTGCCTCTTTAATCCCTGCAAGTTCAGACTTTTCCGCAGAGCGTAATCTGCATTTGTTGCAATGATACTGCATGGGGGAGGAGGACGAAGAACACCTGACCATCTGCCTACAATGATGCATATTTTATTTTCTGATAAATGGAATGATTATTACTCCTGCCAATAAACAAACCACAATGGTCGAGTGTTTCTCCATCATCTTATCGGGACATGATGCAGTGGCCACTAATGTTCAGCAACATGAATTAATTAATTATCTGTGACTGGAGAAAATAGATGGATCTGTGCAGTTCAGCAGTCACATTTTTTGTGAGTCACATTTATTCTGTACTTGTGTCCACATCATCAAAAATGAGCACATGCGCTCAGTGATGTTTGGAGATTTAAATAAAGGTTGAATGAATGACACTGTACGTTAAAAGTCCTGTAACCAGAATGAAAAACGCCCGGGGTGATATATCATGATTGAGTGTTTTTAATATATCTCCCTAACTACATATGAACGGCACTTTTTATTTGCAGGGTAGTCATGTAGTTTGAGTGTTGAAGCAGTGCCGAACTGCTGGATAGTTGCTCAGCCTGAGGGCCTTAACTGTGGCTCAAGTTTAAAATGAGGCAGTTTCCCTGACAACTCAATTTCAACTTGGAATTTTATAAATCATGTTTACCAGTGTTGGGGCCCATACACTGTCACGTATTAAAGCCAGCGTACTGCGTGTGCACACCGTCCCGCGTTTGTGTTGCTGCCACAACAGCTAAGTGTTGTTGTGCCTTTAAATGCAGCTGCGTCAGAGCAGGTGCACACCTGCTGTGTGTGCAATGTTTGCTAACAAGAACAGACACGGATGCATAATTCTGTTGCTGTGCTATGAATATGTGTGTGTGTTTGTACAGTACATGTACAAACAGCCAGGCCCAGTGACTGTATAATTCAGACGGCAGGATACCCGAGGGTGCAGCCCTCTCTCCTCGCTCGGTTACTCACCGGGAAAAGAGGGAAATACACCCCCGATCTAGAGGCAGCAAGGAAACAAATTGAGCTAAAAGGTCAATCTCCCCCTTACCCCCCACCTAACTTTAATTAACAAATCAGTTGAAAATGCTAGGGAACCAGAGGCCATGAAAATATCACACGGTAAAGTTGCTTCTTCTGCACAGTCGACACTAATTGGGTATCATTTAATAGACCAATGAATGGATCTTAATAATTAGCCAACTCAACCAGGCCTTATTCTAGTGTTTGATTGGCTCTTATGTCCGACTGATGTTCTTGTGACTGATATTAGCTCTGGTGTGTATTACACTGATGTTTTCTGTCAGAGCTAAATTCAACTGTCAAGTCAGATCAATTAAATGAACTAGATAGGTCAACATGGAAAAGTGTGTGTGTATGTATCCACAGTGACTTCAAGTACAGAGACCTCAGATTCCACACTCACAGCCTTGCTTGCTGTATAAACTTTGGAAAAAAATCATAAACACTGCGCCTGCCAAAAAGGAAATCTCTGAGTTATACTGAGACACAGCCATTAGTGAAATTGGCAATGCTCTCTGCTACTCGAGTTATTCATTTCAAACCTCCCTGATTTTATTCGTTCTTCTCTCATCCCTTCATCTATCTATCCCTGTGTCAACTTGCATCTCAATTAATAGCAGGATAAACCAAATCGCTTTTATTTGTTGGGAGGTCCATAACAATGCCACCTAATCAGTCTGGGGTGGATTAAAGGGGGTGAGAGGCAGAGAAAAAAAAAACAAAAACAAAACAAAAGTGCTGGAATTGCATTAGCTGTAATGAGGAGACCAGAAAATAAAGATAAACTTCCCTGATGCAGCAGCAGACAGAGAGGGAAACAGAAAAAAAATGGATGAAAGGAGAATGTACAGTAAGAAAACCATAAGGAATAAAGAAAAATGAGGAAGTAGGAAATGAGGGAGAGGAAGGTATAGAGATATATAGAGAGGGGTGAGTCTAAGCATATCAGGGGCATGTGGAATGAAGGGGTGCATGAATAGCAGGATGCTGGATAACAGAGCTGAGGAATAAAAATGAGAGAAGCAGATGTCTGATTCCCCGACTCATCCTTCTGCCCTGGCACTGAGCTGCATAAAGCCAGTAAGAAAAAAAAGGGGGGGGGGGGGGGCATAGACAGATGTAGGTATATTAAGGTAATATATGATATGAAACAAAAGAAATGGAGACAAAGGGAAATGCAAAGCCTGGTTGAAGAAAAGGGATGTTGAGATACAGTGATTTCCATAATGACTATAACACATTCGGAAGATGGAGGTGGAAACTAGAAGATCCCTATTAGAGTGGCTAGTTTAATAGAACATGTCCTGTCTTTGTATGAACCACAGATTTTAGTAAGGACGAGGAGAAACACCTTGTGCCAGGGATGCAATTTCTGAAATGATAGATACATTAAAGGTTACTTGAAAATAACCTTGGTGACCACACTATGGAGGAAATGGCATCTTTGAAATGCGTTCTGCTGTTTTTCAAGATTATTTTCGCTGATCTAGATGTTACATTGCTTGGCCTAGTGCAATAAGGTTAGTTTTCTAATTTTCTTTCATGTAAAATATTATTAGCATCATTGTTAATTGTATTGTGTCATTATTAAGTTCCATTGACATTTCAAAAGTTACACTTCAAGCAAACAACCTGTGCCGTTGCTATGTTTGGTTGACAGTATTACAGAGCCTGACAGCTCTGGTCAGGACTCAACTGTCCATTTTACAAACTGACTACACTTCTTAATACAACTATGAAAAGCTGTGAGGTTCATTAGATAATCCATTTACAAAGACATTACCTATCCTTTAAAACAGAAGTTATGTCAATTGTCAACTCAATTCTAAAACACAGTAATGCAGCCTCGCAGGCTTGTTCAGTGCTTTTTAAACTAGGTCTGCATGGGCTCTGGTTCTCTTCGGCATGCCTCCACAGTTACTGCCCTGCTCTGCTCCACCAAGGGGACCGCCCCAGGGGAGCCAATTAAGAGTGTCCGCTGTGCCGGTGACAGCTGCTCCAGCCGTAGCCCCAAAAGCCTCCCAGCTTCACATCACTGATGGGGAAATACTGTAGAACTGGCTGGGAGGGGAGGAGATGGAACAGGGAGAGTCAGAAAGGGAGAAGGGATCAATAAAGGCAGCAGTCAACCTGAAAGTATCAAGAGATCACGGTATGCTGGAGAGGAGCCCTTTATGGGGAGTGGGGCTACAGTGTGACTCCATATTGTGTACAGTCACTTCAGCTGTGTGGGAGTTTAATAAAGATAGACTGTTATATAAAACTTGATACAACTAACTTTAAATCAAAGTGTGGCACTGAGACAAAGATGGACATCTTATATTTTTCAAATGAAATTAAATGTATTCATCTTATTGGCCATATAAAATTCTGATCATTTGTGGAGAAACTGAATAACTGGAATGAGAGAAACAAAAGAAATGTATCTCTTAAACTGTAGGCACTGCTTTAGAGAAACCTGGACTTGTACTTACGCTCTGAAAAGGCTGGTTTGTTAGGAAATGCCAACTAAATTAAGCCTTCTGTTGAGACTTTTTTTAATATTTTATCCCCGAATGACATTTTTCTCTTCTTAATAGAGTGTTATTTACTTTCATGGATTTAGGCCTTACAAAGCTGTAAAACCCAATGGTCTTATAAATGACCTATTTTTCTTCTTCTGTCCCTCACATCCTCTGAACATTCCGTCTGTTACTTTTCAGTCATTTTCATAATTCAATGGAGTGCAGTGCACAGAATTCTTTGTCATCTTCTGGTCAATGACAGATGAGAAAAGATCACTGAGGTGAGGAAAGTGAGAGTAAGCTAAATGTTTTCAGAACACAATAATGTTGCAAAGTTTTTAATTAGGGCCTCTGAGATAGGTCTTATGATGCAGATCACCAGCAAGGGTGGTGGCACTCTGATTATGCATTCCAAGATGCATTCTTATGCTCCCACTTACATAATGCAGATTCCTGCCCTGTTCTTTTCAGGTGTTGGCCTGAAATAACCATGGAGCTCTGAAAAGTGAGATACAGTATCTTGCCATGGATAATACCACACTGTAGTTTCCACAGAGAAGGTTAAGAAGAAAGCTTTCCCTTTTTTTTTTAAACAGAATTCCCACATGCCTTATTTTCTTCACCATTGATTGCTTAATGCAACACAAAGCCTCTGTGGATTTTATGTGGTCCCACTAATTGATTAAGAGCTATGACTTGAGCAGGGAAGTGCACAAGTGTTATGCCCCTTTTCTCCTACATTCTGTTATTTCCTTCAGACAGTGGCTATTTTCTGGAAATCTCTGACAGAGGTGTCCAGTCTAGGTGCCACTGGCTTCAAATTTTGTCACACTGGCAGCCACCCGTGGGTTGCTGGTGTGATGAAAAGCTCCTTGTGTCATGTAACAGGAACAGGCCATGCCAGCATACCTCTGCTAGACATACCGCTGGAATGTCACCAAGCACTTCCTGATACAGGACAGCGTCCGAATGTCTGCTCACTGTGTCTGGATTTTCATCACATTATTTGACAATGATTGCCTGCGGGTACCTAATAATCTGTCAGATAAAGCATAAGGGCACGCCCAGAATAGCAATATCTATACAAAGCTTTTACATGCAAAAACAAGTCCAAGCAAATGTGTGAAAATAACCCAAACTGTGGAGGTTTGGGCTGCACCAAAAACCACACACTCCAATGAATGATTCAGCCAAACCAGCAGTGGTTGAGGAAGTAGTTAAATATTTTTAAGTAACAATGCCACACTGTAAAAAGTAAAGGTTCTGCATGGCCCATTTCAGAATACATACTTACTTATTCTTTTATATTACTGGAATATAATTGGTGATGTATTAATGTGCAAGAATCATTAGTGTTAAAGGTGGAGCTAATTTCAACTCCTTAATAGAATAGTCACACTTTTAATGCCTAATGAGAGTCCAGCTCCAAAAAACACTTTCTGTAATGCAATTTAATAGTGTCTTTAATTAAACCATCCCCACATGGTAAACATTCATGCTGTTCCACCCCCTCCATAAAGAGTTTAAAATGTATGGCTAGCTTTGCTACAATGGAGTTTTTCTTTAGTAGTTTTTGTTCTTTTAATGAAAAAAGAGAAACCTTGCGAGCTCTGTGATTCTCTCATACGATAATCCTCTGTCTTATTGCTTCTTCATTGTATAAGACGTCCTTGAGTCTTGAGTAAATATGAGAAAAAGATTATCAGTTATCTCTTGCCACACCTGTAACAAGGTATCTGTTCACTTCAAGCGTGCAGGGCTTAATTCGTAATCAAATAGCAATGAGACACAGACAGAGTGGAGTGGATATTCTCCTGCCAATCAAATATCAGCTTCAACTGTTTGTTTGGAGTGAAAGTCACCTTTCCAGATGCCTGAATGCAAAGCTCTTCTGCCACCCACACCCACCTACCCACACATACACGTGCATTATACTGACTGCACTCATTCCTCCTACTCTATGTCGTGTGAGGAACCTTCTGTCAGTTTCAACCCATCAAAAGGCATTGAGATGACACTTAGCGGAGCATTTCTAAATGCAAACACTGTAATATGTGTTGCATGACTCTCTAATGAGCTTGGCAACAGATTTGATATCACAAATTGTACTAAAATGCACACTAACACAACACAGATGAACAGAAACCCACGCACTGCAACTACTTGCTTTTCTTCACCTCCAAGCTTCTTCCACAAAGCAAATACATCTCATCCTATGCAGTTTTCTGTGAATGCACAATATATTTTCCCTTGCTTTATGCTATTATTTCTCGCAGACCTTGGAGCATCCCACAGGTGCAGACAAAGAAATTGTTAAAATAACAAACACCAAGTCCAGGTCCAGCCAGCTTATGTATGGTAAGTCAGTCCCACCAGCCACTGACCAACCTCCTGCCACCTTGTCTTTCACATGTCAGTTCTGACAAGGTTCTGACAGCTCCACTCTATAGGGCCCTTCTGTCAAATATGACATTTGCTAGCATTAAACACCATCCATGCCTTGTTGCTAGTTGTTTTACAGGACGAGGTTCCAATTTGGTTGGCAAGGAGACTGACTGAATGGTGTTAAAGGTAAAGAACGGAAATGGAAAGCCAGTGTTGTTATCTGATGGTCAGGTCTGACAGGTAATTACAGAGAGGAAGTAGTAGTTGAGCTGGGGGTATGGTTCTTGTTATTTGGTGGTGATTAACTGCATGGAGGGGCACTCATAGATGCAAACTGCCCCGCCCATCTGGAGTCGAATGTTTGCCAGGTAATCAAACATACTGACATGTCACCAGTGTACTATTTAGAGAACTGTCATCCATACGCCCTTTGGTGCCATTTTGACAGATTTTGCATATCGCTCCACGGTCACATTTGCTGTCACTGCTTCTCATTTCAACATGGCAATAGTATGGAAGCATGAAAAAATAGAATCACATGTGTGCCTTGGTGATTCATTGGTTAAAGGCACATATTAGGAATTCATGGTGTGGCTGCTGGCTCTTAACCTTAGTCCTGTTTCGTATAAAAAGCAGCATTGCCATGAAGACTTTTCCCATTTTCCTATGAAAGGCTTGAAACGTTTGAGTGTGAAACAGCAGTCCCTTCAGGAGGGAGGTCAACTAACCAATGAAAAAGGATCACAGGTGACATCCTGAGGGAGGAACACCTAGACACTCTGGTCCTCCACTGAGCCTGTCAGCAGTCTGATTAATACATGTGGCAGATCAGGGAGAAAGAATATATAAAGATAGCAATCCTTTCTTTACTGCCTTATTGTGTACTTCCTGCTCACATACCAGACATTAATCAATGAAGAAAAGAATTGTTTTCTCTCTACAGCATGGCACAAAAAATAAAACTTCATCTGCGTCTGGGGCAAAGGGAGGGGTAATGTTGCGTGACATTCTCTTCATATCGCTGAGCTAGAGGTCACCTCCCGGCACTGAGAGAAAAGAGAGAGGGAGAAAAATAACGCTCTCCATCTCTCACCTGCTCGCCCACTGTGCCTGCATTCATCAATCCTTTCTGCCTCTCTCTGTTCATGTCCTTCCATCTATCTGGCCTTGTGTGACAAACACATAGTAACAGTGTATCCATAACACAAATTTCTACCTTTGCCATCAGGGCAAATTATGGCCAGTACTTTGATTATGACATGAACTAACCAACATCACCCTCCATGGTTACTGTTAGGAGCAAACTGCAGGCAAGTCATGAAGCAGCCTGGACATGCAAACGGTATCTCAGGACTCTCATTTTATTACCCTGGATGTTTGGTGGTGTTGTAATTGCTCCTGAGCTTTAACACCACAGAACAAACTTAGTTTACCCCATGTAAATAATCTGATTAGGGGAGGATTATTGAGCCAAGGACTTCATTAAAAGGTGTTTTCTTTTTAAATGTGATAAACACACTCAGTAACAGACCACTCATATTAAATTGCATTTCTTAAGCTATTTGTGTGAGTTGACATGGTTAGTAAGTGTTTTCATGTGTGTTGGAGAAACAGTTACTTTTGCGCAAATGGAATGAGTCATATTAGATTGACAGACTACAGTACATTTACAGTCTCCCCACATCATGACTTGTGAATCATCTGCATACTTTCAGCAACTGAATCATTGACATCTCAGAGTAAAAATAGTATTGGAATCCCACCTCTTCCGTACGTGTGACAAGATTGAAATTATCTCCAAAAATAATACAGTGGGTTGTTGAGGGAAAAATCTAACAACCTTTTAGAACAGAAATTAAATGTTCAGCATCACAATAAGAAGAAAAGTTTTAAATGTTCCTGTTGAACACTGTATAACAGTGCATCCATTATCCACCACTTAAAGGCTTCTACCAGAGCCCAACATCAATCTTGTTTATTACTCTTCAATAGATCTGACCTTTTGATCCCCAAAGTACAGCTTACGGACAATAGCCTCCACCTGTGAGTGAAAAATAATCAATACCTGGAGAGCTTTACAGTATGTCTCTGCTCACTGTATAAGACCACAGAGCAGGTACAGAAAAGAAGATGGGGGCTATGAGTGGAGGGAGGAAACTGACAAAGCAAGACAGATGACTGACAGGTAGGGAGCACACTCTCTCAACAGGGGAAATGATTCAAGTCAAGTGCAATGCTGGGAACTCCACGTCTGCATAAAACCAAGCACACGAGATGGCTATATATCACTCTGGCCACTCATTGCAAAGACACTCTATTTATCTGGCCCTCAATAATGGAAGGGAAAGAAAGTGGACATAGGAAATAGTAAGGGATGTTAACCACAAATAAGAGTAATGCTGGGCTGGAACACATAGGAGGGGAAATGAGTTAAAAAACAACACTAAATCATTGGCAAACAGATCAAGGCTCCTGTGCAGGAAATGTTTCAAATGCAGACAGAAGCAGACACGGAGACAAGTGGACGGCAGAAGGTCAAGCACGTTCAACGGCATCTGAGCAATTGTGTCCAGGTGGAGGCCGTTTGTTTGGCAGTGCCAGGATGTAGCCTTAATTAGCTTCATGCCAACCATCCATCTACCTTGAGCTAGATATGTCTGGCTAGTGCACATCTCATTGGTGTAATTCCTCAAATGCAGAATGACTATTGTTGCTTCCCCAAATTAATCTTGTTGCAAATTGTTCATCTTTTGACATGATGCCGGGGTGTTTGTTTTGGTAACTATAGAGCAAGCAGGCATGTAATCCGATCATTACAGAAGCCAGCATGACTAAAAATACAACCCAACCAATGCAAGGCCCACTAACAGTGGTCCCTGTAGGATTTAGTTTCATGATGACAGTTAGCTGTAATCTAACCCAGTTTGTGGGTAAACCTAGCCTTCTATCTCGACTGAAAAGGGCAGGCTTGCTTTTGTACAGGACAGCCATTAACCTGACTGATGAAAATGCAGTAAGATAGCTCTGCACTAACTGGGGGGAGCTCCAGGGTTCCAGGACACAAGATACAAAGGTTTAATTGATAATGTTTCAAGGGACCTAAATTACTTTGGAGAGTCGAATTCAGCGTGAATTCTCAGTATTTAGGATAAATGTTCAATACTGGTTTCAGTTTATGTGGCTAAGTGGTCATTTAGTCCTCCAGCATAAACAAATAGGCAGATAAAACGTCATGCTTGATGTTTCTTTCCTGTTGGGTCTTCGACAAAGACATTCTACACTTAGCTGTAACGTTTAAATAGGAGATTTTGGGGAAACAATCCATTTTCAGCCTCTTAGCCCGCCTACATATGCTGCCATTGGCGGTCAATAATCTGCTCAATGAGGAAACATTAGCTGGCATGTGGATGAAGAAGAAGGAGAAGAGGGGGTGCTGGATAGGGTGAAGCTTGCAGAGGATGGGCGACCAAGTGATTTGCCTTACATACAGGCCATGAGATAAGCCTCTTGGTTTCCCTCTTGGCAGATAAAGGCCCCCACATTACAGTTATCATTGCAGACAGATTATAGACTCCATTCTCTCTGTAAGTACAGGATAACGCTGGACAGGCCTTCACTGCACCACTACCGTTAGGAATGCTCTGCCTGCGCTGTTCTCCACTGCAATCAATCTAGTTTACAGCCACTTCGAGTTATCGCTTTCACTTGACTCTCAGCGAGTAGATATTGACCTACACTGTTCCTCCATCCCATGTGGGACAGGCTGCACCTGGTCCACACCCAATCTGAATATCAGATCGTGCAATCAGATAGCTGTAAATGGACTTTAAGCAACAACGTAAGATTTCCTATAGTTTGATTGTAGAAAGTAAAACCTCTGCTCGTACTAATGCAACACACAGATGGAATAGCCTCACACTAACCGCCAAATGGCAGTCCATCCTTTCATATTATCTAAGGTGCCCTTTTTTTAGTCAAGGCCTTTTCCATCACATGTGTGTAATAGAGTGGTAAGTGATGAAAAGATAAAATGTCAATGCACACTTCAATTGTGGCGTGACCAGAAGAGCAACTGGTCTGGAAGGCAAAGGTTTAGGGCTCCTTGGCCCAGAACTGTGAAGCTGAGCACGGCTTTGGTTAGCCCCAAATGGGACGTAACCTGGGCGCACTTCTGAATAACCTATTTCCGCAGTGAAATGACTGATGGGCCGGGATAAGATGGCAGTGGTGCAGAGTAGAGTGGAGCAGAGTGGAAAGTAGTGGGGGTTCGCCTATCTTTGGTTCTGCTCCAGTAGTGCCTTGGTTCATCGCTACAGCACCACCAGAGGCCCTAGGGAGGAGATTTAAGTGTGTCAAGCCTCTGTGTGCAAGAAGATGAGTTAGGGTTTCAAACACACACCGTACCAAGACTCTATCACTCTCTGTGGTTCTCTCTCTTGCTCACTCTCCAACCTTCCTTCGCATACCCTGCTGTGCAAGCTCTCCTTCTTTTCCCTACTCTATTAATCTCTACTCTTTTCACCATTCTTCCTCATTTCCATCAGATATCTCACACCCCCACCCCTTCTTTTTCCGATATGGAAGGTGCCATGCAGGGATGACTTGTGGGCACATTAGGGGTGGTGGCAGGGGGGAATGATGGTGATGGATGCCGTGTCTGTCAGTCATCAGAGCCCTGACACAGATGTGTCTCGTGAAGATGCTGAGATCTTTGAAGTTTACTTGAACCCTGCAAAGTTACTCTTTGCCGGTAGAACATGTGTGGGTGTGTGCATGTGTGTACATAGGTATTTATGCAATACGGTGTATACACTGATGCAGCAGGAGGTTGCTGTCTGTCAAGCTCCTTCAATAAACCTTTATCTTTATTTCATACTGTCACATTACTTCAAACAGTGAAAATCACATCTTTGCTGAGGAAATATATCACATTTTGCCTCCTACACTTGAACCTCAATAACAACACAGTGCAGCTACAAGGAATAATTAAGGCAAGAAATCAGTGGTCCCAAAGGACTGCAGTAAAAATAAATCATGGACATAAAATAAGCGTAGCCAATACATTGCCCTTTCCCATGGGTTGCTTATTCTGTCAACCAGATGGAATAAACAAAAGCTGACAAGGAAACCCCTGTTGACATCCTTCTTGCTGTGAGTGCTTTCAGTCAAGGAAATTACATTTAAATATTTGAAAGCAATACAACTGATACCACTGAATTTTTTTTTATATATATTTTTTAACACAATGCAATGCAGGATGGAGCCGAGCGGAAGACAAGACTACCTGAGCGAAACTAGCTCTATAGATAAATGTTTAATGGCCCATACTGTGTTCACCATGGGTGGGAAGGAACGAAACAAAAAATATAGTTAATGCAGCACTGATTAGTATGGTATAAACACTGAATTCAATTAAGTAGAAAAAGCCTTTCTTAGGATTTTTACTTAAATACGTGGCATTTTCAGAATTACTGAATGTGTAACTCTTCAGTGATTAACAATGCTGCAAACATAAGCTACGTTGGTTTCCTGAAGCAGATGGACTCTGATAATGCTTTCAATATGCTGAATTCAAACACACAGAAAGTAGTTTCTACTTCATCTCCTATATTTTGGTATGTAATGTTTATTGCAGACACTTTGCAATAAAATATGCCTGAAAAGATGTTCTTTAAGATGCACTTAAATCCAATACTTGGAGTAGTCCGCATAGTCAATATGAATAGTCCAATGCAAACAAATCACATACACCAAAATTATGTGCATTCCATATGGCTGACACAATATTGTAAATTTTATATGAACATTTTGGGGTTTATTCAGATGTTAGTGAGCGCATCATTATACAATTTACAAAACTGTTAGTATGGTTGATAATAATGATGGAACGGCATGTCTGTACAGTCTGTCAAATTTGCTGACTGCTATGGCAAACTGACCCACACTCAGCTTAATCCTTGAACTTCATGTCCATCAGCACTGCTTATGCTCACAATATATCATGTCCTGGAATTTCTGCACAGATGTCCAGCATGATTTAGTTATTAGAAGCCTGTGTGGCTTTATTTGGAAACCAAAATCAAAGATCCCTCGAAAACTGAGGTTGTAAGTCAGGCATGTTAGCTGTGGAGCAGAGGGTTGGGGTTGCATTCACACAGTTGCCAAGCTGATGAAAGCGTTTTCCTACGCTTCCTAAAACTCCGGGTTGGAGAGTGGCAGAGGTGGCGGTTTTTCAAAGCATCAGTCATGCATAATACAAGCCACTTTGTTTATTAATGGTGAGCACTCCCAGTGGAAACTCAAATCCTTGGCGCGGGCACCCAAGTTGCACCGCTTTAATATCTGATGGCTAAATAATTAAAGCGGGCTTACATCACCGCATCCCTCTGAAGATCTGGCCCCCTCGTCTCTGCCGTCTACAAAGCCAAGGCGTTGCCCACGCCGTGATGCACTCCCACTGATGTGCCTGCGGTGCTTTAATGTGCCGTGGCAGGGAAGGTGGGTGGGAATGAGAGAACATCCCCGCCACACACTACAGAGTAACCATGTCTCCTCCCCTGAGCTAACTGCCAACTTTTAACAAATTTTCAGACAGCTAAATCACAAGGAGGAAACAGTTTATTGTTAAAACCCAAGAGAAAACAGTTATTTAACTGTACCTGCTGCTGGTGACGAAGGCTGTAATTTAGCTGGTTGGGAAGAAAATGTGATTTTAAAATATAATTTAAGAGAACAAGATACTATGCCAATAAAATTATTCCAGATATCATAGTGTCAATAGTACTGCTTCAGCCATATCATATGCTGGGCAAAGGTTGGCTATTACTTGTGTGTGGCAAAGGTGACCGACAACATCAACAAAGAGAAGACCAGAGACTAATAGGTAACTTGTATAATACAGAATCTTGAAAGGCATTCCCATTACTATCCTATTCATATTAGTTTGTGACATATGGATTGGTGTATGGCTTCCCTTGCTTCAGAGGGGCATTAATCAAACTCGAGGTGGAGGAGGATCCTCAACACCTTGGCCAGGAAAAAAAGCTATCTTTCCTCCTCCTACTCGGTCCTTCATTTTAATAGAAAAGCTATGAATGGTTGTGTTGGGCAGAATGCGTTCATCTGGTCCCTGCAGTTGTGTATGACACCTTATTTCGTGTCGGCGCCCAAACACGCAAGAGCAAGACAGGGCAAATAAATTTCACTGGCAGCAGCAGTCGGGGAAGATGTGCTCGCTAGCTGGTTGCGTGCAGGGAGACTGCAGTGGTGGTCGGCGTACTGGTGCAAGCTATTCTGAGCTTTATTTTGTCCTAACAAGAGCTTTACTGTACTCCATCTCATACTAGTAAAAGCATGTAGAAGATCTACGCTCAAGCAAATGAGATATTTGTTTACACATGAAAGCCAAAAAGAATTGGAGATAAAAAGGTGAAAAGGCAGATTTAACAACGCATACTTTGCAGTATATACAGTAGACATTTTTTCTCTGATGAACACATTTCCACCCCAAAAATGTGATTTATTACATCAAAATGTATTATCTCTATTGATATTTCAGTAGTAAGAACAAATTTTTAACACATTTTTAACTGTTTTTATATTGTTACCTGATTCATTTTTTGTCCTATAGCATATTTTACTGTTCTGTTTTCATTTAAGTATGGCCAACAAAATGTTTTGGCAGTTCCACATATTTAGCAGAAAAATCCACCTAAGCTCTTGTGACAACTTTTATGAACTGGCAGTAATTACTTTTCAAATATATACTGTAAATACTTTTGTGGCCTTGCGATGATCACTCACCCAGCAGCAGGCTGGCTGCCTGTTGATGTGCTGACCTTACATTTCAGTACCAGAGACTGCCATTCTTGAACAGGCAACTATGGCCAGAACAAGAGGAGGATAAGCCCACCGGGCTCACTTCAGCTCTGGCCTAGAGGTGTCAGAAGTACAAATACCCATGCAGGGAAGCAAGACAGCCACCAAAGAGATATACCAGCAAACTCATACCTATACACAAACTAGGCAGCATAAACTTGAGGGTACTGCTGAAGTGTGTTTGTGGTATCAGACAATGGGACTGTGGATTCAAACTGCTGCAGAGAGCTGCTTGATACACCCACTCCTGAATTACACTTCATAAAATGTCAAAAATGCTCCGACCTGAAACCAAGTACCAAGCAAAAGACCAAGAAGTTATAGAAAAAAAGCTGTTAAACTAACTCTGCAATGGTGGGCTCAACACTCAAAAATCTCTGAACTAACTGAAGTTGATGACACACTAACTCCAGTCTTGGCAGCCTTTTGGAAGTGTGTAGCCTGGCACACTTGGCTTATATATGTCTCCTTTCACAGCAGCACAAACACTCAGGTGTAAAAAGGGGTTGGGAGGATGGGGGTGTGGGGGCAGGACAGAAAATGTCAAACCAGCAAGCTTATCTTAACTGGCCAGAACACCTGAGGCGTCCTTTCTGTTTCTCATCACGATGTGCATGTCCATGCATGTGGTTGTGCGCCTTGGACTTGGTGTGGAGGGAGAATAATGAATACTAATGGTGTTCTCTGAAAGAGAAGGGTTGTGACTTGACTCTCAAAGGAGAGCGCTCAACAGCTCTCCCCCTCAACATCGTTACACACACAGACACACACAGAGATGAACACACGCACACACACTTTGCACCTGACCTCCTCCTGCAGCCTCGAGATAAAGTGGTGATTATTAAACATAGCAGCTTGCCATTAGCACAGCAACCAGTGATATAGGCTATTGGTGAAAGAAAAGGACAGGACCTGAGAAGAGAGGGCCACACACTGGGTGGTTTTCAGCAAAGATGGTGCTTGGACCTAGGGAGTCAGTGAGCTAGTGGCCCCGCTTGTCCAGAATAGGGCGGATGGATGGGTGTAGGCAGCAGCTGACCTCATCTGTATGCATGCATGGTCAAGTCAAGCAAACAACAACGCACAGAGGACTACAAACAGTGACTGTTCTGCCGAAGGAAGTGGACCAGTGGACTCAGAAATCATGGCTCCGGAAGAAGAGACAATGAGAGTCAGAAAATAAATCTTAGAAGATCATAAGGTCTAGAGGCTGAATGCATAATAGACTGAAGAAACTGGAGAGATAGAGTGGTTCAGACACAACACTGACATTGGAATTAATTGGTGTGGTAATGGTGCTCTCAAGTTAAAAAGGTAAAGAAATCCATGCCGGAAATGACAATGGGGAATTGAATTTATACCAGGAGGTCAAAAATGTGTGGATATACAATATCTCTCCAATTACTTTAAGGGCAGTACGAGGTGAGTAGCTATGATTACCAAAGGCCATTGAAAGAGGGGCTGTTGGTGCATGCACCATGGCAACCCTGTAATTAACATCAAAACACAGTGTGAGGCAAGTATAGACCCTGTGGCTGCAGGTTATTTCACACTATATACATTGTAGTACTGCATTGCACATCATGCTATACTTGCATGGAGGTCATACAATAAGAGCCTACTGCGTTTCCATTTTCAGTTTCCAGTGTTCATTTTGTCGATGAAATTCAGATTTGACAAAGAACACAAATCTAACTTGCTTTACTTCAATGAAACGATATTGTCTTCTTTTCAGAAGAGCAGTCTTGCTGTAAACACAGCTTTGCCGGAGAGATGCCAATTTTGCTTTTGATGGTCAGGTTGTAAGTTTATTTCCTGGCTTCCTAGGTGGCCAATTATGACAGGCAGGGAAAGAGAAGAATGATGATAATTTTCAAAATGCAGCCCTTAGCAACTGCGGGAGATGTTTCAACCTTGGGAGCCTTTTATCCACGCAAACATGTGAGTATTAGGCACATGCAAATGCACACAGGTATATGGATACACCAGACCCACTCCTGAAACCCCCAAGTGGATATATTCTGTCCACTGCCAAGGACAAACCGATCCACCCAGCAGTAAAATCTCTTGGAAGCGCTCCATCTAAAACATCAAAGACAGCCTGAATCAAAATTAGCTTTTTAATCCCTTTAGCCCTATGCAGTGGGGTGTTCAGGTATGGATTACCTTGCATGGCAAACATTTCTTTTCTCTGTCTCCAATCCAGAATGATGAAAAGTGTGCATAGGTGTGTGTATGTTGATAGATGAGCAATCAACAAAGCCAGACACACCAACAAAACAGAGGTCATGCCACCAGTTCAAAAGAGTGACGAGCACACATATAAACAAGCCCTGAGCAGAGCTTACTGGTTTATATTTGGAGTGATGGAAGCTGTTCACACCTCAGTGCAAACTGCCTTGAATTGCTAGTGTATCAAGTGCTAGTGTATCAATAGTGTATCAATGTAGTGCTAGTGTATCAATGCATGTGCTGGTATTATCTTATAAAAGGAACCTGGGAAGTACTTTAAATACAACATGATGAGGTACAGACTTACAGAGGCATTTAAGTCTCAGGACTTGTCAAGGTATGTCAACAGAGTCACATTTCCCATGGATCTAAGTGAGAAGCCAATGAGAGACTAGCTTAGACAGCCCAGTGAAATGCCACAGTTCAGTGGTCAAGGCCCTCCAATTAGCTGTAATCAGAGCAATGTGGGTGAGACTTTCTGCAGCATCTGAATAGACAGTAATGAACTGCTTTACATATAGAAGGCTGAAATTGGACGTTGTCTCGGACAGGCAGAAGAGGCCTTCTAAATCAGGCGACTCTTCATCCATCACAGTGGATGATAGAGACAATGGAGATCTTTAATCAGTGGCAAATGGTGGGTCCCAGGCTGTGGCCCCGTCATTCTGTCTGAATGCTGGAGGGAGGTGTGTGCATGAAGCATAAAGCACACGTCTCTTGACAACAACTCATCTAAGATGGTTCTAACTAAGAACAATTGATAAATCATATATGGCACACATGCAACATGTAAGTACTGTGTATGTCTGCCCCTCGCTACAAGTCTTCAAGTTTTCAATGTCTGTAATGATTATATCTGCTGTGCTGCATGTGTGTATTCATAGATGGGTGGCTGTGTGCGAGCAAGTGAGTGCAGCAGGGCCCTGCAGGAGCTCATCCAGACAGATGTAGCATATTAATGACATTGTGGGAAGAGAGCAGCAGATAAGGCCTGAGCCTTGAATCTCATAGACCCGATATGTTAAAACCCAGGGGTGGGTTCAGGGCCACAATGACAGCTTAATGGATGATAGGTGCCTTCTTTCCTCGCAAACAGTAAGACTCGCTTGGCGTACAGCGTGCAAGCAGGTGGATGGGTTTGAGAGGCTTTTGGAGCTGACATGAGGTCTGACCAAGGTGGTGGTTTTGAGTGTACATGAGTTATTGTGGCAACGGCTCTACAACAGTGTTGTGACAATGACACCCATTTGAGAAACTATCTACTGTAAAGGCTCTGAAGCAAGTGGGCTCTTATCACTGAGTGGGGTATTAGTGCTGGTAATAAGCTGTGCCACTTGGCTGACAATACATGGAGAGTTGGTATTTCAGACAAGGACTTGATATGCCAGGCTGCAATGGAAGTATTTATGATGGCGATTGAAATTGACTCCCCACACAAGAGCAGCGTTTTAATGTGCATGTGCTGTCTTGTAGCAGATAATGAAAATGCTGGAAGTGTGCTACTAACATCAACACAGACCAAACGAGAAACAGAAGTGTTTTCTGTGTAGGCGTACATTAGTAACTGCTGCAGAATACTGCCAAGGAAAAAAAAAAAGAACAGATAATAAAGCCAACCAACCAAAAAAAAAAAACAAAAAACAAAAAAAACTTGCTGCTTTCTCACTGAACATGTACTTCATGCATGACTGTCAAACTCGTGAGGAGCACGTGAGAATAAACATACAAGAATGAAAGGCAGGAGTGTGCAGTGCAGGGTGACTTCCTGGCCTGATCTTGAGCTGTACCTTTGCCATGGAAATGGAGCCTTTCCTTTTCACAGGGCAAACAGACAATTCCTCCTGCAGACCAATATCTTCTGACAGCCATAAATCCAGAGAGCGCCAGAGAACATTTTTATGTTAATTATGTCAATTTAAATAGCTTAGCAACTCAAGATGTGAGAGGTGCAATCCAATTATCCAAGCTAGACGGAAGAGAAGGCAGGAAAAAAAAATAGCAATAAGAAGAGGACAGTAGTTTGAGCTGCCATTTTAGAAGATACAATCGCCTATTTGCTGTTTCTCAGGGTTTCTCTCTTATGACCTAACATGTGTTTTAAGAGTTTACTTTAAGATAATGAGATGAAAAAGTGTATGTCAGGGTGGAATACTGTCACTGAAACATATTATACTAAGAACATAAATATTCTACATTCTGTTTCAATTACTGAAAACAGATTTGAATAATTTGCTTGCACACAACACTGACCAGCTACTGTGAGACTCAAGATGTTTTTTAAGACACGATTTAGACTGAAGAGCCCGCCATAGATGCTCCTGATGCTCCTGTGTGCCTCATGACAAAGGTATGTAAACAGTTTGGTTTAACTAAGTCAACAGCAATAAATATAGCAGCATACATGAACTAAACCAGGCCGTCTGTTCCATTACAGCTTTTCTGAACATGATTCAACATCTGACATTCATATTCAGATGAAGGACATGTTGGATGACTACACATTTTCCAATATATGTTTGTACTTATGTAAGCACTTTTTAATTTGCTTTTTAAAAAATCTGTTATGATATGTGTTTGGGATGATAGCCTTGTTTCAAGTGAAGCATTTTGAATGGGGATATCTTTTTCTATTGTTAAATAGCATAATTGATTGTATGAAGAAACAGTGACTTTCTGGCAGGCTCCTTAATTAGATTATTTGACTAGTGCTTTTGTATTAATCAAGACCGATATGATAATATACAGTAGATGTCTTTTTTGTTGTTTAATTGTCAGGGATGAACAATAAAAACAAAGAAATATCAAGAAATAAAGTTTGACCTCAGAATCCAAACAGAAATCAATTCAAGGACTTAGTGAACCGTTACACCTCTAATGAATACCATAAAAAGGTTAGTTCATCACATTGTCATTGACAAGCCACTGAGAAGATTCCTTCATATTTCCTCTATGACACAGGCTAGTCCTCATTGGTGTGCTCAGTCACACTTTGACTGTGAGGACTTTTGCGCATGTAGCTGTGGGCTGGGAGGAGAATATGGATAGCCATAAATCCAATGCAGTACTGAGCACCGGGGAAGAGGTTGTGTGCTGATAATGTCTATAGAGGCTCGCCACAGCCAATCGACCACAGAGGGCTGCGTGAGGCTCCTCGGCCCATCTGACACCAGATTGATTGATACAGATTATAGGTATGCTCAGGCGAGAGAAACGCGAGAGGGGAAGGAGGTAGGGATACAGAGACAGACAGATACACAGACAGATATACAGACACAGAGAATCAGGGCTTGTTGGAGAACACTAAGTGGATGCAAATGGAACGACATGAGCATAAGCATAGTGAGGAATCGATAAATGCTATTAACATCTGCTGTCAAAGTAATGTATGTACAGGGCGTTGGAATGGGGCAGGGGAAATAAATACAGAGAAAAGGGGAGAAGAAAAATTGCAGTGGAAAAAGCTCGGGTTGGCGCACATCAAAGGAATCATCAGTGTGAAACTCTGCCTTGTCCCTGACAGCTTAGGCTAAGAACAGCGCAGCAACTGATGCACCACAGAGCACTGAGCCAAAAACATATACTGTAGAAAGTAGGACAAAATAAAGAGCATTCAGGCAATTATCAATGGATTTTTCTGAGTACACAATGTACCATGACACACAACATGTGAGACTTAGCATCTCTAAAACCAGTTCAGGCCATTCTCTTTTAGTAGCTTCCATCGTGCATCAACAATTACTATGGCTGGTGATTACATGAATTTAAATTGGCCACAGTTCAATACATCAGTAGACCCAAGATGGCTGCTGAGCTTGAAAGGCAAGTAGCAGGACCCAGCTGGCTGGAGGTGTGCTGCAAAAAGCCCAGAAGGGAGCAGCTTCTAGAAACATCATGCGCCAATACGGGGACATGAATCAAGACACTGGCCTATGGGGAGCTGAGGCAGTGAGGTTGGTCGCCCAGGTCTGCCTCCTCACAGTCTTTACAGAGATGACAGTGATCAATAGATTGATGAACCAATTGGTTGGGCTTATGTACTCAACTTAGAGCTCATTGCCACCATAAATCAACCCCTTGAAGAAAATTAACTCCTATTGACCCTTTAAGTCCATGTGATTCCTCTAAATCAAACTCGCACATGTACTTTCATGTCACTCAGCAAAATCATTGGTCAATCATTAGCCAATCACTTCCAGAACAGATGGGGACAAGAGCAATTGAAACAGATGGTCTTACCATGGCCCCCACGTGTAAGAAAGGGCATCCGGTTGATGGCAATGGGCACAGTACCATGCTTGTTGTGGAAATGGTGGACGTGGTGGGTGGTACTGAGGGAGGAGGAAACTCTGGCGGCCACAGCTGGGCAGGGAAACACTAGCAGTGCCAGAGAGAGCACCAGCCTGAACAGAAAGGCCGGACTGGCCCACACCACAGGTGACGCCGCCACTGGCCTGGGTACCAGTAGCAACCCTCCGTCCACCTCCACTTCCACCTCCTGCTCCATGGGGGCGGGGCCTGAAATGAACAGAAGGCCCCTCCCCCTCATACGACACAAACAGGAAGTGAGCATCTCAAATGAATCCAGGGCCCATGATCCCCTGCTTTCCAGCCCGGGGAGGAAAAAAAATGTAAAAGGAAATACAGATTAAAAAATTAAGCCAAGAAAGAAAAAAAGATCCTTGTTTGAAAATCCCAAAAATGATTGGAAAGAAAAACAAGTGACGAAAAAAAAAGAAAACAAAAAAGAAAAAAAAAAAAAATTACAAAATCCTTCCTGAAAAGAAAGACCCCAAAAATCCTCCAACAGTCTAGTGTCGATATCCAAAAGCTTCTGACTGGATCCTTGAGAACCACAACAACTCCCACTCCACTAAATCAATTAAACCTTTTGTATAAAACTTAACCTCTTTTGTTTAACAGGCAACTTCCTTAGCAGTCTAAAACAAATAAATACAGCTTAGCAGCACCGATTTAGCAAACACATGACTCCATCTTAGCTCCTTGAAAAATATCTTGTGCACAGCTCTGAGTTAATCGTTCGACAGGATTTTACTTCGCCTTGGGGAGATCTTCAGAGGGTTTCTCCTCCCATAATCCAAGCCCCTATCGCGAAGAAAAAGACTCCCGACATCCCTTCGGAGCTTTTTAGAGACAACTTAAATAAGGAGCAGCAGGATAGAAAAATAGGAGTAAAACCAGGGTGCAAAAGGAAGAGGTGAAGATAGAGGAGTAGTGGCAAGGGTGTTGAGATGAAGGGGCAGCCAAATCCTGTTTCGGGGCTCCAAATCCTTGAACGAGATCGGAGCCCGTTCAGTCTACAGCCGAGAGTGGGAAAACAAGGGATGAATAAATAGAATACAGTGCTGGCAAGAAAAAAGGGTTGGCAAGAAGGAGGACAAAACGGTCGGCTATTTCCAAGTGCGGCGCTGCTGAATTCCCTCTCTTCTTTTCTGACAAAATAAATCAATATGGGTCATGGAATGAAGAGCAGCTCCGAGAAAGACACCTTAACAGGATTAAACCATAGCCAATGCTCTGAACCAGCATCAGAGTGGTTGATGTCCAGTTCAACAATCCTCCAATCCTTAGACTTGTAACCAAGCTCCTACTTGTGATTTCTCTTCACCCTTTGAGAATATGATTCCGTTTTTCTTTGCCCCTTCAAACACTGCTTTCCTGGGTGGGAGACAGATAAGAAGCAGTCGCTGGTCCTCTCGGTGGGGCTCCGACACAGGGTGCTGCTTGTGGCTTGCTGAGAGAGTCTGACGATGCTGCTGCCGCTACTGCCGCTACTGCCTCTGCTGTGAAATTCATGCTAATTGAATCAGAAGCTGCAGCAACGAGCGCATCCTTCCTGCCCGCACAGTTCTCCCTTCTCCTTTTTTCTCCGATCAAGTCAGCCAACCGCCCCAACAGCGCACACGCACGCACAGCTCAGTGCTGGGCAGGGCAAGCCAAGAGTCAGTGGCAGAAATAGAGCCGAAAAGGGAAAGGTGGACACACTCGGATCCGTTGAATGCACAGACGGTGACTATGATACATAGGGCAGAGCAGAGACAGAGAGAAGGAGAGAGAGAGAGTGAAAGTGTTTGTGTGTCTGGTTGGAGCAGAGAGAGAGAGAGAGAGAGAGAGAGAAAGAGAGAGAGAGTGGGAGGGGAATGAGTATAGAGAACTGAAGGAGGAGAGCATGCACGCAGGAATGATGGGAGACATGTTGGGTTTGTTGTTCGCGCACACAGTTTTTCTTTTTTTCTTTTTTAAACCAGTATATCATTGCCAGCAAGCACATTCTCTGGAGTATGTAAAGCAATGACATATTTATGTGTAGGTGTGTGTGTGTGTGTGTGTGTGCATCTACAAGTCACATTAGACACTGTTAGAACTCCAAACAAAATATGCAGATGATGAAGAACCTAATCATACGCATATTCGTGAGGGTGTCACTGAGCACAAGACATCAATTGAATAATTTACTGACAAATTTAATAAGGAATATTTCCCCTCTATCATCTGTACATACACATTTCGTTTCATGCATCTGCTTTTCTTTCTCACCATCTATTAATCCTCTCCTCCTTTTATCTTTTGACCCCTCTGTTCTTTGCACTAAATACACTTTTCAAGCGTGGACCTCGGTTCCAACCCTTTGTATGTCATTTATTTTCTCCTTCTCCTTGCACACGATGTACTCATTCTCAGCTATTTTTTTTTTTAGGGTGGGGTACGTAGTGTGGGCAAGGCATAAAAAGAAAGAGTGACAGGAGAAAGAAAATAAGAAAGCATGAACGTAAGAGGAGTGGGAGGAACAAGGGATGCAAAATAATGAGGAGAAACATGCCAGCAGTGCAGAAAGTAATGTACACATTGGATTGCAAGAAGAAAGAAAGTAATGGAGAGAGAGATAGAGAGACAGAGGGAAAGTGCTAGAAAGAGAGAAATGGAGGTAGATTGTGTATCAGATAAATCATGGCCGATAGAGATCTCAGCTGGGACAGGAGCTCAGTGCTAGAGACAAGGAGCAAGAAAAATGGCCAAAACCAGAAAAGCCAGTGCAGGTATTCTGCACTGATGGAGAGAAAAGAGTCCGGACTATTACTCATTTACTCACACACACACAAGCACCTCTGCCAGGTGGGAACATCCCAGGGGAGACAAGAGATGCTGTGCTTGCTGCTGTCAGGGTGAGGGAGATGTGACACCCAGGGTGACCGGGACAAGTGTCCCGATCTTGCACCAAGACTGGACTGCTGAACTTAAAACTAAGGATTACAGAATCTCAAAAAAAAGAGAGCACCCCACATTTCATCCAAATGTGTGTGTGCTGTCCAAAACCAAAAGCTTGTGCCCATTCTCTAAGTTTTAGTTTCCTTCTTCTGTTTTGGAGCTAAGGTGTTGCAGCTGGAACAAGACTAAACATTTATGAGGAACTGGAAGTGTACTGAAATCTATCTATTTACTGTAAATCAAAATTATTCAACTTTAAACTTGTTATTATACGACATGGGCAGATGGTAGATGAAATAACTAGAGCTCTGTATAATGTGATTCACTACAGCAACACAATCAAGAAATGATGGACTAAAACAACAATATAGAGTTTAATCAACACCCTCCTTGACAGATTAAGAAATCCTGAGAAAGTCTCAACTAAAATGTAACATTATAAACCTCCCACACTATCTACTCAAGAACACATGTACTTAAAAAGCAGTGTGGTTACAATGCTATTGAATTTGACCTTTTTGGCCAAACAAGTTAATGGTAGAATGACCAAACCTTACAATGAAGGTTGCCCGCCTAAACACTGCATATTTTGTAAATTAACAGTAATGACTGCGGTGTGTGGGAGCTGATTTCCTCCTCTCCTCCATTGTACTGGACTGGACATACAGTAATTGTCTGCCAAGATTTTTCTGTTTCAATCTATTCAACTGAACTTAATTATATTGTACAGGTGTTTCTGCTATTGCGTCCAAACACAGCATACATCGCTTTCTTTGTGCTTATTTAATTTGTCCCAAGACAGACAGATTTGAATTTCCTGCATAACTTGCAGGAGTTATTTTGAATCAAGCCATACTGTCAAATTTAACTGTATTTGCCATTAGAGAAAACTATGACATTTAAAAATTTTTACAATTCAGAAAGGAAAAACTAAGGAAATAAGAGACACACTGAGCACAAATAAAGTGTATAATAGTCATATATATACATATATCATATATGTAACAAACATTTTCCTTTGTTTATTATAAACCTTAGTCTAAGCATATTTAAAGTACATGTAAAATGTGCTGTTTCATTATCAGACTGCCACTGACACAATAGATGTTTCCTTTAGGGAACAGTGTGTGGACTGGGAACTCATTATGATGAAAAACACAGAGGACTGCCAACACCTGCTACTCCCCTCCCCTCCGGCATAGGAAAAACAAGGAATACAGAGCACACAAATACACACAGGTGACCAATCAGTATAGACGCACATGCACCCATACTAATTGCAGTGCACACCGTGACTGCCATGTCAGTGCTACTGATATGATGCAACACCAAGAGGTCCCAGAGCTGGATAGCATTGCACTTCAGACACAGAATATTCCTCCAATCAAACTACAAACTCCAAAATCCCTCAGGGGAAGTGAGGTCATAGATGGAGGAGGTGGGATTAGTTTACTGACAGACGTGGGATCAAAGACTCTCATCTACAGTCTAATCCAGAGGAAACCTTCTTTCCGTTACACACCTAATTAATTAGGCCTCAAACACCACTCAGTGTTAAGAAGCAGGAATACAAAATGAGGTGATATTTTTTTTTTTTTTCCAAAGAAGCAAATTCTAGAGTCATGGTGGCTCTCTGTACGCTAATGTATAGATCTATTTTAAAGGTGGCAGCAGCAAAACGCATGACACCCAAAGAAGAAGTAAAGGAAAGGCTTGGATTTTTCCACTGGTGAGGTCAGGAAACTAGGACAAGCTGAATCTCTTTGCTCGCGCAGCGGGGGAAGGCAAAACACAAAAAGCAAGTCATCAATTTTTAACTCCCATCTCCTGTTTGTGCTATTCAGTAGCTTTCTCCCGTACTGAGCCCCCGATGTTAGCTGCTTATGTAAGTGCACTGTTGGGGAAACTTCCTCCAGACTGAACCCCAATGCTGGACGCTTATATAAGTGCACTGCTGGATGCCGCAAACAGGGAAATAACCCTGTTTGTATGGAATCCAAATTGAGGGCCATTTAAAAAAGTGGTTTGGCATTAGCGTTCTTCATTGTGAACTGCCATCCACCAGGGAGGCTATTCAAAATTACTTCAAAGCCTTTTGTGGAACTACAAACATGGCACATTAATTAACAGTCTTGATTTCTGAAAGGATGACTTTCTTAAAAGAAAGAATTCTATTAACAGTAGAAACCTACAGTTGGATAAATGTTTGAATCCAAATGGATTGAACCCTAACCCTTTCCATTCAAATAAGGCAGTAAAACAGTAGCTATCTTATTGCTGAAAACTTTATAGTTTTCTGAGTGTGTACTTTTAAAATAGTAAACAGATGAACATTAGATAACTCATTCCTAAAAAAAGATGAGAAGTCCCCATACCTAAAGGACAAAAAAAGGTTGTTTGCAACTGCCTTCCAATACAACCCATTTAAGCATTTTCTGATGTGTTGCTGCTATCGTTAGGATGACATTGTTAGTGCCTTCCAAAATAGCCCATAGAAACTTTACAAAGATGATTAATATGAGCAATTTCTAAGGTTAGAAAAGATCACAGTTACGGTCATGGTTAAAATAAACCAGCAGTAGATAGCTTGCAAACTGTGGTCACTGGTGTCAAAGTAGGACACTTTGTACACACAACCACACACTGCAACCTAAGTTTCTAAGGAAATCTGTGGTTTAGTGCTGACACCATGCTACTTTGCTTTGAAAAGAAGACAAGACTAGGAGGTTTCTTGTCAAGGAAATGTAAAAAATAGATATTAAGTATTTGAGACACAGTCACTGTACATTCCCCAAATGAAACCTTCATGTTTATGTACTCTTAAGTAATAATAGCACACTGGCCATTGTACTTTATAGGGCCAGCTGCCTGATTGTAGATTGTAATGTGATTCATTGTTTATTTACATACTTTAATATGCTGCTCTCGTAGAGGTTTGGTAATTAAAATCTATTGGTTTTCCACCAACCCAGCATCAATTATCCTGCCGGTAATCAGATGCATACATTTACCCAACAATGCCTTCAAAGAAAGCCACAAAACAGAGCAGAATAAATGAAAGTAAAATATTAAACCATCTATGCTGAGCTGATGGATGCATTAGAGGACAGGGTTATGGACAAAGGAACCCACTAATAGCACTGTGGCTTCACCAGCTTTCAAAACTAAGAATATGTAGTTAAATTAATGTGTCTTTATGGTGTATAAAAATACCAGGGTTACAGGTAGGGATAATAAAAAATAGGTTTAATCCACTGGCTTCATTGCAGGAAAAATTGGGAATTCAAGGAAAAGGCTTAGATGGAAATGAATAGATCAGTATGAAAGACAGGGGGAAAAAAAAGGAAGTAAGGACAGTGTGGTAATTAGGGGGGAGGGATTAAAGGAAAGCATGCGTGTTGTGGGCACATGAAGCCTCAACCAAGGAGAGAGGATAGATAACTAGCAGGGGGGTGTCTCCTGTTTCACTTGGATGAAGGAGCAGGTTGCACACATCTTAATCATATGAAATGATATATCCTCAAGGGGAGAGAGAGGGAGACAGCAAGGAGATCAGAAAAATATATAAATCACTCACTCCTCTCTTCCACCCCCCTTCCTCCTCTCCCTATCACCATAAAAGCCATTTTCCCTGAGATTCCATTAACGAATGACATTGTCTGCCAATCTTATGTTAGCTCTCCCTGTCCTAGTTAATTGGGTGTTTGGTAATTACAAAGATCTGATATCTATCAGCAGATTGGGATGTTGAATATTTAAACAGCACAGGTATGGCTTGCCCCTCAGGGTGCTGTAACAGTGTCTCATCGGCTGAATCAGCTTTTTTTTCACCCACAGTCAAAATAATTTATTGTCTTGACAACACAGGAACAGATGAAGCTGGGTTCACCCTGGGGTAGGGGCCACGGTCGATGCTCCCAAACAAGCTCCTTGGTCACTTTTTAATCTTGAACAGAGCCCTGGTGGTGTCAGGGGTACTTTTTTAATTTTGTGTGGCTTGTCAGTAATTAATTCTCTCAAATTACTTAGTTAGCCATGCATTAGTCATTTGTGCTTTCGGAATAGTGTGAAATAGCAACCGCAGGAACTGAAGTTACAGGTTGTCATGGCTACTCTGGTCGTTATGGACCGTTGGCAACAGGCTGTATGCTGTGGTTTGACAGTGATGTGTGAATACTGATATTGTTAAGATACTGCATTCTTTACATTTGTGCCTATACATGTACATCTTTGTATCATAACGCTGTGAAAAAAAAGCAAAATTACTAATCTGTGCCAAGAGTTGAAAACAAATTTACCCATGACAGCTGCAAAGCTCCATAGATCTCTTATCTGCAAAGTAAAGATGATATTCTCTTTTCCCACTTCAATTCCAGTGTTGCCGAAAATGCAAAATAAGAGCTCTGCTGGTAGGCTGGCAAGTTTTTCCCATCTCTCTCTCTCACCTCTACTTATCGTCTCTGCATTGCTTCCTTCCTCCCCCTCCAGCCATCCATCCATCCATCTCTGCAGCCTAGCGCTGTGTGGTGAGTCAGCTGTCACTGTCTGTCCCTCCAGCTGTGGACCCAGCTGCCTGGGCCAGATGGGCTCATCTCCACCTCATCCTCCCTCATCCATGATGTCTATGAGGGGGCCCCCCGAACCTGAAGCCACGGACAACTGGCCCTGAAGCGTATTACTCCCACTGAGCCAAAGCAATATGGAAAAAAAGATGTTTCTGGTACATTCTAACAGACAAATGAGGTGTCAGTGCAACTCATACTATGACAGAACTCTGAGATGTAATGGCTGTTTATTGTTATTGGGTGTAGCACTGATATATTCCCTCTTTTTTTAAAGCGATTACTCTTTGCTTTGCAACTTCAGAAGGTGATTTACAGGTTTACTTGGACCTGAAAACGATTCCTTTCTACGTGCCATTGTGAAGGTAATAATCAGGGTACATGCTCAAAGGTTGGTGGGGAGGGAGAGTGCCTGCTAAAGCTATCCCAGAATAATACTGGCTCACAGTAATCTCCTGCACACAGGGAGAAATTTTGACAAGGATTTAAGGATTTTAAATACAATTTCTATACGCAATGAAGGCCCAACAATAGCACTGGGGAGAGAGGGGGACAGAGCATGGTGCAAGAGGGAAAGTTAGGAGAGGAGAGGGGAGGGGAGTGAGGGAGAGTGCATGAGCAAGAGAAAGAAAGAGTCATCATCTTTCTGGGGAGCCAGATTGCAGAGCTCTAGGGTATGAGACGCCCCAGTGTTTAAAATGCCTGCTGAATCACATCTAATTTATCCAAAGCCTACGTGAAGAGGAACAGCAGTTAATGTGAGTGTATGTGTGGGAAAGATGGTGAAAAAAGAGAGATCAACAGAAAGACAGACAGACAGAGCACACTGTACAACAGCTTATTTAAGACATAAGCTGTTTTGGATGCTCTGTTGGGGTCTATGTTCGATAAATGGAAGCGCCTATCGATTTAAACTCCAGATAGGGAGCGCCAAGTCCTCGCTGTTATCACTAAGATTAACACACAACAACAATGAGAAATCTGCAGGGAACAGATTGGGCGGAGAATTCTCTTGGCCTTATCCTGCACATAAGAGATACATGGCTTGAGCTGAAATTTTATCTATGGCTGAAAGGAGCCCACATGGTTTGCAAATGCAGTCACAAATGCTGATGTGCAAGTACGACAACACAGACAAAGCCACCAGGCGTGTTGGGCTGTTATTTAAATATTTGCAGAGGCACTAATGCATTTATGTGTGTAAAAACAGCAACCTGTGCACAAAAGTGTTTTCACACATGGCGCTCAGGTGGCTGCTCAGTGAGCATGGCATTATAATATGTTCTACATGGAGCTGCTCAGTTAATAAACTAAAATAGGGGAGGTGTGCCATGTATCCCCTGTACAGCATTTTATGGTAATGAGAGGAGATGTGTGAGAAAAGCCCAGCACCAGTCTAAAAGTGAGAACTGAATACAGCTAAATCAGACTGCTACAGCCAAACCTGAGACCAGAAACTGACCCAGGATCTGAGACTACACTTTAATTTAATCAATTTATGACCATTAGTTCACTGGGCTAATGTAACACATTTATTGTGCTGTCTCTCTGTTTTCCCACTGGGTACTGTGTATTTACCTGCAACACTACACACAATAATGACGACTAGCACAGTCTGCACCAACCCCAAACTCAATACTGTAGTTGGATAGTGCTGTTACAAAGTAACTGATGTTTTTGTTGTTGTTGTTGTTGTTTTTTTCAAATAATTTTTAGCTCATGTATTGCCAGTTTTTAAAATGCATGACCATATTTTTTGGTATCTCGATCTATTATGCACACACGAATCAAAGTTTTCAGATGCTATGCTAATTGGATAAAAAGGCTGGATTCAAAGTTGTGAATCAAACTTGTAGTTACGACTGCATAACCTCTGAGCAGCACAAGATATGAAACACAATTAAGCGCTGCTGAAATCAAACTGCTGTCCTAATTAGGCAAATTTATTTGGACATGACTTGAATCTCAGGTCTTCATCTTTACTCATCTAGGATCAGTTATACTACTTTTTTAGCTCAGTTCTTTGTGAATACACCTAATGTGGTGTGAAGTCATATTGCAGTGCCTGTTGGAGGCAGTGTATGGACATATTTTGTATATATTCGGCATATTAAGTTCTTTGGCTAACTTTGCGCTTTGTTGGCCCTGATAACATTGAAAGATAATGTTTATACTGTATATAGTGCCAAATTCACAACTTCAGAAAAGAGATTCCATAATGGGAAGCTAAATTGCCACTGAATCAGTAGGCATTTTTTTCTCCAGAAGAAGATAAGGCAATGAGCAGAGAGTAAACCAAGGGACCAGTATTTGTAGATTCCTGTCTGCAAAGATATCAGGTTGCACCGAGTGTCCTTTCACCACAATACAATCTTCTCTTGATATCCATACCTGTCATTTTAATCCTTTTTTACCCAACACTAGCTCCCAGCTTAGACTTTTTTTCTCTAAAAAAAACCCAAAAAACTCTTGTCTTTATTGTTCTCCCTTTGGGATGTAGTTGGGTCATAATCCCCCTTTCTAATGTCTGCTCCTTCTTGTGTCATCTCTTATCTAAAAAGGGAGAAACCCTTGAAATAAACACTTTCCACTGATTTCCCCTTCAGCGGAAAATATTTCCTCCCAGTCCTCTGTATACAGTTTCACTTATCACTGGCAAAGTACAACTTTTCAAAAAACAGAAGCAGAAAATATCCTTTTAGGGTATGTTTTGGCTGAATTTGTGCCTACATTGTGACCGATTGTGTATGTGTTGCGAGACGTGCGTGTATGAGTGTGTGCTCTATGTTGTGAGTGCAGCAAAAGTGCAGAGCCTCTGCTGCAGTGTAGCTGACTGGAATCAGGATTTCAGAGTTAATGGACAGGGTGACTGCTGCCTCCTCGATGTGTCAGCCTTCGTTACACGCTCTGCACACAGAAGCCACCACCGCTGCTGTCTGCTGTGTTGCAGGACAACACAGCAGCTGAATGTGTTTAAGAAAACCAAGATATGAAGGTAAACTGTTCGGTGTGCCGCATCTTGAGTACCACTATGTCTGATGACTTTGTTACATTGCTTTCAATTATTATTCAGGTTAATTGTTGCCTCCTCAACATTCCCATTCTCAACTAATCAATGATGCTGCCTATGTGTGAATGTGACATACGCTTTCATCTTTGTGTGTGTGTGTGTGTGTGTGCCTGTGAGTGTTTTCATATGTAGCATGCCTGCTACGACCGTTTACTGCACACCGTAACATTTCTTTGTAGTGCTTTTTATATCAAAGCCCTGAGTAATCTGTGGTGGCCAGCCTGCTTAATCGTTGATGCTGTCTGACAGCAAAGACCTTGGACTCAGTCACCCGAGTCGGGCCCCTACAAAGGCTTGCTTCCACCCTCACAAACCCACCCACAAACTGGATTTTTCACACCTATTATGGGTCAGGAGCTGGGAATACGGAAGGCAAAAAAAAAGATCATTTATAGATCTATACTGTATGGCAAACCTGGCAACCTGATAGCTTCTTTATATCACAAATCCCTGCACTTAACAAATCAATCTTCACAGTGGATTTTCTCCAGCAGAGCCAATAAGATGTAAAAATAACAAGCGAGATGCCCTCCTGTGGTTGGAGATGACTGTGATTTGTTTTCACTGAACTTGGACATGATAGATGTCTATAGTGTCTAATAGAAGCTTTGATGTCGAAAGCTTGCTTGAAATCATGTAGGATATACTGTACAGTTAACAAAGAGGCTCATACCTTGGGGTGATTTTATATTTTACAATACCTCCACTGTGTGACAGAGAGGGAGAAGTGAGAGAAATTGTGGAGAAGAGGCAAAATAGAGACACATAAAGACAGTGGTCCAGGAAAGTCCTCAATATTTCTATACCTCTCGCCCTCATCATTCCGTTCTTCCTCCTTTGACAGCTTGCTAGTGCTTCAGCTCAGCAGAGGACATTAAGCACCTAAGTGCAGGCCTCCTATCGACTGGCTACATGAGGGCTCATTAGGGATGAGGCTGGTGGAGACATCAAGTTCCAGAGCTTATCTGTTGACTTGCAGCAGCGCAAGGTTGAAGGGTTAACATGTTCAGGTTATCAATAGGCAGATGGAGATGCCTGCTTTGAATATGCGAACATGACTTCCATCATGGTATCGACTGCTGCTGCCAATCAGGATGGCAAAAAGTGCTGTGCAGCACATTTTAGTGGCCAGGAAAGGATTGAGTTTTTAATTAGAGGAGAGTCACCGAAATGATTATCAAACAATAACAAGGTAAGCTGAAGGGTAAATACATTTAAGGGTAATCTTTTAAATGAAAATCTTTTGTTAAATCTATTTTTTCCAGTAATTTATTTACGCTGTTTTACCTAGCTCATCCTCATGCACAATATCAACACAAGCAAAGAGCCAAAACACGAGGTGACATCGGCAACATAATAATTAGTCATGAAGCTGTCGTCCTCTTCTCCCACAGACTTAATGACCTCAAGTGGCTGTATCAGTGCTTATTAAATTAAGTCATTCCAAGCCACTAGAAATAAAGAGAGCACCCGTGTGAAAAACACAAATAAATGCAGCTTAAAAACCACAGCACAGTCATACTGCCACTGTACAGTGCTTATGCTGTGACAAGTCTATGATTATGCTCATAGAGTCAATGGTTTGCCGTGCAAATACCAGTCATGGTATGTAAGTGTTTGCCTTTTATTGGCAAAGTACTGTGCTTAAGTCCACGTCTTATCTTAGTTGAAAGAAAACTGAAAGTAAAATAAACGGGATGCAAGGTGCAGTGCCAGGTTACACATTTTTCACATTTGTAACACAATGTCACACCCACAGACGCATAAAGCAACACTAGCTCTCGAGTTCTTTGTGGTGGATTTTGTATTAATATTTCCCAGGCTGGGAAAGTTAACACCATGGGGTTAGATCCCAGACTGATTTCACTGGAATACAAAGTAAAATGTCCTTTTAGTTTAAAATGGTGTGGAAAGTGTTATCAACCTCGGAGAGCAAGAGTAAAGGCGAGGAAATAAATCTTGACAGGCACTTCAATGGCGAACAGGAAATTGAGCAGATTGACATTGAGTCTGTTGGGTAGGGGTGTCAGGTGGAGGGGAATTACACGGCAGGAACCATCCAACAAAAGGGTCAATCACTGACTAATCGAGCCCACAAGCATTAGACACCTCCGCAGATCTCAGACCCAGCTACCACATATTTCTAATGTCATACATCATGCTGAACAGCAGATGTGCAGGTTTTCACCACCAGATCCTGAAGAACCACATGCTGTGCAAAGTGGCTGGATATAAAAGTGGGATTTTTTTAAATCTAGTTCCCATGAGGGCAGAATTTCCATTCAGAAAAACACCTAGACAAGGCTGTGTTCTCCTAACTAAACGCCTCAAAATCTCATCCGTCTGTAAACCTCCAACCTTCATATCTCTTTACATGCTCCATGCATGACACAGCATTACTTATTCATATGGACACAGGGCAAGTAAACACATCACATGTATGTGCTCAATAATTTAAACAGAGAAAGAGGGCTGTGTGGGCACTTTCTAGGTGCAATCCATATTTAAAGATCAAGCTTGCTGAAGACACTGATCTTTACCCTCAGATGTCAGCTGTTGTCTGGTGATTACAACAGTGATTTTGTATGAAATCTCTAAGAAACTGCTGACACCACTGCAAACACTCCACTACCTACCACGACAATAGTAGTTTGAACCAATTAGATAAAGTCTAATTAGCAGATGATAAATGACCCAAAACATCTCAGGTTTTAACACATGAAAAGGGTAGGTGAATACTTCCACCTCTCACATTTTAACTGTACCGCTATTCATATTCTTTATATTGGATGATTGGACAAGCTACATTACATAAAAGCTAACATTTTACACGATAACACCATTTCATTTTCATACTTTATTATTGCCATAAAAGATGCATCCTTGCCCTGTGTGATAAATGTGATGTAAACATACTGGCTTTCTAATTTGAATGACATTATATAGGTTATTTAGTGCACAGGTTGGAAAGGGAAGCTGTAAATACATAAATATGCGCGTCTCCATTGATGTGAGATTGTTGCCTGTTTTAGTCGTGATGATAGATGGGGACAGTTGACTTTCAGGGCCCCCTCTCACCACCAGGCTCTATAGCTGGCAGCCATAATACCCTGCTGTGCTTATCAAATGCCAAGATGACACATTTAATTAAAGACCCTTACACTCTTTATTCAGCTCTGCCCTGTGTCTGGTTCCGTTTATGCACTGCAGGGGTTTACAGGAATCACTCTGCGACAGGGTCTGATAAAGTCATTAGGCTTCCACACTAATAATAGGAAATGGGCAGGGATGTCCTTTTGTTAGCCAATAGATAGGCCCCACTGCTAATAACACGAGAGGATGAATGCTTATGGAAATGAGAGGGGAACATGTAATGGAGGATCACTAATCTAGGATGATTGGAACTACAGAGGGAACGGTGATATAAAAAAAGCACATAGGATTAATGGCACAAAAAACGACTCAGTTGAAATTTAATCAGGGGAGGAAATGGATCTCTGGGATTGGCTTGTGAGGGACTATAGATTACATAAATGAATCTGTGAAAACACTATTGACAATCTATGTTTTCTCATGTTATTTTTTTGTTGTTGTTGTCCAAACATGGACTTCAGCCTTTCCAGCTGATGAGGTGTGATTTGATTGCCTGGGAATGGTTCATTGTTCTAGGATCTTTCCACCTCAGAGGACAGGCAAACCTTGCATTTAAAATAACTTTGCTGAAATAAACTACTGAATTTGGGATGAAGAGCTTTGCTGCATGCATGGTTGAAACAATGTGCACCAAAGTTCCACCCATCAACACAAGCCTGCATTTTTTTGTCTCTCCGTCTCCCTCATTGTGGTTCATTCGTTTGGCTCTCTCGTCGTTCTATTTTCACTCCCTTGGCCATGATTACAGTGCGTAAATTTAAATAATTCAATTTGCAATGCCTAGCTAGATAATCATATTCTTCCTCCTCTGCCATCTCCTCTTTTTCAGTGATGCTTAAACTCCCCGGGGGCAAATTTTATCCTCTGTCTCCTTCAGTTAAAAAAAAAGGCTGGTTTGTTAAAGGCACCCAACTTTGATTTGATGGCGATTATCCTCTTGTCTTTCTCATTGCTTGCGTTAGCCAATGCAAACTCAATACTGGCTACTCCTCCCCCAGCTCTTCTATCAAGGGCTATTAATTACTCCAAACCCACTTGTCACCATTTGTGGGTTAAGTGGCCATACTCATTTCTAATGAAAACCCCTTCTACTCAGCTATAATAGAACTTATATTCCTGTTTCATACTCTGCTATATGTTACATTACCACTTCTCCCAATGAGACAATTTGCTTATGATGTACTGATTTTGCTTACCATGTAGTTAAATATTTTAATTCAAGACTACAGAGAAAAAGAAAAAAGAACTCATTAGGCTACCATTGGCCGTTCCATTATAAATTCATATCTGTCACATCAAACTGTGGAAGCTATGGTGTTTGAAAATTAATTAAGGCTGTGGAATGTCTGCTACACATACTTAAATAATCCATAACCATAAATACCTCAACCAGCTAAAGTAAAGTTTTAGTTTTATAATGCAAGGTCTATGGATCCAACTATAGATGCATAAAGCAACACTAGCGCTCAAGTTTTGTGGCGGATTTTGAATTAATATTTCCCCAGGCTGACCAGATTAACGTTATGGGGTTAGATCCCAGACTGATTTCGCTGAAATACGAAGTAAGGTGTCCTTTTAATTTAAAATGGTGTGGAAAGTGTTATCAACCTCGGAGAGCAAGAGTAAAGGTGAGGGAATAAATCTTGACAGGCACTTCAATGGCGAACAGGAAATTGAGCAGGTTGACATTGAGTCTGTTGGGTTGGGGTGTCAGGTAGAGGGGAATTACACGGATGGAACCATCCAACAAAAGGGTCAATCATTGAATAATTGAGCCCACAAGCATGCCTCTCATACCCAGCTAAGAGAAAAATTCCTCCTAAGTAATCTGAGTAGACCACAGACATTATTACACAGTATCCACATCATGTCTAAACTACATTTTAAGTGAAAAGTAAGATTAACAACAATTTTATTATGCACCCAGTCCATTGTAAACATTACAATCCCAATTAAGCCAACCAATCCAGTACTGTACTTAGGCCTACTGTAGTTGTGCACACAGACAATACAATGGATGATTATGACCAAAATGACATCTCCACTATCATTTTAACATATTAATTAAAGTTTGTGTCAGTTGAGTTCAACTTGCAATGTCCTCTCTCTCTCAATGTCATTGTCACCATAAAGTATAAACATGATAGTGAAAATGCTCATTTGCTAATAAACTTAATTCAACCCAATACAAATAAATAAGGCTTTTCTTTCAAGAGATTTCACGTCCATATTTAGAATTTCTGTGTGGTTCGGTGGCAGAAAAGTAAAGAGCAAATTCACTCCATTTCCACCCTCTAATTTTGTGCCACCAGTGAATTGTTTCCTGTAAAGCACCACATGAATCCTGACATTAACCTGATTACCAAACATACTACTGAGAGTACTGGGAAAATAGGGTTGCTATGCTGCACGTATGCAGACACACACACACACAAACACACACACACAAACACACAGTATGTTCATGAAAACAGACACATAGGCTTTGAGGACACCAGAGGTTGGGTTTTACCATCTTTCCAATTACAGTTCAAACAGGACCTCAAAAATACATTTCCTAGAAGGGAGAGCCAGCAGCTGTCTGTAGATAGGTCTGCTTACCCGCACATTATGCACTCACAGACCTTGTTAGCATGCAAGGCAAACAATGCTGTTTGTACATGGGAAACTTCACTTAACCTAGTACAAGGACACCATGTGCTAAGTCATAGCAACAGCGATGCACTGCTTGAGCATTTCTCATACCCATGCCTGGGGCATTAAGATTCACTGTAGCCTCACAGGACAGTCAGTCAAAAAATGGAGACCATAAGCTGTCTTGTGTGGGATTTATTTCTTCCTTCAGGATCTGGCCGTTCATATCACATTACTCTTAAATTACATGTGGTCTCCATAGATTGTGGACTCAAAACTAGTGACAGGGATGACAGCAAGATGCATGTGAGTAAACAGACAGAGAGGGAGAGAGCGAGAAAGATGGAAAATATGGCAGTCAGATTGTATGCTGGCATCGTGTTTTGTGTTGGCATGGCATCAACAGCCTGATGGCCAATTAGCAATAAGTAGCAGGCAGGTGGAGGCCTATGAGTCTGCAATTTCACACACACTTCCTTCTCTTTTTTCCTCCATCCTTTGTTCCTTTTCCCTCAAGCTTGTCCTTCTCTTACTCAAGTGACCACCCACTCTTTTGCACGTCTCTCTGAGGGCCCAGCCCCTCTGCAGGGGCCTACAAAAGCCAGATGGCATTCACAGTTGTGTCAGCGTCTGTGTTTGTATGTTAGCGTGTGCTTGCTCCTTCCCAGACAACCAGCCATCAGCCCACCAGAGCTGCAGGGCTTCACTTGAGCTATTGGCACTGATTAAGACATGTTGGAACGTGCCAGGGATTTCACGCAAACGCTCCACACACACACGCCGTGCTCGCATCATGACTCGTCTTCTAAAGTTTTTACACTAGCCTGCAGTGATATTCAATGGCTTCTGTTGAGGAGAGTGAGGAAAAAAAAGAGGCACTGGTCACGTGGGAAATTTTTTCTTGATATATTTTTTTTTAAATATAATTTTTTTAACTTCACTACATTCTCTTTATATAACACACTGCACTGTTAAAAATGCAGGACAACACTCCTTTCAGTTCCTTTCCAGTCATACTGTCAGGCCCTGGAGACAAAAGCCTCAGGAATTGTCCAGGAGCTGTAAACAATGCGTATCACTGACACAAAACCTTTTTTTTTCTGCGGTCATTCACTCATGTGCCCTCAAGTGGCCTTTATGATTAGACTGTTTTCTGATATAATCTGTGATATTAGAACATAAAAGCCTTTCCCTTTCTTCATGACTTTCTGGCACCCTGCAGCAAAGAGCAGCCATTGCGCTCTCCATTCATTAGGCCTATAAGAGGCTCATTTTAATTTTGTTTAATTTGATTTCAGTATCAGGTGCTGTAATCTGGAAATGACTTGAGGCCTAAGCAGTTACCTGTGTTGAATACATGATCAGTCAGAGTGAAAAAAAATAAATGTATTTATTCCCTTTATGGTGGACAAGCCTCAGCAACATCACAGAGTTGTAGCTCTCCCGTTTCTCCAGAAGAGACATGTGGCAAGGAGGATCGTTTTGCAGACAAATATTTGATAGATGCACTTATGTCAGCTCGGAATGTGTATGATGACTGATAATGTCAGTTTGGTGGTACAACACACATTGTTTTGCCTGTCGGACACAAGCACTACATAGAACTAAAATAAATTACAATAATGTAAACATTTACTGTACAGTATGTATCAATAAATTACACTTTTTTGTCTTTGTGGACATTTTCAAAAAATGCATAACACATTGTTAGGTTTGGATTAGAAATGAACAAAACTGCTAAACATTTAAAATAATACTGTCTATAACAGCTTACCCTGTCCTTGACTGGAATCATTTTTTACTTTGAGAGATTTTTAAATGACCATGTCCGACTGTGGGTTCATTAAAGTGTCACCCTCTTTGATACCACTACAGCCATGAAGCTGGCAGCAATAACATGGACACTTTTTCTCCCTTTGACAGACAGCGACCAAGGCACTGAGCCAGATGGACTGCTGAAACTGCATCAGCACTTTAACACATTAGCCAACCATGCTTCACTGCCACATAGTTATTTTACATGCACGGATAATTAATTTGGAGATTTAAATGTCAGACTACATGTGTGACTGGCGAACGCTGACTTAGCTGACGGACATGGTGAGTCTTTTGGAAACCTTAATGGAATTTAAGATTTTGTTTTGGGCCACTTTGCTCAGTCCCTTTCAAGATTAAAGAAAATAAAACTATTTGAGACTTTTTCTTAGCCTATTATATTAGACCATCTCTGTGCTATTGTACTTGCTACCTCTGTTCTTTTCCACTGGCTCTGTGACCATTAGAGCAACTCCCCCATCAGTCTAAAGACAATTCCTCTCCGCTGTTCCTTTATCCGAAGGCTGCCACACACTCCATCTTGTTTTACAGGAAATGGGCATCATCATAGTATGACACTATTCAGAATTTTCCAGCCCATTTCCTCACCTTGCCACTCTCATCTTTCAGTGCTTGTAGACGATGTTCTCTCCACCCGTCTTTCTCTGCGTGATATATCACTGCAGGTAATCTATTGTGTGTAAAAGACATACAGTACAAACTGAAGCTGCAGATTTTCAGCACTATGTGTGGTAGACTAATCTGGAACCACATCCAAATACATTAACTGTGCAAAAAGTACAATTTCCTGTATTATGTGAGTTTCCATCACATCCAAATATGATGCAGACTGTGATCATGTGTTATTTAATCTAATAATTAATCAGAGCAGAAACAAGGATGAGACTGCTTCTTCATATGCCTTTGATAACATGAGTTTTGCACCATTTTATTATCAGTCTAATTTAAAGCGGCGAGTCCTCTTAATTTCCTTCTCTCTGCCGGCATTTTCCCTATTCCTTTCATTTTCCCTCTAAATGCATGTAGCCATCGAGCCTAGACAGGGCAGCTGCTGTGTCACACTAATGACAAAGTCATTTTGGGCCAGCCAGCCACATTTCAATTAGTAATTGTGGAGTATTTTTCTGTGTTATCAATCAGACACTTTTACTGGGGCCTGTGCGTTCTCATCATCACATAATATCAATCAAACTCAGCTTAACAGTGGTCGAACATTAATCAAGGGATCATAGGAATTATCAAGGCGCATACGCCCACCAAGCCACTTAATGCACAACTGGGTGAGCAGTTCTCTAAGGGATAGTAAAATACATTGACGTACATGAGCACATTGCATGCACTATTGTTTGAATCAAGCTTAATTAAAACTGCAGCTGTAAGGACACTATTGAGCTTTTTATCAGATGACGTAGGGTAGCAAGAAACTTACGGGTCATGATTAATGACCAACTAACCTTCCCTAATCATGTCACCTCAGTTGCCTGGTCATCTTTGTACTTCACAACATAAGAAAAATCAGGCCTTACCTAACTTAACATTTCTCCCAGCCTGCACAGTGAAACCTCTCCAGATGATCCAGAATGTGGTGGCGTGCTTGATTTCCAATCAACCCAAAAGCTCACATGTCACCTCGCTGCTCACTGAGCTCCACTGGCTACCTGTAGCAGCCCACATTAAATTCAATTCACTAATGCTCGCCTACAAAGTAGTCTCCTCTACTGCATCTACCTACTTGGATTCCCTCATATAGGCATACTGTATGTTACCTCACGACTGTTGGGTTCCTCCAATGAAGGACGCCTGGCTCTGCCACCCATTCGCTCAAGGCAATCCAAACCTTTCTTGTTCAGTTGTTTCCCGTTGGCGAAACGTGTTACCAGTTCCTACCAGATCACAGGCGTCCCTCTCTACCTACCCTAAAAAAGACTGAAGACTCATGGGAAACCCTAACCGAAACCCAATAAGATGACACTAATTTTTGGTTAAATAATTGAACGAATTATACAGTAATAATTTGAGCAATGTAACATTTTAAGGCAACCTGCTAACGTTTTTATGTTGAAACAAGTAAAAATGTTTTTTATGGTGTAGCATATCTCATCTTAAGCCATGATCCATGCTGTCCTGAACACCTACAGTCACACATACTATCCATAGGGTAACATAAGTGAGAATAGTTGAGTGAGAAGAAAGAATCAGGCCCTGTGGACACGCAAGTGGAAGCTATACTTAGTGTCTGCAAACACCCCCATCCTCCTCTCCTCCATCTCCTCCACTACTGGCAGAGGAAGACCTTTCCCAGCTGTTTGGGCAGCCTAAAACCATACCTCACTGTGTGGGAGGGCACCATATTATATTCATTATGTTGACTTTGCATGCATAGAATGTTGGTATGCATCATCAAAATGAAATGCTGTTGTTGGGAAGTTTTCATGCACCAAACCCAGCCAAATCAATATGAATGCAGTTGCTAGGATGTGATACAATAAGTGGTAGAGGTAGTTAGTCTTGCAGTTGGGTGAAATCAATGCCCCTTTCTCAGTCGGTCTGACCTACTTCTATTACTGACTCCATTCATGATTGTGTGTGAATGTGTGTAAGCAGTTTGTGTGTGTATTCATAATGAACAAATGTTCATGTCTTTAAGCATTCCTGTCTGAATGCAGCAGTGCATTGGTGTGTAAGTGTGTAATTGTGTGCATCTATATGCTTGTGTATGCATCTGCTTTGCATAATGCTGACAGACAGTGAGGACCCACTGCACACACACAGTTATCCCCTGCATTGTTTTCTAGTCAAGACAGATATATGAACCACAGCCCTTCTTCCTATGATATTCATCATATCAACACAGGGCTTACAGATCAATCACAAGGGCCAAATGGAGGTGATATCTATTGTATTTATTCATGAAATTACTGTCTAGACATCGGACCCAAGGAAGTGACTGCAGTGGCTGAATGCTAACCAGAGCCAAGTGTGTGAAGATGCTGTCTACAGTGCATAGCAGTGTCGATCCACAATGTAAATAGGAAACACCAAACCTTCTTCCAGAAACAGGACATCTCCTGCTTTACAATGGCTTATCAAAAAAAAAAAAAAAAGTAAAATAAAATCTACATCTCGTATACATAAGCATTTTATCTGACAGAAGAAGGACCAAAGGCAAAAATGAGGCATCCTGACTGTTTGAAGAAAGTTATTAGGCTATTCTAAAAGAGGCCAAGTGTTAAAAAGTTTGGACCACATTCCAGAAAAGTCACATTTTATGAGTCCCATCTATGTTATCACCACCGATTTCACAACATGCCCTTTAATACATGGTGGGACTTTAATGGGGACACTGGGTCCCCCGGAAGGTTAGTGAGGTCACAGGGCATCAGAGGAACCAATAACAAGATGAATGCTAGTAATGGAGAATTGCCCAGAATGTAATTAAGGACATGGATGTCCTTCAGGAAACTACTCCTTGAATTCTCCATCACCAAAGAAATCGTTTTAATTTCCTATCAAGCCTGGGTCAGAAGTTATCTAAAGCATAGTGGAAGACTGATTAAACATGGCTATCCAGAAGTAATCGCTTTGTTTTTTCTTTGCCCCTGTCCGCTAGGCGTCTTTAGTGGTGTTCACAAGGTGTGGTGTGCACCTGAGGAGTCTTTGACGACATGGGGCTGATTTGCAGTGGTAAGCGAGAGAAACGGGAAAGGGAGAGAGACATTTTTCTCTGTCACTTTGCTTTTTGGGCTTCATATTTCACTGCCTTGCAATGTCCCAGGATCAAGAACGCCCCTTCCCCCGGCGCCTTCGCCCACCCATTACATCTTTAATCACTTCTCTCTCCCTCTTTGTCTTTTTCTCCCCCCTTCTAACTTTTTCCTTGCTCCGGCCAGCTCCCTTGATGGTGGCTGCATTAAATTTACTCGATCATTATCGCAGTAAATTAGACTGGTGGGTTGAAGCGGGAGCCAGGAGAATTTTTAAGATGGGCAGCTCTGAACAGTGGTGGCTCTGAATTTGGAGATGAGGGTCAATCTGGGGTGAAAGAGGTTGGGAGAGGGGATGTCATTAACATATGAAGATGAGAACTGCACTTCATCACAAGGCCAGACACACTCACCGATTCCTTGAAGGAATCAGAGCGTGTTTGTGAGTTTACACTGCCATTTATCGTTTGACTCCATCAGCACATTACATCTATTGAGCTTACCCCTATGACCTCTGGGAATCAATGGCAACACTTTTTTTCCAATCTTTTTTCATCGCCTCTTTTGCAGTGAGAGCAAAACATAACCTTTCTCTCTTCGTGTGTAAACATGCCTTTTTCATAGTTTACTGATTTTCACATCAGCTCTTTTAATTGAAGGTTTACATTAGATTCAAAGTTACAAAAGAGAGCTACTCTGTTGCCATAGGTGACCCTCCTTTCTCTGTTGCCCTCGCCACCTCTGTCGATCTAGGCCAAGGTTTGGAAGAGTTTGGTAAAATTGGCCCCAAGTAAAGGACTGTAGGCGGTAATAACCAACCACAGCGTTCAGGCACAGAAACCTGGCAAATAGCAAGGCGGGAGGAGAGTTCAGAGCAGACTGCAACACAGCTGAGATTCTTTCTTTTAGGAGCTGATTCACAATACACACACAGACACACATTTTGCAGAAGCTCAATCTACACACACGTGGAGACAGATGCACACTGTGCCTTTTTTTTTTTTTTGTCAGTTGCTCAGTGGGACCAAAAACCTGCAGCAATCGTCACTGACCCCTCCGCAATCAAACAGAAGGTGCTCTTTCTAGCCTGGCACTCTGTTTGAACATCCTACAGTACAAAGTCAGGGACTGGTGGACAGAGACAGGACAGATATACAGAGAAGGATGGAAAGAGAGATCAAAATGGAGTGTTGGAGTGAAGGACACAGTGTTACCCTCTTTCAGCAAACATACTGTACAAACCAAAGCTTGAAGACAAGTGAAAACATTTTTTACTCCATCCCATTTTTAAAATCTTTTTCTGGGATGGACCGGATAGACCAGAGTGTGGCAGGTCTTAGGAAGACATCAAATGTACTGGATGATCATAAACAGTAGACGACTTCCACAGTAGAGACTGGGGTTCTTGCATCTCACGTGATGATGTGGTTTAGACTGCTAAAACGTGTGGCTAAGCTTCAGGAAATACTGTGGCTTTGGTAAAATATTAAAAGAACCAAATCATGTCTTGATATTTTAGGTTTTTAACCAAGACTATGATTTGTTCTAAATTTCCCCCAGTGCCTTGTGTTGCCAAAACATACCCATAAAATATTAATCATGCTTTAGTTGCCAAGAATGAATCCTTTTTTAAAAACAAGATTTGTTTTGTCTGGTCAATAATTTTAGAGGAGTAGGAAGCACTGAAACATTAAAATTATAACACCATGGCTTGTTCCAAGAGGGGGAGTGAAATGGAAAAAAAAAAGAAAAGAAAAAAAAAGGAGGCTCAAAAAGGTGTTTTTATTTAGAAATGTATGTGTATGTGTGGGTGTGTGTAAGCCATGCTATGCACCTGTCCCCACGCTGTCAGCATCAAAACACAACTATGAAGCTAAAAAGTAAAATATTGAGTGTTGTAAACACAGCGCACCATCAAATGGTTACCTACAGCATGTCTCCTATAGAATAAAGCTCTGAGAATCAGAGACAAAAACAAATTCATATTTTAGATTCATGACAGAGAGGGAGAGAGAAAGAGAGAGAGAGAAAGAGAATGTAAGGTGAGAGAACCAAAGCAAAGCAGTCTGAGTGGGAAGGCAGAAGAGTGAAGGCAGATGAAGGAGTAAGAAAAAAGCAAAGTTGAAAAGAAAAACCACAAAGCAGACGGTGCTGACTGTCAGAATCCCTCACCTGCATTTTCTTCCCCATCCCCTGTGACCAAATGAATAAGTGAGGAAGAAAAGGACGGAGAGGAGGAAGGAAGAAAGAAGGGAGGATGGGTATAGAGAGCACACGCATGGCCGAGCATGAAATCACACGTGCGCAGCCCTTCACAGTCTAACATGAGAGATGAGCAATTGAGTGCTGTGCTTGACATCCTACCACAGACCCTAACCACCACCACCACCACCATCCCCATGACTGCAGAGCACCAAGATTAGAGAGCAAGCCCAGGTCAGGAGCATGGTTGCACCTTAGGACACAGTAAAGGACACATAGGGCTCTGGGTGAATGGTGGTTATTACACCTAAAAATTGTAATGTGCGATTTTCTGAATTTGCCTGCCACATTCCAAGAAAGTTGGGAAAGGGGTAACAAAACAGAGAGAAAGTTGATGAATGCTCGAAGAGATCTGTGCTTGGAACATTCCAGAGGTAAACAGGTAAACTGGTAGCAGGTGACAGTATCATGATTGAAGCCTGTGGCTCAGGAGGTAAAGTGGATTGTCCACTAATCAGATGATCTGTGGTTCGATCCCTGGCGCCTTCAGTCTGCATTTCCCTGGGCAAGATACTGGACCCCAAATTGCGTTTTGTGTGAATGCTTACGAATGGTTAGCTCCTAAAACTGATGAACAGTTGGCACCTTGCATGGCAGCCAATGCCATCAGTGTATGATTGTGTGTGTGCATGGGTGAAAAAAAGGAAAAGCGCTTTGAGAGGTTGGAAGACGAGAAAGGTGCTATTGACAGGACAGAAAGTGGAAAAGTTTGCAGTACTCCATATTATCAAATTATTTTTGGAATTCATGGACATTGTGTCCTTCAGGATAAACTTACATTTTACAAAACTTTTTTTTTATTTTTTTGGTTTGGTTAGGTTGTGTCTTTATTCACCCAATCTTTACTAAGAGGTAGTTTGCTTTACATGTGCGGATCGCTGACACACTGCACATCAAATACATAATACTTCAAATCCCATTTTTAGATCTGCCATGTAAAGGGAACTTCAACTTTAAGATGTGAAACAATCCATCACAAACCCTGTGACGGGTGATGCTGTTGTGCCACATGTCATAAGTAATTGACATGCCTTCAAAGTGACGTTACGGAGCAAGGCTGTCATGTATTCAACAAATTCATGTCGCCTCGATTTCTCTCTTTTCCATTCTAACATCTCTTCTGCTGTCGTTAAGACAAGGAGTTGAAGAGAGTGAGGGCACATCATAAATATATTGTGCTTTCATGTCTGTTTTCACAGCTTCACTCTCAAACTCTGCTTCTCTTTTTGGTCCCCTTCACATCTCTATCTCATCACTGCCAGTTACCTTTCTCAGCCTCGATTACATTTGCTTTTTCATGTTGAGACTCAATCTGCTTCCTCTTTGTACTATCACTACTACCCCCTCGTCCTTCTTCTCTGACATTTTTTCCCAAGCAGAGGTCTGAGGCCAGCTGTTGCTGTCTGATTTGAGCTGTTTCAAGTGTTCTCACAACAACAAGGAGAGATAGTGATGGTCTTGGCAGGGTGTGTGTGCACTAACAGCTGAGGGATGTGGATCACAGAGCAGAGGGTGAGGAAATGTTGAAGGCTAACAAAAATATATATTTTAGATCTCTGGTGTAAATAGAAAACTTAAGCTAGGATCCAGAAGATCAACCAATTTTTCTTTAACTCAGATATCATCTGTTTGTCCAAATTAATTTCAAGAAACAGGTTTGGTCACTGGTGGCCGGACTGTTGCTGATCAATTAAAAAAACAAAAACACAACGACATTTCCACAAAGAGCACCTAATGATTGGAATAGGGAGCTTGAGTAGACACCAAAAACCATTTCCATTATTGAGGTCAGAGTCTGACATTTTCAAAGTCACATAAGAAATCTTCTGTGTGATTAAGTCTGTTTTCTTAGTGGCACTTCAGGCTACCAAAGTGCACAGTGCCACGTACAGTCTCAAGAATTCAAAAGACTTCTTAAAAATATACATCAAGAGTCATGTAAGGCTGTCTTTAAATCATGGATGTGTTTTCTAGAGTTTTATGACTAATTTGAACTTCAAATATTAAGTATACCATTGAGTATCATTGTGTATACAGTTGTAATTCATAGCGAGTGATTTGTTCTTGGGTGTTTCCTGCAGAATGAATCATATGTATGTACAGAATTCTCCAATAGTGATAGTAAAATTGAAGGCCCTGATACAGAATATGGGTAATGGGAAAGATGCAGATGAACAACATCACAACAGCATAACTCATTCAAGCTCTTAGTGCCCAAGGCTCTCCGGTCAGTTAAAAGTGTAGTGAAACCGAACTCAATCTCAAACTTTCTCAACCAATCAAAACAAAGTTTTCTACCCCAAGCCGTTTCACCTTAAACAGATAAGAAGTCCATAAACGATGATTCCCCTGACACAAGCCCATCCGGCAGAAAGATGGATAGTACGAGCAGTTCCAAAAAAGAACTCTAATTTTCTCCTTTAGATCAGTCTGGGCATGAGAAGGCTTTCTTGGCACATCTTTTCTAATTTCTCAACCTTGTCTGCCTACAGACCCACCCACTTGCTCACAGGGGTATAGGTCCCAGAAGTGAAGGGGGGAAATAGCTCAATGCTAACACACTCATTGTTCCTTTTCATTATTCATGGAGGCTAATGGAGGTTTGGATAGCAACCACCGGCAGACATACTCAGGAAAAATGGGGCTGAGAGCAGGATGAGAGTTTTGTCTCACCTCTGTTCTGCCTATTGCCCTCTCTCTCCGCTTTCCCCTCTCTCAGTCTGCCTGTGTTGCTGACACAGGACTTTAACAGGGTTTCAATGAGTAAGATCTCTCAGGCTGCTGCGTGAGTAATGGGACACTGAGAGCCTCTGGAATAAATAAAAGGGACGACTGGAACAGCCCTTTCCGCCCCAACTCATCCTCCACCTCACCTGCTCCCTTTGCCTCTCATTGCAATTCAAATGCTGCAGGTTGCAAGGGGATCAAAATACTCTTCCTGAATTCTAATCAGACTTCCTGGAAAATATTTTTTTCAGGGGCAATCTCTCTCTTTCAATATCTACTGCATCTGCCATTTGCAAAGATTCAACTTTGCAAGTCCCTCAACTCAAACTTGATCTGAGTGGCACCTCAGTAACCAGGCTACTCTAAAACAAGTACTGCTGCTTTCTATCCATTCCCTACATTAGGTAGAAGAAAAAAAAAATCTGACTAAGCAGATACTTTCTCTGCATGAATTATTCAGCACCGAGGAGAATGCTCTGATTCGCATTCATAATGGGAGGTCCTGAAATGGCGCGCCGTCCTGCAACCCCCTCATATATATTTCAGACCTTGGCAGAGTCTCTGTCATGCAAGAAGCAGAAAGCCTGCCACTGTGGGGAAAACCTGCAGCAATGGTAGATGACTGGTTTTAGGCACAGGCACAGATGCCCTTCCTCTCCTTGTGGAGAAAGTCAAGTTACTGTTGATCTTTGCCACTCAGCATGTTCACTTACATAAATATCACTGCCAACAAGACATACATGCTAAAACACAATGATCGTACTTGGAAGAAAGCCACATTTTAAAATACACAAGAGCCTGCATCTGCTGTAATACTTAGTATCACAGAGTACAACAAGATTGAAGGGTGTACGCTGGTATTTTCCCCATCTGCTCTCATTAGATGAGGCATGTCACCACTTCCTGGAATAATACATATGCGAACTGAAAAAAGGAAGCAATGGTAATTTTTTCATTCTATTAGGGAAGAAAAAGGCAGTCTTTCAGACACTTCTAAAGATGTAGCTGTGCACCATCATTTCAGCTTCCAACCTGCCATTACTATTGGCAGAGTGATACATCACATCACAGTGCCTTTGGATACCTCCTTCTTTTTTCCACCAGCACTCCAATACTCTCGTTTTGCAACCTATTAAATTGGCCCTGTTAGTGTTTTCCCTCTTCCCTTTCATTGCGACCAAAGACAGGAAAGTCAGTCACAGAGCAGCTTCGGCTCTGATGAGGACACTCCGACTCTGAGAACACAGTGTTGTCTCTGTCTAACAGTCCTTCCTCCGGTGTAACGCTGCTTGCTGACACTCTGGCTTGGATAATTGCCGTCTGGATTCACCAAACTCAGCAGATTCCTCCAAGTCATAATGAGGAAAAAGTTTGTGCACATGTGTCTGTGCGTGAGTGTCAGGTAGGCAAGTTGGCTTTACAGTGGGCATAAGTAGAAAAACTTAAACAGTAAGACAGAGCCCAGAGCACCAAAGCTGTATATTATGTAGTTAATGTAAAAAACAAAACAAAACAAAACAAAAAAAACATGACACATTTCATGAAGTTCAATAGCAAATTGTAATAATGTAACTTAGTTCTGAATTATAAAATCAATTAGGTGACTCTTGCCAAGAAACGTATTTAAATTTACACTGAAAATAAATTTAATTTGTAAATGTTTTGGCTGCATTATTTATTTGGCCCATTTTGTCTTTGCTAATAAAAGTTTAAAATCTTGTCAGCCTATCAAACGAAAACTGGAATAGCATAACTAAACACCTTAAACATAGAAGGATGCTAACACAGTCAGAACAAATTGCTTGCAATGTTATGCATTTAGAGGCTAAATGTGCTCAGTAATATCTCAGACTCTTGCTGTGCTGCATCTTGAGAGCTGTTTCTATTCAACCCTGGCTGCAGATGTTACAGAGAGGTGTCACAGACGGAACCTCTAAAGGAGACAGTATAAATTAACTCCAACACTGTGACCTCACCTTGTCCCTGGCCCTACTTTGTAATTTCCCTCTGTACCCTGTTCTGTCTCTCCATTGAAACACTCTTGTCCTCACTCTTGTCCTCACTGGCCCTCTCATTTCTGTGTATCCATTAGTCCAAAGCTTTATATGGGCTTGGCTAATGGGGACCTGATTAATGGTGAGGACTCAGCTCAAAGCCATTAGCTTCCTGACTCCCGCAGGACAGTGTTGAAGGATGGAGAGAGCTAAGAAAGGGGAAGCAGATTGGCAGAAGGAGGAAGGTTTAGGGTGAGGCCAGGATACATCAGGCATGGGGCCAACAGAGGAAGAGAGACGGCAGGGCGGTGTAAAGAGGATGGAGACTTTTACACTGTTATGGAAGTCACAGTCACCATGGCTGAATCTATCAGGTATCAAATTATCTCTAACAGGCACAAACTGTAGATGGAGCCTTCTGGCCTCACAAGACTAATTCCCCTGCCAAAGACGTTCACTTTCAATCCCCTCCAGCTTAATATCATGAGATGATTTGGAAAAAATTTAATGAAAGCTCTATTAAAATTTCATAGTACTTAAGATAGTGCTTTCATAGTCCACCCACTCTCAGATGTCATGACGGAATTGATCAAAATCATGTTTGAAATACTGAGAGGTAAGCAACAGTTAGAAAAGCGCAACTCAGCAACAGTTAAAGAATGTATCTGCAATGCTTGTGGATTGACACAGATTCATTTTGATGACTACCCCTAGGCCTAACAGATGCCTCTCTTGCTTCCGCAGATGCTCTCATCAGATCAAGTTGTTTCTCTGTTTTTGACATCACTCTTTATACACTTGGCTGTTATGAGATCCATCCGTTAATGAGCGCGGCGGAAAGGTTCATCCCTCCAAACTGCGCTCCGCCCAGGGCGCACTGAGCCATCCTGCTGCGTTACAAGACCATTCATGGAGCATACAAAAGCCATTAAAGTGATTTAGCTCTATCACAGGGCCACAAGAGTGTGACTAAGAAACATGCAACAACTACAAAGTTAAGCACAGGGGGTAGATTAGAATGGAACAGATATATGTAAGCAGGGAGGCAACTGGAGAGAGAGAGAGAGAGAGAGAGAGAGAGAGGGAGACTTCAAAGACAATTCATCAGATGAGATTGTGTATTGTTTCACATACAATTCTTTAAATTAAGCTTTAAAAAGGTTACATAATTTTGCACCATTTACTGAGTCCCTTTCATTATAGCTGACACTGTGCTGTATATCAAAATGCAAAGACTGCATACCCCCCACACAAAGGATTATGATGTCTAGAGTGTCGCTAGTTTGAGATATGTTTACAAGGTTAGGAAAGAAACCAGGAGAAAATCTCATGATCATTCCTTATCATCTGTTGCAATCACTCTAGGGTGAGAGCGGTAGCAGTAGTAGTGATTGCAGTGCCACTCTCCAATGACAGGAAGGGCAATGACATTGATTGAGGGGCTGTTACAGTGCAAACTTATATCACATTGTCTATCTCACACAAGAATTCACTATTGACCAAAAATACAACATGAAAATGCCTTCCCATTTCTGTGGCCGTTGCTCAGAGCGACTGAGCAGGACGTGCTTCTCTACACTTGAAAATGAGTGACCAGGACTCTCCATTCCTGGATGTGAGGGCAGGTTTTACTCGTACTTGTTTGTATTCAATTCATGTGCTCTGCTTGTTTTGTCATAATTCATGCTTCGGAAAAGATTGAAGTGCACCTGTGAGATCATCATGAAACCCATGCACCAGAAAGTGAGACAGACAGGAGCATGCTGATTATAGAGGCAGGGTATAAACGAGCCAAGGAGGGGCTGGAAATATAAAAGGATGATGGAAAAATAAAAGGGATATAAAACAATATATAATACAAGTTATAACAGCTGGCATGGCAGGCATGGCACGATTAACATTTTTATCTGAGGCATGGGCCCACTGATATAATGGCGTTCACATTTAGAGACCTCTGCAGGAAGTAGAATGAATGTGAACTGATGGTGGGGGCAATCCATCAATTTATTTTGTTCATTTGCACAACAGATCTCATTTCATGTGTCTGTAAATCACCAAAACAAAAGGGACCAGACCTCATGAAGTGACACTTCTGGTTAATTATTTAGATTAATCAAAACAGGATGCAGTGAAGCAATAGAAGCTGGTGGAGACCGATGGGAATATGTGGATTTCCAAAACATACAAGGGGATAAAAATCAACTGGAAGTATTTTTTTTGTAAATGAACAAAACTCTCACATATGGCAATAATAGTTAGCTATGACTACCAGTGGAATTAAGTATGTACTGTACATAGAAAATGTTATTTGTTTGGATGTTTTTTTTTAGATGAAAATTGCAGATGCTGATAGAATAGAATCACACTGCACCACAAAAAGTGTGTTTCACTGAGATAATTTGTGAAATAAGTAAACATGTTAACATAACAATTCTGATTTCTCTTACAAAAACTGTGGCTAATATAAGTTACACGCAATTCTTCCTTCTCTCTTAATGTCTTCATAAAGATAAAAAGAGTACTGGTTCAACCCTGGCTCTCTACCACTTGAAGACTCTGCTGTCTAACCAGGACTAATTGGCCCACCTTTTGCCTAATAACACCTGGTTCTGACATTTGTATGGAGTGACATCTTCCCTTGTTCCTCTTTCTGACCTTTCCCTATTTGCAATTTTAGCCATGGTGTAGCTCCATCTTCCATCTTGCCACCATTTCCAGTGGTTCATTATCACATCTATCTAGTGGCAAAAAAAAAAAAAAACTGCAGAGGATGAGAGACCCATCACCAAACTTCACAGAGATGATGAATGTCAGGATGTGCCTTTTTCCAGTTCATTGTTCTCTAAACAGGTACTGGGTCTCCACATAAAATGCCTCTCTGATTATGTCATGATGAGCACTACCCAGAAAACATTTAATCGATAAATAGATGATGATGTGACATCCTGAACCAGTGATGAATACCTGCTCTGCACTGAAATCCCACTAGGGACAATGTTCTCATTCCTTATCCATACTGTATTACAGACTACATTCATTTTTGCTGTGATGGCGTTGTGCTTTCAGAAGCTCTGCTGGTTCCCAAAGAACAAACAGAGATTTGCACAAAGATAATGTTTTTGGTAATTTGGAGCAATCACTTGTGTGAAATGAGTTTCAATAGGGATTTGATTGGCCTATCCATCTCAATAGGACGGTCATTTACCTACTTGAATAGCGAGCCAGGAGAGAGAGGCGTGCATTAACAGTAAATAGCCTTCCATCAGTTAAGGGGACATTATCGATTCTCTAACCAAACACCTTGTTGGTTGTATAAATTGAGTGCATTATATTGACTGTTAGCAGTTTTTTCTGTTAATCATCATAATCACAGCAGTGAAGGGTTTTACTGTATGTAAGCTTAATTTGCAATGCTGGGAAGGACTATTAGAGCTCAGGGAAAAACAGGTACAAATAACAATAAGGTTTCTAGCAGGAACAATTATTTTGGTAGGTGCAGTGCAGTTTTATTTTTGCCTATCCTATTTTTTATTTATGCAATCTTATTTGTACATGATAATCTTTAATAATTGCCGCTTGTATATATTTCTTATGTGTTCTCTGCGCTACACTCGAAAGTCGCTTACAGAATGCAACTAGGTCAAGATACAGTATATTAATGTGGCTGTGCATGTGGTTTCATGTCTTCGATTTCAGCAAAAAATAAAAATAAAAAATAAAGAAAAGAAAATCAGCAACATGTGGTAATTAACCCCCATGGGATGTTTAAAATTCACAATTTAAAAAATGTGAGTCACTGCTGCAGATAAATTCAGTGGATCCAACAGTGTCTCTCAAAAACACACTTAAGGTAGCCCCAGCTGGCAACTGAGCAATTATGTCCAGTGTGAGACTGGGCTGACAACAGGCTGCTATTCTACATCATGAAGACTTTTAGTCTTCATGATGTAGCAACTTAATATTTTATACTACAAACAAACATGTCCAAAAGTCATATGTTCTATGTTACATTAAGTCAAATGCAATGTGACATTTTGTTTCACCAAAAAGGTGTATGACTACAAGAAGAAATTAAAATATGTCATTTAACACCAACAATAAAGGTTCCTTAAGTCATACAGCTACTGTACAAATACTATGGCATTGGTAAGAAAAGCAATAAAAAAAATAAATTGGGTTTTCTTTGAGCCTCTTGGGAAACAAAGTTTCTCAGCGAACAGAGAGAATACAAAAATGTAAAGCTAAGAGAAAAATGGCATTCAGATTAGAAAAAAAAAGTTTAATGCCTTTAGTGAAATTTTAATTTAATAAATTAGTAAACTGGAAAAGCAAGGCATGTGGACATAAAAAATAAAAAAATGAGAATGAATTAAAAGAAGTAGCGAGACAAAAGTAATACTCGGGTGGCTTCTTTGGACCCAAATCAGTCTTTACTGCTGAGTTGATCGCTGCACTGTTCTTTTATTTCATGTTGTAAAAGAGAACAACAACACATCAGCTCATATTGTCCAATTAGGTTATCTGAAATGGCTTTTTGAAATGCATAAATTCGATCCCCCTGGTCGTAGAAGAAGCTTACTTAGCTCTCATGACTATCTGCATACAAAGTGCGAGTATTTACCACATACTGTACCATTCCATGTATCTCTATATTCAGGCTAGTCCTGCAAGCATAGTGATTCCATAGGAAAGCAGATTACTGTTGCTGTGTCTTAGTGTGGCAGATACAGTTCTTTCAGGAAAACTGTGTCGGCTGTGTCAATATTGAATGTATGTATATTTGTGAATGAGCATGCATGTGGTCCCAGCTTAGAGTTTGAATCATTTGCCACTATAAAAAAGACTGCACTATACTGCAAACCTGCCCATACATCAGGGCTTTAGGAAGTGCTCATGTGTACGTATATGTGAACATGGACACTGGTATATAGTATATATAAGCGCCAGTAATTTACCCAGCAAAGCCATATCTTGTCTCAGACAAACTCAACTGTATGTCTTTTTTTAAATACAATGACATTAATGACAATGATAACCATGATAATGATCTCCCTGAACTTGAAATCATTTTAGTTTCCTATCACCTATACATGTGTGGATATTGTATGAATAATTACTTAAAAATCATTGGCATTGATCTTTGAATATGATCAGCAATTTTTTGTTTCATTCCATGCCATTTGATGTGTATTAGAATTGTGTGCTCAAATAGTGGAACCAAACCACAAAAAATAGCAAATACAGCTGTAAGCATGTAACATATGTGCATACAACACAAAGTGAAGCCTCAGCATGATAAGATGTATGCTAAAGCCTCCAAACTATCTGGGTTGAGGTAATGTTAGAAACATAATTCTACTGTCATGTAATTACACAATGTTGTGGGGACCTAGCATAATAAGATTGAATACTATATTTAATTTTAATTCATGGTGCATTCAGCTAAATATCACAACATCTCTAACCTAAGTAATGACCCTAGTCAATACTGTTAAAATGCACAAGGTACAACAATCACGTCATGGCAGCCTGCATAATGACAACGATTCCACATAATGGCTTCACAATTATCTCCAAGGGTCACAGATTGCAGAGAAGAGCAAGAACACATTAAAGAGAATCACATTAAAACGGTTGTAGCTTGCGGTTAGCGAAGGGGGAGAAACTAGCTTCAAACAAATTCATTATTTAGTTGAGAATGGCAATGGAGGGGGGCACAGTAGGGGATAGGAATCACTGGAAAGCAAACACAGGGCTGGAAGGGTATTAGGGGATAGGCAGAGCAATTAGATGATGCTAAGAATACAGAGTTTACAGCTTGCACCAATACACGGTTGGTAGCTGTTCATTACCATGTGCATATGTTTGCACACATAAATGGAGTGTACAAATAAGATACCAACTTGAACACCATGTGCACTTTCCAGAGAGATACAGTGCCATATTGCTGCAAATCACAACTGCAACACTCTCTATAAACTGTACTTGTCCAATAGAGGAGTATGGTTGGTGATTGTGATAGCTCTTGGGAAACCAAAGCCACCCCTGTGGCTGTAAATTTAGCCTGCAGCCATCAGAGCCACAAGGTGTAACAACTTAGGACGCAGACCTGACAGGCAAAAATTCCCCCGTCCTGCTCTGAATTATTTCAACTCCTCTGAGATTGTTGGGGCGGGGGGCATGAGTGTCTTGGTGACAAAATATGTGCAAATACAGAAGCCTAAAAATGGCATATGGGGAAAAAAAGATGACGGATGTGGCAGGAGGGGGCGTGCGGGAAAGGATGCCTAAAGCCCAAAGAGATGACTCCTCATTCAGCTTTTTATTTTAGTGCCATCAGTGTAAAGTATTGTGAACCAAGTGAAAAGCTGCAAAAGGCTGTAAATGGCATTCAACCAGTGTCTCACTGGCACCGGAGACTCAGTAGCCTCTTCTGGGCTTACATCAGAGATTTATGGTGCTGAGAAGCTGTCACAAAAAACAGGAGACTCTGCTAGTTTGAGTCTGTGGGGAGGTAGTATGTACAGTAGCAATTCCCTTTATTCCATCACAGTCACATAGAAGTGCTGTAATTTCACTAGTGTCCCAGTTAACTTCAGTTAAGTTTCTCAAGGGTTTCTCTCTTAAGACAGGCAAAGAGGGAATTAAGATAGCTTAACTCTCAATAATCATATTAGATATCCTCCCTTTTCTATAGCCCCAAGTCTTCACTGAGATGATCAGTGGCTATGGTAACAAAGATGATTATTGAGTATACTGTTGGATTGGGACAGTAGCAACAAATGTTGAGGAGTAAGCACGAGCAAAGACTGTGGCACAACTGGGGATTAGTCCCTTGGTTAAATATAAGGATGAACTTAAAAAAAAAAAAGAAAAAGCATGAATGGCAGTTCTTAGTTTGGATATAGTCGTTATTATTCATGTATCAAAATCCTATTTTTAGTTCTATTAAATAATTTTTAGGTATTCCATTGCTGGGAAGTGAGAAATGGGGTCAGACAGAGAAAGACAGACACAGACTAACTGACCTCATGTGGCTTCACCACCACATACCAAATTCTGCCAGTAAGCCAGCTTGAATAAAGAAGGGTTAGCAGCCCAGGGGCTTCTGGTCCCATTTGTAGAGGCATTGATCTGGGCTTTTAGTCCAGCCAGCTCAGCCTACATCCAGCCTGAGTGAAAGGGATAATCATGGAGCTTTGGATCACCAGTACTCCCAAGACCCTTTTCATGATTCACCGTCTGCCCAGACAAGTCAAACCAATCCCAGGCATGTCGCTGGCCAGAGCCCGCCTAATGATAGAAAAAAAAAATCTTGCCGATGAGTGATGAAGTCATTAAATGAAGCCGTGGGGAATGAGGAGATTGAGGTGGGCCCCTGTGAGTGTAGCACAGGCCTTGTAATTTGTATATGTGCATATCAGTGACAAGGGAACAAGGGTAAGGTTGAAACCCATAAGCCTGTTCGACTGTGACAGACCACTGAATGCTTAATGGAGTTCCCAGACCATGCTTTACTATAGCTACCTGAAAGTGCTTTATCGTAAGCAAAATGCAAATATGTGAATAATCTGCTAGAGGATATTTTTCAATGTACAACCAGAGTAGAAGCAGCGATGACAGCCTGAGCTGAGTTTCCCCCCCTTGTAACACAAAGTAAGACAAAGTTTGACAGAATGAAGCATTGCATCACCACCACTACTAAAACCATCAGAAAGTGACTGTGATTAATCTTCAGTAGAATACTCAATGACTTTTCAATCATCAAAGCTAGAAGTTGGGCGAACTAGCTCCAAGAAATGCTGAGAAACTTTGTGATGACAATTACTACTGTCACAGAATTAATGTAGCAACTCGTGAAAATGTTACGCACGGCACCTTCAGTGTGTCTCCGTGCCCGCCTCGGTTACATCATTACACTGACTCTAATTACAGACATGAAAGATTTACTCAGGGTCACAGCGTGACTTATGCCCCGTGTCCTATTTTACAGGGCTTTTCAAAAGGTAACTGGCCATTCGGAAACTTGGCCTGACCAATCACATTTTGGCAGGCTGTGATTCTTTCACCATCCAAAATAAACGGCCTCAGCTCACTGCTGGAAAGCATAATCGCAGAGGCAGAGAGGAGGGTACCGGAGCAGGGGTGGAGGGTGGTGGGGGCAGCCGGGTGCAAAGAGCCAAATCAATTGGGAACCATTTCTGTGCTCTAAAATAATCATTTAACATAATGGGACTGTGAAAGAAAAAACAAAACAAAACAAAACACAAAACCCTTGAGAATAGAAAGATGCAAAGCTGTCTCTTTTCAGCTGTTTGCTACAAAATTATGCCTTAGATTTCTAAAGCTCAAGATGACAATATTTAATTTCTTGAACACAGTGCTAAACACCAAAATAGTGGCTCTCTATCAACATAAAGAAGCTTTGATGGCGTTTGATGGGTATTCGTTCTTTTAACACTGAAGAACAAAAACTAAGAGAATAAATGCACATAAATTAAAATAATTTAGCAGTGAAAGGTTGATGATGGGTGGATGAATTAAACTTGGCCAATGTTCAGCTAATGAAAGCATACATTGTTCTCCCTCTCCCACCACCTTCAACTCTGTGTTCCCTCAGTGTGTCATTGGACTTTGTAGGTGAAGTTCTGCTCTCAGTCGTATGTGTGTGTGTGTGTGTGTGTGTGTGTGTGTGTAGATGTCATGCTGTCAATGTCACCTCACCCTGTGTGTTTATCGACACTTAACCACAGAATACCTGTCACTTTTCTCGACCTGCCTCCACAGCCTCAAACTTTACAGGCTTCGACATCTGAAAAAAAAGACCATTTTGGACTATGTATCTACCTCTGTGTTTGTGTGTCCATGTGTGTGCACGGACAGGAAAAAGGTGGACCTCTTGGCAATGGAGTGACTGAATGGCTGAATTTATTTGTGAATTTATAGCAGGTCGGCAACCTGCTTTACAGAGCATCATTACCACAGTGCCAGCTATGATGGCTAAAAAAAGAAGATGGGATTGAAAAAAGCTCAAAAGACAAAATAAATAAATGAAACAAAACAAAAGGAGAACTTGACCTCGTCCCGTCAGCTCAGAGGTTTTTAGTTTTAAAAATCCTCATGACTATCGGATCCTCCCTCATTACCATAAAAAGGCTGAGGCGGCAAAATGTACAACGCATTGAAATGAGCAGAAAAATATTAACACACTCAATATCCATTAGTCCAAATAGCCCTGGAGAACTGAAAAAGTGCTTATCTTTAAATAAGCTCGAAGAACTCAAGTAACTGTGACAGGCAATTTACTGATCATAATAATATAAGTTTGAAACATGACACTGTAACTGTAATAGCTACGTCTCAAACTGACAACTCTATTTATATCCCCGGCTGAGTTTGGAGTATAACTTTTCTGACTAGTGTTCTGTTACTCTGAGAGCACAAAAATGTCAATAAAATGGGTTTGGCTGGTGAGAGCAATTGATCCAAGGCAGAGGAGAGGAAACACGAGAAAGACGCAGAAACAGTGAGGGGAGGAGTGAGACATAGAGACAGACAAAAAGCAAGAGACAGGGAGTGTCCAAGGTAGAAATTAACCTCAACCTTTGATTCAGATGTCAGCTGCTACAAATGTTGATGGTGAGGTGATTTTGATGATTAAATGATCTTTGAATGTCACTGCTTTATTTCTAATATATATATATATATATATATATATATATATATAGTATGCAAAATCATACATTCATCATACATTCATCATACTCACAGGAAGTTTAAAGTCACTATTTCATCAAACCTGCATGTGATTGGATTTCTGGACGAAACCAAGCAAGCACCCACAGATAACCTATGCTTAGATGGTGACAACATGCAAGAACACAAACACAGCTAAATGTAATTTAACTGTCTCTACTTAAAAAAAAACAAACAAAAAAAAAAAAAAAAACACCAGAGTAAAATAAACCGTGTTTGATGAGTCACTTGAGTTACAGCAATCAGCATTACACTTCAGCAGCAGGCCAGTAAAAGCAGCTGGTAGCTTTGTCCTTTAGTTGTTGACTCAGTGAAGAGGCCCTCAACACGGCTTAAGGTAAATGACTCCATGCCGCACTGTTGGACCGAAAGTGTAAACAGCCAAAAACAAAACAGCTGTAAAAGTCATCACTCATACTGGCAGTGAGGCTTATCATAGATGGAGGACTCTTGTTAACTGGTGTATTAGCGTACAGCAGATGGTACTAGGATTGCAGCTCACGAGCCTGATGCCTGGCTAAGAAATCTGTGTGCATGTGTTTCAAGCAACCGATTGTTCTCACTTTAGAGACACATGCCAGGAAATCATCAAAAAACAGAACAAAAAACACCCACACCCACAATAACTAGAAAACCATATATTCACACGCACAAAATCAAACTGTTTTAGGTGGTGCATGTGTGTCTAGTGCGTGTGTTTTTAAGTGACCATCTGTCCTGTTGTGACTCAGCATTTTTGTTAAGCTCTGCTATGCTGTGATACAATCCTTAAACTGCAGTCACCTCCCTCCCTCGAAACATCCTGACTAAATTTGTAGTGTTGCATTTCTCCTTGTGTGTTTAATATAATTGACCCTAACTGCCCCTAAACTCAGTGACTCATCCTCTAATTAATGTAGGTGAGGTGGAAACTGTGAACCATACCAGGAGCAGAAGTGTGTTTGCTTCAGGGGCTGGTTAAAAAAGAAGAAGCACCCTCCCTCCAATACTTTTTGACTAGCGTTAATGCTCACAATTCAAGTGAGAAAGGAGATAAAGTGTTTGAATACACAGAATAGTTTACACACTCCTCCCACATATGTAATTTTTAACAAAGTTGCAGAATGGTGACTCAGTTGAGTTTGTGTAACACAGAAAACTGTTTTTGTCATTTCCTATTATCTCCTCTTTATTATCTCATCCTGCTCCATGTGTGAAAACGTTTTCACTACTCTGTGACCAAGCCAAGAAAACTGATAATATTGTTACAAATGCTGCAACAACAAAAGGGAAAAAGTGCGAATCCTAGTTCGAAAGACACTGGATTTAGGAAAAAAAAAAAAAGAAAGAAAATGTTTTGCAGGATAGGACCATATGTGAGACCCGAGCCTTTGAACGACTACAAATACAAGCTTGTTTTGCCTGACAATATTCTGTCACAGTGTGAAAGCAGAATGCTAGTCGCGCCCACACATGGCCAAATCTACTGCATTTACAGTGAGTGTTCCCTTTACATAGACTTTGAGGTGTTCAGTACATGGACAAAAACATTTCTAACATTGAATTGTTAAACTGGAGTGGCAATGTTATAATCACTAATTTTTAACATTGGAATTTCTCTTACTGATTAAACCATATATCAAACTGTGATGGGATATGCATATACGATACACTGTGATTGTATGTGCCTGCACTGATATGTCTGAATGGCAATAGCTTAAAAAATGCAGTACTATGAATCCTTAAACTTCATTAAACAACTGTAATTTTCACCTACACATGGACAATCTTACATAGACATGGCACAAATTAAGCTTCTTATAATAAGAAATGTAAAATCACCACTGATATTCTGGAACCCATACTGGTTTCCATCATTAAAATTTAACAGGTCCCTGCAACAAACTTGTGAATAACATGGAATGAGATGTGCAAATGTGGATGACACATTCAGAGGGCAGACTTGTAACACATCTGAACAGGTGTTTTGAAAGACTATGGCTTCCTCCAGAAATACCAACCACCACTAGATCAAGATATTCACAGGACGATGTTGACAGTTTTATTATGTTGCACATGAAAATATGTGAAACAACAAAAAACATTTTGCCCCCGCTGTTAAAGGCTGTTTTTTTTAAAAAGGTTTTATTGTTGTGCATGAAGAGCTGCTTTCTACTGTGCCATTGTGTTGAAGAATACCCTGAAGGCATGGCAATGCCACCTCATGATTTGATGTGTGACTGTGATTTCTACTGTTAAATAATATCTACTGTAGCACAATAAATATAATATCTGCAGAGAACTTTCAAGACATCCAAATGATAGGCCCCGAGGCATGCACTTTTAACCAGGGAATACACACACACGCACACCAAGCACACAAATCTCAGACATAGAACAACACACACATACACACACACACACACACACACACACACACACAAATTTACACCAAGATCACAATACAGCCTAAGGCATGGTACCCTCACAGATATCTCTGACCTGCTGAGATGTTCTGACCTAAGAGATCATCTTGATATAGAACCACTGAGCCCCTTCTTGTGGCTCTTCTGTGGCATGATGCACAGCAATTTGGTCAACAACACAGCCAGCAGTGAGTCAGACAAAGACGTGCTCGTCAGTTGATGTTGTTTTGCTGTCAAAGTTATTTACTGAAATGAGATGGCATATGGATATATTTTTAGTGGGTCAGAAAAGTGCGGCTGGCATGGCTTCTACTCCAGAATAACCTCATCCATATGTCATCATTCAAATGATGCCATATGGATGAAGGAAATCTGAGTATTCATATGGGTGAGTAAGTTGAAAATGCAGCGCTGTGGCTGCACGGTCTGATGGAAATAGAAACCATGCATAAATAAAGCGTCTCATGACTAGTCTGTCTCTGTACAACTCTGTCAAGTGGCTGCAAACATAAGCTGCCTGCATTGATTAACCTGGACAGAGCCAACATATTCATGACACAGAGATATATTAGGGCTTCAGTATGAATGTATAACAACAGTAGAAAGACATGCTGGCTGGCCTTTGATGCTTTTAGAGTACCAACATTGAGTCAGGTACTGTATGTCTGCAGCTCAGAGGACATCCAAATGGGTCTGAACTCTAAATGGACATTACACAACCATGCTCATTTTTTTCTCTGTGCTCAAGTGACTCCCTGGTGGATTTATTATAATGTACTTCAATTCTGTCAAAAACTTTCTGCCATATAGATTATTTTCTAATCTCTCTCTTTCTCTGACGTGGGTGCCTTTATTCTCCCCTCTTAGCTGTAAGATCCTAACGTGTTGAGATCTTTGGGTTGCACGAGTATTGCCAATATATTATTCAAAATATGGGAATGAATGTGATCCACAAAACATATGTCAGGCCGAAAAACCATCTGTCAGGCTTCTTAATCATCCATCCATCTATCTGTCCATCTGATCTAGTAATCTACCAGGAGAGGGGAAGTAGCAAGAGGGGTAACAACATACAGCTAAGCCTCCTCAGCACCTTCCTCATGGTCTTCCTCCTCCTCCTCCTCCTCCTAACGCTGACAAATGCATAGAGTATGCCAGAAGAGCACTAGAGAGATGCTGAGACACCAGCTAGTCATCCATCTGCTCCATTCCCTCGGCACTGCCTTCACCGTGGCAGAGGTCACATACTCGCTGGCTCGACTGTTATTAGAAAACCACACTTTCCTGACACATGCACACTCCTTCTGTAGCTGTCTCGCATGCTTTCCCCTTCCTCCCTCCAGCATCTTCTTCATCGTTCTCTTTTTTTGTGTCAGTGCTGTTGATGTTCTGTCATTTTCTCTCAAACAAATCTCCCACTACCTTCCTTTCTGAATTATACAACACTGTCGTCGTCCTCCCTCCTAACATCCAAATATCATCTTAACTTTGGTCTTATCTGAAAACCAACAAGAGCTTGTCGGTTTGGAACAGAATTCAGCACCAGGGACAGCTCCCCTCAAACACTCTCCAGCTCCTTTCTTCACAAAGGCAGGTTCACAACATCTCAATTACTCAAATACTTCAGGGGAAAAAATCACAATACACACCAGGAAAAAGTTATTTCAGATTTCCCATATATAGTTACCGCTTACTGAGGTGTTTGTGCAGATGTGTGGGAGGATGAGTTATTATATAAAGTTCACAGCACCACATTTCTAATTAAGATATGTATAGTATAATTTGCAGTTCACTGCCAAAGGAAGTTTATAATGAAGATATTTATAATCATATCTTCATTATCTGCCAGATAGAGGTTAGAGGTTAATCATGGTTTCAACCTGTGCCATACTTTAGAGCAGTTAAGACTGAGGAAATTCATTTTATTAATTTAATAATTACAATTATTCATATATTCATGAATATAATGGTTACAATTCATTCTGTAAATGTAGTGAATTCCAGCATATAACAGGGTTTATGCAGGAATCCTGAGGTTAAATTTAATACCATTTAATACCTTTTTATACCTGTTAAATATTTTTTAAAAACGCAACGCAACTTGCCTCTAGTCCTATAGCAAAAACAGGATCGATAAATGGGAGAGCACGCACACTGTTACTGCCAATCCCTTAGTTATTTACATTTACATTTAGTCATTTAGCTGATGCTTTTATGTAAAGCGACTTTCAGAGAAGATACAATGGCTGCAGTGGAAGTTTGACTGGTGGTGGGACTATTAATGGCTGCTCTCCCATCAAGTTGTCAGAACACTGTAGATAGATCCAACTACAAAATTTGAGTTACGCTACTTGACATCTGCTAAAGAAATGACACAATGCCTATTTCAGCACCACTCCACACATAACCATGTTCTCTAATGAAGACATCAAGTATACTTGACCAACAGTGTTTTACAGGAGGATGCTTGTGAACAGCTGTTCTATTGCCTTTTTTCTTTTTTGTCTTTTCAATGTAATTTTCAGTCTATGAAATCAAACTTTTTTGTGTAAAGATTGTTTCAAGTTTTACTCCAGCAATCAACCATGTACAGAACTTTTCAGTACATGTTTTTAGGCTCAGGATGAGGCTATATTCATGATTTTGTGCAGTCATACTAACCACAAACTTATTATTGAGAATCATTACAATGTATCAGGGCGTTCCCGTAACCATGGTAACTCACGGTGCCGGAGGAGAGGGACAGACGCTGAATGCCGTTTTTAAACGGATAATGTCCAGACAAAGCCCAGAGTAGAGTCGTTGTTTCACACATGAAGCAACAACAGGAGACTCTCTGTGCCAGACGTGTTCTCACATGTTGACTAAACTTTACAAACCAAGTCTCAAAATGACATCACAGCTCTGTGACGCAGTCAGAAACTGATTGATAATTGAAGTCCATGCTAGCTAAACAGCTAAACTTTAGCGCTGATGCTCCGTGTTTAGATCCCAACCTGGTGTGGGTCACAAGCACACTTTAAACAATACCATCGGCTGTGTGACAATCTGCCAATAAAAACATCACCCCCCCTCCTCGGATATACAATGATCTCATAAATGGCCTCTGTGAACTCTAAATGACTCTAAATGAGAAGTCGCTACGACAGTCTATGTAATAAATTCTGGCGAACTTTTAACAAACAAACTTACAACAAATCACGTGCTATTCTTTAAAAAAAATAATACTTCGCAATCATACATTTAATACTTTTTAAGGTCCTTAATTTGGTTTAAGTTGATTTACTACCTTTTAATACTTTTTAATACCCCGCGAACACCCTGTATAACAACAAGGTGGATTTTTATTTTAAAACTTTCTGTCATTTATGGCTATTGATCTTTTTTTTTTGTTTTGTTGTTGTGATTGTTAAAGCCTATTTATGCCTCGATTAAAACCAGCAGACCGATGTTTAGTTTTCTTTTTAGGGCTTTAAAACACTGCCTGCTTTACCATAAACTTTGTTATGTTACTATAAAAACATTAGCTTACAACATTTACGTTTTATCTATGCTATTTTGGATGCTTAGATGTGGATTTGGATGTTAAAATGTATCACAATGGCTTAAATTGTTAAACAAATAGAAATACTAAAATTCCATATAACTAGTCTACACACACGCACGCACAGTTATTTATATAATCTTTATATAATCTATCTACATCTAGGTAAAAAGTCTGTGACATTGTTGTCCCTTAAATATAATTTGTATTGCAGTGATGTTTGTTAATGGTTTGTTAAAGGCTGTATGAATACATTCCACTTGACATTAATGAGACATGCATTTCACATTCAGTTAATTTAACTTTGCCCACAAGCCTGATACCCCAATGCATATATGCATGTGGCTGAGTAATGGAAAGAAATTGATATACAGTGCAGGGATTTTGCAGAGTTGAGTTGTTGCTATATGTCTAGGCAACCCATTTTAAATGTTCTTCCTATCCCAACAAATTCTCCCTCACACATTCTCTCTCTATGTCTGAACTGAACTCACTGAGCCAGCTGCTCCTGAGTGACAGAATAATCAGTGATTAAACCCTTCAGAGATGCCATTCACTTGAGAATAGATCACAAAGAATGCCAGACACAAGGTTGATCAAAACATGAGTTACAGACGCAGTGAGTGTGTGTGTGTGTGTGTGTGTCTGAGGAAGTTGCCGCAAAATTTCATTGAAATTAAAGTATTTATATTCTTATTCATAGCCAAGCATGCATCAATACTAGGGGTGCACAATACATGTATCTGTATTGAACCGTTCGATACAGTGGTCTTGGTTCGGTACGCACTATGAATCGAACAATGCGCAGTTTTATATTTATTTTATCAACTTCTGACGATGCGCTCTGTGCTGAAAGCTCAGTGGATCTGCGCTCCACTACTCCGCCTTAGGCTGCACTGTCGAGCGCAGATCCACTAAGCTGCGCCTCCCACATTCATTCAGACCAAGCTGCTGAGACAGAAGCTACAAACCCGGCGTTGTCCACAACAGCAAAGGGTCGCATGTCGACAGCAATAAAAGTAGCAATCACCTGGTCGATTTCTTTTGCCCTCTTTTAATCATGTGGTAATGGCTGTCTAAATGACCCAGGTAAAGTTTGTAGCATGTGTGCTTCTTGTTTTTGTCTGGTTCCACTTGTTTTCGCATCGGGGTGATGTCGACGTAAATGTGTTGTCATGTTTGTTGTATTTCCACCGATGTAGTTTAGCATTGTGTGACACTTGCGACATACCGTTGTATTTTTGTCCACGACATGCTTGCTATCAGGGTCACACTTAATACGAAAACCAAAGTAGTTCCAAACGCCAGATCTGAAGGATGGTGGAGGAGCTTCGATTATCCAGGTATATTTAGCCATGTTGCAACGAGCTAGCTTCGCATGTAGCTTCAATTATATAAAAACTGTACTTTTGAGTTGAAACAAATGTTGGTAATTTCAATAAACCACAAGTTAAAAAAGGCATGGAAATTTGCTTTACCAGGTTATGAGCTGGTGGGTAGTGACTTCTCCCCCCAACAGATCCTTGTTCTTATAAGCACATGGCAAAAGGAGTCAAACCTGAAAACTCTGCTATATGAGATGACAAATAACCTTGAGTTTGAGACCCTTAAAACAAACAGCTGTAGTTGTAGATTTCTTTGTTTTACTGTGTAGGTTGGGGACTTTATTAGTATTCTGTGCAAAAAAAAAAAAAAAAATCTTGAAAGCGTGGATGGCTAAAGAATGCAAAATGGCTTCCTTTGACTTGTACAACCACCAACTGTTTTGTGCTTTTTGTCTCTATTTCTGTCTTCTTCTCTGAGCCACCGCTACACATACACGCACTTGCAGTGGACCTCTTGTTTACTCTCTAGCAGGCTAATTGGCATGTAATCAGTGGCTTACCTTAGCCTCCAACATGCAAAGCCAAAAAACCCCTTGTGGAAAGCAGCACCTTCAGGCACCAAACACTGATTTCGAGTCATCAGTCATGATAGGAACATGACATGTTCCTATCAATTAGTGAAGTTGTTTTCCATGTCCAAGGGCAAGGGTGGGAATCATATGGGAAGCTCACAACACACAGGGAGCATGTTTTGAGTGTAGGGACTCGCTGCACGCCAGCTTGTCTCCGTCACTGAGGCTGCAACGTAATCTGCAGGGATCTTTGCAATCCCTGAGAGCTGGTTTGTTTTTTTACAACAGGCAAACAAGTTTTTTCAGCATCTTGCAGCTGTATGAATCAAAGCAAACCACAAACCACTCTAGGGCAGTGATTATGGGGAGTTACAAAATAACTTCTGGCAAAACAAATACTCGGGATGTAGTGGTGCCATCTTCAAGAAGTAACCAAGCAAAGGAATCACTGGATATTTAATATAAGCACCTAAAAATATGCTGTCATTGAGCAGAACACGCCTGGCAGAGCAACACAAGTTGAAAGGGTGTTTATAAGCTGAGACAGTCTTTGATTTAAAGCCTGTCTCAATTGATACACATGATTCAGACATCACAAATGCACAATGTCTTCAAACTTCAAAAACAATGGCAGATCAATGGTCGGGCTTCTTGTTTTTCTGGAGCAAGCATATAGCTCAAAAAAGTTTAGCTGACATGGATGAGATGCAATCAGAAAGATACATCAGCAATATCTGTAAAATACAATTACAATGACAAGTTCTGGCATCCATCCATCTATACCCACGTCCTGACTCGAAATGGCAATCCAAGTCATGCCATGTTAAACGTCAGCACCAAGTGAAGCCTCAAGTCCTTAAGGGTAAATACAAGTCAGATCACAAGTCTTGTAGGTCTACAGCTCTGCATTGTTGTATTGATACAATGGCAGGCCGGTCACATGATTGATGTGTGTTTAACCTAAAGGAAAATGGTAATCATTGTTAGAGAGAGAAAGACTGACTGGCTAAGAGTAGAGGATGGAGATGAGCAGAACGGTGACATCGAAGCACTGATAGGACATTCTCTGAGTGAGTATGTTCAGACTCTGCCTGTGATATCTTCTCAGGAGATGTAACCTAGCATCCTTAAAATGTTCTCCCCATCTTGGTCTTGACCTGCAAGACTTAACCCACTAAGAAAGCAAAAAAAAAAAAAAAAAAAAAAATTCATGCCTTGTTTGTATGTTTCTTCATAAGACAAGTGTTAGGGAATTTTAAAGTCCAGAGATGTGGAAAATGTGCCACTCGTTAGCACTTGACTCATGAAGACTTGACATGCCCTAAATAACAGCTATGATGTAAACACAGGCAATTCAAATGAGGCAATCGACAACCCAACCAACAGGCTATTACTGACAGACAGGCTCTTAATACGCATCGTGTGTTTTACAACAGGTCATGCCCTCTGTGTTAGTGATGTATAGGAAATGTCATCAGTGTCAAGTGGATCGTGTCCACGCTTTAGTTGACAAGAGGTATAACGGTCCTTTTTGCTCAGAGCATTAGATCTCCATCTCTACAAACTGAGCACTTATCAAAAACACCCAACACCTGATCACACACACATCATCTCCATCTCATGTGTCACCCATCACCATGGCACCCTGTGACCAAGTGAGGGATTAGATAAGCAATAGGTGACTAGCATCACTTTCCCCGTTGGCATCGCTGCCACGGTTGGCTGAGGGGCAGGGTGTTGGGAGGATATGGTGTGAGAAGAGTGGTGGCTGTGGGAGGTGGGAGATGTCTTGTCAGAGGGCAGGAGGGAGCAGTGGGTGATGTTCCAGGACATTACTTACACTAGGCCTGACATGTGATCAGACAGGGACCATTAATATAACTCCCTGAGGCTGTTTAGAGGGAGACTGGATGGGCTTCACACACATGCAGTAAACTCATCCATTCTCTTCCACCACGCCCTTCAATTCGGTCCACTAAAAGTCCTGTCCCGTGATCGTTCTATTCAATAATATAGTGATATGCAGCATTAAGAGTATGATTTGATTTTTGAAGTGGCTGGCTCATGTTGGCTTCTCATCATGAACTTCGTCTTTTATGAATAATCACCATTCGGAGTGAAGTTGGTGTGGTTTCACAAAATGACAGAGTACAGGCTTTCCTCAGTGATTTTCATCCTAAGGTATGAAACTCTCTCAGTGGTATCAACTGTACCTCTTTCTCTGTGTGTATTGTAACTTGGTTCAAATAAATGGAATGTGAACATCAGTGCTTTCCCTTTGTAAACATTGTCTTATCATACTATTCTGCTGAAGCCTCCCTATTGTTTATCTCCTGTGTTGGTAATGGGACAGAGTAATTTCTCATTTGTAACAATATCAAAAAGCAATTACAGGCCTGTGACTAAAAGCCACTGAACAATGTCCACCATCAATCATCAGAGAGGAAGAAGGCGGAGCACACAAAGACATTTCAACCCGCTTATTTCCCCTGCCTCTTGCTCTGGTATTTGTGCTCAGTTGAACTTGGCCCCGCTTTATGGCTGCTTGGGTGCCACCGTGAAAGGGCAAAAACCTGTTGCAGATAGCCAGCTAATTATTGGTCTTATTTACCAAGTTAAAATGTCAGTATCCAAATGCTGGAATCCACATTTTGTGCTTCAACACAGTTATACCTGCTTACATCACATCCTCGTTCTTTATGTTCACATTTCTCAAGGCATGCATGGCAGGTGCTGCAACAGGTATCCGCTCGCTAACTAACTTTAAAGAAGCAGCCATATTTCAGAAATGTTTCAGTATGGAGATACAGCATTGCCTGAGGAGTCACTTTCAATTTGCAATTGACTTTTCTCATGCAGTCCAAGGGAATCACATCTTGGAGAGATTGGAATATTAAATTAATCTTGTTGTCAGAGATTGATCACTGCTACCTCAGGCTAGTATTGACACCAGTAAAACATGGTAGCTCACATTTACAGTTGTACATGGCATTAACTTCTCATTTATGTAGAGAAAACATACTCTAAGCACATGCACTCTAAGCCCCACATTGCAAAGGTCGACTTCCACAGCAGGTTGCATTTTTAACATGCAGTACTTTGAAGCAGCGTTGACCGGAGGCTACTCTTGATCGATCGTCAAGGCACTATACCGTGAAGGGAGCACCGAGTGTCTCTCAATCCCATTGCCATGTCTGTCTTTGACATTTTCTCTGCCCAGAGCATGTATTGACAGCCTATTTCCTTTCCCCCCTTCGCTTACTCCCCAGCCTTCACACCCTCTCTCTCTCTCAGACACACATACTGTAATCGAGAGCATTGGGGGGTATCTACAGTTTGCGTCATTCTGTTTGGGTGCATATTTGTGTTGTGGAGAGGGGACACTCTTATAATGTCCCTTTAGGATTCCAGACAGGCATTGTACACAGAAGGCAATGAGGCTTAGAGAAACAGAATGGAAGTGGACTATGAAAGAGAGAGAAAAAGAAATGCAAGGAAGTATAAAATTATAGAGGAATAAGGGGTGATCAAAGAGAAAAAGATGGAGGTGGAGTTGTTTGGAATTAGCCATGGGGGATTCTGCATTAGAGCGAACAGGCCAGGTGTGTGACCAGTGTCAGCGGTAGTGCTTTATGCCATTAGTGCCGGTCAAAAGGTGGCAGCACTGAACACAAGGACATGGACTGGCCTGCAGGAAGGTCAGGCCCACACACACTGACACACACTGTTTTTCCTCACACACACACACACACACACACAGATGGCGCCTCATGGTCAGGGCTTTTGGATGCAGAGCTAAGAACCACTGCCTGCTATATATCATCTGCAATGATGACTATTTGATGAGATTTGATGCCGGTGTATTGTGAGCTTTATCGGAACTGGCAAGGGCACCCATGCATTTTAATGTCCTGTCTCTTTTCCCACTACTTTGCGATTGTGTGTCTCTCTCATTCCTGCACCCCTCACCCCCCCACTCTGGCTTAGTTTTTCCATTTCTCTATTGAACAAGCAAAGACGGAAGGATTATGCTGATAAATTCAACAAAGACAAGCTGAAAGACTGAGTCAGAGGACACAGGAGTGAATAAGCATGCATGTGCTGCATGTGTGTTTGAGAGTATATGCATGTGAGGAAATGCGTGACCATGTGTCCATACTTGTACGTCTAAGTGAGGGTCTGTTTGTTGATGCATTCTTTCATATATGTCCTACAGTACATGGTTTTATGCTCCCCCATAATTCAAGCTGATATATATGTATTTTTTTCTCCTTTAAAATCTTTCACCCGACATTTCCCCACTGTAGAGGTATCTGTGGGAGACCAATATGGCAAACTTGTCCGACTTAAACTTAGAGATTTAAGCAGTAAAAACAACATGCCACTTGTTGTCATCTTGCTGACTCTGAAGGCAGTGTGTCATCTGACAAAGCACCATCTCAAAAAAAAAAAAAAAAGAAAAACCTTGCTGGGTGCCGATGACATTTTGATGTAAGACAAAGCTCCATGAAACCTACCTCTGCACAGCAGGGTGGAAACAAGTGGATGGAAATAGATGTAAGAGGAGAATATAGCAATACCCCATTGTGGAGGGAGCATTCAGATCATTTACTTAAGTAAAAGTATCTAAATGTACTTAAAGTATCAGAAGTACTTAATGCAGAGAAATTGCTATTATATAGTCCATCATAAACTAAAAGATATTTATTGGCAAAGTAACTCAGCTAAAGCGGTCACATAGATACAGCATGGCAAAAAGTACAAAGTTTATCTTTACCCGAAGGATAAAGTGGCATGAAAGAAAATACTCAACATACAAATATCTCAAATACTGAATACTACCTTGTTACTTTCTTCTGTTTTAAGGCTTTCTTTCATCAGGTTTTCATTAAGAAGTGTAGTAGTTGTAGCAGTTAGATAATTTAAGGCTCTTGGGTGTAATGTTGTGGTAGTGCAGGTTTGGAGGTGCAGTTGAATGAATGATGCATTATCAGTTTTAGACATAACCAAGGTCAAATCCACTCTGCTTTCAGCTAAAAAAACAGGGCTATGTGCTGTACACAGGATATCACATCTAAAAACAGGAACTCGGCCATGGTTTTGGCACACTTTTGAATCAAAAATAAGCATTCCACAAAATAAGATGTATTTTGAAATGGTAAATCTTTCATTAACTGGTATCAACTTGTTATTTCAAGTTGTAGCAGTTGAATGAGAAAAACATAAAATGTAAAGTTTTCATGAAAAATATCTCAACTTTCTCTCTGCCACTCTCGCTCTCTCAACATCCCTCTTTAAATCTCTTGTGCTCCATCCACTTGGTTACAATTGCCAGCATGGTAAATCTAAACTCATGGGTGGATGTTAGTGCTGTGGGTCTACGGGTCAACAAACACACTTCAAACACACCGAGAGGGGACCAAAAGGCAAAGTGACTCAGCTGAACAAGAGACCGCTGCCTCTCTCTCCCTCTCTCTACTTTCACTTTCCCTCCCAGGGGGCACATACAGTGGTTTTTGGCTTCCTAAACTGCCAGTGGTACCGGAAATGGAAGTGATAGAAAATAAAGGAACAGCATGCTTACATTTTTTACAAGAACATGATCTACAATATAAATGTCTCTGTGTGCATATATGGGCATGTGGAGTTTTGTGCTCTTGTGCTTTTTGCAGAACACTGATCATGTTGGGAAGTGGGCGTGCGGGTATCTTCGTGGCGGCATGGCAACATCAGCATTTGCAATTCTGTGGCTTAATGCATGGATATATTCGTCTTCATGATCTCGCACGTCTCCATCAAAATGAAACCGATAACTGTGCTAAATGAGCAGCGGTTTCCATTTGTAGGAGCTCATTATCCCTGCCCCCTGCCCTTGCTATATCTCACTATGGCCTGGGGACAGCTGCACTCCCAGGACATTCCTCCACAATCCTATCCCAGGATCTGCGCAATCAATATGCACTGGCTACTTTTTTAATTATGCAATTCATCCTCTCCACATGCTGTCTACATCCCAATTTCCTTCTACATACCCTCATTCCTCTCTATTTCTGCAGCCATTTTCTCTTTGTTTCTCCAATTTCATTCCTTTTAAATAATTATCTCCTCAGTGACTGAATGCACAAAGGCAAGCCAGCACACATATACAGACCTCTGCTTCTCAGCCAATGACTAACAGTCTCATTTAGGCCTATTATTAATAATTTACTACCTGTTTGCTGGGCAAGCCTTGGCATCCTGCTGCCACTTAATTGCCTCTAGGGCTGATTGTCATGCACAAATAAAGCCTCCTTGGAATTATTATGAGGGCTTAGGCAGTAAAACAGTAAAATGTGCTAAAAAGAGGAGAAACCAAATCAATTACCAAAACAGCTAATACATTTTTGGCAGTGGTGGAGTTCTCGGTGTCAGAGGGTCAGTGATTTTGTTAAGGTGAAAAGGTGAACTACATTATCATTGACCTGGGGTCAGTGCCTTTTGATCGCGAGTCAAGAAGGGGCACAGAAGACATCCTGAACAGTTTGATGAAAAATTTCCACTTAATAATTTAGACAGGATAATTTACCATGAATCATTCCATATTACTGATTATCTGCTTACCATTAAATTAGTTTAATACAAAGCATATTCTAAAATCAAATGCCATTTGTTTTATTTGAAGTTATTGCACTACTACTTTCTCAAGAGCTGCATCACAAGTTGACGTGTTGTTGTTAGATATCAGCAGTTAAATTTTTTCTCCTTACAATACTGTTTTCATTCAACATATAAGCCAGAATGAGTGTGAGAGAAAGATAAAGAAAACCGTGTCAAGACGGAAAGCCAACAAGTCATGTATTCTGGAGCAAATCAAATCAAAGAAGAGAAACAATCAGCATTTTAGTAATGCTGCTTTGTCCCCCTGGGACCAAATGTTACAACTAAATGTCTCTCTCTTCAAGTGAAACCTTTAAAAACAATTACATGAGTGCAAAACTGTAGAGATGCCAAGTTAAAAGCAAGACTTCCTAATTTAGTAGTGTGGTATAAGGCATGAAGAAAAAGATAAAATACAGACATAAGTTGAGGCCATTGGAAATCACTCAAGTGATGAAGATTAGAGCATCAGAGTTATATCCACCAGAGTGTCCTGCACACAGAGATCAGCCTAACTTCTCTATAAACAGTTGTTTTACAAAGGCAGCTGGGAACAGATTGTATCTTAACACACACACACACACACACACACACACACACACACACACACACACACACACACACACACACACACACACTTAGATTTGACCATCAGCACTCAACAGAGTGAACTTTCCTTTCATGTCACTCTTTTCTGCTTCCTTGTTTTGAGAACCCCTGCTCCAATTCTGTTTACCGTTTTCTTTTTTAAATCTAGACAATTGGACAAGGCCTTGTGGCCACCAGGGGCCCCAGCTGTGGTGTACTTTTAAATTAGAAAGAGTGAAAGAAGAAAGTGGTGAGCTCTGCTAGAGAGGTTGCTACTGTTATGGTATACATGTATGGACAGAGCAGAGGCAGGGATGCAGGAAAAGGGAGAAGAAAAAGAGGATGATGAGGAGGTACACAATGAGGAATATATTCAGGGTTAAGTTGGAAAGAAAGAAATAGGATAGGAACAACATGGGACATGGGGAGGAAGCAAAGTGATAAATGTGGAAATAAACCATAGAATGGGTGGGGTGGGGGGAAAGGAAAATTGGCAAGAAGGAAGAGGTGAGACTGTAAAAAAATGGAGGTAAGGAGTAAAGATAAAGTAAGGTTAAAAGAAGGAGCTATGGATGAATAGAAAATGGGCAAAAGAAGAAGAGAATCAGGGGGATGTATGAGAAACGTGTTGGAGACGGTATTAAAGCTTTATCTGCTTGTTATCTAGAACCACTCTGAACATGGTGGATGTGTGTGTATGTGTTCATTCCCTGGAGACGACAGGAAGTGAGGAAACCGTCTCCACCTAGTTTGGATCTCTTCTCTTACTCTTTCATCATTCCTTTTCCACTTCTCCCCCTGCCAGTCTGCTTTCTCTCACTTGCATTCCTGTGATTTGAGGTCTTTTATTATTTTAACCCTAACCCCACAAAAGAATTGATACCCCCAAACCCTTTTATAGATTTATTGTACTATTTCATAACATTTTTAATGCAGTTAACTGCATTAACACTTTCTCCTCTCATCAAAGGACAGTAAATAAGACTGTCCTATCACAGAGAGGATTTTTGAATGTATTTTTATCATTTCTCCTAGCAAAAATAAAAACAATAGCTGTGGCAAAATACATGAAATCATTCACCTTGATTATTTAAAGAAGGCACAATACCTTTCCTGCAAAGCCATTTCAAATAGTAGCCATAGGCCAAGAAGTCACATTTCATTACTTCAAATATCTGATGTGAGGTGAGGGAGACAGTGGCTGCTTGCCACCAGAAATATAAATTTGCAGCAATCCTTTAACAATGGTCGGCACATCGACCCAGGAAGGACCCTTCCATGCCACCTCGCTTGACAGGTCACATGAACTTAGAAATACTATGAAAATGATATAATATCTCACCAATACTGTCAGCTTTTTTGCTAGCTGTAGTTACCATACGCTACTCACTGGCTTGTCTCCCTGTGTTCACAGTTTCACTGCTGTGATGAATCACTGCCATATGGGAGGAGGAGGGCAGATAGAAAGGGACAGACAGAGAGATTTAGAGTCAGATAGACAGAAAGAGAGACATGAATGGCTATGAGGGCAATTGAGCATCCTGGTTCCAGTGGCGAGACATGGAAACTCATTCACAGTGTTGCCTAAAGACTGAAGCACACATAACATAGTCAGAACCAAAGAGCTTCTTTCGACTTTCCTCTCAAACGCTCTACCTTATAGTCATGTCCCCAACTGTTATGTATGTGTTAACATCCAGAGTGTGTCTACATCCTTACAATTTAAACCTGACCTCACCATGTTATCAATGTTGCTTGAGTGGCCACGTTTCTCAGCTCACATTAGGTTCCATCTGTGGGGGAACGGCTATTGCTGAAGAACAGTGGTAGTTTCCAAGACACTGCATCTTGTATTACCCAAAAATGATCCCCACATGTTTAACTGCCAGCACACACAGTGAAGTGCATGTCTGAAAGTGGCTTTAGGTCCAAAACCCTTCATTAAAACACAAAATCACTGAGGGTAGGCTAGACAGCGATATCCAACTGTTTGCGCGAAGCTGCTTTGCACACGGTTGACTGGACAACCCTTGAATGCGGTCACAGGCACATTTTAATTACAGTCCATACACCAGCCTCGAATGTGGCTTAGTGTGTCAGTTAAGTGTTTGGGGTGAAACCACATGTTTCCTAAGAGCTAACCACATGTGTGCTCAGATCAGCCAAGATGCACTTAAGCGCTCAGTGTGAAATGTGGCATTAATGAACACAAGTGCATGCTTACAAACTAGCTAACACAAGACAAAAGCATCCATTTCATTTCCAACAGTACTACCACTGGTTATTATGGTGCCACTCACACAATCGTACATACTCTCTCAATCTGGGACACGCAGGAAGATAAGTGCACTAGGACAAGAACAACTACGAGACAAGGTGAGCAAGAGACAGGAAGAACAAGTAAGACAAAGGGAGAGTAATTGAGGGGTGAGATGAAGTATAGCAGCAGTAGGGGGGGTCAGCCTTTTATCTTGAAGCAGAATATCTGAAGAGCGGTGACTGCACTGTGAGCTGAAAACTGCTTCAATATTTTATCACTGCAGCTAGGCCAGGCATCAAAAGTTGGGATTTTTTCCCCTCCCTTTTCCAGTCCTTGACAGCCCCAAATGCCACCAATGATGAGTGTGGGTGGGGTGTGAGATACTGAAACTATACATAGAGTCAAAGTTTTCTTCTGTTCTTTCTCTTTAATCTTTTTCCCTTTTACCTTTTTGCATCCCTTGCTTTCATCCACTAGACTGCATATTAGGAATTATCTCCAGAAAACACACACAGGCAGAGTCATGAGTCTGTCCTGCCTGCGGATCTTGATTCTAAGCTAATTCAAATACAGTCTCACTTGCAAATCACACAACTAACAGATTTTTAACCGATCCAGACAATTCCCAATGTGTTGTGACTTCAAAAGGTAAAAAAGAAAAGATGTTTTAGTTCCCAAAATGACCAGATTTTTTGCTTCAAAGCTAAAGACTACTGTCTGCACTGCTGCCATGTATTTATACAAAGCTGTGGCTGGGCCCTCAGGGTAGGCCTGAAGGCCGGCATGTCTTCCTCTACTTTCCTGTGTCCCCACCTGCCTCCCTCATCCCTCCCTCCCCTTCCCTCCCCTCCCCTCTTCATGTACTATATCTAAAAAAAATTAGGCCACTTAATCATTTTGCCCCTGTTGGCCTTTAACTAAAAGTCACATATTGACCATCTGGACTTGTGTCTGTCTCTGATAGGACAAATGTATTCTTGTTTCATTATGTATTTATCGTAGACTTGATCAATACTACTCTGGCTGTCCATGGAAAGCCAATAAATCTGGGGATTCACAGAGGACAACACAGACTTGACAAATAAAATTACAACCTGTTTTCAGTGAAAAAATGAACAAGAGGAACATTTTATACTTGAGGAATTTTAAAGCAGATTAACTTTACTGATATTCTGATGACTACTCAAATGAGATACATTTTACAATTAATTTTAGTGTTTTCATTAGCAGCTGTAGAAGCAGCAATTATATAATCATTATGGTTGACTATAAAAAATGAGTCGATTCAGCTGCTATTATGGATTCTACTGAATCAAGGCATTTTAATACTAGGGCATTATGAATCATGAGATAAGACAAACACATTGTTTCTGAATATGTATGAAGCCATCTAATCCTCCAGTATGTACGTGTGCATGCAAGTGTGTGCAAATAAAGGGCTTCAGGTTTTATACACTATTTATAAGATTGCAAGCAACATAGCACTGCAGCTGTATTCAATCTAGCTGGACTTAAATGGTTTCATGTGACCTTTTGGCCTTTTCCCAGCAGCACATTATGCTGCTGCTGACAGTGGCTGGCTGTGCAAATCAGGGGTGAGACACTGTGCACCTTGCCACTGAAAATTTCTGTGATATGCAATCAAATGCAGAGGAACCCCTCGCCTGGCTTCCCGTCAGCTTCCAACATGCGGGATACTGGGTAATTGATCAAAAATGAAACCAAATGAGATTGATCAGAGCGTTTGCGGTTTCTGGCTATGCGCTTCAAGATGAGAAGTAATTCAGCTAGAAGATCAGAGGCAGAACAGAGAGCTGAGATATGTGCGAGACGTGTGGGGAGCGGGAGACAGAGACAGGAGGAGAGAGGTAGAGAAAGAAACTATTGATCAAGCAAAGCTGTGCTGCCTGTCGATACGGGCCTTTCTCCCAGGAGTGGAATGACACGAAATAGGGAGGCGATATTTATTAGTCTGTGTGCCTGTGTGTGTGTATGTGTGTGTGTGTGCATGTTTAAAGCGAGGGTATGGACGTTAGCTTGTGCGCATATTTGCACACTGGGAAGAGTTGCACTGATGGGCTTTTAGATCGAAACACACTTAATGCCTGTATGCAGACTACTCATGCATGCTCCATCTGTGGCAAGTAGCGAAGATAGGCCAATTTAGAAGTCTGTAAAACATCTATTGGAAAGTCAAGCTCACCATAAAACAGAAAATCATTGAGGGAAAGCAGAGGGATATTTCTTACTGAGTAACAGCAATAATTCATGGTTTTTCATAAAGAATACACAGAAAAATAAAACTTTACTGTTCCCCGAGCAACTGCAAATGTTAAGAGTACAGGGGTGAAAATGCCAACCATTACTTTCCAGTGTGATGGGCAGCAGAAGAGGCATTTCATAATCTCAAATAATTTTAAACTCAATACATTTTGGCCTTGCATGATCTACTGACACACTAGAAATGATTACAGTGGTTAATATGTATAACCTAGGCCCTTTATTAATGAGCTACAGGAACTCACATAAACATACTGTACTTTACACTGGGTAAACAGGTCACTTGACATTTACGCTAATGCAGAATTGAAATGTATAAAAAAAAGACATTGTGAGACAGTAGTATTGTGACGAAGCAAGTTCTATTGGCAGAGAGTGGAGAGGTGACAATTGGAATTAGGACAGCTAAATTTAACTGCAGGAACCATGGGGAGTGTTGGTGGTGTGTTTGGCTGGGGGAGAGGGGTAGGGGGTGTAGAGAGAGGGAGAGAGAGAAAGAAGCGTTCTTTCACTGCATTTCAATGAAATTTAAACGGCCCTCAGGCTAATCCCAGTTGTTATTTTATATTCATTTCCCCCTCTGGGTAGCTGGATGGTTATTCTCAAGTCTATTCATTCATGGAATAGGAAGGTGAAGGCCAATCTCGGTGGTTTTTCAGATCAACCGGGGCCATCTCCCTGTCGAGTGGACAGATAGGGTTGCGACAACAGGGGCAGCCATGATGGAGAATCTGCTGCTGTTAATGGAATAGATTAAAAGTGTCGTCCAGCTTCACCATTCACAACCATGTACAATACTTCTGCAGGTTTTTGTTTATTTGAAAACAAGCACCCATTCATTATTCATTTGTTTTTATCAGGAAGTTGTTTTCTTGTCATACAATCTGGTTTAGTTGACAGCTGAATAAAACGTCTATGTTTTGGAAAGTATGGCTGAAATCTACAATTTGCCAGGTACAATGGAAAAGTAATATATGAGATAAATGGCCTACAATGAAGTCCCATCATGTATTTGTACTTTGTTCTCACAGCAGAAAAAACAAAACAAAACACACACACACACACAGCTCACCTGGATTTTAAAAGACTGATAAGTTCTCTGGCTAATCCTAAATGAATGGAATGAATTAGGACAACACAGCACCATACACATGGACAAGTGCAACACAAATAAATCATTCAACAGCCTTGCTGCTGTAAGCACATTTTTTACCATTTGAAGGGGTGGGGATAAAAATTAGCTTTCCGGTCTTATTTGTATAGCGAGGGTTGGTTAAGGCTCCTGGCGCTGTGTGTGTGTGTGTGTGTGTGTGTATGTGGTGGGGGTGTAGCCTTAATGTTGATACAGCATTTTGTTTCACTGGGTCGTTCTTCAGTTAATTTCCCGCCCACATTTGCTTTTAAAAGCTCTTACAGGGGGACTGTTTTGTCAGGTCTGCCTATAGTCGCCCTCAGTACACGCCAGCTGACTGGGCGGCCTAAGCTACACTATTTACAAAGAACAGCCTCGCCATGAATAATATACGAAGTGCCAAGCACTGGGTTGGAGACAAGGGAGCGGGGAAGAGGTTCTGGCTTACTTCTAGTCGGTCAGGCAAGAAAACCCAGTTGGAAAACACAAGATAGAAACATCTGTAGTGAGTGATCTGTCAAGCAGAGAGAATGCTGGGTATTCAGAAACTAGATGATTCATGGAGACAGGTCGGATGCTCCAGCTGCACCTTCCTCAACATCCCAAATACTATTCAAATTCTTCTTGATTCTCTGATGAGTGCTGGAAAACAAATTTGCTGGAACTCATGTATTATCAATATTACAGAGACACATTTTCAGCTAGTCAGAAGGGCTGCATTCAGGAGAGAAGTGGGCCGTCATCACTGGGGGTTATTAATGTAGTTTCTGCTCTGCTCAAGGACACTTGTCTACTTTGTTATGCTCATATGCCTGGCCTCAATCGATCCCTGGCCCTGTTTAGATGCACTGTGGGGTAGACTTATGTGTATGTGTGTGTGTGTGTGTATATATACAGAAGGTACCACATTTTGGAGTTATTTTTAAATCATTACAATAAAACTGAGGCAGAAAATGGGAGCAGTGAAGATAGTAGGAAGGTTTTCATTTTAAACACACCAAACAAATGGAATATCTGATCTGTAGAAGATAGAGTCTGTGATGCTACTTACAGCTCATTTATTAAATCTGAAACACTCCTTGTGGTGGAAAAAGTAACTCAGAACAAAAACCTAACCAAAAACAAGACCAGATGAGACTGAAAATGGTGGAAAGTAGGTGGAAAAGTAAGCAAACTGGTGTTATAATAGTTGCAGCTGTAGTTCCTCTCAGGGTTTTTGGAGCCATGAGCTGGTAGTGGCTATAAAGATACTGCTACTGGCCGCAAAGCAAGCATGGCAACAACAAGATAGGAGGAAAACATGAAGGATGACAGAACAGCTCAGTATAATGGATTTTCCTATTCAACAAATAATTTACCCGCAAACCCGTCTAATGCTTAAAGAGAAACAAAAACTGGCATCTTCAAATAAGTGAATTCAAAGAGAACACGGCTGTGTTTTCTTATTAAGACATATTTAGGTTACAAAAATGAAACACTTGATTAAGGGTAGAGAAAGATGATCATTGTAACTAAAGGAAACCAAGGTTAACTGATGATTGATGCGAGCAAATCCAATATCCAGTTAAAGATTCAGTGTGCCAATTCAACATTCCAAGGTCTGCACCATTATTTTTTTTACTGTTCTATCAAAAAAATCACACTGCAGCTGGGTTTGGTGGCTTTGCATATCAGTATGTGTACTGCATATGTATTTCATCTATATTGGGGGTATAAATCATTTCAATTTCTTTCTGTTCTCACCTTGTGGTTCACACTCCAAGCGAGTAGGTGGTGGTAATGCATCTTAACACAAGTATGGATATATAAATGACAAGTATAAAAATATGAACACTGTAGTGCAAGGGCCACAAAATCATGATCCTCCTGATAATTGGGCGCAGGATTAGAAATAAAAGGAGAAGATACTTCACTGCTTACTGTATTTCTATTGTGTTTCTTATTGCAAAAAAATGAGAACTAGGAAGATTGACCAAAGAGAGACACAGTAAGGGGAAAATGAAGGCATTGATCTATATTTGACATGTTTCAAATGTGGGGGTGGTGAACGGATACACTTTTGATCTAGATATCTTAAAGCATCACATACAATCAAATGTCATTAATGCTGCCTTACAAAGTCAGTCAGAGTCACTGCCTATGAGCCACTGAACTTCAATAATATATAAAGAACATACAAACCATGTGTCAGACAGTGATGGGGCTTGTTTAAAAGGAACAGAGAAGGCTGACTTGTTCATATATTCCAACTGTGAAAGTCAAACTTTCCCTCGACAGCTAAGCAAGGGGGGGCTTTGAAAAGTGCAATCTCTCTCTTTCTGCCTCTCATCTGTACTTGGCCCATCCCCATGTCATCTGTCTGAGGGCAGAAATCAAAGACACTGAAATGAAGCTGTAACGCTGAGAGACTCTGAGCACAGCACATCCAAGCATAGCGACTGCATGGAACCCACACAGGGACACACAAGCACATCCCATAACTTCATTATCCAAAACACTGAGTCTAAAAGTCTTAATCAGAAGCCAACAGTGGGGCATATACCTTACACTGAGGGTGAGATTTTATAATAGAACTCTGTCAAAATAGTAAATAAAAAAGATTATCCTCCTTGTAGACTAAATATCAATAAGATTTCTCTCTGGACAAGTCATAATAACCACAAGATGATATAAAATTCCACACAAGGCTTTCACAAAAAGGATTTGGGGATAAGCGAGAGGCAAAAGAAAAAAAAAAAAGAACCCTATTAAAATGTCACAGCTTGAATCTATGCAGTGAAATGCACCTTGGTGTATATTAATTCTTTAGGGAAGGGGAGTGAGGGATATTCCTGATTTATCGCCCTCTTCAGCCGCCATCATTTATCACCTCACTAGCCACCAGATTCAGGTCTGCTTTAAAATGGCCACAGTGTTTCCGCTTGGGGAATTCCATTACTGGTCTAGGGACAGTGGAGGGGATCTGTGATGGTAGTTTTAGTCCAACAGAGTACAAAATATAGCAGCCGATGTTCGGGAGGCACTACACTGATGCTCCCAATTTATATCAATATAAGCACAAAGACACACTTACACATGAAAACACTGACATGGACGTGAACTCTGCTGCTTCAGAACACATTACAAATTGAACAAGACAATTACAATAGGGACATGCACCAATTTCATCACTGTTCAATTAATGGACATTTGACATGGATTAGACATTTCATTACATAGAAAATTATCAACAACTGCAGCTTTACCGCAGAAAATGTGCTGGATTTTTAAGACACATCGCATTATATTATACTGTATGTTCTAACCATGTCGTGTTCACAGCCTTTTATTTGATTCTTTGTGAAGTGAGTGCTTTTAGTCACTGCCAGACTTCATGAAAAGAATTGCTATTATTCTATTACAGCATTCATTCACGTCACTGATTTCCATTTTTCCTTTTTTTAAAGAGGTACTGTGATAGCAAAGCATGTTTGAGGACTTAAATATTGGCTTTAGATGAATTGTATGTTTTCACAACCGATTTCAAGCTTCGGGCTAACAAACAACCAATTGTGTATTATTTCCAGGAAATGTACAAATAGAGGATTCTTGCTCAATGACAACAAAAGAGTTCACGGACATGCAGTGGAAAAAGGATTACATGTCTGAACATGAACAAATAGCAATTCATACTAGTTTTTCCAAATTGACCAGTACTTTGGTCGTGTTTGGATTTCTTTGCCTCCAAATTTCATAGATTTCCATATAACACCATTGGTGATTCCCAATGCTTTATCATCATCATTACATCATTATCTCTGACAATGTGGAAATGTGGAAAACTATTATTTTATTCATATCTCTGATCTAATCTGATTTTTGTTATGCTGCTATGTTTAGCCTGATGCTACTACAGCATTCATTTGGAGATAAAATTATCACTAAACCAAAAGACAAAGAAAAACAGCAGCACATTTACCAGATCAACTCGACACAGAGCTTCCGTTGCCTTGCTTTATGGCAAGATGTCACAGTGCTTTTGTCACAAGTAGAGTAAAATGACTGACAATGTTTTTGTGACAAACATTAGAAGAAAAAAATATCACCACTGTGAGAATGATTATAGTCTATTAAGTGAAATATGTACAGAATTTGGGGTATTTTATGAGAAGGAAGGTTGTTGCACACTTGTTGCGTTGCCTTGAAGGCTTGGCTTGAATAGATTTAAAAGGCCACCAGGAATTTACCACCATGGTTCTAATGTTTAAATATCTCATGCTTTAAATGCTTAAGCCTCGTTACCAGTAACATGGGGTTGTCACAGTCCAGAGGGAGCAGCAGTGGAAAAGAGAGTAATGGGAGTTGTACTGGGAATAAAGGGCACAGAGGTAGTGGAGTTGAGGAAGAGGACAGGATGGAGAGGGAAGACAAGGTGAAGAGGGGGCTGTCAGCTCAACTTATCGACAGCTCAAACCCCACAGGGATAAATACAAGGAAGATGTGTGTTTGTATGCGTGCGCACATGTGTGCATGTGTGTGTGTACGTGTCAGTCCTGATGATCTACCATGTCAACTTGAGTAAAGGTCTCTCTCTGAGCTGATGCCCTAAGGAAACATTGACATTCTCAGCAGTTTCTTGTGTGTTTGTAAGTGTGTGTTTGTATGTGTGTGTCTGGAGGAGGACGATCCAGCACGATCCGAACGAGAGAGAGAGAGAGAGAGAGAGAGAGCAAGGGAGAGAATGAGGGAATTAGACTGTCTGACATAGCAGTATTTCCTCCCACCAAATCCTGTGTGTGGACAGCTCTCTCCAATATTTAATGTATTCTGGGAGTGCAGTCATCCCTACAGCACCGGCTATTATTTCAGATGGTCAGCACTACCAATGATAAACTCCGCTTCTGCTTGTATTGCAGCTGTCATTCACGATAGCAAAGATGATACCTGCCTTCTAAAGATGAGCTGCTTCTCACTTACAAAACTGATTCTAACAAAAAAAAAAGAAAAAAAAATGGGGCATGGCAGTGAGCTTACTGTGAGAACTGCACTGTCATTCCTCGTGTATAATCCAGCACACTTTGCACCCATCTTGCATTATACGTATATTAAAAATTGGTCATTACACATACCATGTTCAAAAATGTCCATACACACATTTGCATGGCTGCTTTTGGAGCAACTGCAGATGAGATAAATGTTCTTATAACCCCATAACGTTGTTTACTACTTTTTTTTTTTGTATATTGTCAGTTGAGGACATTGAATTGTATAAGAAATAGAAATGGAAATACAAAGTAAAGCTATGTTAATAGATTATTATATCCATCCCATTTGACTGTGAGTTAGGACAAGTCAGAAAAATGACAATGGAAATGGAAAATAAATGAGAAGGTGGAGAGCCTTTTAACACCTCCCTGTGACTGCTATCGGTATCATGCTAACACTGTGGTAGCATTCAAAATGCATCACACACACACAAAGTACATCTCTGAGAGTCATGTTTATGCCAGTTTGATGACAGAAGGTGAGTATGGTATTTGCAAGTGCATTTGCACCACTGAATTCAATCAGGTCCAGAATATTGACACTAGTCAGATGAGCGACGCTGCTATTTACGAAGCGTCAACAAAGGAATTGACTAATATGAAATGTGTGAACTGAGTGGCTGTGAGAAATAATTGCTTTCCCCTGTTTTTCATCCTTTATATTTTGATTCTCCTTCTAAAGTCCACACACACACGCACACAAATATCTCTCGTTTTTATTCCAGCGTACAGTGAAAGGCTTTTGATAATGTTTGCAAGTGGCTGGAGTGGTCTCGAAGCAATTACAAAGCACCATTAATTGTCCTTTAATGCATACTGTGGTTTAAAAGCTCATCTGGTCTTTAATTAAAACCAAGCAAAGAGCGGAAAATTTGCACCGGCTCCACACCGCACAAAAATTCATCAAGAGCAAAAGAAAGAAAGTTTCTTTTGGTATTTTCACCCAAAGAAAGAAGCAGATTTGTGGCTTACCTGCCAAAGCTACAAGGCTCATAAACAAATAGGCACTCTGGGGAAAAGAGATGAGGAACAGAATGTTCACTGGAACCTAAAGTTAAAGGCAAATAAGGCTTTTAAAAATAGAGTGTGTGACTGGACTCAAAGTTAAACAGATAATGATACAGATATTACTGTTATTGTGGCCGAGATATCTACAATCTACAGCACGTTATGTAGGTCTTGAAAATTGGCACGTTGATTGAACATTTCAATTAATGCCAGAGAAAAGCCCACCTGAGCTATATGTTGAGCCAAGCTATTACTTTCACCTTGCGCCCTTAGCACCACAGGCCATGGAATATGGTCATCCACTCCCAACCAATCCCCTTCGAGCTCTCGACATGGTGACTTCTAAAGTCCAATGGGCTTAGCATTGCCCTCTTTTCGGGGAGCCAAAATTGCCTTTGCATGCCCAAACAGTATTTCATTCCTCACTCGCACTCTCTTCTTTCCACTGCTCTCCACCCATCCTCTCATTTCTCTGCCCATGCTTTTACTCAGTGTCTGCAAATGGGAAGATAGCTGCAACCTCCCCGGTCTCTCTCCATCTCATTTCTGGAGCAGCCCACAACTGAGAAGTAGAGAGGGTTCTCGTATATGTGTGTGTCTATTTATGGGCATGAAAAAAAAAAAAAAGTAAGCAAGCCAAGTTATTATTCAGGATTCACACTGCGTTTCTGGCCTAATGAGGTGGCAGTTAATTGCTAGGTCTGGACAGCAGCTCTTTGGGGCCAGCTTGCAAACGGCACAGAGAGGAGATGGGAGCTGCAGAAGAGGTGGGAGGAGTGAATAACAACATCAACAAAAATGAGAATGGAGTTTTAGACAATGTGAGCCAAAAAAGCTAGTCGGACACCATCCATGGTTTGGCTTTTATGCGCTACGGAGCTAGTCTTTCTCTCAGACGGCATCTTGGGTGAGAAGAGTTGATTTCCCTTATTGGATCAGGGGGTTTGAGGGGAGATTGTATTTTTTCTTTTTTTTTTTGAGAGTTTGCAGCTCTGCTTACTCATTCCTCCTGAGTTTGGGCTGAGTGATTTCAGCTGGTGATGAGAATCTGAGAGGGCTAAAGCCTCCCCTTAAGTCTGTCCTGATCCATGCTGTGTTGAGCATTGAGTCCATGTTGAAACCAGTGTGACCTTCATCACAACAAGCAGACTCACAATCGATGTCAAGCCTAACCAAGTGCATTACAGATACACAGTGATGCTGGATTCATGAGGCTATTTTGCTCTAGAGAATAGCAGCCATCTTTTTTTTTTTTTTTTTTTTCCCATTTTCTGCATTTCAAGCGATGTACAAATCAAATGATCACCTGTGGAGTCGCTGGAGAGGATGAGAGCGAATGCATTTCAGTAATCAGGTTTCATTAAAGTTTGTTGAGGAGACATTGCAAGAGGGGCTCGGCGTGACCATTGCCTGTTGAAACATATCAAGCTTATCAAGAATCAACAGTAGGATAGCAAAAGCAAGGAGTGCAACACTAAGTGAGCTGTACCTAGTCCTTCACAATTGTTGATGTCAGTTAATTTAGTGTTCACATAGCAAAGACAAAGGGCTCAAGAAACAAGAGCTACCTTAAATGCAAACATATGTCAGTTTTCTACTAAAATACTGAATGCATACCTGATCCAACAAAAAGTTTTATATTTCCTGTTTCCTATACCTATTTCGTCCTGACATGATCATAGGCCAACTGTTACTGATGACTACTTGATGCTTTAATTTTTCCTGAGAGTGTGAGATCAGTAGAAGAGAAAAAAGAAACTGAGACAAGGGATTGGGAGATGAGGCAGATTGAAATCAGCATTGCTACACACATACACAGGCACTCTTCACTCAATTAGTATGCCTGACAGCACTATGCACCGGCAGCTTGATTCATTGTATACATGCAAGTGTTGTGCGTTGTGCTAACGCCCAGCAAAATGCACGCAGTTAAACAAAGAATTGCACAGACACAGCCCTTTCCTCCCAGCTACTCCCTCTTCGTCCCTCTCCACCTTGTTTTCTCTCGGCCCCTCTCTCACTCACATAAACAGAGAATGAGAGAGCGATAGAGAAACAAAGCCCTCGTACTGCACGCACTTACACAGCATCTCTGTCTGAGTTGGTTCCAGATGAATAAGGCAGAATACCAAGTGGCCCACTTATACGCTACGCAGAGACAAATAGACCAGTCAATCACCGCAGGCTGCTGCTGAATAACAAATGCTTCTGGTGTTTGTGTGAGTGCGTGTGTATAAGACAGCTTTTTTTTCTGTTTGTTGTGCCTTGAATGCATCTGTGTGCATGAACATAGTAGTACAGTATGTGCAACTACCCCCAGTTGCAGTTTGAAAGTGGCATGTTTTTCACTATTATAGCAGCAGATGTTTCAACTGTTAATGAGAACAGAAAAGAGAAAGCTATTTAAGAAAAGGGAAAATTTAATTTAAGAAAATTTAAGAAAATTGGATACAAAATACTGTTGGAGAGTACTTGTGTTTAAATGTGGCCAAGGTAAAATCGGTACTAACTCTTTTTCTGAAGAAAAGCAGGAATGCCAAAGACCAATTTCATTTGTACCTGCTCCTCTTCCAAGGCTTCATGTATTAGCCCCCCCACGCCTGTCTCTCCAGACTGCACGGTAGGCCTGTCAGAGCAAAATGCCCAATGGAAGGGGTCACTGAAGAGGTGCAAACAATACTATTCAACAAAATGGGAGCTTCTCCGCTGGGATTGGAGCCTCTGAATTAACTCTGATACACAAACATACCCATCCACCAGAGTTTGAACTATTGCAGTGCTCGGCAGCAGTGCTACACAGAAACATGACAAATTTATTCAGCAAGACTGAACAGCGTGCAGCTTCCCTTTACCCACAGGTGAAAGGCAACCGTTATAACCCTGGGCTATAGTGATCACTTCCAATATAGACTTTCTGCAAATCAGACTGTCATCAGACATGTCAGGGGGACAAAAATAACTAATGCCAGTAAAAAAAAAAAAAAAAGCATAAGTGGGCGTTCAGACAGGGACAGGCAAACCGGATGCCGGCGGCGTTTTTCAATTATTTTCAGTGGGGGTTGTGCGTTTCTGCACCGGCAGCCCGCAACACAGGCGTTGCTGCAAAAAACGCCGCCGGAGTCTGGCGAGAGAAGTTGAGCCAGATTCAACTTTTGGGAAAACGGAGCCCCACATCACGTTCCGCAAGCCAATCAGACACTCAGATTGGTCAAACCTCCATAGACAGCCTGAAATGTCTCTGAAGTAGAGACTATCAAGGTGGATTCACGGGCTAAACTCTGATAATCTACCTGTGTGTGTTTCTCACTTTGTTTATTTCATGTACCAGCTTCTAAATCTGAGTCCGACTCGCAATTTACACCGCAAAATAGAGACACGAAGAAGTTTAATTTGATTTGTGTCCAATGATTAGAGAGGGAGAGAGAGAGAGAGAAAGAGAGAGAGAGAGAGAGAGAGAGAGAGAGAGAGAGAGAGAGAGAGAGAGAGAGAGAGAGAGAGAGCTTTGGTAGAGAGACATAGAGTAACAATAACAGAGAGCGAGCGCCGGCCTCGATAAAGCTGTTATTAATCAGCAAAATAAAAAGTTATTTCCTGATTGTTTCACAGCGCTTACATTCAGCACGTATCGACACACCCACGGCAACACACCTCAGCTCCCCTCACCCCCCCACTACCGCACTCCCCCACCACCAGTTGCCAGTTTGCCTGTTCCTGTCTGAACGCCCACTAAGACCACAGTCCAGTATGGTTTAGGAATGGGGGAAGAAGAGTTAGGCTCTTGGGTTCAATCAAGGAAAGGCTGTGTGGGAGTTCTCAAAAAAAACTGCTTCATGGATCAGGGAATTGAGGAGGTAAGAAAATGTGCAATTCAAGTTAAAATCTGCCATGTACTGCAGGCAGCATTAATAGTTTAAAAAAAAAAAAACATTTTCAGTGTCCAATTCTTTTTCTATATATTCAATTTCAAATGCAAAAGCAAATTAGAAATGCTTCAAAATACCATTTACTATAAACAACTTCATATTAGACCCATTCTTAACCGTTAGTGGATGCCCTTAAGGCAGACCTCTTAAAAATGAATAAAACAATAGCAATACAGCTAAAAAAAAGCAAACATCTGAATTTTTGATGAGACAGGGGAGGGGAAAGAACATGGAAGTAAGCTTTAAATAATGCTTAAAAGAAATCCACATCACTGTAGGCCTCGAGCATGGCCTCATCACCACCATCAACCGGTGCAGACAACCCTGGGATAACACCTTTTTACTACCAGCTTCTCAACATGTCACACAATGTTTTGTCCCTTGCCCTCGCTTCTGGAGAGACAACAATAAACCTGGAGTTTTTATTTAGAAATTCAAGGATTCTTACATGTAATGCATTATTACATTAAGTGAGTTTCATAATTATAGCGTTTGACACTAAAACTCCATTGAGACCAGAGCAAGGTGAGCTCTTAAGTAAACAGCAACCTAAGACCAACTGACTCATCCTCCTATTCATTTAAACAATACATTCAAAAATCTATAAATGTTGAAAAATTCAATAAATCCATTTTAACTCCAGGTGTCACAGTATCACAGGTAGCAAATGTGACAGGCTGTTTTGTAGTAGTAATAAAAAAGTCAATAGTGACAGATTATTGAAGGTTATCTTGTATGAAAACATCAGTGTTGGAAGATGGTCCACAATCAAACCTTTTCTCTGCGTGTGCAATAACTACACCATTCAATTGTGATTCCACTTTCATAAATAATAACTGTATTGTCAATAATGTTGACAACCTTTCCACCCAGAGCAAAACAAATGACTCTCAGCTTAAACTGAGGTAATTTGACTGGAGATTTTCTTTATTGAACAATGTTCACAACGTGAAACTTCCCTCTCATTATGGCTTTATGTAACTGTAGGTGTGTGACTGTGCTTCATATTTCACAATACCTCTTTAGAAGGTATATTGCTGTTTTAATGGAACAGCGGTCTACACAAACACACACACACACACACACACACACACACACACACACACCAAGTACACATACGGCCCCCTCTACACTTTGTCTATCATGGCCTCGAAGGAAGGCCATCCACAAACAGCAGTGTGAGCAATATTGGGAGAATAATTATGCTAATTTCTTATTCTCCACAGAGAATAAACAGTAGTGGCAACCACTCTTCATCTTTCTTTAGGGGAATAACAAAACTTATTTTCAGATTACTTTTGTCCAAATGACAAGGGAACTACATGCACATGTGTCAGTAAGAGTATAAACAGTACATGTGGGTAACTAGTGTGTGCCTGGAAGCTTACAAAGGTGTGTGTATGCGAGTGTGTGTACTGTATGTATGCACTGTATTTCTGGCAGCCTGGTTCTTTGTGATAATTTTCACTTTTTATTTTCTGCCCCTTCTTGTGATGACATGCATCTATACTCTTCATAAAACTACAAAGAGATGCAACCCATACACCGGTTCCCGGGTCTCGTTCTCATTAGTCATGCAGACACAACATTAGGATACAAGCTATTTGATTTCTGTGGCTACAGGAAGATAATTACATGGACAATTCTACAAGGAATTAAACCCTATCCATTTCAGATATGTAGGAGACAAACCAAGGGCACAATGGCAGGGAAAGGCTATTTTACTCAGAAGTAAAGAGAGAGTGTGTAACTCTGTCCTGTGTTCACTGCAAAAAAAATATGCTTCATACACATATTAAAAATGCTATCCAATATAAGTCCTACCTTGGTTTTCAGAGCAGGCTCAAGAAAATTTCTCCGAAGGTTGGCATGTTCAGAAAAAATGTTGATTCTGTGATTGTGTAAGCCCAGAGAAGGTTTAAGGATACAAGTCTGTATGGCGAGGAATACGGAAACGCAAAGATAAGAAAGCGAAGACGATGACGGAAAGGAGCCAAAAGACAGGCTCTCAAGGTCAAGAGATGAGATATGTTATTCAACATTCCAAGCTGGCAGAAATGAAGACAGAAGTGCAGGTCTGAAGATGTGCAGCTGCTGTTAGGAAGAAAATAATGCACTGCAATAGAAACAGCTATAACAATGCATGCACATTGTGAAAGAGGCTGCCATACTGTCGCATGACATTTGAAAAAGATAAACTATGTTTAACAGATCTTAAATTAAATCAAATGTGCATGTAAGTTTTGAATGAATTCAGACAGCAGCTGTAGTCTTTATTTTGAAATTGGTCAAATTGAGACATAAAAATGTGTTCAACAAATGTGCCACCACTATATTTGAGCAGCTGCCTGTTCTCAGATATTTTGAATGTGTGATACAACAGGATGGCAACCCTCCACCAAGAAAACATTGTACAAGTTGCAAGCAGACAGACAGTAGGGGAGGGAGTGAACTTTAAACAGCAGCCAATGAACCATAATACTAATACTGTATGTTCAGAAACAAAAGGCGTAACAAGCCAGAGTTGATATTCTCATATGTCTGAGATTTCCATGGAGTTTGAAATAATTTAGAACTGACTGCTTAACAAGACTGCCTGTAGTGCAGACTGATGGTTGTTCTAGTTAAATGCTTTTTTATTTTTCTGTCTGCGATTATACAGTAGCTTTGTTCAGGCTGCTGTTGAGGTCCTTTCCTCCACTCTACACACTCTCACAAACCAGAAACGCATCTCCTAGGTCTTTCCACAGAACACACATGATGCCATACACTTCTTCTTGTCATCATAGAAACCAGCCGCTAACACTCCCCACAGGCAACAACTCGAATGCTGGATTCAGCAGCCCTCTCCTCTCTTCATCATTTGCTCTCCTCTCTCAAGGAGCGAGGGATGTCTCTGCTTATCTCGGCATGGCTGTCATGCCGACAGAGCAGTTATTATCGCCTTTCCCTTGCTTGAGTCTTCCAAGAGCCAAAGGAGCACCTTGCTAATCATCCTCTTACTGTCATGCTGAGTCATATTATATCTTGCTAATATGGCAGCCAACATAACAATGCCAACAACACGAAACAATCAAATAAAAACTCATAATCATAAATGAAAAATACTGTAGGGTGGTTTAAAAAAAGACATAGAAAAGAAGGTGAGGGTGATCCAGCTTAATTCAGCACGCACAACTTAATAAGCAAACAAAGGCTTGTGCAAACAAGTCTATTAGCCTGTCACCCTGCCTCTGCCCCTGTTTAAATCAATTTTGTGAGGAGTGCTGAATGCTAATACATGCTTATGTACAGCTCTATGTTACCAAGCTGAGCTCCGCTACACATGTAATTAGTAAACACTGGAACAACACTTAGCTAATCTTTCATTATCATATATTTAGGAAAAAATAAATGCATGCTTTTGATTTGTGTGACAATGAACATCTCTGCTAATGAGGTGAGACTGTGTCCAGAGCAGATTTATTGTAGTTGTATATGTTTTGCTGCATATTCAAGTAACGACTTCCTGTGAAGAAGGCCAGATATTTTGTGTTTTCATTTCAAATGTTCTAACACATTGCTGTAAAGATGAATGACACTAAATATATACCATCAACCTGGAAAATAAACACTTTATACCAATAAAATAAAACAACACCCTTGCAATGAATCTTCGTGTTTAATACCTTCCTTTCCTGAACTCCCTTGCTGCCAGCCACCCAGCAGGTGACCACATGGCAAGGACACGGGACGTAAATCACCGTTTCTCCTCACAGCATGTGTTAACTGGGCCTCAGGAGCCAAGGAGCCAATCTCACGATGAACTCTGAGTGTTACTATAAATAACGTGTGAGTAACAGAAAATTAAAAGAGGAGGGAATGTTGAGTGTGGCACAATCTGTGTGGCCAGGCTAAAGTGAGGTAATGAGGCCTTGTCAACTAGTATTTCGATTTTGATATTTAACTTGTGGGCAGCAATATATTAACAAGTTCTATGGTTAATGGACATGAGCATTTGCTGCTGGATGAACAGTGAGGCTCTAATGTGATGCTGTTAAAGCTGGACTCACCGCTGATGGATTCCCTAAATCTCTGGGGTGAGGAACAGCACTCTCACTTAACCAGCAAAAATTTAAAGTTGCCTGTGCAGTTATAACTCAATAACTGCATACCCTAGCACCAGTTAACCACCTACCCACATCTCCACCTGCACCACTCACTCCAGCCATACACACTCAAACGCGGGCAGTCAGTAAAATCATTTCACTTACGGTCGTTGCAAAATGAACCTCCATAGGACGTCATGGTGCAGTCGCAGGTGAAGCCCTCCCACTGCTGGAGACACACCCCCTGATGGTAGCAAGACTCCTCCGTACAGGTGGTACTGGGTCCTGAGGGCAATACCAAAGACATAGTTCCGTGTGTCTAGTGAAGCACGTATTACAGTATTTATAGCTCTTTTTGGCTGACCCAGAAACAAAACCTCTGGGCAGCTCTGCTGGCAGTCCACCTCCCCATGCAATGACAGCTGAGGATACATTTAAAAGCTCTTTTTAGAAATATGATATTTACATTCAAGCATCAGCTGTAATTTGAAAGGTTGTCTGCTAATAGTACCGTCACTCCCACAGAGAATCAACACCTACAGCAGCCTTCAGTTTACGGTGGTGGTGTAGAGTAGATAGTGAAAACAGTCGAGCATTAGGGACATCGATATTAAACCTGTGAGTTGGGCTACAAATGTAAACGATGACACTTTCATCGGACACTCATGCTGCTCTGTTTCTCCTGGCTGTGACCAATTATCTAAGTGAACTTCATAAGTAGACATATCAAGGCTTTGTTAATGTGATTTCAAGGACAGGCTCCCAATTTTTTCAACTCAACATTTTAAAACCATGGTTAGGTGTCTACGCACACATTAAAATTCCACAGCTGTCGTTTCACGCAAAACTGTATTCAAAGGTTCATCTGAAGCTCATGTGGTGCGGCAGTCCATGTTCGACAAATCAAGCCTCTTTACAACAAAATGTTTTGTGACAAAACACTCAGCAGGGAAACACAAAGAGGGAATTTCACACTTAAATATTGTAACTTTAGAAGGTATTCACATGATCACTGTGGATGTTGCATAGCCTCATTGAAAATGCACTGGTAAGGGATCTCTTAATTGCCGGTGTGCACTGGAGGGATCATCATCACGGGCACGTGGCTAGGGCTTTAAGGCAGCCTCGTACTTATAAACCTATCCTTTAACTCTGACTATGTTGTTAAAGTACTATTGGCTAGCGTGGAAGCCTAAAATAAAACATCAACCTCATATTTTTAAAACCTGTGTTACAGTGGCTGCTCATCGGCAGACAGACGTGATTTAATTAACGTTGCTTAGGAATGTATTCATATTAAATTTGGTAATATTTCAAGGCTGAAACCTGGAATAATCACCAGACTGGAGTCACTGTAAATTAGTGGCTGTGGAGTCAGTTTCCATTTAGCATCTCCAGTATATCTGTGCGTGTTTGTGCATGCATGTGTTTTGAGGGATGGGGTGGGGGCTGAAGACATTTAAACTGTCAATTAGAAACTCCACTGTAGTAATTCCTCAGGGGAATTCCAACCACCTCAGATAGGTAATGTGACAGATTTGAAACTTCACATTTCTACTTCAGATGACATACTATTGACAGGCATTATCATATAGATAGACATGATATGGAAAATAATTTACCACATGTTTGCCTTTGTTGCTTCTGCATTATTAGAAGCTAATATGGCTGTTAAAAATTAAATAAGACTATTATTAGTTTTATCAAAATCTGATTTGTTCTCAAAATTAGATGGGAAAAGCTGAATGACAGATATAAGATTAGGATGCATATCAAGTCTTAGGCAAGAGAATTGTTCTAAAAATAAGAACGGGTGGTGGCTGTCATGTTGGTGGTGGTGGTGGGGATTCTCATTAAAATCTCAATTAAACACAAACATTTCCAAAGACCCATGGTTCAGTGCCAGACTAATTTGTTTCCGCATAGATAAACAGACATCTCACTGTGCCATTTACAAATGGCCCAATTAAAAAAGCCCCCCCCCCCCCACCAACCAGCAGAAAATAAATAATAAAAAATAAAAATTAAATAAATCACCAATCTATGAGCACTTTTCCTTTCTGTTTCAAAATGTCCACTTAAATTCAATGTCATTTCCTTTCTATCAGGTTGTTCTGTTAGTAGCTCCTAACCGGGCTAATTGCCCCATTAATTGCTCACTAATAAAAGGTTCCCTTGAGGAGCTAATTAAGCATATTGTCATAATTAATAACCAAGTCATGTAATCACTTACTCACACTTCCTTCAAGTATTGATTGGCCAAACGCCACCTTTGTATGGCGGCTGTCTGAAAACCTGTTATTAGGTGCTTTAGGTTTGTTGGAGCATTAAATTCCATCTGCTGTGTTTGCTTCAAATGTTTAGGAAAATCCTGAACAATATAGGGAGGCCAGTGAGACTTTACAAGTGTAAAAACCCAAAGTGAACATAACTCTCTACTCTCCTCACTGCTGTCACCTGTGTCTACAAGTAACAGCTGGGTTACAACTGAAACATCTGTTCTCATATTAGCAGTATGGAGTAGGCCAGAGTGCTGAACTACATATTCAGTTGAGCATCTTGGTTTATAAATGTCTAAAAAAGGTTTTTTTTTGGTTTTAACTTTCTCTAAATGGAAACAAAATCTTCAAATTATTTTGTGTTTGTATCTGATTTGGAAAATGTAAACTGTGCTACAGCTGCTTCTACAGCTACACATATCCATGCTTTTATTCCTCCAACTACTAACTCCATTATATATTATTTCAGCCATATAAATGATGTTTTTTTTTGGTTATTTCCTTGCGCCTGCCTATTGAGTGAGTCAGCAACACTGTTTGTGTACCTGCACTTCAGCTCTCTCGGTTTCAGTCTCCTTCCCCTTCTCCCCGTCTTGTTCTTTGTTGTTGTGATCCGCTGAGTCAGTAGAGAGCTACAAGAACAAGCTCAATGTTCTGCCCTTTGTTTGGCCTTAGGTCTTGAGAGACTAGACCAGCAGCCACCTCTGACCACTCTGTATCCCCAGTCCACAAGCTAACAATGACCTCAGAACCAAGTCGGTCAGGACTTTGGCAGTGCTCCATACCCAGGACAACACTGTATTTTGTAAAAGTTGTCTTCATTTCTCTTGCTGTTGCTTTTGGAACCCAGAAATTCACAATCTCCATTGCTTTTGTTTGAGAAACCCAATCAATATGAGAAAGAAACACTAAATATAAAAGTTGCAATTTAGTTGATTTGATCAGAGTTTGGCTTCTGTGGTACCTGGTAAGGAATAACATTCTGAATTTGATTATGCTGCAGTAGATTAGATAAGTAGTCTAAATTGTTTTTGATGTATTCCTGTAATATCAACAAGAATACATGCGTTTGTAACAGCCACAGGGTTAGATATACTACTATTTGTCAAAAAGGTCTACCTTCTAAAACTGGTCAATTATAGCTCATGGCACAGCCCATCATCAACTAATATTAGCATCCATTTCAGGTGCCTGCGGGAGTCAATATGATAGTTTAATGCAGTTTTGAACTGTGTTTGGAGCAAAGTAATTGTGGTGTATAACTGTAGGCAGGTAATAAGGCTGGCTGGCAGAAGTAGCAGCGTTAGGGATTGAGGGGAAAGAAAAAAAAAAAAACTGAATCGAGTCGGCCAGTGTGGCCCTTGGGGAAATCAAGTCAGTGCTCTCTGACACTCAGCACGCCACTGAGACGTGGTGGCGGGGGGGTAAAGGGTGGGTTGTGTTGAAGGGGAAATGCTATAGTCAAAATCCACTGTTAAATTTAGGATTAACTACCCAACATTGAAGCCATGCAGCCTGAGATGTAGTGGTGAACTGCGCACAGCAGAGGTAAAAGCAAAACAAATGCAAGATTGATGAGGCAAAAGCCAATGAGGGTGGAGTGTCACTGAGATTAGCCACAGTGACAATAACATTAGAGGAGAGAGATACCTCCCTCATGCAGGTTTTATGGGGCAATAGAGAGGATATACAGAAGACAGGGGCTTAGATTGTAAAGACTGCCCAGAGCTGTGAGAATCTGGACAGGGTTACTGGTGTATAGCAGAGAATAACAGCCACATACAAATGCATCAAATTACTGTACTTGTGTGTCTTCACCAAAAGCTCTGTGCAAGTGGTGTGTCTGTAATCAGTCCATAGATGTAAAAAGATCCAATTAATGGTGCAAGGAAAAACCGGTGGTAAAAAAAAAAAAAGATTCTGTACTGTGGGATGTGTTCAAAAAATGCTTTCTTTTTTAAAGTACCAATTAAAAAAAAAACATATCAATATCTGAAACATTTAACAATCAAGTACTAAATGCTGTTTCTGTCCCCGTCCTTAAATGACACATTGAAATTAAATCAGTTAGTTTCTGACTCCACTGCTGACTTGTTCTCTTCATAATTATCTGTCATCTTTTCAAACTGAGCCATCCTAGATGAAAATTTGCTGTAACGTTGTCATTCTCCGTGGCAAATTATTGTCACTAATAACAAGAACACTAGATTATACACCGGATGATAACACAAACACTTGAAATCAATGCCATTTGATTTCCCGTGCTGATTCGCAGGAGAAATAACTGTTATGTGTCCTTACCTTTGAGCATGAGATGGATGCCATTATTAAATGTCAGAATATAGCTAAAATCGTATTACACACTAGGTATCTAGCAAACAACTGTTACTTTTGAAATGGAAAGGTAAACATGTCTATCACTGAATGTTAAGGGGGGTTCCCCCACTCACCATCGCAGCCTCGTTCCACCTGGCCCACCCTGTGGAGGGCATCTGCGATCAGGTCAGGGAGTCTCCCATTCAGGTCCACGGAGGCCAAACAGCCCTGGTACCCGTCCCGGGATGCAATCAGCTTGGGCAGATTGCTGTACATGTTCTTTATCACGCCACCGATGTACAGCTCCCCTGCAAAGCACACACATAAAAATCATGTGTGAACTTAATCTGATCATTTTTGCAGAAAATATATTCTGTATAAACACAAACATATAGAAAGACAGTAGCCACTTTCATTTAAGACTTATTTAAACACTGAACAGAGACAACAACATTAATATACATGTCACTGTGGCTAAGATTAAACGACCCAACAGTGAGATAATTAATAAACGAGTTCAACAGCAAAACAAATAAAAATAAAATGCCGGGGTAAGGAAGCAGAAAAAGGGGCTTAAAGATACTACAGTCTTTTCTTTTTAATATATCCCCCCTCCCATCACTGCAAACTAGAGTATAATTAATCCTTTTGTTGTTGTTGCTGCTGCAAGCATGTGATATACTGTAAACCACAAGGTTGGTCAGTTAATAGTATTTTAAATATTCTACTGTAATCCTTGACATAACTGCATGAATTTACTGTGCAGACTATCACTATCTTTTCACTGGATAAATGGATCCATCTGCCTCAAAGGCTTGATACCCATTTGTAACAAGATGAATACAGTTTTTTTTAGGTATACTGTTTGTCCTATTTGACCACAACCAAAGACAGTACTTCTTTCACTTACCTGCATAGCAACAATTACAATTTTTACAATTCTAGTACACTGTAATCAGTCACAACACATACTCTTTTTGTATGACTAGGAATATCATTATGTAAATATATATATAAATAAATAAATAAATAAATATAATATATTATATATATATATATATATATATATTATATATATATATATATATATATATATAAAATATATATATATATAAATATATATATATATATTATATATATATATATATATATATATATATATATATATATATATATATATATATATATAAATATAAATATAAATATAAATATATATATATATATATATATATATATATAAATAAAAAAACAGGCTTCTTTGACGCCTAAACTGTGAATCGGGATTCCACATTTAGATTTCAAATGTGCTCACAAAATTCCAGATGGCTGCTTTTTTTATGATCTAATAAACTTCAAGTATTTTTGACTTTTTGTTACTGTTTTATTTAACTTTCACTATATTTATGTCACATGAATGCATTGCTTTGATTAATGTACAACATTCAAACGATATAAATATCTTAAATCTAAATAAAATTAATCAATTTGAAAAATCATGCCACTTTACAGCAGAACAAGCTCTTCATTTATAGACTACTGCTGCATGTGCCAGTTGCTGTAAAATGTAATAATCTGCCTTTTGATCATGATGCACATTCATGTAGAATGCAAAGTACATGGACTCTAGCAGAGAAGAGTGCCGATAAACATTGTAACAAGGGCAAGATCACACTGAAATAATTAAGTCTCTACATATCTTATTGACTGTGTGCACAGCACACAAAGTGTCTGTGCTTGTTTGGTTCTACTAAGCAGTTTGCTCAATACAAATAGTCTCCTCAGTGTTGCTGTTGTTAAAGGCTAAATGAGCAACTCTTTGATCCATTTGCGGGTATATGGGGTTCCTGCGAAACCTCGTGAGTGTGGTCTGTCGAGGATCCACTGGAAAGGTTTGTAATAGCAGATGCAGGTAGGAGACAGTAAACATGACAGTCACCAAGAGAGAGAGAATTGATATTTTTAAGCAGAGTAGTGTGTATGTTGGGAGGTATGCTCCTGAGAGATGTCCCCTGACAAAATGCTTGTCATTGCAGAGGCGCTAAGACCATGTTTGGATGATTGCGTGATTCGAAGAAGTAGCTTACAGTTGACATGAATAGATTGTATGGCATCAACCCTAAAGTATTGGATTGACATTTGATGTTTGGAAAGATTTATTACAGCGGCCTGCCAATATAAGGTACTCTTCTGGGAGAAGAACAGAATGTAGACAGCAGCACTTTCTCATGAAGGAAGAAGCAGAATTTGTGTATCCTCAGCGAGATGATAAAGCTGAGTTTTGGGATAGCTCAGCGCTCAAGCACAATTAAGATCGCTTTACATTACAACATAAAAGGAAATATCCATCCACTTATAAGCCCAATTATTTTCTCTCTCTTTCTCCTCTCAGGCCTCTGTTCTGTAGAGCAGTGAGAAAAATGCCAAGTGAAATTATGAAAAACACAAAGAGGCCTTTGATGTAAGTGCATAAGAATAAACACGGTTTGAAATGCTTCAGGCATTCCTCATCATCACAACTCCTACTTTACCATCTATCTTTAAATAGGCATAAAATGAACATCCGGCAAAACCTTTCACACAGGGCCGATATCCTGCTGCAAAGATAAGACCATCAGAACGCCTTCCTACTCAGAAAAACTAAAACATTTATATTTTCACAGCTGAAAACCAGAACTTTCAACTTTAGCACTCAGAGAAGCAATGAGCCACGAGGTCAATTATATGTGGACTTTCGGTAATGGAATGAGTCAATGATGTTTGCCAACTTCTCTCTAGAATTAATGAGTACTTGACACTTCATATTTCCCAGCCGGGGCTCCCGGGCATTATAATCAATACAACAAATTCATTAGCTGTCCAGCTGAGTGATGTCCTGAAATCACGGCTGTAAGAACCATTTAGCAAATATGAAATTATCGGCATGGAGTTAATCTCAAAAGAACAAACAGTGCATTTCCTGCAGAAGTCAAGTCACCAGCATGTTTGAGATTCCACTGGCTGACTGCATAAGTGGAGTCGACAAGAGAAGAGGGAGGGCTGCACCAGATGTACTGTAAAAATTAGTCATGCAAGTTTTGCTTTCTTTCACTGGAGTAAAGATTACAGAATATGAATAGCTATGCAGCACACATACACTCACCCACACAGAGAACTGGGCTCTCATTGTGCTCAGTTTGGAGTTGGATACTTTAATTTGAATTACAGATTTCTTTGGGTAAAGTTTTCGCTTCCTTGTTCATTTGAGCCATGAACAGATTGTTCTGCAGAATACATTACAGCTTACCTATCTTGTTTGTAAATGCGACATGGCTGCAGTGTCGCTAGTGATGTTTACTGTGGAGGTTCTAGTCCCCAACATCTGAACACTACTCGCAGCCAAGTGAGCATGTGTGAAATTCAAAATGCCACATCTAACACTGATCCAAGTGGTACTGCATGCATAAATTCATGCAGCTTAGTGACCCAACACTAACTTTTTATTCATTATTTCTTTTCGAATTATACTGTTCAATTTTTTTTTTTTTTTTAACAAAATTAAAAAGAGCTCTGTACCATTTTTAGATTTGTTGACATGACTGACAGACAAAATAGATTTGTTTTTTTTTCTTCTGCTGTTGTTATGCTGTTATTTGAGCATTTTACAAAATTTTGCAAAAAATATGAAACAAAATATCTTGCAGCTTATTTAGTAAGGAATTCTTAGCAAACAGTGATGTGAGTAAGACATCTGAGTGTGCTACAAGTTGTTTTTTGTCATTCATACAACTTGATCTATGTTTTTGGCTTACAGTTTTTGAGACTGGTCTACAGTGAGCCGGTTAAAACGATGAGTAACCATTTTCTTCCAAGCCAGTAACTGTGTCCGGGTCTGGCTGTGCTGCCCCAGCAGTGATGAATGCCTGTGCCGCTGAAGGGCTCAGAGCGATCCACAAGACGGGACCAATTACAGCCTCACAGACATCGCCAGAGACCACCACCTCCGCATCTCTACGGTTACCATAATGACCTCTCAGGGGCCACTGGGAGGAGTTGGGATGCTATGATACGCTGCCCTGGAGAGCCTCTGACAGCACAAGCTGGAAGAACACACTAACTTAACATTTACACTGGACAATCAGGGTTTTCATGGGGCTTTAAAGTGAAATATAGAGCTTTGTGGTGATGCTTTCATTTGTCTTGCATTCTGTCAAAACGTCATATATACAGCTTTGCTGATCCGTGAATTTGATCTGTGAGTCATAAGAGAGATGGGTGGATGACCTCAGGACCCATGACGGCCATTAATAACTTCTAGCAAACAGGAGCACTGACTGAAAAAAAAATATTAGTAATTTTCTTGATACTTGATACAAAGTTTACTTTCTTTGAGTTGCAATGGGTAAATCCCTCGGCTGTAATATAGATATATATGTATTATTTGGTCAGAAAAAAAGTAGCCAATACTACACAAGAGAAAACCCCATAGCTCCATTTTCACTATTTTCATTATCTTTGAGTTATCTGCAAGGGGAATGAATTTCATGGGTGTAAGACCCATGACACCTATCTTAACATCCAAATAGCATTTGAAACACTGGATAAAATTGGAAGTGCTTCAGCTTCTACAGAAAAATAATAGTGGTTTGGACTTTTCTGTCATGGAAAAGTTTACTTTTTTGGAGATATAGTGTTTAAATCCAATAGCAGTGTTAAGCTATTAATTTTATTCGGTCAGTACACCACTCAAGACAAGACCTGTACTTCATCCTTGCCTGTAATTGGCTCCCAAGTGAAGTGATGGTATTGCAGTCTTTGCCCATATCTAGCAATACTGTGATGTACATTATTTATTGTACATTATTTATATCCATCACGAAGAGAAGTTTGATAATGAGAATAGGCAATGAATGCACAATGCATGGTCTCGTCTCTAAACAATAATCAGCTCCCTCTTGCCAATTCCCTGGCGAACACAAAGCCGACCATTAACTTTCATTAAATGCTCTATTAAGAACCTCTGCCTCCCTCTCGAGTCCTCACTCTCTCCTCTCTCTGTTACTTGTGTTGCCTTCGCTCTCATGCTGACTCTAATTGACAAAGATTGAATGATTGCTGATGAGAAACGCAAAAACACATGCAAACACACAGACGCACACATATGCTGTGGGCTGTGCAAATGAATGACTGTGAGGCAGCGGCGGTGTGTGTTATAGGCAGGGCCGGGACAATGGCAGCCAGCAGGAAGATGCAGGGATTGGGTGATTGCTAATTATAGAGGTGCTCCGATCTGCAAAGACGCCACAACACGACGACTGGTGTAGAGAATAAATGTTGACGCTGCGTGTGCGTTAATTGCTGATGCTGAATCATAAGTTGTATAATTATGTTGTGTATCGTGTCTCTGTGTTTTGGATGTGTGTGTATCTGATAACAAATACTATAGCAAGAGATGTTTTGAATTCAGTAAGAGAAAAAAAAGACTGGAGGCATCTAAAATTGTAATTATTTGATACTGTAGTGACATGTTTTCACTAACAGGTGCACGCTCGCTCGCTTCCCCTCTTCTATTGTAACCACAGGTGGTGAAATATATTTACAAAGTGTTTCTCTCTCTCTCTCTCCCTCTTTCACTCACTCTCTCAATGTAGGCAGCTAAGTGAGGGAAGAAAATCTGTAAACAGTGAAGAAACAATGAGGATGATAATGATCAAAACGCAATGTTAAAGGAGCACAATGTGGTCACATTTATTTTCTGCATATCGTCGACTCAATCAAGGTTCTTTCATATCACAAATTCACCCATGACTTTAATAGCAAAGATAAGATTGTGGGGGCAACTGTTCATAAACCATCCACATGTATGTGATTGGAACCAACCACTTACATAAACATACTGGAGGAAATGGAGGTATCCCAACAGGGTATCGTGACATGCATCATCACTCATTATCATTACAACTCTTTTTCAATAGAATCCACTTGACTGCAGGACAAATGGACATCTTGTTTTGTAGGGTTTTATGTATCCAGTACTTGCTTTTGTGTGATATAGTAATCAATAAACAGCGTTATTATTTGGTATGTTCTCAATCAGTTTAGTGGTATGTTTGAGCTGCTGCACACTGGTGCTTTACAGCATATCTTAAGTAGTCTCTTAGCTGCTCTACAATCATTTATGATATACTTCAGCCTGTTGTATTAAAATTATACAAGCTGTAACTAACCCTGTAAGTCCCCTAAAGGGGTGTATGACCACATAATAGCAAAGATATATACGATGAATATTCAAATTCCTAATTTTGAGACAGACAAAATAAAGTGCGACTGTTTGCCCCCATGATAAGGTCTCACTGCCCAAACACCATCAGATGGTATGTGAGCCCTTGAGAAGGCTCTGAATATGTGCCAATGGTTGCTGGTGAAATGTTCTGAGAGAGTGTATGGTGACACAGACAGGCATCATTACACACTTTCATGCTTCCATTCTCCCTCTATGAAATGTCACTCCGTATTCAGTGTCCTTTCGCTTTGCCCTGGCTGCGCTCTCTCCGTTCTACTGCACTTCAGTTTTTCACACTTTGCTCGGTCACTATCTTTTGCTCTCCATTTTACCCCCTGTATTTGTTTTCATCTGCCCGTCCTTTCATTTCCCACCTTCACTCTCACAATATCCTCACCTTGTCTTTCTTTGTCTCCCCTACATATCCCTCCCTCTCTTTTTGCTTTCCTCAATTCTACCCCAAATGATATCTGACGCAAATGACAGTTCAGGTCAGTTATTCAGACCTGTTTCAATGATCTACTTTTCAGTAAGCTTGTTAAAACTGGCAGAAGTTGAATGAGCACAGACTGCACTTTTGAATTGATGTCTTCAGGTGACACTTTATGGAGTTGGTCCACTAACACTGAAGTAGTGACTGACTGTGGGCTCACAGTATTTCTGTTTCATACAGTATATAACATCTAATTCAGTTTGATCTCAGAAAAGAGAATCAACCTGTGAATCAGATAATGGCCCCATATCCCCAAGTAAAATCCACAGCTGCCACTGTGTCCCAGCAGTTATTCTACTATTCACTGTCCATGGAACAGCCCTGGAATTTCACTCCAATCTGTCTCTGCTGCAACATTAGGAGAAACTTGTTCATAGTTATAAATTAAATATCTAGAATTCTGTACAGATACCTTTCATTCAACTATTCTGTTTTTTTCTCTCTCTCTTTTTGATTAACCCTTTAAGTCTGTCACACATTATTTAAGGAATCCTACTGTTTTGTGTTCTCTTGTAGTGTTCTCAAGTGGACCTTGACTTGGCCTCTGCCATAGTTGTAGTTGGAAATAATATAATGGAGAAGGGCAGGTTTGTGAAATTTGAAGGATTTTCTTACAACCTCTCTTTCTTCATCTTTCCAAGATATTAGAGAAGGAGATCTGAGAGTGTCAAAAAAACAAAAAACAAATGCACCCATGACATTATCCTATTCATCAGGGACGATTATTACAAGTCAGCAATGAGTTCCAAGGGATTTATGAATGACGTGGGATGAACCCAGTAGCAATGTCCCCTAAATAAACCCAAAACTGGTTGTGCATATATTTTGAAAACAAAAGAAACAGCAAGCAGAAGGACAATTTGAGAGGTTCTAAAACAGAAACAGCAGAGATTAGGAACATTTCTTACTTCAGATTTTTTTTTCACCTATTACCTCTTCAACCACTTTTGCACATTAACAGAATATTTTGTAGTGTCTGCCTGCAATAATTGCACTATCTTTATTTTTCTTTTGGAAATGGCCCTCATTTTCCTGTCTATTTTTTCTGTCATTTTACTGGGCTGTTATTGAAAATAAGGCTTCTTTTCTTGGCCCATCTGCCTGGAGAGAAGTTATAAATACACCATTACAGGGTAGACTGTCTAATTGTCATCCTCTTTCCTAACCCTTTGTTAGCATGGGGAAGGATTTAATGTTGTCTATGTGTGTATCAAGGTTCATTTCATTTGCCTTTCCTACCATACACATATGACATGCTTTGTGCTTAATAACAGTTTTAAATTAATCCTTTTTATGGACTGTACAAACCAATAGCTAATCCAACAGCTAGTCACATGTAAAATGTTGTAAATGTAAGGTTTTGGCAATTTCTATATGCTTAATATAATTGCATTGCGTAATATCCTGTACCAATTATTGGCTGTTTTAAAGATAAGGAACTGACATTACGACACTACACTTTATATTTTATTCACTAATAGAGCATTTGACATAATGTTATTTGCTCACATTAGGACTGGAACTAATAGTTGTTTTTGGTATTGATTACTTTTTAAATTGACTGTATATTTGGCAATTTTGCATGATAATTTATTCACAATAATATTTTATTAAAATGAGGCTTTCAACAATTTAAGTTTCAGCACATTTACATGTAATTTATTTGTTTTATTTATTTTCATTTTCATAATTTTCTCTCTAGTCTAAATTAGAAGAATTTAGACAGCACGGAGGAAAAACTGTACACACATCCATGTGTGTGTGTGTGTGTGTGTGTGTGTGTGTAGTCATAGATAGACAGATAAAATCGGAAGAAGCGGTGTCTCTATCTCGGTTCCACAAATGGTGAAGAAGCTGGCTTTTGATGAAAGGAAGAGATGAGACGAGAGAAAGGAAAGGGGAGGGTGGGAAAATAGCCAAAGCTCTGAGTAATGCCATAGTAAATTGTAATGTAAGACAGGTCAGTGAGAGAAAAAGCTAAAACACACTGCTCTATTGCAGCACTCAAGCTACCTAGCCCATCATTTATTGAGAGAGCACTGACACTGAGCAGAAAAATAGAGGGGATAGAGAAGGACATGGGAGGAAAAAAGAATCTGGAAGGGGAGGTGAGGGTTTATAGAACTGCGTGAAGGACCTATATATTTAGGCTCATTTATGTCTACGCCAACATGGCATTTGGTGTTGCCATATTGACTTCCAGTTAACTACACAACAAGTGACTATAATTAAGCAGTGGTTCACAAACCTACTGTAACACATTTCTTCATTTGATAATGATGTAGGTTAAATAACTGTCTTTAAAATGTGTATCTATTAGCATGTCTTGGTAAATGGTAATTAAACCTAATAGTTAATAGGTGGTGACTGAAAACATTAATAATGAGGAAGATAAGAATGGTGTTCATGGCAACATCGCCAACTGTGCTGATTATGTAGATTATGCAAATGAATGGTGCAGTGTGGGTAAACTCTACATCTCTCTCAAACTGCTTTCACTGCCTTCACCATCGTAAAGCTCCCAAATGCAGAGCTGCTGTGTAAGAGGCTAAAGAAACTGAGACATTCATACTATCTGACGTTAGGCACTAATCCAGTTATGCTGCATGTGATTTGTTTGGTTATTATTATGCAAATGATTCTGGCACTGCTTTGGCAGATCTTTATTACTTTGCTTCCTCCCTTTCTGTCATTCACAAATCTACACCAGGTGCAAACTGAGGCAATGTCAAGAGGAAATGGAAAAAAGTACACATGTTGTAAACATACGTACAGTCACACTCATTCAAACTCTCAACCGAAACTGTACCTCCACACCTGCTTTACCGTTTGTGCTTGAAACATTTCGAGCTAACTAGTCTCGAGGGAATAATGGAACACTAGAATCTTCCTGTATGAATGCAAAATAATTCAGCGAAACAATTTTTATTATCAAATTGAAAAATCTACCAGTGTGTCCTCCTGACATTACTGATCTGCCTGATTATATTCAAGAAACCAACACTTATAAATTACAAGAGAACAAGTACAAAGAACCACAATATATTGGCCAAATTGGAAGTATTTTATCCTCAATAGCGAAGCTGAAAAAGATAACTTGCTTTTCTTCATCTGATTTTCATTGTGCTCTTGCATAAACTATGGGGAGAAAAGAAACACAATCTTGGCATAAAAGCTGCAGTGTGATGGGCTCAGACATCAATGAAGTAAACATGCGCCCAGCATACCTCTCTTTGAGCCTTCATGTCTTTGTCATAAAAGAATTTTGATAAAACAAAACACAGTAAAAGTGAAATAAGCTGTTGAAAAAATATCCTATAGAAATACAAACTGCCTGTCTTTCTTTAAGAGAGAGAAATTGGGGAATCTTTTTTACTGAATTGAACACACTTTATGGAAAGTGCACCCAGCAGCCATTAGAGAAGCTATACTCCACAATGGATTTACTTAGGATAGACATCTTAGATTGTTTTTCAAGTTGAGTGTCACCTGTATAAAACCTTGAAACATTTTAGCAGTCAAAGGCCTTTCAGCCAACTGTAATACTCAAACCACATACTCTTCTAAAGATGACAATCACAACAAGCATATTTTTAAAGAAAGACATGTAATCAAGTGTTGGCTGTAAAGCACAGCAGTTGCAGTATTTTGTGCTGTTTCCATGGCGGCTGCAGTTGGAATGAATAGGATTTCAATTTTCACAGCTGGACAATGGATTTCTTCAGTATGATCAAATCTCTGACTTGTCCTTCACTTGATAGATCTGCACCAACCTCTTGTCACTGTTGCCCCAGAGATGTTTTAAAGGCTATTCACAATGACGTGATGTTACGAAGGAGGGTAATAATAAGAAGCAAGAGAGAGGGAGAAGACAAATGTATTCTTCTTCTATAATGGAGTAGACCTTGGCATTATGGTAATGACATTTCCTCTCCTCTCAGTATAAAAGAAGGACAGGAAAACCCTCAGGATGTAACAATGTATGTATACCGTCAGAGGAAGAATAGATTATGGTCTACGTCCGCTCTGACAAAGGTTCTCTTTGAATACCTGTAAGTGAAAATGTTACTGTACTGGTGACAATGTACCCAAGAGAACAGGGGATGGGCATTTGCAGCAATGTGCTGCACATGACGAGTAACTTAACCAGTGCTGCCTTCTAGCCCCTTCAAGGCCAAACGCTGGAATGAATGAATGAACAAATGAATCAAGGCCATGGAAACCAGGTTTCCAAGAGGTTAGAGCCATGTTCTTTCTATCTTAGAATGTGTTCACTATCACCATTTTTACCAAATATATCCCATACTGCAGTGTCCTTGTGGAAGTCACAGAATCCTACAGCGCTGCTTTACTGTTCCTCATCTTGATCTCTTATAGAGAAGGATAGCACAATATAAATCCTTCTTATTGAGAGGGTAGCAGGCAACAATGATTTATGTAATATGACATTACCATTGCAATTAAATATAATAAGGAGACAAAAGAGGTTGAAGCTGCTGATGGACACCAGCAGGGGGTCGCTATCAGTCTAAAGAGGGAGGCTCAACTGGCACAGGAGACTCCTGAATTAGCAGAGCAGAAACCAGCGGGACAGAAGGACTCCTGCTTTTGTGGTCCCAGAAGCAAAAGTTCAGGTGTGGGAGGAGTTTCGAAAGGCCTAAAGCTGTGAAGGAGAAATCCGTCCTCAGATCCCCTGTGAATCTGTGCCTGCTGCATCTAAGGAATGCAGAGTATCCAGTTGATGACCTCAGAAATGGGGGTGCATTACTGCGCCAATTAAAAGAGATCCTGTTCATTAGTGAGGGTCATATGAACAAAGCGATCAGTGACACCAGCAGTTGAAGTGAAATTGTGGTTAAAATGAGGCTGGTGAAGATCTTAACAATCTTGGCAACTCATTCACATTTCACCCCTCACCACTGAGCATGAGCTTGGCATACTTAGCAAAATGTGATATTGCAGATCAGGTTGCCAAAATCAGTTTCCTTCACAGGGTGCCTAGCCCCATCCTTACTGACAGGGTAGAGTAGAACCACTAGTCTATTGCGTTGACAGAAGCCAGTGTGTGTGGGTTTTTATGGTTTACAGTCAGTTTGGAAGTTGTGTGTTGCTACTACCATGTAAACACAAAATGTGATGGAGATGTCATTGATCAAAACATGCCCACCTCCAGGGGAAGGAGGAGGTCAGACATCTCTAAGGATCCTAATATCTGAAGTGTTAACCAATTCTGTCTGGAGATAAATAGCTAGTGAAGAGAAAAATATAAACTTCTGGAAACCTAACATATCTCTGTGACAAAATGAGTACACTTACTTGGTGAGCCTGGGTTATAGATGTATATAGTAAACTGCTTTTGACCAAAGCACTCAGCTCGCAGGAACTCGACTGAAGTCGTTTACTGGCTCTAGAATCGGCAGGTCCTTGAGCAGGTAGGTTGTAGTGATGCATATTATAACCGCAGGCATACAGCACCTCTACAATGGTGTTACTGTATGTATTTTTGCATAAATGTGCCTCAAAATATATCCACTTGATGCTTTTTCTCTCTCCGGGGAATCTATGTTGTACAGTTTGCAGAGGTAGATTTCACAAAATACTGTTTATAGTAATCCACCTGTTTGACAGGATTTGCTCTTGGGTCAATCTGTGTGGTGCCACACAATAGTTAGTATTAATACAGTAAATAGAAAAATCCATAGATCAAACAGAACAATATAGCAGGAGCTAAGATCATCATGGCCACCCACTAAACATCAAACATATAAAGTGACTATTGGTCTCTTTTTGCTGTGTACTGAAGTAATTTCATTCAAAACTTCATCTTTGCAACAGGCATATTATATTTGCACATACTGTATATTATATATAGTGCATCTAGTATTTGTTCTGTAGGTTTCATCTGCACTCTCCTTTACGTCTCTTTATTATTATTCTGTTCAATTTCCTGACTCTTTTTTTTCTACTGTAGTGCTGAGACTGTGCACTGTTTGTACTGGATTAAGGTTAAGTTCACAAAAGCAAAGAACAGATATGCATTACCTTTTTTCATGGGGACTGCGTAATTGATTTACAGAGATCAGTTTCCATTACATTTACTAAGACTGCATGGTGCATGGTGGGTCATGATAATAAGCCTAAATTAGTAAATTAGTAGTATAACTGCTGCAAAAGTTATACTGCAAAAAATCCAAACCAGCATTATTACCATGGATATAAGACATTTGAAAGGTTATGGAAAAAGAAAAGGAATATCTAACAATCTGCACCTATTCAGTAGTAAGTAAGTTTTAATGTCTGCCCCATTATGATAATTAATCAGCTGTCAGAAATTATTTTTGTACAATGGTGAACACTTATCATCCTTCAGCCTTTCACATTTGTGCGGCTGACAAACGTATAATTGAAATCCAGAAAGCATTCAGCTTCCTGCACGATTAGAATTAGTGTTGTACCTGGTCTGCTATGATGCATGAAGAGGTTTTGGTATTGTGACAGGATTAGGGACTAGCTTAGCTTACTTTGACAGACACTGATATTAACCAGGAAGGAGAAGAAAGAAATGCTTTGGGGTGATCAAATGGCTTATCTCAATTTTACTGCTGGCAAGAGCAGCGCTCGTTAAAATGTGTGTACCTGTTTGTCTTTCTCTCCTCCTCTCTCTCCCTCCCTTGCCAAACCTCTCCTCCATAGTGTGTTTCAATTTGTTCTGCTTTTGTTGAAAAATGGAACATACTCAATGTCATCTCTTTACAATTCTGCACAAGTATGCCTCATTAGCAAGCATCTTCAAAAGGAAGGGACAGGCACTGTCTGAATATTGTACACCAAATTATTCCTCCTCCTCCTCCTCCTCCTCCTCCCTGCATTTCCTCAACCTGAAAACCCTTTATATTTATTCTACTGTTGTTATTCCTCATTTCATGTCATTGTCTAAGTTTTGTTTAATGATTTAATACTGACAATATTTTTGACATTGTCATGCTCTTGGCATAGTAAAGCAGGGTATTCCCCTCGGGGCAATGAATGTTTGTGTTTACTTTCTTGTCCACAAGACCGACACTGTTTACTTCAACTTCAGCTTTACAAGGAAAATGCAAGATGCAAACAGAGCAGCACTGCAACGTCAGACAGTCACTAAAATATGCAGACTTCTGTTTTGTTTGCTTGACTAACTTTGATCATTTATTGGTCCAGCTCCAATCTGCATGTTACAGTTGTAGCCTAACAGAGATCAATCAGTAATTTCAAAGATAAATAATTGTTCCCAAAAAAATAGAAAGAGAGATTTTAATTTGTGTTGACATTATAAGTTCAGTACTGCATATGTTGATATGTTAATAATGCAGTGACTAGCATGACTCTTGCATTTGTTCGTTGTGTGATGCTATCATGGGACCATCCACTAATAAAAAATGTTACAGGACACATCTTATTGGCTTTAGTCAGAGGACATTCACTAATTACCTCAAGTGTCTTTGGTTTAGGGTGCTGTTTACTAATGCATAAATGATCAATATATCAGTGTTAAATTAACTGTAATACCTTGGCATACTTAGCATAAACAAATGGAGACAAGCCTCTAGCTTCTGTCCAGCTCAAGTGGTATTACTGGGTGAGTGCTCGTTAAAATGAAGACATATCATATAAACCCCAATGCTTCTCGTCACAAAGACGATGCTGCTAATTATTTCTGCTATCTTCCCCAGAGGAGGCTGCTTGTCTTCTGGATAATGGTCTTGTTTATTTTTGGTAATTATAGTGAAGACTCAAAACATACATGGTAATTACTCATTTTAAAATGCAGCAACACCTGGCAACAATAAAGCCTGTTTTGGTACCGACAAATATTTGTATCAGACTCTAGTTTAGAGTTGAAACATTTCACGTCACAAATGTGAAATGAATGAGACCAGTGCCCTGTCAGGTCAATGTAGCAAAATATCAAAAAGCACTACTGAAACAGGCAAAGCAACCCTGACAATATGAAACATCAAACAGCATGGTGTTTGACACTTTGCTGCAGAGATTGAGGGGATGTGTTTGATGAAGAAAATCCCTTTGACACCTTTGAATTTATTCAGTGATAATTAACAACTTTTTTAAACTGGAGCTGAAGTAGTGGCTGGAGAGGGGTGTTGTTAATGGATCCCTATTGGTTGACATCTCAGACAGTCATATGATCCCTAAAATTAGAAAACTAAAAAAAAAATAACTGCAGCTGAGACATGACAGATACAGCGAACTGTATCAATTCATTCCTTTGCTTCCTTTGCATCTGGTAAAGGCCACGACGAGTCAACAGCCTATAATATTATAAAACAAGTGTATTTTTTCTGGAATATGCCAATCCATTTTGTTCAGCATGCTTATTGCGAGCTTTAGGAAAGCTGTTTTGTGACAAATTGAACAGGTAAGAAGCTCCACTCTTACTGCCCTGTAAGTAACAACGGCCCACAAAAATTTGTTCTGACCAAAGTGAGAACAAGTTGACCCGGACAAGCAGTCCTAGTTTGATAATGATGTCCTCTCTCCCTACACTCTTTTTTTAGCATAACACTGAACAATAGTTTAGCCAGCTAAGAGTAAGGCCAGAGTCAGATATGCTGGTCATAATGTGTATAATATAGCACAACTTCCTGGGTGAAAAATTCTCCACTCGCTGGTTGGTGCCAAATATCATATTCAGCTCATCATGCTTCATGGGATTACAAAAGGATTTTTCTGTATTATCATTTCTTTATCATCATATTGTAAAGCTTTTCTGGCATATTTGATAAAGACCCTTGTAAACCGTGTTGCACTGTACATTTGACAAGGCTGTTTCAGGGCAAGAATATGGTAATAACTTGCGATTGCTGTGTTCTGCAGGTTGTCAACAGGAATGACAGAGCCACACTTGCTATATGGTGTATGTTTAACATGTCTTCTTCTGAGACTTGCATTCTCTATACAAAACTGGATCCAGTCAGTGCTTTCCTGCGTGTGTTGTTCCCTCACCATACTTTAGCTGACAAAGAAGGATGCCTTGAAGATTTTTTGCCTGTCCAAAAACAAAGAGACAGAAGACAGAGAGCACAAAACCTATTTTCCCCATTTTCTCTGGGCAATTACACAGATAAAGCTTGGAAAATTGGGTTTTTTCTTTGAAATGCAGGCAGAAGTGCTGTTAAAAGAAAAAAAAAGATTCTGAGAAATGGCCTATTGTTACTATTTCTTCTGTGTTTCATTTACAAAGCTTTGTGTATGACTGCTGAACAGCCAGAAAAGCATACATAGCCTACTCTGTGTGTGTCTGTAGGCACGTCAGAACAATTTAGTATATGTTTATGTATTTGTGTTTATGTCTGGTGCTTTGTTCTCATGTTCATGGCACTAGTGTTTGAGCTGGGGAATGGTCACATCAGAACTGCAGAGCAAGGTTTGAATGTCCAATTAGACGAGGGAATTGAGGATAGAGACGTCTTCTCCCCACTGATGTCCTCTGAAGCAAGATTTACAACTATTATTCTGCCCACTAGCACTGAGCTGCCTCAGCCTCCATCCCCTGCAGGGAAGAGTTGTTCGGATACAAAAAAGGACCCCTGAAAATGAAGTTTTGAAAAAACAGCTCACAAATTAATAACGCAGATGGAGGGTTACTCCCCAGCCATGTATACTGCACTGTGATTGGGCACTGAAAACGGCTGTAATACTGAATATGCAAATTAAACCATTGTTGTTGCTTGGCTCTGTGGTGAGCAGCTGAGGGATCTTGTCAGTGCATGCTTGGTTGGTGGTGGTTTATAAGAAGGAGGTACAAATTTCTATTAATCACTCAAGCTGAGTGAGGGAATGCTAACACCAGTTGTATTGCTTGGAGAACAGTGCCCAAATAATAGGAAGACAGATTGTGTTTACATTTTGATAACTATAGTGACAGCTGAGGGTGTGTATCTTTTCTGCTTGGGGTTTGGATATAAAAACACTTCTGCTTGATTAGAAAGGACAAAGTGCAACATGACTGCATATGGTGGGAAAGTTTGAAGACGGGTATGATGTGGGATAATGGTTCCTGCTAAGACTCAAAACAACTTGGGTCCAACACCTGCAGGATAGCAGCACACTTCCTTAAAAACCTCATTGCCTCTCTTTTAATGATTCCCCTGTCTAATCTCAGAGTTGATTGACAGCAGTCCTTGCCACAGCCTAGACAGAAGCAATCAATCAAAAACAAAACCCTCCTAATTACAGACATCAATTACTTCACTTTACTGTAGGCAATCGCCCGAGTAGATATGCTGCAAAGAGTGCACTGATGCACAGGAGACTGGTTTTATCTATCAATCACACGCAGTGTGTAATGAATGCATATTATGCTGCAGCTTGCTATACTCAAAAACCTCGAAAGCAGGCATTCATTATATCTAGTAATTACTGATGCCTCTATTGACATCACAGCCTTGTGAGCAAACAAAGCATATATGACAATAACATAATTAGCCACGTACATGATACACTTTATTTGCATTTCATCGTGGAATTTAGAGAGACGTGGCTGCTAATTACATGTCTGGTAATACACTCTTCATTCCCTGTGCCTATGGCTTATGAAAGCATCTTCTTTGCTCAGTACCCTTGTCTGTAACCCCACGTAGGGACACTGGCATCGTGCCATTCCACTGCACGCCCCCCCCCTTTTATGATTATCCTTTTTTAATTGCACTACGCATCCCCCAAAGGACAAAACTGAAAAAAAGAGCTATCAATAAATCATGTCATCCAAAAAAAAAAAAAAAAAAAAGGCTTGGGGCGCCTTTTGATCTTTTGACTCCTGACTGCCTTCGGTGGCCCCGAGGGCACACCCTGACTTCTGATGTGTCTTACACAACAAGCAGTACCCTCAAGAACACTCCAAACTGTGGGATACGACACAGGCTAAACCAAAGTGAATCATCTAGAGTTAATCTTAATATTAGTCCAGGCAGGCACTTGAAAGAGTTCAGCACTGGTGATGCTTCCCTCTATGCTGTTGTCCACTGTCAACATCCTAGTATGTTTCTTCCATGTAAGCATCACTTTTTCATTCTTTTTGATTCTCTACTTTTATTTCCATAATGTCAGTCTTTTGCTCCACAAGCAACCATTCTCAAACATCCAGCTAACACAACAGCAAACCTGGCTTCTGAGGTCTGAAGCCTACAATTATCTGAGCCTCCAGTTCCAGTCTCCCAGCAGACCACATATACCTATTCATACTTAAGTGCCTTGTAACCATGGCTGTTATTTCAAGATGATACACTAGGGAAACATATTTTAAAGTAAAAAAAAAAAAAAAGTAAAAGGTGTCACCATTGAAAGATAGTCACTGGTATTGTTGGTGAAAGTCAAGTGTGCCCAATGTGACACTTTTTCCCCATTCAGACAGGCAGCTCAGTGGGAACAAGTGAGTGAAAATAAAAAATGGAGCAAAGCACAGAAGGATGAAGTGATAAGCTGTTATTGTTTTTGGTATGATTTTTTTTTTTCTTTTTTCACCTTGGTCAGTGTTGTTGGATTTGGGTCATATCGGGATTCCAATTGGTGAAGGATATTACTTTGTTATTGCCCTGTTCCTGTAAAGCTAACATCTGCTGAAAGAGAGGGTATCATCTTTCAAGGTGAAGAGGATGGGCTAGCACAGATGCTGCCAGGCTTCTGTTAAGTTTTATTTCACCCCCTGTCCACTCTTGTTTGGCAAGCACATTTACACTTGGCAGCATCATTTAGTTTTCTCTGTTTATCCTGGGCTCTTGCACTGAAACGTCCAAAATTTCAGCCAACATAAAAAAAAAGGAAAAAAAAGCAAAGCAAAACAAACAAAAAAACGGTGTACATGGTCAAGCAAGCACATGCAAAATCTAGTAAGTCTTGGATATTCTGAGTCATTTCAGTGAAGTATACATAGAGAAACATGACTAACAAAAATATCCAGGTAGAATTGAATTATAATCTTTTGTTATGACAACAATATCTTTGTCAATGATTTAGTTCTCAAGATGTCTTTTAGAAACATTCCTCTACAAAACATAAGAACTCCTCACTGACTAAGAAAACCAGTGGATGCACCTATTCTAAAAGCCACAGTCATCCTAAAAGTGGTTCTAATTTAGATGGATTTGAGCTGGCATGTGTTCATGGCCACGTTCCAACAACACTTAAGGGACAGACCAAGGATGACACTGAAATAGTTATTCCCTGTCAGTGGTAATTTTTTTTTTCTGGAAGAATCTATCAGAGAGTGCTTGACGGCCTGCTGTTACCTTTGAGGTCCAGGTTGCGGGCTCCATTGGAGTGCTGAGTAACGGTGCGTGAGTCGATCTTGAGTGTATGTACGTTGTTGGCGTCCCGGGAGACCACCACGTTGTGCCACTGGTTGTCGTTGAGTGGCTTGTCCGAGTTGCCCTTCATCAGCGACGGCCCATTGCCGAGATCAAAGACGTAGTGGACATACCTGCAGAGAAAGATATCAGAGCAAGAATTATGTCAGTGTGTGTTCGTGCGGCCATTATTATAACTATAATGCTGCAGCTGTTCTTGAAGGAAAGAAAATCAAAGTGAATCAAAGTGGCGTATCAGTCAGAACACTTTTGTTAGGAAATAGGGACAATCATAGCAGTGGTGACTTGACTTCACTTTAGAATTCAAACTGTTTCGGTTTTCTTTGAATGACAGACACTAATGACAGGTCACAGTCAACAACACTCCACCTCCAATGATGAAGTGATTGGATTGGATGGCATTCCACTCTCCTACTTTGTCCCTAATGTCTCTTCATGTTCTCTGTCTGAGAACATATTTTCAAAGAAAAAAAAATAATATCACACGAGGGCTGGGAGTTCTCTTCTGTCTACTCACTGATTTGACATGTAAATATAGAAGCCTGCTTTTGTCTAAAAGCTCCCGTTTACCCAAAGGCAGACGGGGTGGCACAGTTCCCTCCTTCAGACAAATATGTGTCTTTTGTGTTTCAGGTTAAGGCTATTGTAGCTGTTTCATTCAAGGTATGTGTTGTTTTGGTTTTTCTACCTCGATTCCTTTATGTAGCCTCTTGTCTTTGTGTGACAGAAGCAGCTCAGGCTTTTGTTGTTGTAACAGTGCTGAATATAGAGCACAAGAGGAAGAGAGATACACAAGCAAAAGCCTCTTTTTGATACTCTAATTATGAATACAGCTTTTCGGGTGATCACAATTCACACTTTGAACCAGTTTATTTTGGTTTGTGCTAGCTTCTCCAAGCTTTGATCGAAAATTCACCAAACACTTCTCAGTATTGGCAGTCAAAGAAATGCTTTGTGCTCACAATTATGCGTTAGCAGTTACGTCAATGGGTCTGAAAATAAGTACCAAAGTTTTCAAGCAAAACGGATTTTCTCCACTTTCCCAGCAAATAACCACCAGCATTATCTGCAGTTAGATTATGATCACTCGCCAACATACACTAAAGTCACTTTCATCCAGCCAACCCTGATTCATAGCAGCATTAAATGACTCACTGATCTGAGTTATCTTTGAAAAAAAGAAACCATGTTTCCATTTCTATTTCATTTTGTTTCTAAGAACATGTGAGTTTAAATAATAGTTTGTGACTCCTTCCTTGATTTGTGTGATGATCAGTTGACAATTGACCTCACTTTGTTTCCTCACTGCAGACTACTCACTGTTCACATTGGCTTTCATGTTTTTTTGACAATAGCAGAATGGAAGAGAATTAAAGAGCTGAGATATAATTCAGAAATGTATTTATTATTGTCAAAAACAAAGAGGCATTAGGGAAAGTAAGAGCTTTTCTTTTGTGACAGAAGAGAAACATAAAATGCTACATTTTAACTTATCTTGTCATCGCTTAGATGACATCGCAGAGGACTCACCCCTTCACCAGCTCCACAACAATAAAGTCGCTCCCGTCTCCAGAGTTGAAGAGCATCAGGCCATCAGGCGTGGTGGTTTTGAACTGAAAGAACAGGTGCATGGAGGCGTAAGCTTGTAACGTAGCTAATGCTAAATAGCTGCCTTTCGTTCGAAACGTCACCGGATCTGCAATGATGTGGCGCATGCCGAAGCGGGCATTCAGTTCACAGTACGAGATGTCTCCATTTTTGCACTGGTCTAGATAGGGCAGCCCGTTGAAGGTCAGGCCCTGGAGATGGCCAATGAAGTTTGAGGGCACCACAGATATAAAGCGCCGTTCAGTCATGATGCCGGTCTCAATGTTGTGGAACTCGAGACGTGTGTGGGCACCAGTCATCTGGCCTGAAGTGGTGAAAAAGACAGAAAAAAACAGCAATGTAATACATTCATTGCATTCCTCTCCATTAGGCAATATAAAGCATCCTGGGGAAATGTTAAGGAGAATGTCACATTATTAAATCATAAAAGATTTTAAACATTCTAAGATGACAAATTTAATACATTTTAAAACGCACTAGGTTAAACTTTTAGACTTTTATACCTTCTGTGGAAATCTGATGTCAAACTCAATATAATCATGGAAAAGTTATGGCAATCTTAAAATGCATTTGTAATGAATTTAACTATAAAGCATTGCTCATCAAACTCTAGTTTACGGTATCTACTATTAGTAATTTAATGATAAGAGCACATTATATAGTTTTAGCATATCTTTATTACACCTATTACATTTTAAAATTGATTATATTTGCTTGGCAAAACAGTGGGTGTACGGTATATGGTTCTATTGTATAGCCTGGGTATAGCCTGCTGTGAAGACAATTAAGCATAATATTGCAGAAAATCTCTTGTTACTGCTCTGCACGCCACAATTTATATTGTGTTTACTGGGAGATGTGGAGTAATGAGCTTGGCAAGATGCCGATTATAATGCCTCCAATGCTGAAGCCTGACGAGCCCTGCAAGGACTCCCTGGGCGCTTCCTCACTTTCTTTCCCAGGAACCAGTTTGTGAACCAGTCAGAACTTCACAGGGTCATTCTTTCTTGGCCCCGGCGTGCCCACACTCTTTCCTTTATGTAGCGTACACCTTTTTCTCACCTCTTCCTCATCCCTATGCCCTTCCATCCTCTCGCCTGAGGCCATAATACTGTGAGTGCCCGTGACTCCACCTCATCTCTTGACCTTTTCATCCTTTTCTTGCTATTTTCTTAGTAGTTGGCAGAACCTGTACCTCTGTATTTTGTGCATACTGTAGGTGCTCACCCACAGTCAGTACATGCTTATAAAACATATTCCTCTTTCATTTCTCTTGCACACTCAGTTTAAATTACATATTTCATCCTTTCTGCTATTTATATACAAGTATGGCCATGCAGGAGTTGCAACTAGCATGTTCACCATTTCCAGTCTTTCACATGAGTCATACTGCGAGTCAATGTGGGTAAGCTCGTGACCACAGTTGGGTATTAACTTTTACCCTCCAAATTACTTATATTTCTGCAATATTATGACATTTGCCAGACATTTTTAGCTCTGCTACCACTCTCCATGAATTTCAGCTTAATAATAAATTAATGAACCATATGCCACCCCCATGTCTGATTCATAATCATAATTAGTCACCTTCCATTTTCAAATTAGTCATTTTAATGACAAATGGCAAAACAGTTGACTTACTGTGGGATAATGCATGTAGATTTGTGAATACATCCTCACACTGGGGTCTCATTTGCTGCCTCTGACCCCAAATGAACCCCTCTATGTACTAAACACAACTAACCTTCCACTGTGACATTATCCACAGACAGCTGCAGGCTCTTGCCTCTTCGCACCACCTTCACAGTGTGCCACTCATTGTCGTTCAGCTTCTGCCCCGCGAACAGCGTCTCAGGTCCTTTGCCTGTAGTAGGGGGGGAATTCAAATCACAAACAGAGCAGCAGGAATTGCTGTGTGCGCCTACTCACGCACGCACGCACGCACACATACACACACAAACACAGAGTCCATACACAGTAGGTGACAGTGCTAGTGGAGAAAACCTGCATGTTTGCAAAACACATTTACACTATGGATTCTCCCAGAATACTGGAAATGAAAGAAATCAAATATCCGGCCTGACAGACTGTAAAATCGAATGTCTCAAAAGCTCACAGTGTTGCAGCAGGATGTCATCAAAGACAGTAGGACAAATAAGTCGTAACCAGCTGAGAGAGTAGATTAGAACAGGCAGCCAACAATGACTGGGGATGCAGTGTTACAAACATTATATGTTCTGCTTTCACAGAGCATTTCATGTCTCAGTTTAGCACATAAAGGACTCTCTTCATGGGTGAGACCAGAAGGTTTAACTGCTGATCCTCCAAACTGCTCTGCTCTCCTCCCTAATTCCCCCTTCCAATTCTCTAGTCCCAGTTCACCTCTCTGCTGCTCACCTCCCTTGTGGTTGTTTCGCCTCTGCCACTGAAGGAGACAGTTTGATGCAACACCATACAGGGTTGCAGAAATGCTTATTAGAGCCATATTTACATCAGTGTCTTTTCAAAGTGGGGAGCAGCCTATTTATATCCTGCCAATGACAGAGCCTTATTACATCAACATTAGAACAAATTGTTGGCGTGAGGGAGTGACAGCGGGAGAAACAGTGTGGATTTTGATTAAGACAGCAGTCATGAATCCCTCTTTTAACGTACCATGATGAGTTGATGTGATTCATGGCTAAAATCAAGGCATTGGCTGGTGCTAGTTTAAGGATTCAAATTGACGTGCATGAGGGGGAAATTGTGGGATATGACAATCAAAAGAATATCATCCCTCACATGGACTCAAAGGATGAACTGAAGGCTCACCAGTAGTGGGCATGCACAGTGTCATGGCACCAAGGTGAAGATAATCAGTGATAAGAGGGAGGAAAGAGGATTCTGTAAACAACAATATAATGAGGGCAGACTTCCACCTCGCTGGCAGCAGGGCAGACTGAAATAGCAGAATGCCGGAGGAGACCAGTCACTTCCATTAAGCCACCTTGTGTACTCTCTACGCTTTTAGGCAGCTCGAGAGTGGAGCAAGGGCCATCGTGACTGGTAAATAATAAAAAAAAAACGATGACATCAAAAGACACCAGCTTTCTTAGACCATTACCACTGATGATTTGTTTACTACAGATCTAATATTAGAAATCTCACAACCTAAACTTCCAGCGACAATGGCTCTTTTTCCGACTGGCTGGCAGGAGCATGAGTTTATTATAACAGGTGCCTGAGTCGATGATATAGCACAGCCTGGCGATATATGATTGTCCCTTTCCCAGTTGTGTGTGAAATTATTTAGTCTAGAGGAAAAAAAGGTCCCATCAATTGATGGCCCAGCCTGGTAAGAACACACACATGGCCCACTGGAGAATTGTTTTCCCATTTACTCTTGTTACTTTTTTATTATATAGTTTTTTTTCATGGGCTTTTTGTCTTCAGCCACATGAAATTGGATAGAGAGACTTTTGATCACACCATGTGTGAAGTAAATATAAAGCAAAAAAGGCTACTATACTGCTGCATCGAGAGTAAAGAGTGGATGGAAGTTGCCAGCAGAGAAGTTCTTACAAAGACAGATAGGAGGTCAGGGAAGAAATATGAAAACGGATGAAGATGGCTAAAAAAAAAAAAAAAAAGAAAAAAGAGAGAGTAAAAAGAATCCAAGAAAAGAACTAAAAACTCAGAAACAGCAGCAGCAGAGTCGGCTGGCTGGCTGATGTAAGATCGTAAAAGTTAGAAGAGTCTAGTGGAGCACAAATGAATGGGAATGGCTGCCCTTTAGAATAGGGTCCATGTAATATTTATTTGGCTTGGCTGCTGCAGGCCGCAGGAGAGCAAGGGCCACTGTTGCACACATAGCAAGAGCCATTTGGCCATAATACTACTAACAATGGGGGGCAAAAGATATATATGCTGCTCTGGTCGGGCTTGCCAAGCAACAAAAAGCTGTGAACAGAAGGTGGTAAAAGTCCAGCGGGGGACCTATTAGGTTGTAAGGGCAAAATGCGTCGCACAGTAACAACACTTGAGGAGAAGCACAGGAAAGTTTGGGATGCAAGTCTACTGTCACACACACTAGTCTCCGGGGTGGGTTGAAGGGATCAGTGGCTGAAGAATAGCTTGCTGAAAGTATGGCTCTAAAATTAAAACTTTAACTTACAGAATTTGAAATACAGCATTTTGTGCATTGGCTTCATGCCCAGATCATAATGCCTTCAGTATTACTCGAGAACACTGACTGCCTCAAAACCACATATTGATGAAGCACATGGTGTTTGGCTTGGGGCAGAGTATTGCTGACAGTGAAATGAAGCACTTCACTGCCCAGGTAACACTGCAAACAAGAAAGCTGAGTGCTAGCTGTCCAGGGTTAAATGAGCCGCTAAGCCTTTAATGCAGCCACTGGCAGAGAGAGAAGTACTCATTGCTCGAAAAACAAAGGGGGACGCAGTGCTCATTAATAAAAGAGCTGGCGATTAATAAAAATGCAATTAATTCTCATCCTGCCACTTGTGCCCTCTCACTTTGTCTTGGAGATCAGCAGGGTAAAAGGCTGTGATCACATAAACAGAAGCTTCCTCTCCCTTCATCTTCCCATCTCTTTTGTTCCCATCTCCTTCTCAGCCCGTCACTTTTCCTTACACCTCCTAAATGTGCCGCATGGGAGCCGAAGAGGTGTCAGAGAGATTTCTTAACTAGTGTAAAAATAGCCAGGACTGTGGATTATTTTCATTGACTGTGTCAGCACACCATAAATGAGAGGTGTGATGTTTGCAGGCTGTTGCATAATTACCAGCCATCCATCATTGGTTGCTGTGTTCTCTCTGTAAACAACCTTGATTAATGCAATCGGATCAATGGAACACAAGCTGTCAGCTAATGGCTGCAGGTTGTTGCCATCAGTCTCTATTCAGGCTGTGTGGTTGCTGTTGCAGCAGCGAGTACTTGGACACAGTTGTATAATTATTATGTCTAAACCCTAATCAAAACAACTTCAGAGAGTGAAGTTGATCATCAGTCTGCAGTAGGCAATGATGGCGACATTTCTATCAAGACAATCAGGAAATGAAAGATGAGAAATGTTTGTTTTCTCTGACTGTGTAGAAGTGGTACTGAGATCAAGATGTCTCTCAGACCACTGATGAAAATGTGTGTAAAAGTCTGAGGTACTTAAAACAGAAGGATCATCTGACAAACTGAATGTTTCCAAGTGAAATGAATTATCTCCCTCCTGTTCATGCTCATCGCAAAAACCTCAACATGAACTGAAAATGACAAATTACCACCGTGAGGCGTGCTTCATTTTGTTTCTGTTGCATTCTGCATGAAACCAGAGCATTGTGTGGTCCAGCTAACATCCCAGTTGTCACTCGGAATCATCCTCGACTGATGCTGGCCTCACAGCAAACCCAGCGAGCTTTACCGACATGGTTGTTAAGCTAACGAGTGTGCCCAAGTCTGATGCTGGCCAGAGGGCCTCGAAGCTAGCCAAAGAGGAACGATCACTGCTAGCCACTGAAATGGCCATAACAACAGCGCCACGGCATGATGGGACCACAGGCAGTCCTTGGTGAATCCGCTGCTGGTGCAACAGTAGATGTCAACAGAACCAACCATGAGTAATGTAGCCATCCATGAGGGCAAGCCATTGAAACAAGCCATTTGTCAGGGTCATTCAAGCATATGTAGTTAGAGCGTTTTGGTTGTAGGGGTCAGGGCTAACTGGAGGATGTGTCGGCAAGTCAGCGGGTCGTGGTTTGCTTAGAGGGACTGAATGTGATAATGTGTCAGAGTGAACAAGAATATTTAGACAACAATCCACTCAGTTACACTGATGCCCAGACTGAGCTGTTGAGATAAAAACAACTACGTTGAAATGCCACTGAGATAACAATGCATTTATGCTTATTAAACCTCACTGTAGCACTGGTCTCTGATCAGACATCACAGAACTATATAATTGTAACACTGAATAGAAAAAGATCCTGTACTATAGAACAATGCTGTGCCCTGAATATGCCACACTGCCTTTTTTCATTTCAGCACTGACTCAACTAAACAGGGGAACCTGAGCTTCTATGTTAGTCGAATTCCATAACAGTAGATTGCCTTTTACAACAGCGTCATATTCTCTTTTACGAGGTCTGACAGAAGCTGCCATCCTCAAGTATGGGATACAGTTGTGAATGCCAGTTCAAGCTCTGTGATTCAAATTCTCTGGAAGAGAACATAATTATGAGCAGCTAGCACTCTGGCCTTTTGAGGTCACAAGTTTTTACCGCGAAGCCACATGCATTCATGCATTCACGCACGCAAACTTGCAAGCACCCTTGAGAGAAAAGAAAATATAACAGTGGACTGCAGTCCAATTATAATGGGCTCAAGAAAGATCCACACTCAGTGCCAATGTTTCATTCTCGGCTCAGCAGCCCCACTCGGAGGAAAGACAGAGGACACTGATACTGAGTGTCGTTGAAAACAGGGTGCAAGAGTAGGAGAGAACAAAAAAAAAAACGCAGGGAAGAAGGTGGATAGCAGATGATTGAAATAGATTTTTCATTCAGAGCAGCGAGGAGGATAAAAACACAACCACACACCAAATGCTGACCAGGGGGAATTCTAATGCCTGGCTTCTTTGTGGATTCATATGGAAAAGAGGGGGCTAGAAAAAAAAAAAAAAAAAAAGAAGTCTCCATAAAATTCCTGCTTAGCAAGACAGACAGACTCTGTAAGCAAAGTGGGAATATGTGTATGTGCAGTATGTGCGTAGGACTTACTTATGTTCATGATTAGCATTTCACTACCAGGTGATAGACCTCCGGCAACCCCCCTGTTGTGCACCCATCTGGGAAAGCACGTGAACACACTGCACTGTACACACTCACACGGAGGAATGCACATACTGGTGCAGGTGCATACAACTTTGGATAAACTGTATGTAGAGAGGATAAACGCTATATTCTCTAAAAGGAAAATGACAGTAAATAATGTGCAGGAATGTGATTGTATGTGCTGAATGGCTGCCCTTCAGTTAATAATAATGTTTAGAATGCAATTTGAATATGATGTGGGAATGAGGAATGGAGAAGTTTCTGAGAATATTATATAGACATACAACTTCTTAAAAGATTTAAAAACCCTATTAAATACAGTATAAGCATTATACCAAAAATAAATAAATAAAATAAATCCACTGTTTTGACAAAATCAATATTTATAGATATTTTATCAACCTCTCTTGGAGGTGTGCTATTGTCCGTATCCAGCTAATTATCCACGGTAAGTGACATGTATTGATTTAAAAAAGACAGTTAAAAGACTATAAAAAGTCTAAAAAGACTTACAACATGGATTTCCATGTAACAAAGCGACTTCAGCTACAGTATAAGGGTGGGAAGGCGTTCCTTAGGTGTACTTTAAGCACTGTAGGCTATGAACTGAGACTACATGGCTTGCTTGCTTCCTACATTTGTGGGAGGTGTGTGTTTGCGTGTGTGATAGAGAAAGTGAGTCTGCTCTTCCGCTCAACCTTGCAGAGGAGAGCAGTACATGCTGTGCACAATAGATACATCTCCCACACACAAACATGCTTCCCCGCTCCTAATTGGACCACTGGGGGTCTGTGTATGCGTGTGTGTGTGTGTGTGTGTGTGTGTGTGTGTGCGTGTGTGTGTGTGTGTGTGTGTGTGTCTGTGAATGTCAGAAAAAAAGAGACAAAGAAAAAGAGACGCATTTTTCAAAAAAAAGGTGCTGTTAAAATTTTAATTTAGGCATTAGGTTACAGTGTCGGTGGTGGAGAGGGGTTGGAGAGAGGGAGGGTAATGGTAAGGCAGAGTGTGTGTGTGTGTGTGTGTGTGTGTGTGTGTGTGTGTGTGTGTGTGTCTGTCTGTATGTGTGTGTTAGAGAAAGTGAGACGGCTGAAAGATAAAGAGAGAAATGCAGCGTCAGCATGGCTGCTTTCCTGGCCAAGAGAGTGCCATGGGAACACCATGGGATAGCTTGATGGTGTGTGTGTGTATGTGTGTGGGCAGGTAATTTGGAGGACAATATCTATGTGAATTTGTTTTCATTATACCTGTATTATATATCTTAATTATAAGAAGAACATATTGAGCTTTGTGGACTTCTTTGGATTTACATATTTTTTATGTTGATTTGAAAATGTGAGAATGTATGTGGCATGCAAGTGTATGTTGCAGTTTATGTGCCAACCCCATGCCCCCTCTCTCCTCTACCATCTGTGCTCCTGGCATGGCTCCTCAGTGTTGGTAATGAAGAGGAACGCCCCCGTACCCCCACCCACTGACACACACACTCTTTCTCCCTTTCTGTCATCTCCAATCCTTGCCTGCTTCAACATGTTCTCTTTACCCTCAACTGACTGTGCTGCACTGCAAGCTACCGCCTGCAAACACACACACACACACACACACACACACACACACACACACACACACACACACACACACACACAAATCCACAACAACTGATCTTTCTCAGGTATCTCTGCTTTTGAAGCACCTTCCTGAACTGCATCTCCTCTGAATCCGCTTGACTTGCTATTGATTTTTTTTTTTTTTTTTTTTTTTAAACAGAGCCTCACAGCGTGTTGCCTCTTAAGTTCAAACGGTTGAATGCTCTCCTCCCACCCAAAAAACAAATCCTATAAATACTGCACATCTTATTGCTGCTCTGAAAGGGACCCCAGAAGTGTTGGTCTGAAACACAGACCGATACCCTACCCCAACCCAAGATTGTACGTATTTTCACACACATTTACACACCCAGTGACATACCTGACATTGTTGCAGTGGATTTTGAATTAAACCTTGCGTGCCCAAGCTAACCCTGTTACACAAACAACATATTACATGCAAATAAATGCAAATGCAGAATGGTAAACATCATATGTAAACAACACACATGTTTATCACAGTACATACACCTCTATCCCATGATGTAATAAGAAATAAATAGTATGCGAGTAAATGATGACATCCATTTGGTGATCCAGAAATGTTTCACAAAACTGTAAATCTGCATTGATCTGATTGTGACTGTAGGTGAACAATTCTACATCACATACAGTGGGCAGCTTAGCCACTTTTCATAAGTGTATTTACACGTCTAGTCTCTCCTGAAAACAAACACACCCTCACACTCCATCAGACCCTTGTTTATGCTCTGGCCCGTTTTGAGGGCAGTAGTTCAGGAGATTTTTGGACGCCATGCCTCGCCAAACCACAGGTCTAATGCCCTTTTCCTCATGCCTGCCTCAGATGGGCTCTCCCTTGTGCCAGCTCGGCCTGGAGCAGATGGGTTGGTTCAGCATGGCATCACACCAGCCGACACAGTGGCATGTCAAACAGGCGGTCACAGGCCTGACTGTGCCAGGCACAGCCATACTGTACGGCCATATGGGAATAATGTGCGCTGAGATCACAGTGGATAGGCAGACAGTGGCCTGATTTGTGGGCATTTCAGAATAAATAATGTAGACACACACACACACACACACACACACAGACAGACACACATGCATACCAATGACTACCAGACTATAGTCAGGGCTTCAAACGTGCATGCTCTATATGCACCATTGCATACACTCACACGCAAACCACCCACACACACACAGTGCTCTCCACCCAAATGATGACAGACTGAGTTGCAGACACGCACTGTGCACTCACACACTTCCCATCAGACACACTCACAATCAGGCACATTACACTCTATCCATAAGACAGCAATAAAGGACACACACAGAGTTCTATCCTACACTCACCAGCCCTGGCACTCTCTCTCTTTTACACACCGACATTGACACACACACACACATACACACACACGCCCTCCCCTCTGTCCTCTGCAGACGGTGATGATGGCCTGTGTTTGGGAGGTTAATGGCTGTTTGCTCCTCACAACCTTCACACTTGATTACACCAGTCGACTGGTGTCTGGACGGCGGGGCCACAACTCCAGGACACTGAAGCCCTTTCTGCCACCGCTCAAATATGCTAACCACGTTCATCAGAAATGTTAATGCGAGATTGAGGACGCTGCGCGCAAAATGGCATGGGTCATATCCCTCATGAAAATCAAACAGGATGTGGAGATGTCTGCTGGAGTGGGAGAAAACCACAGTGAGCTTGTGTCATTAGTGGAATGTCCACAACAAACCAGAGGAAGGTAAATTATTTCTCATTGCCTTTAACAAAACAAAAATAAATACACATTTGCAAAGTGAGGGAGAAGACCATGACTGCAAAAGTACTTAGCAGTATATCATTGTCTGTTTTCCATTTGACAGTGAGGTAATGTTATGTGCCATGGCTCATTTGGGGGAATTACTGTAAACTGCAGGAAATGACACACTCATCTGTACTGTTGTAGTTTATAGCCCAGGTGCTACAACTGCAAACACTGGGTAAAATATCTTTACACCATGGTGGCTAGGTGCTACAATGAACTGCAACTGAAGTTACTATATAATGCAATAAATGAAAATATAAGATGGAGGGAAATACAGTCCCAGTACAGTGAGTGACTGAATGGCAAGAAAGCTAGAGAAACAGTTTAAATATGTTGATGTTATTAATTGTTAAAATGACAGTCGCTATGCAGTGAACTATACATGTATGTTCTCTGTGTATAAAGAAATGTCACACAGATCTTGAATCAACAAAGTGAATATATTGCTCTGGGACAATGTTTTTTTTGTACAATACTTGATAACATAAAAATAATTGCTTTTGAATTGTGGTTCAACAGAATAAGTTTAAAAACCAAATTAATGAAACTGGCCTGGACAAAAATGATGGTACCCCTAGAAAAGATTGAAAAATAATTTGACTACAGGAACATGTTAAACTAAGGCGTGTCCTCTAATTACCATCACATGTGTCTTGATCTTATAATCAGTCAGTCTGCCTATTTTAAGGGTGAAAAGTAGTCACTGTGCTGTTTGCTCAGAAAGACTACAGAAAGCTAAGGAGAGAGTTGTCCCAGGAGATTAGAAAGAAAATTACAAACAAGCATGTTAAAGGTAAAGGCTATTAGACCATCTCCAAGGAACTTGATGTTCCTGTGACCACAGTTGTACATATTATTCAGAGGTTTAAGGTCCACATGACTGTAGCCAACCTCTCTGGGAATGGAACAAATTAAAGAGACGGGTAATGTGAGCCCAGAACAACTTCCAAAGAGATTAGAGGTGAACTCCAAGGTCAAGGTACATCAGTGTCAGATCGCACCATCCGTCACTGTTTGAGCCAAAGTGGACTTCATGGAAGATGACCGAGGAGGACACCACTGTTGAAAGCAAATCATAAAAAAGCGAGACTGGAATTTGCCAAAATGCATATTGACAAGCCACAAAGCTTCTGCTACAAAGAAGTGCAGGACACGATGAAATCTCAAGACTGTAAAGGCATTCTGGAGCAAAATGTGCTGCCCAGTGTCAGAAAGCTTGGTCTCAGTGGCAGGTCATGGGTCCTCCAACAGGATAATGACCCAAGACACAGCTAAAAACACCCAAGAATGACTAAAAGCAAAACATTGGACTATTCTGAAGTGGTCTTCTATGAACCCTGATCTAAATCCTATTGAACATGTGTGGAAGGAGCTGAAACATGTAGTCTGGGGAGGGCATCCTTCAAACCTGAGACAGCTGGAGCAGTTTGCTCACAAGGCATGGGCCAAAATACCTGTTGACAGGTGCAAAAGTCTCACTGAGAGTTACAGAAATCGCTTGATTGCAGCGATTGCCTCAAAAGGCTGTGCAACAAAATATTAAGTTCAGGGTACCATCATTTTTGTCCAGGCCAGTTTCATTAGTTTGTTTTTTTAAACGTATTCTGTTGAACCCCAATTTAAAAGCAATGTCTGATTTTCATTCGTTATTTTTTAGTACATTTTCAGGATATTTCAGTGACCATTGTGGGTTTTTCTTTCTTTAATGGAGGGGTACCAACAATTTTGTCCACGTGTGTAGTTCTTCCCAACAGTATAATGTCTGCCTCTAACACACAAATGGAACCAGCAGGCTATAAGATTTATTTATCAAGGTGTATCCACTTTAGCTTGTTTCTGTAAAAGCCCTTTTCTTTACATCCTGCATAGCTCCAGGCGAGATAATGGAATCTTAGCTATTAAAGCTGTGGGGGTTACTGATGGTGAGGTTTTCATATGGTCCTGCTATATAGTATTATTGCTGGCTGGCATTATGACATATAAATGCAATAGCCTCCAACAAATTTCACACTTAATTATAATCTATTATCAGGGGTGAAAGTAGTTTTAAATTCTTGCCGGTACAATTACCAAAACCTTTCTGTGGAAAACCCATCTTCAGTGTCCCTGTCTTTTCTTTTGAACAAATATGTTATTTTTCTCTGCATAATTACTTTGACAAAAAAATTTGACTGTTTTGTAGTGTTTCTCTCCGTTTTTATATAAAATGTCTGTAGATGATAACTGACAGATATTTAAATCATGTTCAAAGTGTTTCAGCCAACCACAAGAATGTGTGGAATTTAATTGGTGTAATTTATTGTTCGTCCTGTCCTGGCGCAAGCAGCGTTTCTTGACATCTGTGGACCAGTTGTGGAAAACGTCCCAGTGCATTAAGTCAAACGCACCGATCCCCATAGCAACCGCTGTGTTTCGGAAGTAGACGCGCACTGCTGAGTGAAATCTCCGGTCGTTAGCTCATAAGCAGTTTCTTTGACAAGCTGTTCTGTATCATTAAAATTTAACAAAATAACACGAAACACAACTGCTTACCCTCCTACTGTTTTAATTGGGACATTTTGCAACGAACGTAAAGACATTAAACGTGTGGTACACGTTTCCAAGGCTGAGCGCAGAGGAGAGAGGGAGATACCCGGCCAAGGCTCCGTCCAGCATGGACGAAAACACAGCACGGACAGTTCAGAAACAATTTGGAATGAGTTAAAAGGAATTTTTAAAGAGACAAAGTAGTTTTAAAGACTGCATATTGCTAGCGGATCTATTTTCTGACCCAGAGTGTGGCCGTGACTGGTTCTGAATGAGGGCTTTATATCTCTTGGTACTGCGTACCGCCACTGAATCTTTTAGTGGTACGCAGTACTGGACCGTACCGGCTTACTTTCACCCCTGTCTATTATGCAGAAGACATATAACTTATGAAACAAGCCACTTACGAAGCAAATTATTGTGAATGAGTCAGTTTGGAGGTTGATGATTGATGCCATGTAACATAGGACATATAACTCTAAAGGCATACATTCTATAAGGCATACATTCTGACAGGCATTATGGGTCTCAATATTAAACTTTACCAATATACATTATGCCTAGCTGTGATAAAGCTCCATAACATGGAGTATGTGGCCATGGCTGGTATGTGGACAACAAAAACAATCATTTCTGCAGCTCCACTTTCTCAGTCTGCTACTACTGCTGGTGATGAAAATGCCACTCTGCCAATATTAAATATTTGAGTACTGATATGATAAACAACCACTCATCCATCAATCAGTCCCAGTAAAGGGCACCATCAATATCAAAATAATGTGAACTCTGTATGGGGACATGGAGTGGTGCAGTATCAGGCCATCAGGCACAAATTCAATAGAATTTATTTGAAATATGTAAGAGTGTTTCATCAACCTACTTACTGGTCCCTCTAAAAGTGTCAAAGTTGTGTAACAGCAGTGTTCCCACAACAAATCCTACACAAGACATTTTCTCTCAGCACAGCAATGAACATCCAGTGAAAAACAGGGAGGGGATTTCACGCCAAAAACACTGCACCTTCAATAAATAAATATCACTGCTTAAATTGGCCAACCCCATCAAACTTACATGACAAGCCTTAATTTTGTTTGAAAAAAATAGTAGCAGGTTTGAAAGGAATAAGCAAATCAAATATTCCTTATAGAAATCACTGTACAGGGATACAAGCTGGATACAAGGGAAAAATAGAGCAAGAATGAGGGCACATTTAAAATGATGCAAATACACTTAAAATGTTAATTCATAGATTTTCCTTGAGGTGTATGCAGTTTAAAATTGGCAGTTTTCATCACATGATGATGCAATGCAGTGTAATTAAGTTATTTTCCAGTTTTTAAATGACTTTAAATGATATTATCCCATTTTCTAATGGGATAAAGTACTAATAGATTAGCTTAACTCTCCTCCACGGTGACAAAAAATTGCTCTCTACAATCCAGGAACCTGAGCTGTTTCTTATATGTGGCTAAAATTGAATTTACAGAGGTAGGACTATGCAAATAATGCCTTATTCAGACACCCAGGGGTACCATTTTATGATTCATGACTAGTAACTCTGTTAACTGCCTTCATTGACTTTCAGATTCAGAAGTGTCTTGTTTAAAAATGAGCTGAGCAATAAATTGGAAAGGGTGTTTTGTCCGAACCACATAAGCCAATACTACATGCATTATACAGCATGTGTTTGTTTGGATGAGTATTTATATCCTTGGTCAATGTTTTTATTTTTTTACTCAACTTACTTTGCAGGCAACATTGCAACATCAATTACCAGATTGTTATTATATACACACATTGTGTGTGGGACTGGATGGAGAAATAACTTTTGTACTGCTGAGGGATGTAGTTTCAGAAGTTCGGAAGACTGAGGGTTCTTTGATGGAGTGACCCATATGGTTATTTTTATGTAAAAGCAAACGCAGATAGCAGCAATAGTTACATAAGGCTGAAGGAGTTAATATGGCTAGAGACCGGATTTACTTTGCTCTTCAGAGTTATCAGGATAAGACCTCCTTTGACGATAATGCCATTTGGCTCCTATCTTAAGATATCACATTTTCTATCTCGAAGGAGTGCAGGGCGATCACTGCCGATCTAATGAAAGGCTGAGTGTGTTTGTGTGTCTGTGTGTATGTGTGTGCGGGTGTGCCTACATGCGTGGCATCTAAATGGCAGCCGTGTGCTAACAGCAAAGATGCCATGATGGAAATAAAAGATATGAGCAGATATTACTGATAAAAACGCAATGGGACATCTACATCAAGACCTTCTTCCATATATGGCTCTTTTCCGTTTTCTCTCTCCACATTTCGTTGTTCATTCCAGACCATCTTTCATGCCCTCTTTCCCCCACTCTAACCTATATTTCTCCACCTTTAATCTAACACATTCTGGCCCCTGTGAAGTAGCTCTCCTTGATCTACTATATGTGTTGCATGTCTAAGAACAGAACTATTTATTGGAGGGGATTTGGAGGGATGCATTTGCGTGGGTGCATGGGAGGGATTGGAGACAGGTAAGTGGTAGGTCTGGCTGTCAGCTAAGCACAGTCGCATGCTGACACAACAGCAAAACAGCCCTCCTGCGGCCACATCCAAAACATCTCCTGAGTGGTGCTGCATCACAAATGGGGACAAAAAAGAAAAGACAAAAGAAACAGGAGGTGGCAGAGTTTGAGAGTACAGAACTGTATGTGTGGTTATGACGACAGGGGAGAGGCAGAGAAGGGAAGAAATAAGAAGAAGGGAGGGGAGCTGCCAACAGATTATGACCCCTAGCAACGATTATCTACGCCTGCCGCTCTGACCCCCCGTGCCAATTACAGAGATAAGGCAGCCTGTGCGCGTGCACAAGTGTGTCTACTTTCCTTTCTATGTGATGCTTGCTCACACTCAGGCATTTATATTCACCGCTTGCTATCAGGGGCCACACAGTTTCTCTTTCCCACTGTTCTCGCCCCTGTGCAGAAGAGATGCTTTGGTGTTTTAGCATCCATGACAAGATAACCTCTGTTGATAGCTTCTAGAATTGCAGATGGCCACCGCAGGAAGACCTATTTGAGTCGGGAAGATGTTGAGAGGACAGCAGATTGATTTTGAGAAGCGGGAAATGAATCATACATTTTACCCGTCCTCTGCAGATTTTTAGAGCTCCCTTCAGTGCTTCAAATACAGGCGACACCCTTCTTCCCCTTCATACTGCCATCTGTACCCTCCCTCCTCGCTTTCTCTTTCATGCTTCTCCTTCATCGACTTTTTCTTATCGGTTTCCTTCATCCCCTTGTTTTTTTTTTTTTCCCTCCCCCTCCTCACATCTGTCTCCCTCGCTCTTTAGAGGGGGGGGGGCTTATTTATGATTTGAACCGCATTTCCCAGCATGCTGTGGCAAAAGGAGGGTATGATCCCATGGGACAGCCATCAGTCCTGCAAGGCAGTATGGGTTTCGACAGCTCCAGGCTGCTGCAGGTTCTCTCATTAGAGACTCTGTAATGAGTCCACATCTAACCTGTCGCCGGTGCCACATCGCACTGAAAGGAGGCAGACTGATTATGGACTGAGGCTATACCGGCGAGGCGGTCATATCCCAATTCAACACAAAGGCCCTGTCGTCTATGCAACTGTGGAGATTGGATCAATTTCGATAACTGTGTTTCGTATGTTGCCGAAATTCTGTGAAAAACAGATGTAAAAGGAGTTTGCACCCCATGTAGACATAGAAAATCGTTTTCCTATTGATGACTGAGTAAAAAGATCTTTTGCAGTTCTGTGCTTGAACACTTATGTGGAATACAAAACTTTGTAAGCTCAAGTTTATTTGTTTAAATAGTGATTGCAAGCACCCCTTGCATCTAGTCTTTAGTGAGCTTTTGGGCTTACCTGTTTATTTACTACAACAGAGACAGAGCCTGTTTTTTAGCAAAGCATTCATCCACATTTAATTGTGGCCAGGAGAAGACCACCAGGGGGTCTAATGGATTACTAGATCTTATTCTATTAGTTACCATAAGAGTTCTGCTGCTTTTGGTTGTGTTCAAAGACATAATGTCATCAGAACTGAACAAAGCAACAAGCAACACAGACAAACATCCACAAAACTGTGAAGAAAGTAAACCTGAACGAGAATGAATTGCTCAAGACTCAAAACTAAGTGGCGACAACAGTTGGATTGGGTATGTGTGAATCACAGCTTATTACTGGAAAGGATTGCTTGAACCACTTGGCTGCCAAAGTTGAGTCCCTGAAAGGAAGAAGCTGCAGTCTGTGCACTGCTGAGGTCCCAGAAGGCATTGAGAAAGATAAGCCTGCCACCCTCCTGTCCAACATGCTCCACAAGCTGTTCAGTGGACCAGGGGGGCAGATGTGGTCTTCTTAAACATGCTGGCTCCCAGTACTTGACCAGGTCCCAGGTGAAAAGACAGAGAATGCACTTTTCTTTTTTTTAAACTTTTCCAAGTAAAGGGATTGAAATTGTGGTCTGAGTAAAAGTAGACAGTGGAAAATCGGTGTGGACAATTCTTATTAGACTAAAAGGGCAGGAAGGCAATCTGCTCACCTGGTTGGGTCTAGTGAGCAGATTGCCTTAGGTGTCTCAAGTTCACAGAAAGCAGAGACAGGAGGAAAAGAGGAGGAGGTATATTGAAAAAGAAGAAGAAAAAAAACTACAAGGCACAGTGCCATCCTTGTTAGACTTTCTTCATTCGCTCAGCTTTACTTATAACCCACGCCTTCCCTGTTTCTTGATTTTTACTTTCTCTCCTTCTCTTTTGACTCATTCATCTGTCAGTGGTCGTTGGAGTCTATCCCGACCCACCCATCCCCCCCGCACACTCTCCTTTGTCAATTTAGGTTTTTTCATCTGTCTTCCATGCTTAACAGTCTTTTGCCTTCGGGTTTAACAGCGAATAAAGCGCCTTTGACAGCGAGACAGTCGCTGAAATATCTAGGCTGTTGAACATTGAATCAGAATAGAGCACTGCTTTAAAAATAGTGAAATGAAGGATATAAGACTAAGCTTCGTAAGGTCAGCAGTTTCATATAACCATGGTCCATCACCTTCCCAGCATGTCCTTCAGCTAAAGTATTGTACTTTCATTTGTGAGTACTTGGCAATAACAGCTCTTCGGCTCATTTGTGCAATTATATGCAATGGGGGAAATGTTTTGGCTGATTGTCTCTCCTGCTTTTAACAGCAACAAAAACAAATGTAATAATGGTTCTGTTTTCTTATTTAGGATATGCATTTTGCCTACAACTACTTTTTATTTTTAATACTACATATCATATTGCATATTTGTATAGCTGTACTTGAATTTTTCTACCATCACATTAACACTATGCAAATTAAGCAGGAGTATAATTAGAGGTCACGGTGTGTTGTACACATGTGTACATATAGAATTTATTGTGCATGGATGTTCAAACACAAACACACTCACACTTGCATTTTCAATTCCAGCTGTAGTTCTGAAAATGTTCTGATTACATATCCCTTTGAAGTTCATACAGGCTTCAAAGCATTTTATTGGGTCATTTCTGTTGAACATTTTAAGAAGCATTTGATTCATTCCCATTAAAAGATGCAAAGAGCAGAATATGAAAAAAAAAAAAAACGTGTGCAAATTAAATGAAGTTGCATCCATGGAGGAGTTATTTAAGTGTATGTTTTTTTTTAACAGTCGTTTAAAGATGATTTGACTGTGATAGCACCCTTTTTCTAGGCAACTGCTAGAGAGGGTGCTTATATCCAATGTGTTTACATACTGTATATTTTCTCACTTGTGCTTAGCAGTGCACTAGTATCACACAGACAACTGTTAATTATATTTAAACTTGTTAACTACTGCGAAATGTGCAATTCATTTATGTTGTCCATCGCTGAACTAGATGATTGCTTTTAACACAAATCTATTTATATCAAATGACATACCCATCTCTGAGGGTGCACAGATCTAAGGCATTATGTTAATAACGTACTCCTCTTATTGGCTCATTGCATCACATTTAGCCTGGAGTTTTGTAGGATAAAATGAACATTAACTAAAAAATGGCTATCCTCCATTGGAGCATTAAATTGCCTTTAAAAATCAAATCCCACTCCGAGCATCTCCAAAATAAATTTTATGCAGTCTAACTCCAATACATGCTCAAACTTCACAAACTGCAGGATGCTGTGCATGCTGAGGGCAACTTCTAGTGCCTACTGCATATTCATCTTTGACATCTATTTGGCTGAAACAGGTTGTGATGACTCATGATTTAAGTGAGCGATTGGAAACTCATTCAAATTCAATATTGCGTGATTCAATGAGAAAGTAAGAGAGCCATCTGCTTGGAGACAAGTGAGAAAGAGCTGGGGCCGCAGATAAGAACACAATTCAACAGAAATTAGACTGAACAAACCATCCATTCAAAAATAAAATGGCCATGACACCTGCCGTCTCTGAGCACGTGTACTGTATCTGCAGTGGAAACGGTTACAGGGCTACATGAAATGCGCTACATATTTCAGTAGTCGTGACTGTGCAAAACACATGCGGGAGGAGTGTGACACCTGACAACCTGGATGGAAGACTGAAGAGGGCGACAGCTTCAGGGACAGAGATGTGATGTGCTTGATTGTGTGTGGGCAAAATCTTAGGTTCATTTTTTTTCTACTCGTAATATGTTGCATGCCTCTGTGAATGCATGCGTGCGTACATGTGCATCTGTTTGTGGGCGTTCACACTAACGTGGCAGCATTGGGTAGAAATATACTCATCTCCTAGTACTTAACGATTAGTCATCACTGTGCTATTATTATTGGTCGATGTTAAATAAAAAGCTAAAATCGTGGTCCTGAAGTAATTTATCTGGAAAATTACTCAATTATAGAATAAGGAGTAGGTCACAGTAAGTCATAAAAATAGATACTACTAAATGATAATCAATAGGATTTTGTGCATGCTTCCAAATGGATTGATTTCCATATCTTGGTTTGCCTCTTGCAATTCATTTGATACCATAGGTTTTGTTCTTCAGTCACATGAGCAAGGATAGCCGCACTTATTATCTCACACCGCTGGTCAATACATATTCATATACTAAACATCATTCTGTAGAGTACGCAAATGCATTTCAAAAGAAATATCATATCCATAGAGTGACGCACTCTGCCAGAGGTAAGTGTTTATTTGAAGCGAATGCAGAAAGAACTGGGTAGTCAGCACGAGTAGCAGCAGCTGCCATGCCATGACCGTCAGAAACTCAAACTACCTCATTTGCAGTGCAATAAAAAAAACACATCACAATATAGACCTTAAAGCAGGGGTGTCAAACTCAAATACACATTGGGCCGAAATTAAAAATTTGCTACAAGTCAAGGGCCGGATGGGTTCAACGTTTATTGAAAACTTATTGAAATGACCTTATTGCACATATTGAACCTGGAACTAACAAGGCCTATAGATTATTGCCTATAAAACAACATTAATCAAATCACTGCCTCATATGGTATAAGCTCTATGTACTGCTGTTGGCTCACTGTGACAAAGATGGAAAACTTTGTTTACACGAAAACTAATCAGTGCACCTTTAATATCTAATTAGAGCAACATGAGCAAACAAACTCACACATACCGTGTATGTGTGGGTGACATTGCCCTTTTTCCAACTGAGACTCGCCCACTTCAAACCAGTGAGAAAAAAAAAAAAAAAGAAAAACACGACCACAAAAAAATCTCTCATGAGAAATGGCCTAAACTGTTCTAACTTCAGCTAAAAATGCTGTCATCATGTCATACCCCATTGCTCACAATAAAAATCTGATTGAGGAAATAGGTTTTCACAGCCTTTAACATTTGCTAGTTTCTTGGACTTGTTGCATCAGGCAATCGGATCTAATAGTTTACCTGTGCAGCCCAGTATCCCTTTGATTTAAATCCATGGAGGATGGGTTGGAACCTTACACAATTGACATCCAATACTAAGTCCTGTGCCCTTCATGTAACAAGGCAGGAAGTAAAGGTGTGGAGGCTTAGTGGAACATTAAGAGGGGACCAGAGTTCACTTCCATTACAGACTTGCAGTCAGTCTTTTTCTATAATCATCCTCACCAAGTGTTTCAGTTGCTAAACGCAAAACACAGTTTGTTTGCCATAGCTATTATCTTTCCTTAACTTTAACCATACTATGGTTGTCATGTGCAGACAAACTAAAATCAGTCCAAAAAAAAAAAAAAAAAATCCCCCAAAACTGACAGTACTTGAAAACATGCACACTACGAAAAAACAACTATGATACTGTGACAAAGCCAAACAGGAATGTTCTGTCCTCAGTAAAATGTTGGCTATTAGTCAACATATAGCATGTATCCACACATCTAGCATAATTCCAGTGTCATTGATTCCTATCCAGTGTGTTTCCTACGTTTTTTTTTTTTTTTTTTATAGAATCAGTTATCTTTCATCTCTTCCATACACCAGACACAGCGTGTGTCTCAGTGTGTTCTGAAGTGAATACTAGCAGGTGGATAGGTCAAAGGGTATGACATTAGCAGACGGAGTCCTCGTGCCCCACATGCTGCCCATATGTCATGCCAAATCTCATCTCATCTAGCGCAAAGAGAAGGTGCTGCTAGCTGCTGAAAGGCCACCTTCCAAACAGATATCATCAGCCTGAGAATGTGACCTGACCGGAGCTGAGGGCTACATCTCTGCTCCATATCATATCCCGTCACATTAAGGTGGGAAAGCAGGGTCACAATGTACAGCAATAAAAACACAAGGCCGATCCTTCACTTCCTATGCCTCACAAAGCATTCCAAAGTTCAGACATTAAAAGATCAAAAGTCAATAGTTGGTCGATAGTTGAAATGCAGCAGTTTAAGCAGTAGTAATGTCACTACAAACAGAGAACAGAGACACAATAAAGGTAAAACTACTGCATGCCAATGTTATGAGTGCTAATGCATCTGGTCATGTGGTATGCTAATGACCCAGCAGAACTCTCTAAAACATAACCAGATTTATCGTACTCGCTCTACCTTTGATCATTATAAAGTTTTACTGCACTACTACTAAAGTGAATCTAGATATCCCCTTTTACCCTGAAAAGAATCCTACAGTCGTCATATGAGCTCTTTTTGCTCAAGCTCAAGACATTACATTTTGGATTTGTCTCCTATTGTAAGGATTAGACATATACACTATTCAATAATTTATCCACTCACTGGCCTTTTCAGTACATGTGCAGTCAGAACATACATTTATGTATAAATATAAATTTTGCGTGACACATTAATAGTACAGCTTACTCTTCTAGGATTTGTTCTCTTAGCTACTGCCACTAACTTTAACTAAATGTGAGTAAGAAGACCTATCTGCACAGACCAGCCAGCAGAGACACTTTGGTACCCTGATTTTCTTACTTGAATTCAGGGCTTTAGTTACTGTGGGGCTCTGGAAGAAGAATCGACCGCCACATGTCATGGCATTGAATGAATTGTTGGCTCCCCCTCGACCACCCCCAACCCCTCTTTTATACACCGGCACACTTTTATATAGTGTTGAATGTGACTGAGTTGCTATGAGGCAGGGCACTGCTGTATAAGGATGTTCAGTTAACCAAAAAGTGTAACGGTGAAATAACCCCGTCAATATTTATAATACAGCACCTGAATAAGAAAAAAGAAAAATCAATGACTGGAAGCATGTCCAATCTGTGAAAAACTGCAAGACCTCCCTACATTCTCTGGCTCTAACATGTTTCACATCAGAGCATACAAATCGGTCATGAAAGACAATAAACAGAATCCAAGTCAGTGCTCTCAACAGATAAATGACTTAGGGCCCTGTAGTTGGATAAAAAGAAAATCTCCTCCCCACTGCAGGGAGATCACAAAACATTCCCAGTGCTTGTGTGCCATCTAGTGGCCAACCTGGGTATGGACATCCTCTAAGCATTATTTGAATGTATGTCATGCCAGTGGCTCCACACATAATAAGTGGTGTAATTCGTCATACACTGAGACCACTTCCATGCCTGCCGGATACTTTTGAAGTTTTTGGATTGCACTCCATAAAGTCTGACATAAACACTGTTCAAGTACATTTTAAGTGTGGAGACGTGACACGCATACAGTAAAAGCACAAAACATGAACATGTGTTCACATAAAAACACATCTGTAGGAGTCTACAGAATCACCTTTCACTGACAACACTGACTGAACCCATAACTTTAACCATTGCCACTACACAATAAGACTCTATTACATATTTCTAACTTAATGCTAAATACAAACAATGGTCATTGCTCAGACCTGATCCTTCTGACTGCAAAGTGATCAGTACCAATGACTCACTACATACGCATCCCGAGCACTTAATTTTTCAAGGTAAAAAAGCAAGTGACAAAGAACTATTACTTTTTCTGTGATACCATCTGAGTTGTTGCTACAAGTTGATTAAAGTCAGGCTCCATCTTTCTACCCTCACAAAGACATCCTAAAAATCAAAGAACACGTACACAAGATCACATACATTGTGGCAAACATCAGGTTTTCTCCACTTTTGTCACTGTGGCTGGCGGCACTTACCTGTGGACTAGTTGTTCAATTGTCAGTGGCCATGATAGAAATAACAGTTTGCTATCATTCTGTCAGCATGGGGCAGAAAAACATTAGCTTGCTCCGAAAACAAGCATTCACCAGGTGGTGCCGTCTCTCAGTGGATAAGCAATTAGCTTTCTGGGGGGTTTGTCCCACATATAAAACAAGCAACACCTGTGTGTGCAGCTGAGTGGAGCTGAGACTCAGTGCTGCATAATAGAAAATAGGAACATCCAACAGGGGAGTGTCAAGTTGCCCTTTTCTGAATGTGTTTTTGGAGAAGGTTGACAGGAAAATGAATAGAATGGGTAATAAGCAGGGAAGAGGGAATGAAATTATGTCATTGCAAGTGGTAGGCAAGCAAGGAAGACTACGGCATGAAAAATCCTGATAATTATGCAAGTGAAACATTAATTAAATCTATGACAGAAAAGGGGAAATCAAAGTGACAGAAGTTATGCAAAGAAGAAAAATACAACTTAGATCATGTATTGGAAAAAGAGGTCGGAAGAGACATAAAAATGAGGCAGTGAGAAAGACATAAATGAAAGATGGCAATGAGAGAAATTATGGAGAAATAATGTTGATTGAAAAAATATCAACAGATGCTTATTAAAAAAGTAAGAAAGTATGGAAGCGCAGAGATATGGTTAATGAAAGAGGTGTTACTGAGGTCAGGAGAAAGCAGAAAGGTCCACTGCACAGAGTCAAGATGAGATAGACAGATACATTTTAGTCAGAAAAATGGATAGAACCACTTACTGAGGCTACAGTCTATCCTGATACAATCTGGCGAGAGAGAGAGCGAAATGGTGAGATCAAATAAAAAGAAAAGGAGAAAGAAAGGGATAGAAAGAAAGAGAAGAAAGAATAAAAGAGAAAAGAAAAACATTTTACATCCTTCAAAGTACATTCTGCAGACAACCAAGCATTGCTCTGGGGCCACCATCCGGGGACAGGCTCTGAGTCAGGATCACCCTTTTCCTCCATCAACCCCATCATCCATCCCTCCTCCCACCCAATAACCTCAAAGCACAGCAGAAGGCAAGATCTCATCATATTTATGGAAATAATCTATACAAAGTGCTCCATTGTCAGCTTATGACTACATTTTAAAATCTTTACATGTGATTATAGAGACAAAATCAAAATGAAAACTGTGTACTTGGAATTTCCAGGTTCTATCTAGATGGAGTACAGCTCTGAAATACTGAACATCAAAGATTTAACGTACCATCTGGCAAACACTTTTGCTTTTCTGATCCTTTTCAATATTTAATGTTTTTTTTCCTTCCTTTTGTAAATCATAATAACCCTGTATAAAGCATGGAATACTTCAAACATCAGCAGCTGCTGTGCTGTCTTGCACCTTTAACTTTAGGCCTCTTTCCTGGCAATTTGAGATGCACTTGCCTTCTGCAGCACTTTGGGCATGAGAAACCCAACAGTGTAAATGACAAGAAAGGGTGATCTGCACATCCCAGCCACCTCACGCCTGGTGCACACAAACCGCAAGAAATAATACCCTACTGTGTACTATTTGCTACAAGTGGTGTGACAAAAACACAGCCAAATGTGTCATCATTTTACAAGCTGTGTTGTCAGAATGGGAGAGTGGTGGTTTAAAATGCTTTGTCCTTCAACTGGAAGACTCGGGTTAGCAGAGCGTCAGCAAACATCAGCTCTGGTTAAGTGTCCAAGAGCAAGAAACTGAATCCTGCTCTGTAGCTTAACCCACCCGTTAACCCCCTTCTGGATGGGGGTTAGTAAACAGACTTCCTCTACAGGGACCATTAAAGTATCAGATTATTACTCCCCACAGAATCAGATATCGTCAAATTAATTCTTTGCTATTCTACCCCATCTAGTGGCGAGAAATTGCATGTGCATGTGGCTGTGTGGTTGGGTTGTGGTCTCGAGCTGTCAACCGCTACAGAATAGTGGACACAAACAGCCAGGGACCGACATCACTCTGTGGAGAGGTGGGGGCAATAAAAATACAGCTCCACTAAAATGGATTTACGGGCTACACGTGTTGGTAAGCAGCAATGTTTTCAGAAAATTAATGAAATAGAGTGCAAGATGCCATGTTTGTGCAATCTTAATGAAAAAAATCTGTCAAAATTGTCCCTACAGTACATGCATGTTTTCTATTGATAATCAATTAATATCATATTAACACATCACACATTGGACAGGTTATCATCATCATCTATCGCTAAATATCATTAGGGATAGATCTGTCCAATTATAGCCTTTCCTCATAATTAATTAGTTGGATTGTAATTATCTTAACAAGGATTAAAGCTTTAACAGATATTGAGGATTCCCTGCTGATTATGGGTTAATTAATTTCCTTGCAAAAGAGATATGCAAATCTTGAGCAGAGCTGTAGTGTCAGTCAACTATGTGACTTCTTTAATTTTATTTAAGCTCTGTTGTAAACAGAGAAATGGGACTAGTATATGAATTCATTTGAGGATTTTGTGGTTATGGATTAGATGCGAGTGAGGGGGTTGGTGGATTGCTGGCAGGTCAAGCTGTGGCCCAGTAACCTGTAAGTACAAATGTGTGTGCAACCTCAGACAACTACAGCTGTGAGTCGGTCTCTCTGACTGTTTGATCCTAGGGCCGCAGACATACAGGCCATTGAAGGGATGAAAAGTTCCATCTTCTGAGTCTTGGCCAGGTGGGGTGTTTATGAGTGACAGAAAAAGAAAGAGGAGGAGGAGAAAGAAAAGAACAAGAAATAGGAAAAGAGAGCGAAGTGGTCACCTTTGTTTATCCCACCACCACCCCTCCCTGTCTCTATGGTGGCTTAAGCTCCCATATTTTTGGGTGCACCTCTGTCATGCTCTTCCCGGTTCACTGCTGAGAGACTGTTCCTTCAAAGGATCAGGACAGACTTAAAGTATCCAGAGCTGGAAGGTCATACCTATCTTCCCCAAAGCGCTAATATTCATTGCAATGAAATTTTAAAGGTCCAGTGTGTAGAATTTACTTGCATCTAGTGGTCTAATCGCTGCATTGCAATCCCCTCACATCACCCTCACCTTCTCAGTGTAAAAGAGAAACAACACTTTAGAGGCCCTGTCTAGAGTCACTATTTAGTCTGTAGAAACACGGTGTTTCAATATGGAGGACTCCATGAAAGGTGACCCGCTCCCACAGTAGATATAAAAGGATATTTTTTAAATAACAAAAATGAAAAGATTCTTATGTTCAGGTGATTATACATGCATCAAAACATAGTTATGAATATTATATTCCATGTCTGTCTTATTCTGAAAATAAAGGCCCCAAATCTTACACACTGGACCTTTAATAAGTCAAAAGGTCTGGATTCCTGCAGCCAGTTATTACTGGCTTGTGTTTGCCCCTTCTATAAACCCATCCATCTTACTAAACCTACTCTACAATTTCACCAACCGTCTCACACTAAGATTGTCTGTAAGACCTCTTTACCCCTCCATCTTCTTTGAACTCAGTTGTAATTACTTATGATGAGGGTTCCCATCTTCTCATAGCACTGCTGCTGGGGAGAAGTAGAGCCACGCAGCCCCTCAGCTAACTCCACAAAAAAGGGAATAGAACAGAACCATGAGGAAGAGCGACACAGGAGCAAAACCACCTTGAAGCTTCTAGAGACAGGTTAGTGGGTTAAGGCTCAGGATCAGGCCAGGGATACAGTTAGAGATGGAGCTTTTAAACAGGAGGAGGCGCTATGGGGCTTCACAGGGAACGAAAAAGAAGGGGATGAATGCAGGGGGGAGGGGTCAAAGAATATGGAACAGAAATGACTGCAGGGGTGTTCCCCACAGAGGCCGAAATTACTGTACTGTACTGTACATTTACATTTTTACTTTTAGCCTTGCATTCCTGCAGCAAGCACTTTATTCATTTGTGGAGGAGAAGTTTCTGTATTTGTACCTCAGTTTTCTAAAATAAATAGCTTTTGAGCACTCTTGGTATTCTTATTTAAACTGATGGGCAGTGATGGGCATAAGCTAGCTTGTCTGCTAACTGTACCCATTAAATTAAATAAAGTGTGCTAATCATAAAAAAAAAACAAATCTGATGTGACTGAGGGACAAATTTAAAAGCTTATTCCCACCTAATTATCTGACAATGGAAAAAATAAATAATGTTGTCAAACCAACCCTGTACGTTCAGCAATACATAATGCTAAAATACAGGGTGAAGATGAGGAGACAAGGGGTGGGGTAAGAAATAGGTTAGCAGGGACAACCACGATGAATGACAGTGGTTTACCAAGGTTCACGGTGAGCTTGATGCGGCCTCCGTCCAGCTCCAGTCGCAGGGTGTCTGCTGACTCCTTGGAGGTGGTGGCCATGAGCAGACCATACGCCCGCTGAGACATAAAGCGCAGCGCCACATCCTCGGCCTCCGTGTGCATGGTGACCGGCATGATGATCTTTAGGTACATGCTGCCGTCATAACTCAGCACCGTCGCCTCTGGATAGGGGTGAAGGAGAGGACAGAGAAGTGACAAAGTGCGTAACACAGCACACAGGAAAGGACGCTTACGGAGGTAAAGACTCAGATTAATGCAGAACACAGGTATGTATCTAAGTTCATGCATTTGTCAAGTTTAATGTCAGTCTGAATGACAGAGAAACAAATTCAATTATCTATATGTATTTAAGCCCCACCAAAGAGATCTGTAGTGGATTTTCAATATTTATCTAATTATATAATACCAGAAATATCTGGCATCGCCTTGTAAGCAGTGCAAATGTGACCAAAACTAATAGAAAATACCCTATTTGTCAAAATAGGTGTATCTGGATGATCAAGGAGACATTCAGTGAGAATGATGATCAAAGCCAAACGTGCCTGCAAACCAAACACTTCACATCACAGCGATCCAAAGACAATACCAATCTTCGCTGCACTTCTCAGGCATGTAAGTTCTTTCAAAAATGACAGCATATGGACTTTGTGTTATTGCTTCTTTATGTTGTCTTCCCACGTCATTTGTGCCAAGCTAATGTTGGCAGTGTGCAGAATATGCCAAGGACTTCTTCCATCCCTATTACATTTTCAGCAGATGAAAAATCTACCACCCAAAACACAAAATGAAAACATTCATTATAATGAAAGAAAGCAAACCCAAGGAAATAGTCATAATGAATCCAATACCAGACTGTCTTCAAGCTAAGAAAAATGTCAACAACAAAAGTGCAGCTGGTTTCTGAGACGTCCTTATTCACACTTGGCACAACCGTAGTTATTCCTTCTAGAAGCAGCCATGCCATGAATAGACTGCTGTGTAGAGCGACAGTTCCCTGCGTACTGCTCTTATTTTGCTGTGTGGGTTGATATGTGTCACCACAGGCTAACATGAGTCACTGTCACTGGGTAGTTCAAATGTTTAAGTTTTAGAGGGTACAGATAAAATGCAAAAAAACTGCTAAGGCTGGGCAAACAGGAAATAGCAGTGTTACTGAATAAGTGTACAACACACACCTCGCCTTCTTTGACAAAAAATTTTAAAATGTGAAACAATTCCAATCCAATATTTTTGGAGTTTCAACCATCACTAGCACAAAGAAAATTATTATTAATTATTATTATTATTATCATCCTAACATCAGCTCAAAAAAACATTATTGGTTTTAATTTTGTGTGGCTTGCAGCCATCAACCCTTTGAGTTTTCCCTCATCTAGTCAATATCATTGATTGCACTTACACTATGTTAATCTCTGCACTCACTATGTCTATTGACAAAAAGAAATATGTGGCTGGTTATTTAAAAAAGTGCCCTGTGTCACATCTCTGCAGAAGCACAAAGCTCCACTAGATGGCAGAAGAGTATTACTGAAACCATAACTGTCTGCTGAGCACCCAAAGACAACTGTTAAAATATAACCCTTCAAAATAGAGACATTTCATCCTCTACCTTCACTGTCCTGATTTGAATCCAATCTCTCCTTCCCTCATTACCCTCCCTGTCCCTCAAAATCCCACACTGTCATGGCTCACTCACCCCCGCGGACGTGCAAAGACAAACCATGAAGCGAGGCGCCTGCAGCTAATTGGAATGAATCAGACGTACGTGGTACTATTTGACTAGCTCACCTTCCTCTCGCTGTGGCATATACGCCACCTGGGTTTGCGTGACTGGCACAGATGGTGACAGTAGGCCTGGCCGCTGTGGTACACTGCTGCCAGCCTCTCAGCGCTTCAGCCTCGATTCGCCCCTCCCTGCCAGTGGGCCCTTAATGGCACCCAGCCTCGGGTGGCATTTGGTTCACATAGATGAGGTCCCTGTGGAGCTCTGACTTCTACTATATAGCAGCTGCTTAGTTGTGTCAAATACAAGGCAGCCCGTTGTCAAATGCTCGTTGTACTCTTGTTTTCCTGCTATGTTTTATTGAAAGAAGTGTACAACATTTACGATGCAGCAACTTTTAATGGTTTTGTTTTGACTCTCTGATTCCTGTGTACACTTCATATATGCTGTTGTGTATGCTGGCTTGATCATGAAGGAGTTACTCTTTGCTTAACTGCAACATTGCATCATCTTAAGGACATTACAGTGGCTTTTCTTTTGTGAATTGAGCATGACAAAATTGCAAACTAGATGCACACATAGCGGTTGATCTTCAACATCACCATCCTTACCTATCTCACAGTTGGTCCCCAGGTATCCGGTGCCGGTGCAATCACATATGTATCGGTTCCAGCCCTCTTTGCAGAGACCTGCGTTGCCACAGGGGGTGCTGCTACACCGCTTCTGCAGTTCGCGCGTGCAGAAACTGCTGACACCAAGCGCACTCTGGATCTCAGCCAGACGGCGCACATCGCGGCTCTTGCCATCAATGAAGAGGTCGCGGACGCAGCCTACGTAGCCATAGTTAAGCAGCGCCGTCCAAACCTCCGGTGGCAGGATGAGGTTCGACTTTAACTCGGGCAGTCCGCCCAAGTACATATCGCTGTCCAGGTCCAGGATTTCACTGCCCTCTGGGGAGCTGAAGGGCATGCTACGGCTGTTGACTGAGATTGAGCCTAAAAGACAGAAGAAGAACGAATATTAACTTTTAAATCTTAAAATGCAAAATCTTTCTGATATGTTGGCAAAGGGTCTAACAATAGCTATTTAAATGGGCTGAAGCCCATTATGTGCATGCTTGTGTGTGCGCATGCATCTTGTTTTTAGTGAGTGATTAAAGTGTGTTTTAATGACCCAAAGAGACATGATTGAAGAAGTGTGTGGTCTGGATAGGTGAGGGAGTGGATGGGAGGTCAAGTGGCTGGGTGAGTGGGCAAGTGAGTGGATGGTTGTGTGGGTGGGGCAATAAGTGGATAATTTAAGGACATAGAACACAGACAGAGGGACATACAGGAGATGGGGAGAATAAATGACAGTAGAGTGTATGTGTGTGTGTATGTGTGTGTGTAATGTGTCTGTAATAGGCTAAATGGAGGAGAAGGGAAGCAGAATGCAGCAGGGAGTGGGTGAAACAAAAGGCCCTCTCTCATTCTGTGATTAACGACTCCGTCTTAATTTTCTATTAAAAGCCAATTACAGCAGGAGCAGCAGTGAGATCACGCATGCACACACACACACACACACACACAACCACACCGATTCACACCCTTCCTCATTATAAGATGCCATTAGGGGGAGATATAATGTCCAAGGTGCTTGCCCACCTACAGACCATTCATCAGACACCACACATTCATGCAGTGAACAGATACCCGTTTGTGCCTGCATGAAGTCAGAGACACTAGAGCACACAAAATAGGTAAGATAAACTTACATATACAAATACCAGCAGATGTATCGTTAATAGTTTGTGTACCCATTTCTTAACTTTTGTTTTGACGTGCTTCGATTAGCATGGGGAATTTTCTGTGACTGACAAAGCCCTGACAGCAAATGAGTCCCCCTAATCCAGTGAACTCTTCCAATCTGCTGCTTAAAAACATTACAGAATATGATAACAATAGACTTAGAATAAGTACATGTTTAGTCCAGGCACACAGTAGTGGTCTTGTAAAATGCTGTGAAGCTAACAACGGATATCTAGCCTTCTGAAAAGCAACTGTGAAGCAGCATCTTACTCGGGGAAGTGAGTTGTCAAAAGCTATTTCTTGCTATTTTGTATGCATAAGAAAAATACACAAAGGATATTTTTGTTGACATGCAAAAAGGTAGACAGAAGAGTCAGACTATGTGTATGTAATATTTGCATCCTCAGTAATGACCACCAAAGTATGTGAGGATGTTGAATTTTTCACAGGTGGATAGAAAGTAAAATTTGACACTGACATTGACATAAATCTGTCTGTTGATATGAAAATGTGTGTGATAAATGTGAAGAAGTAATAATCCAACAACACTGCAATAAAAAGTTTTCACTTTCTCATTCCACATGAGTTTTTGGGTTCAGCACTTCTCACCTTTCCTCCCTTCCCTCTGGAAATCCACGTGGCACCATTCCCCGTCATTGACCTTCTTGTTGCTGGCCTTCAGCTTTGTTTTTCCAGAGCCCATATCAATCAGCAGGTACAAATACCCGTCCAGCAGCTCCATGGCAAAGTAATCAGTCTTCAGCTCCCTACCAGGCTTCTGCTCTTTGGGGCCCTGAGGGCGGCCGTGGCTGAACAGCAGGAGGCCACTGGGTTCCGTAGTGCGGAAGTCGAAGGAGATAGAACCTGTCTTCTTGGTGTTCCACTTGGGCAGGGAGATGAAGGACTCGGGGGTCTCAAAGGTGACTGGGTCCAGGGCTGCCACGTCCTCGCAGCGGAACACCAGGTCGCCGTTTAGAGTTATCTTAGGGTCGCGCTCGATGGCCAGGCGTGACAGCTCCAGCTTAAAGTCGTTGTTCTTGTACACCACCTGAAGGGCATCGGGGAGAGCAAGTGGTTACAAGGTTAGAATTCTGTATAAAATAGTGCCAGTGCCGTGCATTATGGATTCAGAAACAGCATCTAGAACCGGATAAGATCAAAATGCAGCTGCAACAGAGAAGAATATTCTAGTCCATAATCGTGAGAGCCTGCAGATGCATCCTAATTGCCCAAATTAATTTCAAGTGTCAGTTATAGCGGCTGCTGGGAAATCTTGTCAGCATGGGGAAATGATGAATCAAAACATGAATAAAACACATGACTTTCTCTTTAACAGTAGTGTGAAACCAACTTTGATGCAACATGCTACACAAGCTGCTTTTCCTTCTCCAACCCGCAATCCTCCAGCAACAAATTTGGGTCAGATGAGTGCTCAGTTTGCTGACAACAACTATATAGACTCTTCAATCTCAGTCAAGTGTTCTAACCATTTGTTGTAGTAGAAAACCTGAAGCTCAGAAATGTCAGCATGTGTGCACAATAAATGGGAAAAAAAAATCAAAAGGCTCAAGGGGATATTTAGACACAGGGAGAAGTGAATGTTGCCTCCAGTCTTAATGCAAATGTCTCTGTCTCTCAGCCTTTGATGAAATATGGCTCTATTGTTTCAGCTCAAAGTGTGTGTCTATGTCTCACTGTGTGCATTCATAATGGATTAAGTGCTAAAGGCAAAGTAAATTAGACTTGGCTTTCATAGTTTTAGTTTTCCTTTTATTTGTTGAACGCTCTGCAGACAGCATTCTGAGAGGCCGTCCTCAAGGTAATAGTGTGAAGCAGCTGAGGTCTCTGCCTTTGTTTGTGTTGTGTTTTCTCTTCTCTCCTGATTGTAGCGCTTTTCATGCTCTCTCACACACCCACACACACTCACTGACAGGTAACAGAGAAATAAAATGGCTTCTCTACATGTCTAGCTTTGTTTTCCACTGCTTTCGCAGCTGCAAGGTTAAGGAGATTGTCCTGTTATTGTGGTCCCAGGTTTAATCCTGGCAGCGGTTGTGTTCAGTTGAACTGTCACTGAGTTAAGACAGGAAATCTACCTGTTCGTTGTGTTTGGAGCATGACACTCTTCGTTTGACAAAAGGAAACACAAACAGTAATTTTCCATTCTTTACTATGTTAACTACAAGATGTAAACTGATATTAATGCACTTTTTTTCAGTCTCCTACCCCTCCCCTTGTTATGGTAAAATATGCAAATCATGAAAAAGAGAAATGAAAGTTATTTGAGATAACAGTTCCCGAAATCAGTTCACAAATCTGTCTTTCATCTGAATTTAATTTTAAGGGCAAAATTAGGCACAGGTTATACCTGGATCCACTAATGTAACCTCCATCTGCTCACCCCAAACACAAAGAAGAAGAATTAATGCTGAATTATCACCTGTCATTTGCTTTTCTTTGCACTGGCCTGTTTTTGTATTTGCACCACTCAAAGACTCATCTTGTGCACTGTGGTTCACTGTATTGGTTTTTGACTATCTAATTTCACCAGACTGCTGCTGTCATTCCTCATTGTCTTTCACAGTATCTCTTTCAAACGCCCTCTGTTCTACCTATTTTTTTCACATGTAAGCACACTGTCTCTTGGTACCTCTCTCTCTCTCTCTCTCTCTCTCTCTCACTCTCTCTGTCAAACACCACACCTACACACGAGCACACAATGAACCACAAGAACACAGATGTGCTGGGTTATTTTTGACTTAAGCCTCCTTTGGTTATCTCCTACATTGGCCACGCTGCCACATGTACTGTACACCTCATAATGTCGTCATTAGTGGAGATTAGTCCTGGTAATTACCTATGATACCGCTAAAACTGGCAGCTAATAAGGTGTGAGCTCGCCTGGCTTAAGGTGTTGGAAAGAGAGGGGTAACAGAGACAGAAAGGCAGTAGGAGGAGGGAGAAGATTTATTTATATTTTATTTATTTTCAGGTATTTCTTTTTGTTTAACCACAGTGCTCTTTCTCTACACAAATGCAGCCTGGTTATGCTTTCTTTTTACAAAGGATCATACAGCACAGCACAGGGGAAAGATGAGGCAGGAAACATGCTGTACCAGAATATTTTCAGTATCTGCAATGTGGCTCTAATGAGTGATTTTAAATACCAGCCCAAGTCTGAGTTAGTTTTGGGTGGCAAAAAACTAACATGTCCCCAGTCAATACAATCACACCTTAATCAAATAAATGTAAATAAATAAATAAATATTTTTATCTGGTGATGTCAATAAGTTGGTTTTGACCAATTATGCTGTGAAGCAATGGCCAAACTGACATGAAATTTAAACTGTGTACCTTACAGGATGACCCCTAATGATGGTGGTTAGGTTACGAATTTCAACACTGGCAACACTGATGGTGGCTACCTTTTCATTATATTTACTGTGACCTCTTCACCTTTCCTCAGCACCAACTCCCAGACTAAAATACCATTCTATCTGCCATGAAATTTAAACACCTCCAGTGATATCACGAGCGGATTAGCTCTTCAGTTTTGGAAACTGCAGAAGCTCTACTTCAGCATTAACCACACTACTTGGTATGAGCCTGAAAGGTCGACTGTGTTCAAATTTTCCCAAAATGAATAAATAGCGCACATATAAACACTAAACTGCTTTGCTAGTTCAGTCTTGTAGTGACTAAGATATCTGCTGAAAAATCTTTTCTACATCTTTCCATAGACCGATGTAGCTCCTAAGTCTGTGAACTTCACATTTATTTTTAAGCTAGCGCCATATCAGTGACTCACCGACACAGCTGATGGAGGATGATCCAAACATTTCCAGTAACTCCACAGAGTTGTAAGGTTCAAAAGTCGAAATATATTGAACAAAGATCAATGTAATCATTTCCAAAATGAATGAATGAAATGTTTTCATCTAACGAAATATTCCTCTTCAGTCCATATTAGTCCACCTTTAGTCTTCAAAAACAACATTGAGGTCACTGAACTGTTTGATCTCCGATGTGCTGCACACAAACGAGGTACACACCTGCATTAACGAGGTACACACCTGTATTAACGAGGCGGTCTAACAGCTCCATAACACACAGAATATTCATTATAGAAAGCTGAAATTTAAATTCAGATGTATTACTTTATTTAAGTTGACTTCCAGTGGACTTATTCGTATTTGTTTACATGTTATATGTTTTCAGGATGTGACAATGTGGGGATGGCAGAGTAATAGTTTTAGTGATGAGTCAGGTGTGCTGTCGTGCTGATTTGAGCACATTCTAAATATCTACTTGACCAATCTGATTGCTCGGCCGGACCTACTTGTTGTATAATCAGGAAATAGTTTTCCTTAACGTAATTTTTACACTTTGCAAAGTCATCTTGCGGGCCGGACTGGACCCACTAGTGGGCCGATTTTGGTCCACGGGCCGTATGTTTGACACCCCTGCTCTAAGATTTGGTCTCTTAGTGTTTACTGTGCTCAAACTAGTTGAATAAGAAGAGATGGGATGTAAAAAGTGCAGAAGTACATCTTTTAATGACAGCTTTCAATACGTCATTGACATCAAGACTTCTAATGTCAGGAGGATTTTGTCTAATCCAACCTGTCACCAATGAAAGCAACAATGAAAGCAGAGCAGACAGTTAGAATTTGCTTGCTCTAACATCAACTGTGACTGGCTATTGATCACAATTTGTTCCAAAGTTCAGATGTCAGGCAGTACATGGCAAACATGTTTGTTATTCCTGGGCCAGTTTAGATAATCTGCAAACCTTTATTATTTTCACAGTACCGTCTGTGGTCTAAATTTAAGAGCTTTGTGTTAGGTTTGAACTAAGCAGCTGTCATTGTTTGTTTTAGTGTGTGTGCTCAAACCCACCTTGCTGTTTAGTGTGCTCAATTCAACAAGGGCAAGACATGAAAATGCTGCGTTAGCCAGTCATTAAGTGTGTGACAAGCTACCTTTTCACAGTCACTTAAGTCGTTCTGTGTCTCTCTAGCAAAAGAATACAAATGCAAAATTAGAGGAATAGCCAGGGGCACTAAAAACTAAAAAGCAGAATGCAAAAGAAGGTGGGAGAATACAAGGGAGAGGTCTTCAACAGCAGGGAAGGCAGGAGAGGGTGGCCGTGAATGACAAATGAGAGGAAAAACGAAGGTAGCAGCGGGGTAATGCATGGGAGCACCACAATATATGAGGCACGCAGGGTGCTCTCTGAAAGGTGTATCAAATAATATGTGCCTTTGTACCTTTGTAAAAGGCAAAGGACCCAGACGATCTGCGCTCAGTCAGGGCCAGGTTCTGTATAAATGCGTGTGTTGACTCAGCATCTAGACCATATGCCTTTCTTTCCTATCTTCATATAACCCTTGAGGCTGTCTAGCTTTATACAGACATTTGGAATATAGCTTTTCAGTATTTGGAAGGCAGGTCTCCACAGCTCATCTAACGAGCCAAATCACCCACTGCAGAGAAGCTTGCTGGCTTTGTCCACTTATAAAAAGACTACAGTCAAAGGTTTTAAAAACTTTGAAATGTTCAGCAGAATTAATAATGTCTAGCACCAGTCTTTGTCCCCTTTTGATGGGGGATTTGATGATCACTTCTGACTTCTGGATGCACCGACTTGGATAGCAGAGGCACAGCGTGTTTATTTTATGCTGGATGAACCTGACAGTGATCTCTCTGAACTCAGAATGCATGTGGCCTCGACATGGGCCGTGGACTTTCTCACTGTTCGAACAGTACAGCTAATGCAGGGCCAAAGCCTTCCTCAGGGGTGACTCAGTTGATTTGTTTTGTCATTGAGAAACTCCACAAATCTAAAAGCCTGCAGCACAGGAGTAAAAAAATAATGTTTTTTTTTTTTTTGTTCCTGATGCGCTTGGGGTTTTCATTGCTCACTGAACCCATATGTATTTTTTGTGTCATTCCAACAATCAATCATTTATGGTGTTAATATTAAGTAATTTTATCGACTTTAGTGACATTCACAGACAGTCTGTGATGTACTTTCAACATTACTATACATTGCATTGATTGCCATTGCCTTGGTGATTAGAAAGTGTGAATGGAAAGGGCAAAGGGCATGCTTTGAAGGAGCAGCCTTCCTGCAACAAAGTCTCAAATGAATGTTGACTTGTAATGGGTGGGGAGTGAGTGGGGCCGAGAAATGACTCCAGAAGATTTTATCGCGCAACAAAGGTGAGACTGGGAGGAAGCTGCAGACGAAGAGATAGAGCATCAATATGAAGTTGGGAGTGAGGGTGAGGAGGAGGGCGAGAGCATTCATCCAGTGTATGGAATCAGTCGAAGAAATCAATTTTTAATTTGGCAAAGCTGGCGTACCAACAGCGCTACCATGGACTTAATTACACAAAACTGCCCCCGAGAAAGGGAAGATGAGAGGCAGAGAGAGGGGTGGAGGGAAGTGATGAGAGAGGTGGAAAGAGAGAGGAAGACAAGCAAGAGGGGAGAGAAAGACTGACATGGAGGGAGGAGTGTGAAATGGGCGATAGCAAGGTCACTGTCTGGGAGAGAGATGGGGCGGTGGAGGTTGTGGTGGAGAGACAGATGGTGACGTGCTGAAGAGAGGAATCTGTGGAAACAAGACTGGGGGGCTGAGAAGCAGAGACACCCGATTTCACACCTCACCACTCTGACTGGGAGCCTAGAAAACACACACATACATCACACAGTGAATGATCATAGCATGTGGGTGACTTTGAACACACACGTATGCGAACATACACACAGACACACACACTGCAAATAAAAACTTCATAGGGCTTCAGCGCCTCTTTTGGTGCCTTTTTACTCTTCTTCTGCTGTGCTTTTCCTTTGGATTTCTGATGCCTGGAGGGCACTGGCCAAGCGTATCAAAGGCGTTTGACCACGGTGGTGGCATGAAAGCCTTGCCCCAGACCATAACACCACTGATAATCCGAGCTGTGCCACTGAACTAGCACTGGATGAAACACACCGCAGTCTACCCCCCAAACCACTTTCTTCCCTCTTTATTTGCAGCTACTACTACTACTTTACCTGGCGCTCTCAGTTACTCTCATTGCAGGTTTTCTCAGCAGCTTTCTGCGTGGTTACCTTTCTGGCTTAGTTCAGATGATGTAGTCATTAGAGCCTGACCGCAGCTGAGGTTGAGTCTGTAAGACTCAAACACCAAACGAAAAACAACCAGTAAGCTGCAGCTTCTAGTGAGCTCAAGTCTGGATCAAACACTACATCTTTCTGACCTGTAAACACACCATCAAAGTAACAAACAAGAGGGTTTGAGTCTGAAATGTATTATTTAGGTAAAAAGGTCTGCAAATGGAGAGACTCACATGGAAATTCACTACCTGCCTAGGCTGTAGTGCTGTCAGCATACAATTTCTCTTGATTTAAAGAAAACAAGATTTTAAGATTCTTTACTTGGACCACGCAGTATTTGGAGACATGTTGTGCAGTTCTGACCCAAACCCAGGCTGCTAAATGAAAAAAGCAGGTCTCGGCTGAAGGTCAAAAATGAATACCAATGTCGGATGTTTGCTTTAATACTTCTTCTCCCCTGGATTTGTCTGGAGCTTCTCGGCTCTCAACCATATCTCACCTTTAACTCAAAACTTTCACTTCCTTATTTACTTTGCTTTTCTTATTTTTGTCTGCACTCTACCATACAATTCTGTAGCTGACAAATGCTACTGCATTACTCCTTGAAACATTTTCTCTTTTCAATATTATAGATATTAAACTTTTAATTCCTCATTTTTTCCAAGTCTATCCAAACAGTCTTACATGTTCTGCTCTCCAACCATCTGCTCTGACATCACATTCCCAGCACTATGCACACATTGCTTTTTCACTTTCACCTCTATTTGTTGCTGTTAGCTCTCGCCATTGTCTTCTACTGTTCACACCCCCTCCCCTTCCCTGCGCTCCGTCTGTACGTTGACTGTAAATCCAGCCTTGTCTTGATGAGAGAGAGGATAGTTAAACGCCTTGGGAAGTTTAAGACCCACTAGGGATCCTTCCGATAGCAACCCAAATAATGAAAATGTAATTCTGCAGGCATAATTAAGTTAGAGATAGGGCGATTACTGTGCGATCCATTAAAAGTGATGGCAAAAGTAATTACTTATTCAATCAGCATGGTTTTATGAGGAAATGCGATGGCACCATGTTGCGTCGCCTCTATACAAGTCATTACATTTACAAGGACATAATACTTTAAGCTGTGATTGGTCCTCTTGACAGCTTGTTAAGATGTGAATTAAAGCCCTGGTGAACATAAGTATCTTTTTTTTTTGTCAAAGTTGAAGAAATAAAGATTTTATAAGGCAACTGTCCTCTGCATATCCACCCATGACTATGTGTGGCTGTGTATTAGTGTGTGTAGGCTATGAGTATAAATCTGAATCTGTCTGTTTGTGATTTTCTACCATCCCACTGTGTGTGTGTGCAATGCCTGTGGGTGTGTTTGGTCTGTAGTGTGGTTAGCAGAAGAGGGAGGAAGCATGGTGGAAATAAACACTTGAAACAGATTCAGGATACTGTATGCCTGACACCTCCTACTCTCGAATATGGAGTTATATCTGCACAGACTGATGATTCTCAAGTGACTGCGTGCCAAACACGTTCTCACTGCAACTTTTGCGGTGTATGATTTTTTTTTCATTGCTATTTTATTTTGAACAGCAGATCTTACCAATACTGTTGGGGCACCCCTGAAATAATGTAAACAAAGATGCCCAAACCTTGCCATGGCGTGGGCGGCTGAATATGATACTTTAAATTAATCACACTGCAGGATAGTGTGACTGACGAGTAAACATCACCATTAACATGAGGTAGCGAGATACAGTGCAGAGAAGTGTGTACATGGTTGCATATTTGATCAGCTACATGCAGTACATATTTACAAACTACACAGAGCCACTCACATCTTTAAGGCAGCCCATGAAGTTGTTGCTGACTGGTGATCCGGGCAGGTCGGCGGTGTTGGGGCTCCCTCCAATGTAGAAGAAGTCATCGGAGCCCAACATGGTGTAATCTTCCTGGGTGTAACCAGTGGTGGTCAATATACCATCCACTGATATGGTCACCTGGCATAGGCATGGCCCAAAAGGGACAGATGTATAAAGACAGAGAGAGATAGAGAGAAATAGAACAGGGATAGACAGGTATAGAAAATGATGAGAGTGGAGAGAAATTAGAAGAATGAGGAGGAAAAACAAGGAAGAAAGTGGATTAAACACCAGTGGTAGGCAGGGCTGTCCCCTACGTGGAATCGCTTGGTTGGTTGCTTTTAATGCCAGTCAGACTGGGGCTTTCACTCTAGAGTGCAGTTGCTAAGAGAACCAGTGAAACAGTGATGTGCTCACTGTTCACTGGTAGAGGAACAATCCTGATTTAGTTGAGTAACTGCAAAATCCTACACTGGATTTTAAAGGCATGTAACTTTTTTGTAAACATGCAATTAATGAACACTGACAACTATCCAAACCAAATTTACTGAATCAAAATGTTACACAAAGCCTAGTACAGAAACATAACCATATTTCTAAAATATCAGCTGCTTTCACTGTGATTGGCAGAGCTACAATGCAGCATTATTTGGCTGAGCCAGTCCTTACTCAAGGAACTACGAATAAAAATAAATACCCTTTCAATATTCAATTGCCTCAAGTCTTGTCTTTTGTGCAAGGTTACACATTCTGTGCAGCACGTTTGATCGCCAAAAGAGCAGAAAACGCTGGGTGGGATCACACACACAGCCGCAGGCTGATGGTATGAGATAGTGTGGATGGAAATGCAGAAACATGACTTAATATCCAAAAAATAATTTTAAAAAACAGATGCATAAAGGGTACATTTTTGAGGCTCCTCCAGGCTTTTCTGTGAGATTACTGTGTTTTTCTAGCTCAAGTCGTATTTTGATGTCTAGAATAGTAAGTGTAAGTACCCTCGTATTACAGGAACATTTCTAACCTGATCAAACAGCTTTAACGTCAATTACGGCAAAATGCATGGAGGCTACTCTAGTACTGACGTAACATTAGACAAGATGAGGTGAAGCAACTGTTTTAACCAGACCTTACCTTGTCACTTCAAAGAATAACTGAAGAATGATGTTAAACTGAAATTGGAATGCTTCTCAAGTGAGGATAATGGTTTCCCTCTTCTCAGTGTATCCAGGAGTCATCACAAACAAAAAAAACTTGTTTTTACATTATACTCAAAACAATTCAGCAAACTGCAGCACATGTTTAATTTGGCTAATCGTATTATATCATGACTGTATTTGCTATCAGTGCCACAGCTATGCTGCTATACAGACTTTCTGCCAAATAATGCTGTTTGATTTTGAGAGGAATTTTTGTAGTTAGTGACCAATTTATTGTCTAATTAACCTAATAGAGCTGGCCTGGACAAAAGTGAAGCACTCGTGTCTCTGATTCAACATCTGCTATTCTGCATAAATGTAAACAGCTTAAATACAGCACTGCAGGGAGCATGACCATCTGTGTTTCATTACCTTTGCACACTCAAAACTCATGCTTGCCTCATGAATACCTTCATTTCATCTGGAGGTCCCCATTTCACATTTTGGTCATTTATAATAAGATTTTGCATATGGCAGTACTTCATTTTGCATCATGAATCTATGAAACTACTGCACGCTATTGACTACTTATTGTAGTTTTAATAGGCAGTAAACATTCTAAAGCTAAAAGATGAAAAGCAACCTTAGCAACTGCACTCAACAGATCAGCTGCCCTAGCCGAGTGTTCATCTTCTCTTTTTGTCGACTGTTTTTTTTTTTTGTTGTTGTTGTTGTGTCATTTTTTCATCTTTTTTAAAGCCGTACTTCCCTTCTTAACAGGGCAACTCATTTTTATGTCTGCTGTTGCTACTTGGTAAAAAAGAGCGGTGACATTGGCCATGTATCTGGCATTGAGAATCTGCGGTTGACAGTGCTGGTGTACGGGGTCATCTTTGAAGATCTCGAATGGGGCTTTCAGCAGGGCAACTTCATTTTTCCCCACAGTGACGACAAAGACCTTACGTGGCTAAGGAGGACAACCAAGGGGGCCAGAAGTTTCATGATGTATGTATGACCTCTCTCAAAATAAGGATATAGGATGGAGAGTCAAAAGAGATATAGAAGTAGAGATGTAACCTGTAAAGTTTCTGGAATTAAAATACTGATTGAAGAACATCTCTTGGCTCTTTGAATTTCTGAAACTGTTTTATGGACTGTTGTTGATGGTACATCTTCAGGGCAGGATATACTCATTAGGGCCATGAGGGACTACAATTTGCTAGCTGCCAGACACCTATAAAATTCCCAGCTAGTGAGAGTAAATTGGAGTTGAACAATGCATTTGTCCCATATTTCTTTCCCTTGCCCTCTCCATCATCCTGTATCCCACCACTTAAATGGTTCATCAAAGCTTTTAATGAATGCAGGGTATTAAAAAAAAAGAGATTAATTGCATTATCAGAGATTGGACCTAAATAGCAAGTAAAACCCCACTGAGATGTGACAAAGACAAAATAAGGCACACAGATTATAAGTGCAGAAAATGAAACGAAGCAAAACAAAACAAATATCCAAGTGTTTCTTCTGAGGTAACTGTAGGTATTCACAAATTAGCAAGTCTTTGCTTCAGCAAGACTGCACATTCACCTCATTGAGTAACATTACAAACACTTGCATCATTGACCAGAGGAGGGAAAGGGTGCTGATATCACAGCTTGATAGTGGAAATACCCTGGTGTTCCTTGCCTGGAACTCATGCAGTTCAGAGGAAATCCAACTGCATTCTGGTCTCAAAACATTTGCTGCAAAACGCAGGCAGATTACTCTCTTAATTAATGTCAAGGAGTAAAATATTAGGCTTCTACCTAAAACTCTGGCTGCTTGCCCTTTCTGGGTTCCTTTGTTTTGAATGTTACTTGTCAGCGTGGAGAAATATAGCTTGAAATAATTAACTAAAACAGCAGCTGAGTAAAACTTAGTCTAGATACTCTGGATCCATCTGTCGCAATGCTCATCCCCACGATACCAACCGGAACATATGATTGAGACAGAGAAGCAGCTAACAGCAGGTCAGTGAAACCATAAAGTCAGTTTAAAGCAAAGTTTCACTTTGAAAAGCAGTTAATATATGCAGAGGTGAACCTCCAGCATTATCTCTCTACACTTAATGGTGATAATAGCTCACAGGTAAAATTACTAGTTGTTGAGATGCTGGATTGAGGTCACTAAATGAAGTACCACCTGTGTCTGCATCCCCTTGATTATAAATGTATTCAAAGTAATTGGCGTGACAGAGCCGAAGTAGTGCTGAATGACATCCAAAGCAGCCAGGGTTACATGTTATAATTATCCCATTGCTTAAACTTTGCTGCATGAAAACAACTGCTTCTTTTGCTCAGGACAATGTCTTTAAGAGACTTGAGCAGATGAAGCAATATGGCAGAAAATAATTCTTTGTAATTGTGTGATCACAGTTCCCTTATTGAAACATAGTGTGATAATCTCAGAACACCTGATACATACAAAAATATAACTAGCTAATTAACACATTTCTAGCCCCCCAATGTGGCCTGGATCCTCTTTCCATACATACCCAAAACAAGAAACTAATCCACTGTCACAAAAAAGTAAATGCATAAATAAATCAAATAAATGTACAGATGTAACTCCAAAGCTCAGTTACTACTCTAAGTATTTGTGGAAACCAGAATATGACCCATATTTATATTAACCCAGTAAACACAGAAACCAAACAGATGTGGCTGATCTGTGCTGAACTGTGTGTTCTAGTTATGTTATACACAGACTGGAGCGATTTACTGCTAAGTGATTGAAAGAGCTCTGAATTTGAATCATGAGAATCATTCGATGTTAGCCTTTCACTTGCCTAGATGGTGCTGTGGTGGGGGAATGGTTTCTGTCATGTTATTAACTTTACTTCTATTCAATCGATCTTTCTCTTTTATGCTTGTAGAAGCCACCAACTAGAGAATTTCAAAGTGTTTATGTAATGGGGTTTAACCTGTAGTGTATAGTGAAATGGAACTATTCTTTGTGTGGAGTCCTGTGGTGTGCTCAGCTGAGCGTGTTACTGGCTCATTGACCATATCTGGCTCCATGACTGCAGGCTGATGGCAACTTAACGCTCCATGAAGTAGATCTCCCTCTCAGCAAGTAAACAAGGGTCAACATGATTCCAACTATGCTGGGGATTACACTGACCACACGTATATTGCATATAAAAAGTCTCATTGAATGCAATGAGGACAATAACATCATACTTGAAATGACAGGAACCGAACCAAATCCTGTCTACACTACAACCATGTTTTTGGACATTTGTTTGAAACTGTGTGCTTGATAAAGTATCTACAGCACATCACATCTTCAATTCCCAACATAATGAGCACTATCACAGCTCATCTGCTGTCTTTATTGATTTACAGGAGTCTGGTAGCAAATTGTGTGCTGACTTGGGTAAAATTATATATATAAAAAAAAAAAAAAAAAAGTCACAGAATCACAGAACAGTGAGCAAAAGGTATAGCAGTGCCTAGTCCATATAGAAGTGCATCAGCATGTATCCAGATGGAATTAAGGGCCTGGGGACAAGTATAAAATCAAGGCTTTTACACTTTATGGTTTTTGTAGATGTATCTTGTCAGGCCTTCACACTTACAATAGAAAATAGCTTTGTATGAGTTACTCACTCTGACTCTGCACAGATTTTCTTTCAGGAGAACAGATCATGTTGTACCTTCAATTTCCAAAAGTAGTTGAGATTTGGAGCCTCCAATCTTTACTTTCACTGACAGTTTCTTTGTCAGCAATTTTTGACATATACAGCACAGTCCGTCTGGCTACGGGCACCTATCAGTACTTTCATATAGTTAACATCATAATCCGTGCAGAGAGGCGGCAACAAGCTTACCTTGAGAATGTATCACTTACCCTTGTTGGCACTACATTTGAGTACCGGTAGAGATCTTTCGCAGGGAAAAACAATGCATTATATACTTTGGAGTTAATATATTACATTATACAGTTGAAGGCTCACATAGGAAACATATCACAATAGACCGCACACACTGCCTTCCCATTAGCTCAGGTCAAAGCCAGACCCACAGGAAGGAAGGATGTTTAAGAGAGAAAGGGAAAGAAGGGGTTTGCATCCAGCACTGGTCTTTGATAGATGTCTGGCAGCTTGTCAACATGTATTAGCCGGGCATAATTTATTGGAGGGAGGTCTGTCTTTCAAGACTAAATATGAAATCCATAGCTTGGTTGGTTTAAACTGAGACTCTTTGAACTTAGCTACACCTCTAGGTCAGTAAAGGCATGAGGGAGGATTGGGAAGCTTGGGGCGAGTGCTGTTTTGGCAACAGCTGTCAAGGGGATGGGGGAGAGAAAGGAGGGCGGGAGAGGAGTTTTTTTTTTTGTTGTGTGCCGAGAGGAGTTAAAGGGGTTGGAGGGTGAACAAAATCGGTTAGTACTTTTGTAAGTAAGGGAAAGTCAGACACAAAAATGGTTGTTAGTACAGTTACAACAAAGGTTTGGTTTAAACAGTAGATTAGTAACACTGTTTTAGTAAATTTAGTCAAAGTGATAAGAGTATGTGAGGATTCTTTAAAAGTCCTCTGCAATTTGATTGCTCAAACCAGGTCCAGATTTGGACTGAGTGTGTTATTTTATGTGACAAGGGTTTGTTTTGGTTAAGAGGAAACAAAATGAACCCATCCAAGCTAACAGGGTGACACACAAGCCATGCACTTAAATGGGTAGATGACAGGACGAATGGAGATGGGTGGGGGGGGAGAATTCCATTAGACACAACACAAACGGACCAACTATTAAACAAAAAACAAAACAAATAAACCATCTGGCAAGATGCAGGAAAATGGTGAAGTAGTGGGGAAGTACATTTAATTGCAGGGCACCACAACACCAGACAAATGGGGAAAGGAAGAGAGCCTTCAATGTTAAAGGTTTTTACTTGGACTAGTAGCAACAGAAAAACCCATTTAGACACGTGTAGGACAGACTGACACGTGCTGGGCTCGAGCAGCAGATACACCCTGTGAGTATGCTCAGGTGAAGGTGGTCTAGCCAAAAGAAACATGCAGACAGGGTGCAGGAATACAACCACTGGATACTGTAACTTTGGGAGGTGGAAGTGGGACAGGATGTCATCAATCACAGATGAAATCAACAGATATGAGAGGTTTTTTTAAAGAACAGGGAAAATTGAGAGGGGAGAGAGGACATCCCTGTCTTGGTGAATAGAGCAATTAGTATTCCAGTGGTAGGACGTACCGTTTCATCATTATACCTGCCCTCCACACTATCGAACACATGATTGCAGTTCTCGTTATGCCTCCACTAGAATTTCACCATAGTATTTTTTTGATGTGAGCTCAAAATTGCTTCATCACTTTTGTCAAATTTGATTCAAAACTGAGTGACTCACCAGCAGATACAGTAGCATTCCGCATTCTCTAAACAACTCGTGTGTTATGATGGATTGGGCAGATTCATTCTTCCAGGCATCAATCCTCTATTCACCAAGAAAATGAAACTTTGTCTCCCCTCTTTACTTTTTCCCATTTTTTTTTTGTTTCAGCAAGATATGGTGTGAGGTCATTATTCATTTTAGTACGTTAATTTTGAAGTTAAACTGATAGAAGTTAAAAAATAAAATAAAATAAAATAAAGAATAAATCAAATAAATAAAACAGCAAGAGGGTGTGGCTAACATGTTTTATGGCCATATTGATTATATTAGGACAATTGATATATGTATGTATATATGTTAGCCATGATATATACATATACATATATACTCAATGCAATCTGTATATAAACAACAACGGAAAAAAAAAAAAAAAAAAAGATTGGGAAGGGGGGTCAGGTCTCTTCATGCAAGGGGTGAGGCCAGTAAAGTATAAGAAATATAAGTTAGTGTTAGTGTTAATGAGGGGTCGATCGCACACAGTTCAGATTTTCCTAGGCAGTTCCCTTTATGGTTTGTATCAATTGGCAGAAAGATTAATTGATTAAAAAGTCCAGTGAAAGCAAGTAAGACTGAGCAGAACTACATGATAATGGTGGTCTGAACATTGGCAGTACAATGGTACATTCAGCCTTGTAACAGCTTTTAAAATAAGATCCCACCAAGGTGTTAGTCAGGGTTAATTTAAAAAAAAAAAAAAGATTTCAGCAAGTTATTTTGGCAAACCTCCCCCAGTTTGCAGCTTAATAAAAGTGCAATTACCATTTTATTTTTAATAACGAGCTTTCGTCAGTGCTCTTGGTTTGATTTCTGCACCTGACTTCAGGGGACTATTGCCACATTAAAACACTTTATTAAGTGTGTTCATGTGTGTGTAGGAGAGGCAGCGTGTTTGGGTGCAGGCCTGGAAACAGCTCCATCTTGATCATAAATCAGCCTAAGGCCACTAATGGGATCAAGCCCTCATTTGAGGCCTACTTTACAGTGAGGGCTTTGGCCACTAAATCAAGAGTTGTAAATACTCTTCATGACTCCATAAACCACAGGATGACAAGCCTAGATAACAGGTCACTCCATTACAGGCTGAACCGGTCCAACTCAGGCAACATAAGGAGTCTCTCTTCAGTGCCATTCCTCTCATGTTGTTATAAAAGTTGGGGAGATTTTTTTATTTTATTTTTTTACTTCCTCTCACTGGAGTTGCCATAGTAGGCTATGTGTCTGCTTCAGAACTCTGCTGTGTACGCTCACTTCATGGGGTTCCTCTAAGAAAATAAATCAGGAGGAAACAGAGATTAACAAAAAGTAAAGGTAACTCTTAATACTTTTCTAAAACTCAATTAAGAAAATATCTTGCATTATGATTCTTTATTTCTTCATACGGATAGTATTTGAAGTAAAAGAAAAATCAGAAATAACCAAAGAAAAAGGGACAGAAAATAAAAAAAGCAAAACCAAATAAACTCTAAAATATGAAGTTCTGTAATTTCTGTAACTTTTTGGGCAGACCTCTTTGGATGAACACGTTTTTTTTTTTTTTTTTTTTCAGGAAGGGGAGAACTGGATGGCAATAAAAAAGCAATAACATATATATATATAGAGAGAGAGGGCTAAAAGAAAAAACAGAGAGGTGGAGTTTTTCAGCTACCTTGGAATTGATGGCGGATTGTACTTTCAGTAAAGCAAACAGAATAGAAAGAGGTAACGGAAAACCCAGGGCAAACCAAAGTATAAGACAATTAGAATGATATCTACCATATAATGCAGTTTGTTTACCATAGCGTGTCCAATGCCTGCGTGCTTCAGGAGAAAACAGGGGGAGGAGAAAGAAAAAAAATAATGACAAACCTTAAACTCAAGAAAACACACCTCAACCCCAAAAAGTGGGAAAGAAAAAAAGAAAAAGAAAAAATTGCCTTTTGCAAAACCAGCTTCTCCTTTTAACAGCAAAAGCAAAAAAAAAATATGTACGAGTAAATGTAACATAAAATAATGTATCTGTTTCCTAGTGTTTATATAAAAACATCCAAATAAAGAAATAAAGAAAGCAACTGTATAACGTTTTTGTTTTAATAGGGTACTCTACAAAATGAAACTATATCAAACAAAAGGAATAAAAGGATAACAATACATTTGTTAGTATGTAAGTCGCAAGTTAAGTAGAGAAAACAACAGATGGTTCACATTCCGTGAATGACACAGTGTTAGTCGTTGAAATTATAAAAGGTAAGGGAAAAGAAAATTCACTAATGAAAAGAATCAAATTGGAAGAATTCTGAAGCTTGTTGTTAGTAAAAGAGACAAGAGTTAGCAAATCAACTTCCACAGAGGGGATTTGGGTAGTTTGGGTATGGGAATGTTTGTTTTGAGTGGAGAAGGGAATGAGGGAAAAGTACATCAGTATCAGTATTCACTCTGAGAGGCTAATCTGGTCAGCGGGCTTGGCTGGCGGTAGGGTCTAGTCCATTTCAAAATGGTGTTCTTTGGCAGTGGGTGGGGCCAATCATGTTTTGATGACTTGAAAAGATACAAATCTCTAAGCAAAATTTCTCCAAGTAGTCTTTAAGGGTGACTGATATATGCAAGACAAAACCAAAAAGATATTATTGCATTGCAAAATTGACAATTACGGTAAACTACAGCATTTAATGGTGTAGGGGCATTTAAGAAAACATAATTCATTTAGCATATTCTTGATCATGAGAGAAAGGCGTAGATAAGGGCAGAAAGGAGAGAATAATTTAATCAAGAGTTCTGGTATCTGCAGCGTCCTGAAAGAGAGAGAAGTGTCCATTTAGTCACTTCCATATTGAAGAGTAATGCTTGCAGTCCCTGTAAACAAAGAAGCATGGCAATTGGAAGATGAAATGGAAATAAATAAATAGGGAATCATGTAACGCATCTTACCAAATGTTTGTTCCGTACAAACAACATACATTACCTACATGCAATCATTACCTGTCTTTGAACAATCATGTCACTGTTAGCCATGACCTGTGAACTCCAGCGGGATAAAAAGAAAGTTACAATTCTCAGAATTGGTTCACCGCTTTTAGTGCACCACCACTGCTGCTGGGCCCAACAAAACTTATTGGGCAAAATATGTTACTGAAGCTCAGTTAAAGGAAGGAAGTTAGCGTAACATGTCAAGTTACACCAACCAAAAACAGTTTTATTACAAACAAGCTCATATGTGTCTGATTGGATTTGACAAATTTAGTTCAGCCTAAATCGGTCATACCTTCCTAGCTGTGACATAGTTGGCAAGATTCTATGGTGTAGTTTGTGTGTCAACTTCAGCATCAAGTATAAATAGCAGAACAGTGGCTGACCATGACTCCAGTTTGTGCATCTCAAATATAGCTGCTGGTAACATTAGCATTTGCAAGTCAAATCGTTGGATCTGTATAAACCACAACGGTGCAATTTTTTTATTTATTTATTTTTATTTATTCAAAAGAGCAAAAGAGTTTGCAGCTATGTATGCACTTTTTTCAAAGAGTCATATCATGTTACCGTTATTATGGCTTTATTAGCCTATTTGCAGAGTAACAATTTACACCTTAAAAATACTGGTCCATGCCTTTGCTGCATATTTGGTATTAAGGCTGTGCAAGTTGGCAAATGGTAGTGAGGGAATAAAAGATCTATCACTGAGATCTGTCCTGTGTTTTCCCTCAGGACAAAGTGGACATCTAAAGGACATCTTATCATGAACTGAAATTATCAGCTACTATTTGCCACCAGAATTTTGGAAAAGGGTGCATCTATCAGATGTGAATTAGGTTGTAGAGTAGGCCATCTAGTAATTGGAGGGTTGTGGGTTTTGAAGTGTCCATGACAAGATGCTGAACCCCATAATGCTCCTGATGGCTGTGCTGCCGGTGTGTATGGATGAGCTTATTATTATTATAGTTGTAGGCTACTTTTATTGTATCGTGGACAGAAAGGGCAAAGTTGCTCTTTGCACCTCGCATGGCAGCTATTCATTGGGTGTGAATGTGTGTGCGAATGGATGAATCTGATGACTGTTGTGAAAGCATTTGAGTGGTTGGTAGACCAAGAAAGTGCTATATAAATACAACTCTGTCTCCCATTTATAATTTCCTAGCACTTTGTTCAAACACAACAATTCACAGCAAAGCTGTGTGTGAACAATTGAAACTGTTGCCACAATGTTTGTGTAGGGGTCCACATCTGCTTAATAATTGTGTAAGGGAGTCTGCCCCTGTAGTATGTACAGTACGTACAGTACTGTACATACTACAGGGGCAGTGTCATCTGCGTGGGTTGAATCTAAGTGGCACCCATAAACAAAAGGGGCTAACTGGACGATTTGAAGCTTCATGCACACCCACTCCTTAAATTTAGGGTCACAGTAAAGTGCTGTCACCAGTCACCCACTTTGTCTAATGACTCCTCTTAATCCATTAACTAGGTAAATTAGATTCAATAGTGGGTGTGAATTTGCATATGCACATTTGCACTCCCGTGTCTCTGAGCTTACAAAAACAAAAGCTGATACATGAAATAGAGGATGTGACAGGAAGCTCCAACAGCTGGGAACCTGACAATGATTAATTAAGCTAGACAAATGTACCTTTACAAAAGGTGATAATGACTGTGGGCTTTTTAAAACTCATTGAATGACAGCCTGTGATATGGCAGAGGAAAATAAATGAGAGATTACTGAGTGCAACATTTTGAATTATGTAAGTTTTAGATCCCTCAGAGGCATTTGATGTCTGGATTTTGAACTTATCTCTCTATCAGTTCTCTGACAGAACAGCCCTGGGATGGTTGTGAAAAATTCATCCTTCCAAAATTGCTGATGATCTTTGAAATGACACGATAAAGTGATGGGCGGCGGAAATAAAAGGGAGAGATTACATTTGGACTTCTACATGCATGGTGTCTGCATAATCATAAGTCTACATAGTTATGTAAGTAAGCAGTGTATGCTACAAGGTAGGCTTATTTAAATTTCCCTGATTGGTTTCTGTAAAGGGTTAGGACTAACAGATAGATATAAAGTCAAGGGAATGAAGTATTTAAAAAAAATGAATTTGGAACCTGTGTTTTTGAAACCTGAATTCAATGAAAGGGAAATAAATAAACAAATGAGAAAGGAAAATTATTTCTTTGTCTATTGTTTGATTGTTAAATGGGTTAGCTGTTACTCTGACTTGCATTTGACATGATCCTTTGTTGTTCTATAGCGGTATCCTTATTAATTATAGTGAGTTGTTGGAACTGAATTATGATTTCTCATCTTAAGTTCACCAGCACTATAATTATTTCATTAAAGAAGGTCTACACAGGAAGTTAGACTGGGTTCATGATTTGAGTAAGAAGTAGAAAGTGCTAAATTAATAAACTCCCAGACTAGAGAGAAGAGTAGCAAACTGAGCCACTGAGCCAAGTGATGTGGAAAAGTATATGTGTAGAAGATCTAGAGGCATAGCTATTATACAAGTCAGATGTTTTACTGCAGGCTCAAGAACTGTAAGTACTGCTGAACTGGTGCTCTATTGTCAAGATCAATCATGCAGAAAATTAAAGTTTTGTTCTACTTTTGTTATCAAACGGTAGACAGAATGGCGTGGTAACTAGTTGGTTTAAAGGGTTTCTGTCGTGATTTCCCAATTCTGTTCTGCTCCAAGATATATAAGAAAGAAGTGTGTGCAGCACTGAGGCAGGATGGATACGGGAAAAATGGATGACATCTAATACAATAGAAAACTATATGAGATGAATCAACAACTGAAGGTGCCAAAAGATAAATCTGGGTAAGGACTTTAGAGATAAACAAGTCTAGTATATAAGAAAGAGTAAGGCTAAAAAAGTATCAAAAAATAGACCAACTTACTCCTTTCTGTGCTACTAATTTTAGTGTCTTACAGTACATTTCCACTCCATGCATCGTACTTGTTTCAACTTTGCCTCAAAGCCAACATGCCTGGAGCCCCTGCTGTGACAGCACATCACCCTCTCTGTAATTGACCCATGTGGGAAAACGAAGGCTACGAATGTCGATGTTTGCTGATGAAGGATAAAGCTCGCAGTCATGTAAACAACCACAGGACCTGACAAACAACTTTGTGCTGCATCCGTCTCAAAGGGCTCCCTGGGCAAACAAATCCTCATGTATTAAATACTAGGGAATGGGGTAGGAGAAATAAGCTGATGCTAAAAATGTTAACATGGTAATTCTTATCAGTGTTTTGTAGCTTTGTATTTCAAAGACGAGTGAAACGATTGCCGTAGCTCTTTCAACCTGTGCCGACCTGCACGATCCCAGCCAGAGTTGGCCAAGATGTAAAATAATGATGATTTTTTGGGCTGCTGATGTTTTACACACTTGTCACAGTGGACGTTACTGAACTGCGGCCACCAGCGAATAAGCTAAATAAATATTTAATGACAAAGCTGTGAAAATGATCAATGGATAGTGCAGTGGAGCCAAGATCCCCAGTCCAGATAGATTTATCATTGTAACTGGGGAAAGTTCTAAGACTGATGACCATTCTCCTATAAATTTCCAATTTGGGCCTTTAGAAATAAGTGATAAAACTGATATTGCGGAATCATATTATGGGGTGGGGTGCTATTTGTCATCAGGCAAGATCTCTGCAGTCTCATATAATGATTAGAGAGACATGGAAATTCAGTACGTTGAAAGAATATAAGTATAAGTTCAATTTGTATTGGCTTTATGTGTCAGAGCATTCATATTATATACATTTGTGCGCCTTGCTGGGTATTTGTGTACGTGAGGTGTATCAGGCGTCCCTCTGTAACAGACACACTGTGTGGGTGACCGTGTCAGATGGAGGGGAGCTGGGCTTCGATTCAAAATAGCTCTTTCAGGTACATTTGGTTCCACGTTCATTCCAATCACCCGCCATTCACTCTAGTCTGCCTCTCTCTAAATCTGGCTCCAAGTAATGGAAACCGGCAGACAGGCTTCAGGTGCAAATATAAATGTCACTGCAATTACGGCAGAGAGAAGTCTGCAAACAAAGTGTGTGAAGGTGTGTGTTTATGTATATGAGTGTGAGTGCATGAAAACTGCAGTAGAACATATTGTGTATTGCATTGCAGATGGTCATAATTCTCTCTTCCTTTCCGTTGTGCTTTCCATCATCCTCATCTCTATTTTCAGATCTCTAACTAACTGACTTCCTCCCTGTACATCGCCTTTCTTTCTCTCGATCCATCAGGATGTTACCAAGTTCACGGACAACCCACAGGTGCAACGGAGCTTAGAACACTTTACAGCAATTTATAATAAACTACAAATTCATTGCACTCATCTGTTTCGTGGGTGCTTTTTTCTTCTTGTACAATTTGTACCATGCACTTAGCCTGTCTCAGGTCAATGCTTGAATGTCTATAGAACTAGAGACTGTCCTTAAAAATGATGGAATTGCACTGAATCATTTGGTCCATCAAATTAAACCAGGCATTGTTATTTAGGAATAAATAACAAATTGGGGAAAAAAGATTAAGTGTATAGTTAACTTTCAGTTCTCGTATAAATTCTGATCCAGTTTGTGAGCACACAGCTATAGCAGCTGAACATGAATATGCATGTTTTAGAGAGAGTAGCTCCAGCTGTTCTTAATTGTTTATATTCTGTGTGTACTTCTGAGCACTTTATGAAAAGTGTTAGTTAGGAGTACACGGTATCTCTTGAGTAAAACAAGGTAAAACAATAATAACAAATAATATTATAATAAAAATCATCCAAAATGGGTGTCATTTTGTACAAATGTCAAATTGTATATGTTGAAATAACTGATATAGAACATATTGTATAAAAAATACCAGTTTTGCAACTGAGTGTGCTATTGCAGAGAGAAATAACTCGTACTTGCTTCTACTACCAACTGGTCCGGAGGAGTTCCCTGGGTTTGTCAAGTGACACTAACTGAAGCAAGATTAGAGGGACAACACCTTCCTGATTCGGATGCAGGTAGCAGCTAAATATGCCTACTAGCATTGTCTTAACCATCACTTTAGTTCAACTTTATTACAGGTCTTTAACACTGATACAAAATGATCTTTCTCAAGCTCTTATCTGTTTCTGTCTCACTTGCATTTTATTACCTGTTTCCACCTGTGTGAATGTGCTAATGTCGCAGAGATTTGTTATCTGATTATAGGTCTGTGAGAAAGAGGGATGAATAAACATGAAAGTGCTGGAGCAGGTAGTGGCAAATGAGGCTGATGAGTGAGTGAGTGTGGGAATGCAGGCAGATATGCTAATGCAGTGGAAATGTGATGCAAATTAGCTTGTTTGCCTCAAATGCACAGAACCCCTCAGTGTTGGTATCAAACAGCAGACCATTTTTTAACCATGAGGTGTTTGTAGTTTGGGCAATGTACGGCAGGAACTGTGCTTGAGGCGTTGACCTCTGATCATCATCATGGGGGAAGAAACACAGAAAAAAATGAGTAAATAATGAATCCTAAACACACATCCACTCACACACACCAACTATGCCCACCCCCACCTCCTTTCAGCACGGCTAGAGCACATTAGGAATACTTAAAATGTCATTGGCAGTAAACTGAGAAAGGATTACAGGGGTGTTAGCATGTCATTATGTACATCAAACAAATCCACTACCCCTGCCTGCCTTGAATATGATTTCCTATTGTCACTATAAAAGTGTGTTGCTGTATGGGTTGCCAAAGCTGAGCACTCTAAATGGCATTTTTGATTTGGCCACAAAAGGTCCAATCTGTTATTGTGCTAAACACATTACGCTGTCCTTATTGAGATGGTGACGTGAATGGAAGGCGTTAAAGTACATGTATGTGTGGTGGCTACAACATGTAAGCTTAGGGTTCCAGAGTAAAACGGTTTGAGTCACTCATTTTTTTTTACCTCTGCCAAGGAGATTATGTTTTTGGTGCTGTTTGTTTGTCAGCAGGATTTCGGAAAAACAAGAAAAAAAGACTTTCTTAGAATTCTTAGAAAACTTGATGTAAGGGTGTGGACATGGGTCAAGGAAGAACCCATTCAATTTTGGACATGAACACAAATTATATTTCACTTTTGTGTACATTGCAAGATGTAACACCATGTCTATGGCAAAATTAACTGAATGTATCCCACATGCACAAACCTGTCATGATTAAAGTGACTTTTTTTTACGTGACTAAATTTACTTTGGTTTTATTTATTTATTTATTTATTTTTGTTGCATATGCTTCAGGCTCAAATACCAAAGAATACAGGATGAGGTCATAGTGTTTAACTGGAGGACTGAGTTTTACAGAAAGGGTTAATTCAACTGCTGGGGTACTGCAGCCACGGACGATTCACTACCTAACAGTATCCCATACGGCGTTGCTAAGTGACAAGTTGCTAGTAAGAATGGACGAGAGACAGAGAGAAAATGAGAGAGAAAGGGAGGTGAAAAGGAGCAGGAGAGGAAGTGACTGGCTCTCTCTTAGGAATTCTGGCTGCCTCTTGGAAGAAGGTTGGATGAGAGGGGAGGGAGAAGAGGGATGGAGTGACAGAAGGGGAGGAAGAGGAGGGAAGATAATTGCAGCTGATCGCAGCTTACAGAAATGGTTGAAAAAAAGAGAGGTTACGATAGAAAGAACAAGAGAGAGGAGGGGAGTGTCCCGGCACCTAGCATTGATTGAAAAGGGGAGGGTTGGCATTCTCATTCTGTCATCTCATATGAAATAAATGTGATAGTTTCCCCAACATACCCTCCTACTTATAGCATGATTCTAAAACATGGTGATGTCTTAGTAACAGGGATTACAGTATATCAGTGAATGATGAATGCTTTAAATTTCTACAGTAAATTTGGAAGCTCCTCGTTTTCAAAATAAATTATGGTTTTGGAAGATCACACCACATGTACAAGATCTCACAATGCTGAGAAATGACAATGACCTGTCCTGGTGAATTTTTCAGTCATGACAGCAAGTGAGCCGTGACAATTTTCAAAGAGTTCCTATTCCTTGACTTGACCTGTTTCTCTATTTAACAACCATATTGTAGTTGAGGGGTTATGTGCAGGTGTAGCTTGAGAACAGTGTTGTGTGTTGAATGTTAATACATACAGTTAGCTAGCATTTAATTTTTATGTATTCTTATGTATGGGGAAAATGCATGGAGGCTAGAGGAAGTTTAGAATTTGATGGGATGCCTTTGTGTGCTTAACTGAATAACTGTGTTTGCCTTATTGGTTTTTATCTAATGTTATATTGCTGCTTGTAAAGTTTGTGTGTGTTATGATCCATCATGAGGGTGCGTGAACCTCAGCTGCATGCATGCCTGTGGATTCACAATAACCCGAACTTTAAAAGTAAATTCAACAATAACAAAACAATAACATCAACAATTGTATTTTTTCTCTCTTTGCATAATAGCCATAGTTCTACTCTTGTTGCTTTTTGTTGAAAGAAAAAGGAAAGCCCTATTGCTGCTGCCAAATATGGAACACTTACTGATAGCAGGGCATTGCAGAATAGCAAATATGAAGGTTTTCCTTGAGGATGCATCACTAGTGCTTTATCTGTCTTTCTCTATAGATTTCTCAGGCTATGCATTCCCTAAGTAAATAGAAGAAATCCACTTTCTCAGAGTTGTGAAAGTTCCTTCTTCTGGGCCCACAGTTCTCAGGGCAGGGCATTCAGCATGCAAAGAACATGAAAACTCTGTATGATCTATTCATTTTTACATCCAAGGTCCGATGGTGGGGGGTGTACATCAAAGGGGATAGAAAGATCGAGAGTCAGAGACAAGAGAAGGGCAGATGATACTGTAGGTGAGACAGTAAAAGGGAGGAAAGGGTGACAGTGATACAAAAGGGAAAAATAGGGTAGCAAAAAAGAAAGATATTGAGTTCAAGGGTCTCTCACTAGACGCTGGCTAAGCAAATGGCCCAGTTCTGTGACACTGGATGTTGAATCTTTTGGTTGTAAAGTCACATTGGGGAATTAAAAGAAAGCCTGCTCTTGTTCTGCTATAGTAGAGAACAAACTGATGTCTGATCGCCATCCTCCCACTGCTCAGATATTCCTTTAGTCTCAGGCTGCAGCACTGCACTTCATTTACACTCTCTGTTGTGCATGCAATCATTCTCTCACTTTCTCTGCTTCCCATGAACAAACAAAAATACAGACATACAAGCTCACACTTCCTTCCCCCTGCCAGCGTGTCTCATGTTTCTTTGACTGCCGGCGCTGTCCTTTGGGACACAAGTGCCTGTTAAGCTTACAGTCGGCCCGTTGTGATGTGAGGCCATTCTGATTGTTCCAGTGAACAACATGGAAAGTTAGCCCTCCAAGAATAAATCAGTGTATAGATTACTGTATTCCTGTATTCCTATCATTCCAGCACATCAAAAGTGTGGTATCAAGCTTTTTTCCTGGCACTGCATGGTTATAATTTCAACAAATCATGCACAAAAACCAAACCACTGACAGTTAATGGGTTCCACAAATACCACCACAAAAGCTAAAATGCACTCAGCTACAAAACAGCAGGGTGAAACATCCCCCTCTTTTGTATAGCGAGCAATTTGTTCACAAATGTTTTACTACATCACAGAGTAGTAGTGAACCATAGGCCACTAAAAACATATGTTCACCAATTAATAGGGCACTGCTACGGGCAACGTTGTGTACATTAATGTAACGGCTTCTCCATTCACTGTGTCGAAAGATAAGTTCTTGCTTACCTCGTCCGTATACTCATAAAGATCTGCACCACACAATGTAATCAAACAGATGACAATCATGTTATTTGGAATCATTCTTCATACTGGCCCGACTGGAGGAATATTAACCACAAAAGTAACTTTACTTTAGTGTCTACTAACAACTAAGCTAGGTTCCAGGTACAGGACTGTTCCCCTCTAATGGTCTTCATACTGAACTGTGTGCTGGTTGAACTTTTAATGCTATGAAAACAGTGAGTGTGTAGTGGGAGAGAAAGCTGATAAAATAAATGTGCTGACTGCTGTCAGGCCTTTTATTCGACGCTTTCCATCTCACTGTTGGCAATGATATCAGAATCTGTATGTGAATCTAATATTTAACGGCAATGCATTAACTGACAAACGTTCAATGCCCACATCAGCCTCTACCTGATCTGCACTTGTTCAGCTGGCTTTGCTATACACACAAACTGACTGACTGCCTTAGAGTTACTGTGATGACAGTAATGGGTTTGAACATAATAACACAGGCGCCCGGTGGTTTTAGTTTCAGTTCAAAGTATTTTTAATGGAACTGTGGCCAATTTTTTTCAGTTGTCAAGGCTCAATATATCCATGCAAGGAATATGGTAGTGTGTGGATTAGTCCATGTGTCTGCAGGTCTTCTGGGAAAATCAGAGTGGGATTTAAAAAGATCAGAAAATCAATAATGAACATACTGTACAGAAGAGAACGAGCAGGTTTTACTTAAACTATGTATTCTGCATGCATATAGAGAAGGGCCCTAACTGCAGGATGTGTGCTGACCAGACTGTCATTGCACACTCAATATTTGACCTATTTTCACAATGTGCTCTGCTTTGGTGCAGTGCATCGGATATATCTATCATTTCCCAAGATACCCTAACATGAGGGTTTCCATCTTTGTCTTTGCCCTTCCTCTCTCTGCAGTGTGTGTGGACCGTCAGTGTGATCCCAGAGGAGCAAAAGGGCGAGGATGGTCACTAGCGCCGAAGTCTACAAGATGTCCATGATGGTCGATCATCATGTCAGGGAGAGCAGAGGGAGGGAGGAGGTGATCCCTTGCTGCTTATGCTAACCAGTGTGTGCACTGAATGGGGTAGAATTGGTGGGTATGTGTGTTTACTGTGGGGAGAGGTCAAGGCAAGTGTCCTTGCCTGTCTATCAACTGTACACCACAGGGATTAGCCAAACTCTTCAAATATCACACCGCTGTCCACATACACACTTGCAGTACTGCCAGATGCCACTAAGGGGAGCTCTAAATCTGTGATCATTTGTTAGGCATGTAGCATACCCATTTCTCCCCCACTCCTCCCCTTTCTCTCCTCTCTCTTGGCAGAGAGTCCCTATCACCTCACCTAATTCTGTCTGCTTCATTTTATCCTGCACAAAGCTGACAAATTCATAGGTTTTGTGGAAAAAGACGGCAAATATGCACATACAGAGGAAGAGAGAGAGTGAGAGAGGCTGGCTTGTGAGATCTCACAGGCTTTACTTATTTTGGGGCTTAGTGATGCAGCGGTAGATATGCATGACATTGCAAGAGCCATTAAGAACAACAGGCAGAGAGTGGATGAGACTTTGGAGACCAGTGGGGCTGTACGATAACCTCAGCTGGAATCTGACGCTTGTAGACTGGAGGCTATTTTTGTTGAAAGATATCATGTTAGCTCCAGAGGGATGAGTAGTAGAAAACAATAATGGTGTATTTGTGTCACTGGTTTAGGTGTTAGCTTGTCACTTTTATGACCGTTATGTGTAAAACATGTTTCACTCTTCGACTGGGAATACAATAAATGTGTTCTTTAATTAATTCATGATTTTCCTTATTTTCTGCATGATGTGAATATATTAAAACCTATATTACAATGTATCCGAATACAGCAGCCCTGTGTTAAATACAGTCTTTGCTATGATTATAATGGTCTTTTTTTATTAGACTATCATTAAATAATAACTCAACTCTAGTGATTTCTGGAAGGTAATGTTTGTATCATGTTTGTACTGGACAGAATTACTTTGTGAGGGTGTTCCTGTTATAGCTGTATGTGCATTATCAGTGGGTGTTTCTTATGTATGGCCTCTGACATGCATGTTACTGCGTAAATTCATGCTTGTTTTACAAGATCTCAAAGCATGCAAGTACTCATTGATCAGGTGGATATCAGCCCGGGAGTAAACACAGGGTCAGAGGTGGTCAATGTCATCGATACCTCTCTCCTTGTGTCTCTCAGTGGTCCGGTGTAAATCTAGAGAGCTCTTTAACACTTAGGCTCCCTGTTACGTCAATTAGAATGATCCACTGGGGATTCAAGCTGTTATGTGAGTTAATGGAGATCGTCTGAACAGCATGATGGGGGTGGTTAGTTCTAGGTCAAGACTGGACTAAGCACATGCATCTGATATCAATTCAGCTAAGTTTTCATACTTAAAAGATTCAGATACAAAATTTTGAGAGATCAAGCCAGTTCTCATTTACAGATTAACTTGCACGACAGAGAAAACTCTTAACAAACACACAGAGTACTTCATCTTTATTTTATTAGGACAAGTCTGGTAGTCAGTAAGATTTAAGGATTTTATCTTTACCCCAAAAATATGAATGATAAAGTGAAAATACACTAATGCTATTCGATGTCCCTGCTAGTTTAAAGTCAGCAACATGTGTTCATATTTAAATACTGAATCAAGTGATTTAACTCTGGAAGGAAGAGTTTTACCCACTTATTTAAATTTTTGAGTATTATCAACAAGATAAAGTATCGATTCTACTGTGTTCAAAACTACATTTAATAATATCGTATATGCATAATTTTGTATCTGGCAGTAGTGGTATTGTTCCCAGCAGAATTCTTGCAGTTACAATACATTTGATTGTGAACACCAGTACAGGCATACAGGCACATGATGGACAGAAGGACAGCGAAACAGGCAAAAAGTGTCTCAGTTTAGCCGGATGTGTGTTACTTATTTGCCTAATAGTCATTATGGTGCATTTCGTGGTAGGAGGGTTGGCTCATGCTGTAAATCTTTAAAACTGTGTTGGCTTCCCAAACTCATTAAGCTAGTCTCACTCTACTGATCACACACTGCTCCAACAGCATAACATATTTGACCCTGACTGCGCGTGTGTGTCTGTGTGTGCTTCTGAATTTGGGGTGGGTGACAGTGTGATCATTTATCCTGAAGCAGGTACAGCATATGCTGATAAAATATCACCTCCACAAATCTTGGACTATTTTCATGTCTAAGTTACCACATGGAAATATATAATAATATTATTGCAATATGACAGAAATTGCAGAGTATGGTTGCCATGGAAATTTCTCCCTATAATTTAAAAGCACTTAGTTCACATTAAGAATCACTTTGCTCTCAGGTTTTTCCTTTTTTGCGTGGGGTGGAATTTCTTCAGTGTTTAAAAGTACAAGAGTTTTTTCCCAAAAAAACTTTCTAGGGATGTTTTTGCAGGCGCACACAAAGAAGTTGATGTACCATCTTTGTGTTAATGCATTCGCATTAGCCTTTTTTTCATTCAGGGGAGCTTACAATGTCCATTATTAGGTCTGACAAGCCATTCATTCCAATTACAATTACCCCAAAAATGTGAAGAAGTAAGCACGGCAAGTGTAAGTGAAATTGATTGTATCTCACTGCTGGTATCTGCAACTGCCAATTGATGACCTGGTGCAACCAGCGAGTCCAGTTTTCAGAGAATGTATTGCCTGTGCATGTACTTAGTGCTTTGCTGTGCCTGTGTGTATATGTGTACTGTTGAGAGGAGGAGCATTCATGCAGTTGTTGTTAATCATTTATGCCTAGATGTTAATTTAGAAAACAATGTCAAAAAAAAAGGAGGATTCCTCTGTGAGCAATGTACCAACAACATGTTGTCAGAAGAAGCCAAAAAGTTCATATATTAACATATATTGGTTTATCCTTATATACTTTGATATGTGTTCCTTTTCTGGTGAAGACCATGGTAGAAAGTGGGTTGCACTTGAGCTGTTTATGGTAATTTGGTTTTAAAATTAAAACATACTTATTCTGATTGTGATTCCCTTTTTCTTTTACTTATCTACTATTCTACTTATTGTTATCATTCAAAGATTTTTTTTAAAAATGTTTTCTTTCTATATAATTTCTTACTCATGTATTATTATTATTTTGACGAGATCATTTAATTATGTTTACTTTGTATGGTAAGTTTCTTCAAGTTTTAGGTTCTTTTTGTGGTTGAGACTGGCTCTGTTCAGATAGGCCTAAGATGGGGGAAAGGTGTGAGCTCCAGCGCAACCACAAAATGGCAACACTGCCTCTCTGGACCGACCAGGTGTTTGTGCCTGGCAAAAACCTTATAGCTGTTAGCAGTTTATAGCGGTTTGCTTCTTTTCCCTTCTAGGATAGAGGGTATAAATCCTGATAGGATTCTTGAGACGGAGGTTACTGGGGCAGGTCAAGGGGTGTGCTAAAGAGATACTCCCTCATACTCTTGAGACAGTGAACTATGAAGAGAGTGCCGCCAGGGTGAAAGGCCTTTTTGGGAGCCCCAGCAAAGCCTGTCTTTTAGGCCAGTGGGTAGAATCACATGAGGGCCCTCCTCTGCCCCTCTCTCCGCGTCCACGCGCCTCAGTGCTCGTACGTTGTTTCAAGGCAGGGATGAAGCCAGTGAGTGAGGGTGGGTGAATAGGGCCCCATGTAGTAACCGGACAAGGGACAGAGAAACTGGCTGTATTTGTCCCTTAAGGCTACAGGCCCGCTAACATAGTCCACTGATCCGTGACACCATCTGCGGCCGGAAAGTCTCCGTTTTAGACACTTCTGCTTTTCTTGAAAATAAAATCCATTTAAAGATAATTAAAAATTAATATTCAACAACGATTAACCTAAAATTTCTACCTGCCTCTCGCTTCAGTACAATATGAAGAAAAGTTGATGGAACAAGCTTGTATGTATAGGCACACACCAGTTCTCACACACACACACGCACACACACGCACACACACGCACACACACGCACACACACACACACACACACACACACACACACACGCACACACACACACACACACACACACACACACACTCGAGCTGGAGCTCTTTTGTTTTCCATTAGCTACGATTAAAGGTGTGTAAAGATGTGTTGGGTAATTTGTTCAGAAAGGGTTTAAGTGCATTGTCACCTTTGATAAATTAGGGTGCATTCCATTCATGTAGCCAAGTACATTATGTGCATACATACTGAGTCAAGCACTTTCTTCATTTGTTCATAAATAACAGTACAAATACAATTTCCTTGCTAATGCTTTAAATGTGCATAGTTGTGTTATTATCTAAATATAATTATAGTTTCATTTTCACTTGTGCTGTGACACATGTTCACCTTTTTGCCTTTGAATGACCTTTGAATATGAGGTATCATGGATCTTTGGTCAGTTAAGAAAAAAAAAAAATCAAACAATAAGCTAAGGAGGGGAGAAAAACACATGAGCTTTCTTTTCAACTTCAACCTGGAAAAAAAATGTTTTCTGTTAAGGTGGGCAGCAAGCAACAGGAGAGGAGAGAAGAAAGGTGAGACCAACGCTCCCTGTGTGCTCCAAGTGCAGAAAGAAAAGACCTAAAGATGGAGAATCAAAAAAGCAGCAGAGATAGGGTGGGTGGCAGACAGAGGCACCACTCCGACTGCGGTGGCCCTGGATTACACGGGCAGTGTTTACCTGGCGCAGGTTGCGGGTGACGCGCACGTCATGCCAGGCGTTGTCGTTGAACTTGCCGTTGACGGGCTCCACCAGGGCCTCGAATGCCCCCGAGCCCAGGTTGATGACCAGCCAAACTGCGCCGCTCTTCAAGGAAAGGTTTACGTAGTCGGCCGACTTGCCGGTGTGCAGCATGAGGCCGTTTCGCTGCAGCGTGCGGAAGGAAAGTGTAATCTCGTCTGTGCTGCTCTGGATGGGCGTCAGCGACAGGTCGTAGCAGAAGAACTCGTTGCCCTTGAAGGTGGCTACTGACTCCTCCTTACCTGGAGAAAAAAGGAGGGAGAATAAAAGGTAAATTTAAAGAAATATTATATGAAGGCAGGATTAAATTTCCCTTATGTTAAAAATCATAAAGTAATTGAGCAAAACTGATTAAAACGGATGTTTAACACTAGGAGGCCGCTTTCTCTGTTCACACCTTAAATCTCAGTGATTGACCTACACAAGTCTAGCACACATGCAGTACACTGAGAATGGATTTTTCAGTTAAATAGGAAAGATCTTCTTTTCAGCAGTTCAGTTTTCATAATGAATGATATTTACATATTCATACCGTGGATTTTGGATTTTTAATGAGGGAGAAGGAGTAGCTTTTAAGAATTCTCATCTAGTTCATTTACCTTTTTTGTGGAAAAACTACATCATAGCCAAACTATTATTGAACTTATTATTCAAAGTGGAGTATTTTAAAATATCCTAGAAGATGCCTGGGGGGGAACAGAAGCATTATAAAGCCGTATTCTAGCTATTAAAAGCCAAAAAACTACTGTCTCTGAGCAGATTAACTCCTAAACACTCCTAAACTGCTCAGATTTCACACCAACTCTGATGTGACACTTTATCACGTCTTTGAGCGAGGATTCTCATGGGTCAGATATTTTGAGATGAAACCAATTAGCTGTGGTTATTGATTCTAATGTTACAACATTGATTGTTGCTGCAGCTCTAATGCATGCAAGACGTGTTTTCATCATAGAAACTTCAGGGGGGGGGGATTCTTGGGAGTTTACAAATTACACACATAAACCACCTTCAGTGTAGAGTGACACATCTGCCACTGAACAATAAAGCAGTATAAGAGTGTCTTGTGCAAAATAAAATGATTTCCATCAGAGTAAAGCAAACAGCTTGGTCAGAATTAAAATAGTAGGAAGGAGGATTTTGAATCAGAAGGAAGTGAAACAGCAGACAAAATAACAGGAGAAGCATGAATGCCAAGATGAGACAATGTAGATTAAAGGAGAAACTAAAAAAAAAAGTCTAACTGAAAGAGAGGGTAAAGGTGTTGACAACTTTGCTAATGCCTGTCAGTCCATCAGCAGCACATGGCCTCCTTCCACTGCAGTGAGCTTCGTTCACACACTAGCAGTCAAAACAGCCAGTTTGTACAATGGACACATGTCAGACTACAGCCTAACAGCAGCAGGGGAGGACACAGTGTGCATCTGTCAGGAACTGAACAAACACCTGCAGCTGTCACACGGAAAGTACTGCTGCAGCAACACTCGCAACAATGACACCTCAATTCCACAAGTCAGTGTGGACACTGAAGCCAGTGGCAGGGCATTAGTATCCCTCTACATTATTATCTGTAATTATATTTACATTTGGTACATTGTATTTTTCATCATGTTCATTGTACATTTTTATCGACTGTTAAAGACTTTGAAACACACCCCATCCTCATTTCATTGACAGACAACAATTTTATGGTTCAATCTTGACGTACATACAACTATAAACAAACAAGAAAGACTTTTGGCACAAGCACAGACACACACACAACACTGCCAATAACAACACGATCTCTCAACTCTCAAAGAAGTCTTCCCCGCTCAGCGGTTATACAAATCAACTGGTTTCCTGACATGAACCATGATCTGAAGTGACACTCCACTTCCTGTGTTCGTTTGCCCCTCCTCACCTCTGTCTCTCTGGGGAGGCCAGATTGAAGAATCAGCCTCAGGTAATGAGGTTCAGGGCTGAAACAGGAAAGAGAAGGGGCAAACTCAAACCGCCAAGAGGCCCCTGTATGGGTGGATCATCAAATCTGGTTTATCCTGAAGTTCCATTACAGCAAAATCGCTGCAAGACCTCAGTGCATTTCCCTGGGGAGAGAGGCTAGGGCTGGCCAGAGGGGGTGGTCCGCTGGCAGACAGATTGAAAGCCAAATCTCATGAGCGAGCCAGTTCGCCACAGGAGCAATCTTAGGTGGGAAGAGAAGAGCGCTGATGGATAATAGTGTGTCCATTTGATAGCTGTGCGCTCTGTACTGATATATGACCATGGACAGTTCAAAATGTGGTAGACTTCATAAGGCAAAGTTGATTACAGTATTTCATTAAGACCAAGTTAAAGAATTATTGCTGCTTCAAAGTCATATAAAAAAGGATAACAGCCATGGTGAGAGGCACAGAGAGAGCCGTGTCAAGTGACATACTAACTGTTATACTTTTGGAACATTAAAGGCAGCGATAAAGCTCACTTTGAGACAGGCACAGCTACATAATATGGGTGCATGCACTCACATAAAAGAAAACATTTTATGTGTGTGGGGAAAAAAACGGGGAAATGAAGGACGAACGGCATCCAGACAGAGACAGCTACTTAAAAGAGCATTTTGGCTGAAATCGAAATTTAGAGCAATCTTAACTCAAGTGTGAATTGTCATCGAGAAAAGGCATCAAAGGAGAGAGAGAAAGAGATGGAGGGGAAAAATGACACTTAGAAAAAAAAGGAAGAAAAAAAAAGCAAATCCCCCAAGAGCAGCCTCCTGGCGGTGCGTGCGTTGCTGATGTAGGAAGAACAAAAGCGTACCAAATGGACCACAGCAACCATTTTCAATTATGTATTAAGTTGGACCTCCTCCCAAAGTATGGGCTGTTAACGGTAAGCAACAAACAGCTTGTGATTGCTTCCATGAGCTCAGTGAGATGGAGCCGCATGCAACGGAGAGACAGTGGCTGCAAACAAAAAACTTTCTTTTGTTTATGTCTGTTTAATAAATAGAAGGCTGAGAGGAGGAGATAAAGCTGGAGAGGATCAGGGAGTGACAGGAGAGGACCGGGGGTCGAGTTCACAGTTGCATCAAGTCAGAATGCCAACAAAGCTATTTAATATAACACAATCATATGTTTTTTTTGTTTGTTTGTTTGTTTTGTTTTGTTTAGACTTTAGGGACAGTGGTAGCAAATTACAATATTGACAAGCCAGTAGTACATTGTTGTGTTATACATTTACAGTGATCCATCTCATGTTACAAGTTGGATTAAGTAATTTTCTGTATTTCCTATATGCTTGAGGAAGTCAGAAATCTTCCTTCACACTGCAGATCACTAGAAAAGCCCTCTTCTCGTTCTCCTAGGAAGAATATGATCACTTCAGCCTTCAGGACTTATAAACTAATATAAAGAATGACTCTTTTCTTTCCTTTCTTGAGAACACTTGAGCTCCATTGAATATTTGCTTGTCCCTATACATCTGTTTCTCCTCTTCCATCTACTGTACATCTCTATCTCATCCTCTCACTCCCGCAGCGCCATTGTGATTGCATGCACATACACACTCAGAGTATACGCTTTTCACTCAGATCAAATCTCTTTCCATAAAGCCCAAGAGCCGACACTGTAGCCAGAGGTAAGACAAGACACACAAGCACGCAGCACGCAGAGACTTAAGTGCTGTCAAGGTCTCAATTAACCTCACAGAAGGCCCTGACTACATTACAGAAATGACTCATTTGAAACTTAGCCACCCGTTATAGCATCTTTATTATTAATTAAATGTTGAGTTCCTCTGGTATTTGATTTCATTGCTTTCAGTGGACAGACCTTTAGTACTGGGTATTTTTAGGGGTCAGAAATGATACTCCATGCATCTAGGGAGAGCAACCTAACCAACAATTGCTTCACGACTAAGCAGATGTAATGAGGCAAGCTGCTGTTTATCACCTGCCCACCAAGCTTCAGGAGCCTTTGATAGCACTCGCACTACAGGCTGCTTCTCGTGTGCATCACATTCGGAAGTTTAGTGGCTTTGGAAATTTAACGATGCAAGTACAAAAGACAAAAAAGGTGCAGACTTTTGCTGGCTGGGATAGATGAGGGTTTAAGCACCCCTGCAGTGGCAATGTAAGCACAGCTATTTCTGACATTTCTAAACATAACCCCCAAACCCCTACCAGCTCTTAAAGTGCTTCACACTTGCTGACATCTGATTTCTTCGGAAGAAAAAAAAAAAACATTTCAGCTCAGGAATCAGTACAATATCACACCACCTTATTTATTCCTGATCCAACTTAGTCGACTAAATCCAGAAGAACTCACTTCCTTTCTCTCCTTTGCCTTTATACTGAACACAAAATGGAATCAATAACCTCAAAGTCCACTTCCACCTCTGTCACCATCATGCCACCAGCAACAGCTAAGGATTTTGCTGCAGTTGTCGGGTCAAAAGGTTTGCCTTCCTAACCCCTGGTCTTCAGTGTTCTCAAGGCAGCGCTTCGTTTCTGTGAACTTCACAGTGTAAGCGTGAGGGGGTGGAGGGACAGAGGAAGAGGATGGAATTCCAACCTGAGCGCAATCAATGTCATTGACTTTAACCATCACACACACTACTGTAACCCATATAGCCCTGATTATTCTACTATGGCCACACGCAAGTGTGAGCTTAAGGATGTGTGAAGAAGTATTCTATCTAGCTTTCCTGCCACTGCAATGTCATGAATTATGATCTATGGATATTTATAACAAATGTCTCCACTCTGGAAAAACACAGCACCACAAATGGTGATAAAATGTCACGAGAACACAAATACAATCTGTGTTTGTCAATGCTGCCCCGAAAGTGCCATTTTAGGCTTGTCTTTGTTGGATATTACAGTAATAAAAGTGCAGTGCAGCATGTGTTATTAAATTGGATTCAGCTCAGACAGAGAGAGAGAGCAGGTTTAATAAGATGAGCTGCATGAATAGTTCCATCCAAACTTGTGTGGTGCATTAGTCAACGCATAATGAACCTTAACATACTGCTTTTTGGCCGATTGGATTACATATTGGGAGTAATTAGGTAGTTTTAGGGGAATTAGAAAAGAGAGAATGGAAGAGGACAAGTGTGTATGTGTGCATGTGAAAACATCCATAATCTAGATGACCACATGCTGGCAAATCCACTCTTCACATCACATTGCCTTGCTGTTCTCTCTCTCACACACACACACACACGCACAAGTAAAAACACACCCACATGTGCATATACAGTCACCCTCTATTAGCTTCCGACGAGTGCCATCCACCCCGCAGAGAGAGTATCCGACAGCTTTGGAGAAACGATTCAACAGCGAGATGAGAGAGAGCAGTGGGAAATGTGCGGGGCATATGAAAGCTTTGATGCTGCTTCATGAATCAAACAGGCCTGCTGGGTCTACAGACAGTGGCTAGTGTCCTGTGTTAGCTCTGAGGCAAAGGCAAAAGCCTGTGAACTGCTGGGAAAACGTTTGTTTGCTTATTAAACGTTTGGGCTGTGCTAAAGAACTTGCACATGCACACAGGCTTTGAAAAAAACTTAAAAACCATCACGTAACTAAACAGACACACATGAATATACAAACTCACCCCCAGGCAATGATAAAGCGCTCTAGCACACACACAAACACAACATATATGTCTCTTGGTTCGCCAACTGTTTTAATTTCATTCAGAATTAAATGAAGACAGAAAGAAGAAAGAAAGAACAAAAGCAAGAAGGAAAGAAGGCAATGACCCAGGGAAGCCAGGCAACACACTGAGCTTGAGGAAGAGAGGAGGAGGCAGTGCAGATTTTGAAAAGTGGGGTGAGTTCCAGTATCAGGTGGTGGGGGTGCAAAGAAACTCTGGCGGCGGGATGATTGATCGATCGCTCAGATCTATGTGCCCCCTCCCTGCCTCTCACTCCTCATGGATTTTACCTTCTTTGTCTCCCTCATGCATAAATCTGAACTGTCAGCTGTCCTTAACAAAAACATATGTGGTATTCTGAGCTCGATCGAAAGCCAATGATTTGCTCCCAAAACCTGCTGTTTTACTGGCACTGTGCTAGGCTTCGCAGGGTCACTCCAAAAATAGCAACATGCTGAATGTCACTAGAAAGGTATGCATGCTACATAATTACTGCCAGAAAATTATAGGATCTATATACTGTTCGCATCACAAACTAGTAGTCACAGGGCTGTTTATACTATATGTTAACAGAACTCCAACTGTTTTGCTCTGAACTGAGCCTGTTGTGTAATTTGTATTAGGTTTTTTGACCAAATATAGCACTGAGTGAAACACAAAGGTTTACACTGGTGTTAGAGTGTGCCTGCAGGAACAAATCCAAAGTGGAATTATAATCTTGAAGTCCAGTTTGACTTACTACTACATTTTAAAGCTGGTCAAATGTCAAAAAGTCAGTTTCTACAGCAATATTATGATTGACCAAAAAGATACCACACTTAATTACAGAAAATGTTGAGCTAGATTCACTTTTTTGTGTGTTGTGTGTGTGTGTTTTTTTAAAATGCATAACTATTTACTAAAGGCACAATTCTCCATTATAGAATTCTGACTTTTTTTATTCCATGTCCAGCCCTGGCACTATCTGTGTATATGTTGATGGATCTCTTGCTCCAGTCCCTTACAGAACCATTGACACAAGGCTGAACTAGAAGAGCATTGTCCCCACCTCCCCTCCACGCTGCTTTCTCTCCGTAGCTGGTGATTACTGTATGGATCGATCCATGGACTGATTGCAATCATGTAATGAAGGAACTATAATTTGCTGTCTGCCCACCTCATTTGCTGGAGGCCAAAGTTCTTTATTGCATTGACCATCCCTCCCCCATTTTAGAGGCCCTTGTTGAACCATAGTAAATGTGCTATCACATCATTTACAGTGTTTCTTTTGTTCTGAGGGATCCTGCCAAAAGACCAAGGATGTCAATATCAAATGAGCTGTCTACAGTGAGGTAATGCATGAGAACAAAAGTCGTTCATGTTGGCTCCATTTCCCTGTGTTTTGTATTTTTCTTTACACTTTTCAAATGGGAGAGCCTGACATTTCCTGTAGGTGATACAGATAAAGAGCTCATTCAGAAAGTGTTTTTTTTAAATCACATGAGGCAGATTGTAGGGCAGTGGGAACTCTTCTAGAAAAGTTATAAAGAATATGTCAAAATCTAGCTCAAGCACATACTCACTGATTCTCAATGCACTGCACAGTAAAATTTCCCAGTACAATGTGTATGTATCTTCTGTCTGTCAGATCATCCACTTAACGTTATTAGCACAAATTGTGCCTACAAGGTGTCCATAGACTTTATTCCAAACCATGACTAAGTTTGCAGGCAAAGGACATGCATTTTAAGAGCCCTTGGCATAAAGACACTTTATGATTATTAGATTCTTTTTGCTCCTCCACCTTTAAATGTAGCTGCAGGTCACATTTTAAGAGTGCACGGTTCGTTTTAATTTAATCCCTTATGCCGTTGCTGTGATTGACACTATTTGAAGGTCGCTTGGAGGAGCGTGCAGGTGGCAAAAAAAAAAAAAAAAAAAAAGAAGTAAGTCTTTCCATAGAGCTGGTAAGAACAGAATCAAACATGATTTGCATACTAAACCTGTTCTTCACTGATAGCCTGGTACTGTAAGTCGGGTCAAATAACCCTGACATGACCCAAAAAACAAGGTGTGTCAGCATTATGGGTTAGGGGCAAAATGGCTTTGGTTTGATCTTTTGGACTCCCTCACTCACCGTCGTCTCCATCCAGCATTTCAGCGAGTCAGTTTTGTCTGTCTTGTTTCTCACACTCTTGTTCTTGAGGATAATTTGAGGCAGTAAGGGATAAGACTTAATGGGGATATAAAAAAAAAAAAGAGAGAAAAAAAAGTTGCCTTTAATTGTCTGTTGCCTTGGAAACAATCCATTTTGTAACCACAATATCAGACACCATGGCAGCAACCTCATGACTCCACACCACCTTTTTTCTCTCTCTCCCTCTCTGATTTGCACTTTCTTCTTCTTTTTCCTTGTTCATTCATCCTCAGTCTCTCACTTTCTTTTCTCTCCTACTGTGGGTGTCTGGCAGGTGACTATTATCACAGTGGAGGGCTGTTCAGTCTCCGGGCTCAACCGAGACACAAAGGAAATGTCAAGTAAACTGACACTAACGATAGGCTTGTGTGATCCTGAATGGCGGGCTCCTTAGCCAACGGGAAGCTGACTGCAAGACAGGCAAAGTACATAATAAGCCATATTAGTTTGAACATGGCCTTCACTTTAGCAAAGCAAGCCCCCCTATCGTCAATCTGCACTTAGCCACAGACCATACATTGTATCACATGAGTGACATTGTTAACAGTATGGCATGTATTCCCAAAATACAATCTCCTTTAAATACTGGGATCGGGAGGAGGGTAACACTTTTTAATTGCATAGTGCATTGTTGTAGGATGAGAAAAGTAAACTTTAAATTTTAATAACAGTTATCCATCTCATATGGATCACATGCATGGTACTACTGCAAGTCCTATGAAAAGGGACTCGAGGATTAATCTAGAGCTGGGTGATAAAACGATCACGACACAGAACCATGAAAAAAAAATACTGGATATAGATCTAACAGCCTGTTACTTAGCAGAAAGACACACGACTAAAGCCAGTCAGTCTGCAGTTTTGTCTGCAGCCTCTGCTGTATGTGTCGCCAATGGGAACCCCCACCAGGCCAAAAGGCCAAATATCTACTCTTTCAGAAATCTATTTTGTATGGTTTGTACATCTGTGTGTTGCTATTCTGAGTCAACCTGAGTCATTGCATGGGAAACTCTTGGGTGTGAGCCACTGCTGTCAGAGTCACTTTAAATAGGGAGCTTGCAGGTTAGCTAACTTGCCATGGCTGCTGGTTCAGGGAAAGATGATGAAATCATCAACAACTAGGTGAAGACCAGGAGCCAACAGCCGCAAAGTTCCTCACATAATTTTGCCTTCTCTGTTACAGTGATAATCATTGCCTGTCTACTTTTTACCCCAGCAACATAAAAGAATTCACGTGAAATACAGAGGTATGGATTTTCTCCTCACATAGCTCTAGTGAACATTGGTTGGACTTGGCTCATTAACCCCATCTTGAAATGTGGTGAAAATATCCCAGAGAAGACGTTTTTGTAAGCAGCAATCACATAAACATATAGTATAACGCAGTGTGTAAGATACTCTTAAAGAAACAGATTATAGTTGTTTTAGACTGTGAAGTGACTGCATAAAGAGAAACATACATCAAATTTAATAAAAGCACACGCTTGCACAATTTATTACAGATTACCGTCAATAAAGCAGAGAGAAAATGACAATGTGGTGTTTATTTGGAAAGGTGCCCTGTGTTGCTCTATATCTGTTCTTTTTAATTGTATGAGAATCCTTGGCAAATTGCCTGAAGAATTATCCGTTGTAAACTGCTTTACTTAATATGTTAATGTCATTGCTGGCAATAAAGTAATGTAGCAGTTTAGTGTGGGTGTGTGCATGTGTACGTGCGTGTGTGTGTGTACATGCATGCACCCATCATTACATTGAAGCCAGTGCTGCAGCACTGAGATGGCCTCCTTTTTGGTAAAAAAGAGAATCATCATCCTAGACATAAAAGGAAAGTATGATTTCTTCAGGGAGATGCTTATTTATTGATGATCTCTATGTGACAGTACACAGACAAGACAAGACAATTACTTCTTTTTTCTTTTTACTTTTCTTTTTTTTTGCCTTTAAAATGTTGACACCTTAGAGACAAGGATTCAGTTCCCAGTGCCTCCAACATGTCCGCACATTCAAAAAAAATTACCTACACAATATGGGACGCCGCTGTGTTCAGATTCTTGTCACTGCCTGAGCAACTCATACCAATTGGTCAGGGGGGATAATGGGAAAAGTGTGCACCCCATACACATTATGGCCACCTTGTTAAGTTCATCACTGGCTGGTGAAAAGACAAAGCTAGAAGCACCATATGTCATGGAAATAGCACATTAACTGTACTCTTTCCAACATTAATATTAGCAGCAGAGACCGCAGTCTATCGGAAATTTCTAATTGGGAAAGCATTGAAGCAAAACAAAAGTAACCCTTAAGAAGCTATAAAGGGTGAGAGTGACAGCTTAGGAAGAAACACACACACACACACACACACACACACACACACACACACACACACACACACACACACACACACACACACTCTCGGAACACAAAGTAACAGCTACCTAAGTTTATGTCAAATTTGAGCAAATGTCAGTGTTGACAGAGGCAATAACTAATCCAGCATGCTGAACCACTAATAAGGCATTCAGTCAGAGTTTTAATGAGCAAAACTTGTTGCTAAAGGCTTTTAACCTCTTGAACTCTGCATCGAAAAACTGTGTAGCTGCCCACAGAGGAGCTGGAAAACATGGCTGTATGCAGACAAGCGGAGAGTTTGGTATGAGGCTACGAGAGGAGGATTTGGCATCGTGTATCTGACAACTTTTAAACTATTAAACAAATAAGGGTGACTTGTCAAAACTGCATTGAAACAAATAGCACTTCCCCAACCCCCAACACGCACAACAGCTAGTACCCATCTGTGACTCCAGTTTATTCCTAATGAAGCCCCTAAGTAAAAAACTAAATGTCTGAATAAGTCAACAAGTGTAGGTGGAAATGAAATGTACAATCTATGCAGACAGTGAAGCTGAGCTTGTTTTTAAACTTTCATATCTGATCAATATTTCCACTGACATTTGAAGGTGAATGTAGACTTATGAGCTCTAAGGGTTTACAGACTGGACAACAACCAGAACACAAGAGCTTATATGTATTGGAAACCCTTTAGCTAAATGCTACTTTTCCCTCTGGAGGCTAGTCAATGATGAATTTAACAACATGAATCAGCCCATATGGCGTGCAGTAAAAAAGAAGCACGGAGCTGGTGAGATAGCTTCTCAATATTAGATTATAGAGGAGTAGATCATTTTTCTTCAGGCTTTAGATCAAATGGAACGTGAAAATCAACATCTTAAAAGGTCATGTGAAATTCATAGCAAATACAAAACACAGACAATGTTAAGTTATGAGCACGGACTAACATTTCCACCAAGTTCAAATTCCAAGTATCAATTTTCAGAATCAATATAAACAAAATGGCTACCAATATCAGGATTAGTTATTTCAAAGAGTGAATTTTAACTGCTAACTGCTGGTTCAATTCCCCAAAACACAAACTTTAAAGAGGAAAAGTGTACGAAAAGCACATTAGTCTCTTTCACTAATCAGTCACCATAAACTTGATCACTGATTACAAATACAACAACTTAGAGGGAAGTCTTTAAAGAAACTATGATTCTACAGAGAGAGAGAGAGAGAGAGAAATCTCTTGTCAGCTTTATAGGTGGAAGTATTTTATTTTACAGGCGTGTAGGTAATATTACACCCTCATCTTTAAAAACAAAAACAAGAGCCTGTAGCTTAATTTTGGGTGGGAGGAAAAAGGCAATGCAGTGTGTAACTTGTAGTAAATAAGCAAATAGCAAATTAACTTGCTGTGTAGCTTTGCTTTTCACACAAGAGGCCTCATCAATTCTTCTGGGCAGGAAGTTTACGGTAATGTGTGCATTATGTTACATCAAAGTTTTTTTTGTTTATCTTTTTTTTGTCACTTGGTTGTGGTAAAAGTTAGTCACATGAAAGGTATGAATTGTTAAGAATATATGATAGACATATGACAACATCAGGGTGACTAATAAGTGGCAGTGTCAGTATCAACCATCTGTGTTCAGGGATGGTTGTTTTGAGGGGTGACGTGATGATCCCATGTCCAACAGGGGTGGGTTGGGGAGGATGCTTTTGGAAACAATAACTTCTGTACAACAAAACCTTGTTTTTGACACAGCTCCAAAAATACATCATTACGATAAATGTATTTAACCAAATGCAAAATGTAACCCATTGAATGTTCTCACTGCTTAATTCCACAGATCCAGGGTTAACATGAATACAATTTTAAAATTGAAAATGACTTCATAAAATTGTCAGTCTGCAATACATCGATTACTTATCCACTAAAAGAGACAGACTGAACATCTGTTGTTGGTTTGACAGCTGTTTGTTCTGAATTATTGAGTGTGTGTGTCTATTGAGGAGACCTGTGCAGCAGTTTAATCTCTTTACCTCCAGTGACCCTGCATGGGGTTCTTCCTTACGAAAGGCAAGTTGCGTAAACTGGTATTAAATAAAGCCACAGAACTATGACAATTAAGTTAGCATTATGGCAACTGCTGTATCACCAAGCATGCCTCCCTTGCATCCTTTTTGTTGTTTTTGTGTGTGTGCGCGCCTCTCTGAGAGGCTGTTCAGTTACTCCACTACTGTAAATTTGGTTTGGGCCCTAACAAAGTGTGTTTGTTTGTATGAGGAAATACTAACTCAGCAAGCACAAAGCTTTTTCGGCTCAGCCTGCAGCGAGGCTCAGTATTGTCAGTAATTACTGTGAAACATTACCTGGCCCGCCGGTACATCTTCAGATCATCATGATTAACATTTTGCCTCTGGTAGTTTGCCAACTTCATTTAAGGTAGATGACCTTATCCTACCCTACAAGCTGGTCAGCTTCCCATCAAAATAAACGTGGTCAAACAAAGACACAATAAGCTAGGGAATTCTCAAATTCAGCCATGTCTTCACTTGTCATCTTTACCACACAACAAAAAACTTTGTCCAACAGTGCCTTTTGTCAGTACACTGCATGTGCTATACAGGATTAAACTCAAGGAACTCAGTTCTGAACTGAGTTTGTTGTAGTATGTACAGCTAGAATGGGTATGAAATGGAACATTGCTGAAAAATCAAAGATCACTCACTTTCCCGGAATCAAAAGTTTTATCGTATTTTTAACTGGAGCATACCACTGTTATTTGCACAGGTGAAACCCTCAGCTGTGTATACAAACTACAGTATACTGTAAATTCACACTTGTATATCTCTCTCTACAGGTTAAAGGATTGTAATATTTTAACCAGAAGTCATGCTTTCAGTTGTATTTCTGCTAAGGATCAATATTTCATCCTCATGTAGCCTCTGTGATGTATACACTGATGGCACCCAAGCACACGCGCACACACACACACACACAAACCCATAAACTTGCATCAGTGCTCATGCACACATAAGCATACACAACATGCGCAGCTCTTCTTAATCAACAAATGAGTTGTGTTGTTAGCTGACGCTACAGTGGGTATTGACAGTGAACTAGCAGTACGGGTGATGGGCTGTTTGTCTAATAACCAGGGCTGCATTTCAATTTCACAACTCACTGAACAGCCTGCTTAGCCACACAAGACTGATATGACACCAGGCTTAGCAAGAGGCTCTGTTTGGGAGCGGCTGGGTTGCTGCTGAGGATGATAATGGCAAAAAGTCACACATTAACCTCATGGTCTATCGTGATGACTTCAGCTGTTTGAGCCAACCTTGAAACAGGTTTGAACACAGAGACACTTTAGTTGAGATGGACATACACTCACGTGCACAAACAGAGATAAGTACCCCCCCCCCCCAAAAAAAAAAAAAAAAATATATATATATATATATATATCTATCTACCTTCTGCTTGGTCCCACGAGGGCCTCCATTATATTAGTGGAGCTTGAAAGTGACTTTCCCTTCACACTCCTCCCTTTTGGCCTAGCCTGTGTGATACATGCAGACAGCACTCTATGTCCAGTCTAATTAAAGACTAATTCACTGCCCCCCCCATGCCCCTGTCTCTCTATGTCTTCTGTGTCTTAGTGAGTTTGTTTTTCAGTCTCACACAGATCTTCGCAGTCATACTAACACTTGTCTTGCCTTACTTTTGACCGAGACTGTTTGCAAATACTTTAATATGTGGCATCACAGGGAATTTCAGTACAGAAAATACCCATTAGGTGTTTGTATAGCGTGCAGCATTCGCATAGTGGTGTTCTTCCAAGAATGTTTGCTGCAGGTTTCTATGTCTGCAATAGCTATGGAGAATTCAGCCTGTGGAGGAGCAGGGCCTCACCCACTATTTTCTCCCCATGTGGCTGCTGCTACACAGAAAATATGGTCACCATAGCCAGTGAAAAGATCATCTTTTATCTCTCTCTCTCTCTCTCTCTCTCTATATATATATATATATATATATATATATATATATATATATATATTTTTTTTTTTTTTTTTTTTTTTTTTTTTTTTTTTTTTCTTTCATCATTAGCTTTTTTGTAAAGTACAAGAGAAGTGCCTGATGAGGAGTGGGATGCCTGTTCTACATTTGAAGTACAAACCTAGCTCCGTTCTTGCACACTGCCTTTACTGTATATGCACTGTAATACAGTCGTACTCTGCACCCTCTTTCTTTGCATCACTGCACCCCCCTTTCTCCTGTTCTCTCTCCCTCTTCCTTACTTATCCCCAGTGGTCATCATTTGCCTTGGATTTAAGGACACACACATCCTCTGAAGGCAGTAAGTTAATTAGACGTCGGGCCCTGACTATTGGTGGCTTAGAAGAGCAGTGTTGCTTCAGAGAAACCACACATGCACACGCACAGACACTTCATCCGCGCAGTAGTGTGGGCAGTCGGTGAGCAAGTGTATGTGGGTGTTTTGTTGTGTGTGTGCTGCAGTGTGTATGTGTTTTCCTCAGGCCTGTGGGTATTTAGATAGATTGTTGAGTTTCTTAAGTGTACAACCTGCAAACAGAACACTTCTTCATGCTTTGCATTGACAACTAGCTGCACGTCCCGCCTTTTCCCCTAACATGATGGCAGCCTCATCACAACCTTGTCAAATGTAGGAGACGTGACTCTGCTGTGACTCCTGTGTCAATGTCACAACTCTTTACGCTGTAGACATCTGAAGTGTTCCCCGAGGCTCAGCTAGCTAACCTTGAATGAAGAACTAAAAAGATAAGGTACGTTTGACACCCGAGGGTGTATTGTGACAACTCCAGCCATTGTTTACAGTGAAGACTAAGTGACAGTCTGTTGCTGTGTAATATGTGAAAGTTCATGTGATATTTATGGTCAAATAAAGTGTGGTCATAGTCACCACTTCTGTCAAAGTCATATTATATACATTGCTTCCTTTAACAGCAGTATAGAATGTTGTAAACAATTCAGAAATGATGTATTTTAAAGGAATTTATCATTAAAAAAAAGGCTGCTGGTCATGTCATGGGGGGAGGGCGCGGCAGATAACACCGGTATCATTCTCTGATGTAGCTCGGAAAAGAAAAAAACATATATGCATGTAGCCAAGCCAAGAAACGAAGCCATTATAATTATCTTATTGCTGTAATTAAATAGGTTTTTTTCTTTCTTTTTCTTTTGTTTTCCTTTCTTTGAAGCCTGAAATTAAATTTCACCATTTTATTGTGGTGTTACACTTGGCTAAAATGAAAATTACATGTGTTTTACACTTGGTCCTAATTTACCAATTTAGTGAAGAATGAGGAAAATAGACCAAAGAAAAATCAGTGGACAGCAGTTGTAAGTGGATGCTTGTTTCATTTCAAGTTCAGAAAATACAGCATTTCAGGTGCTTGGTTAGATTAAGAAAACTACTATTATCATACTCTTACTGTATTGAGGTTTTGGTTTTGTACAACTTCCCTTAATTAGAAGAGTGTAAAAGTAGCAACAGTGGTCTTATCTAGAGTAGTATCTTTTTTTTAAAATTTATTTTGTATTCAGTGCAACATTGCTTAGAACATTCAAACACGTCATTAGAGTATTTTGACAACTCTTAAACAAGAAACTGAATGCATGCCTTTTGCTGTTAATTGTATTATCTTAATTAAATCGATATAAGACCATCATCATTGTGCACAAATGACAAGAAGAGTATATGTGGAAGCAGTGTATATATATTACATACTAGTGTAGTTGGGTAACATAAAGCAAGTCAATTTAAATGAGTGGTGAGTTTACCTTCCATGTGATCACCACAGAATGCTATCAAACAGCCCTTGAAAAGCTAACAAAAGACCAGATTGCCAGTGTTCGATAAAAACATCCCACTCAGGGCGGTTGGGATCTGCTGCTCCACAGTATGATCATATGCTATTCTTTTAATATTTCTAGAATTACTGCTGAGCTTGGTTTCTTGTTCTTTGTGGGAGAAGAAGATAGGAGCAAATAAACAGAGGCACAGACATAGGTACAGGTCACCCCGAATTCAAATCATTGCTTACATCAGGTTGGAGCATGTTTCTTAACACCTCTTAACTTAACACCCTCTGAAAATTGTGTCTTTAGTGACCTCCAGTGGTTAAAAAGACAAGCGTGACGGATTAAGTGACATCTAGCAGTGTGGCTGTTGATTGCAACCCCCTTGCCTCACCCTCTCAGTCTTAAATATGGTGGCTGTAAAATTGATCCGCAGTGTTAATTGTTATTTTCAAGTATTTATACACAACCAACTGTATGCTTATTATATTCAATTTCTGCCATATTTTGGAAATAGAGTCCCCCAAATCTGACACTCGACCTCTTACTTTTTGGTGGGCACTGTCCGCTTGTAGAGTGCTAGCTGTTCTGAATATGTAATAAAAGCCCTTTCTGGTTGATGAGCCTCATTATCCAACTACATCTGAGTATAATGTATTGTGGTAAGGACACATGGAGTAGCATGCGGTGAACAGTATTACACTTGTTTGCATCAGGGGTTGCACAAAATGTGATGTAGATGAAAGGTACACCACTGTGTCGAGAATCATAAGTGTATAGCACACCAGGACTGTGATTCGAACACAGCGGATGAACTGAGAAGGATAAAGGCAATGTCATAATGTCAGGTATCCCCCACAATGAGGCTGCAGTATAAGAGTTTGACAGAAGAGGCAGATTCTTTTCATTTTAAATGAAAACCACAGCTTATATGGGAGTTAAGATGTGATACAGTGAGAGATGTGCGTGCGTAAGTGAGGAAGATGTTAACCTTCTATGTCTTTTCCCTCACTTCTATCCAAAGTTCCCCCTAAAACCAAACTCTCAGCATCAATATTACAGAAGAGACGTTTCCATCTACCCCCCTCCCCTCACCTCCTGTATCTCCCATCATTCATATTTCATTAATATTTCAGTGCTGAGAATCCCTATCTCACTGGCTCTCCTCTTTCTCTCTCTATTCTCTGTCTTGCTTGCTCACACAGCGCAAAATGATCCAAAAGAGCTCTGACACCAACAATTAAAGAGTTATTGAAATTAGCATTGACTGGCCATCTTGTTGCTGCCGAGTGCCAACAAAGATTCTCTCTCTGCTTTGATTGCCTAAGCTTTCTCTTCATTCTATTAAACTTGACTGAGTCACACAGATAAACACACACACACACAATCACCAAGCCTCTGCTGTACTAATGGTGTACTCGCACACGTTGCAAAATATAAAATCTCGCTGACTGGAAAATGAAAAATGGTGCTCCTTAGCAATTAAAGACACAAAGTAGAAAAAAAATATTTGCAGTTTGTACGCATGATGTGCTGCTAAATTTCAGTCACTTTTGTTTTTGAACATCAACATGAATCATGAATAAATACACATGCTTGTGCAGCTTTTTGCAAAAAGAATATGATATACAGTAACTTGTAGTACGGGGATAAATAGTCCTAAATGTTCAAATCAGAAAGAGAAACATCTCTTCATCCCTCAACTCCAGTCACGCCCACATTCTGTCCCTTTGCCTGGCCAGCATCTCCCCATCTTTCCTCTACATACTCACAAGGATTGGCATGTTTAATTGTATGTTCCATTTGACAGTATGCCATATTCCCCCTTTTTTGCCCTGTACACAACATTCCCCATGTTTTTAATCCCTTCAAGATGGTTTCCTTTGCATCCTTGCAACCTCTCCTCTGCAGCCCTCACTTCCTCCCACCCATCTTTCTCCCCGCTGTCAAAGCCCATTCTCTCCCTCCTCCACCAGCTGCGTGGAGCAGAGGCCCACTGTGCCAAGTGCCATTTGATTAGCCTCTTTCTGGCAGCCACAGTAATTGTGCGGACATTTCCTCTCTTCCCTCCTTCTCCCCATCCATTTCTCTCTTTATCAGCTGTGCTGAGGATGCATCATCCTCATCACCAAAATCATCATCGTTCTTACTCTATAGCTCTTTCTGCATTCTCTCCATCATCTCTCCTCCTCTCTTGGTGGTGGATCTCTAGTATTTTCACCCATGACGCTTTCTCTCTTCCCACATCTCCTTTTCTCTATGCCAAAAACACACACATGAATACTTCCATCTGTCTTGCAGCTTTGTATATATTATCCCTCCCTTCCCCACCCCTCCCCATTTATCTCCTCCTTCTTTCTTCGTGTATTCTCATACTATTCCATGAACATCCTGTCCACAAACACACATCTTCTCATCAGTCGAGCTTAAAAGCACCAATGCCATACATTCCCCAGATATGAGGCAGTAAATTAATTCTGCACCTGATCACATTAAGGCCTGCATATACAACCAAATGAGCTGTGAGATAGGGAAATTTCAAAAGGAAATCAGGACTAGAGAGAAGAGACAGTGTTGGGGATGAAAAAGGGGGGAAGGGGGAGCTGTTGGACGGAGACAACAGTCATTGATGGGGGAGGTGTACAAATGAATATTCTCAGGTACAAACACTCCCCCAGCATGTTTCTCATAAAAGCTCATGTCAGACCGATCAGATACATTGGGCTGGGTTTATCTAAAAATGTGTTTGCTTTGATATTTAACCAAAGACCGGACTGATAATACTGAATTTTACCACTAGTTGTAGCATGTTACCCTTCTGGAACATAACGAGAGCCATGAGTTTGCCACATGTTCCTGCAAATGTTTCACAATAAAAGCCTTGTGAAGTGTTTCTGTACACTGAAATGGTAGAGGAAGAGAGTCTGTTAACAGCCTTATGCAGTTTCCAATGAGGCTTAATACATCTATGTTACTAGATGGCTAGCTACATTAAGCATAACTGTTTATTAACAGCCCAGCACTGTAGAAACTAGTTGGCAACTTACAGTGAAGACACTTCTAACTGTGAACATGTGCTGCAGACAAAGCTGAGAATAACTAAAATTAATTATTACAATGAACGGAAATAGAAGATCAGATGTGCGCTGCTGTCGACAGGGTGCTGCCAGAAGTGATACACTTTCCAATGTCTGTGTTGTATCTTCTGTTCCTCACAGCCGTCTGCCAATATAAACTGTGGCCCACATATTTCCCCAACAACTCAATTCAACGCCAATGTTACTAACACAGGCACACACGTACACGTCAGTGCAGATCAGCTGGAGCATCCTAACACAGTGATCATCATCAATCATGTAAGAGCTACTGGTCTAATAATGGATAGGAATATACAGAATCATGCTGTAAACACTTGAATGGTTCACTGTGCTGCCATATGTTCAGTGTTTTAGAAGAGTGATTAACATTGACATTCTCATAAAAAGATCACACTATGTGCATGTGTCTGTGTGCACTTGTAACTACTGTACATGTGTGTATACAGTAGCAGTGGATTTTGACAGTGTGACATGTAGCCACTTCTTTTTACATTTGTCAAACAGTAGGTATTATGCTTTGTCTGGCCCAGATGTGGTGCTCTGTTATGTTTTGTCCTGAATCTACTGTGTCAGCCCCGTAGGCAAGCAGAGCCTTTTGAAAAAAAAAAAATACACCTGTTTCATCAGCCAGATCAAAAGTAAAACAATCACAGCCAGTGAGCTCTCAGTGCAGAAAAAGCTGGACCTTCAGAAATGGAGCCAACTGTCAGCTTTCAAGAAACACCAACTACTTGACAGCAGCTGTGAAGTAGATGGAGGGATTGTGTTTATTCCATGTCACAAAGATATAATTCAAATGTACAGCATGTGAAGTTAGAAGCATGTACTGAGTGTGAGTGGTATGCTGCTATCTTTGAACTGAAATCTTGTGCAAGAGAGGAGAGGAAAATTGAAAAAACAGTCGTTAGTTGAGGGGACTGCAGGAAAAGGTGAGGGAGTGTGTGTGTGTGCTGAAGAAGATAGATGTCATTTGGTCCTTACAGTGAAAGGGAGCTGCTGTCCTTTAAAGGTTTGGTACTCATGTAACTTTATGACAATATTTCTACTGTTTATCAGTTTGGTGCTGTGTCTTTTAAGTGGGAGTGTCTTTAATAGGAAAGAAATCATTCCCATGTTTCTCTTTGTGTTTTTGTGTTCTTTACTGACAGTCAATAACAGTCATCATATAATCATAGTTAATCCATCAGCATCATGACAGCTGACATTTATTTATAGAAAACGTTTAATAATATCAAACAGCAACAACTTTTATGATTTGACAGTTTGTTTTGAATATACTGTTTGTTATTATCAGGATGGAAACTATGTCACGTGTGTGTGTGTGTGAGGAGGAGGGCGAGTTATCTTGTTGGATGTCTGAATTATTTCCCTTCTTTATAAAAATACATGTTGTGCAATGTACATGTCAACCTCAACTGCTGAGCTCACACCAGACACTCAGTGGTCTTGACATGATTGACTGGGAGGGCAGCTTCAGGAACAAGTGATGGCCGAGGGGAGATTTGTGAGCAAGTGCTCCCTGTTTTAGTCATCAATCTCTTATTTTTGCACACTGTCACAAACAATGTCATCATAGCCCTGGAGTACAAAACTATACTATTAACACACGAGCAAAAACTTCCATTAATTTCACGTGTCTCATGATGCATATTAATATTTGTTTTTTAAAAACAATAGCCAAGCATGAGTCGAAAAAAAGATCTTAACTCAGGTGTAATTGGTTTAAAGCTCTGAATATGTCATAAATCTCTACATATACAGATGTGAAGGGAGGTATTCGCTGTCACATTCATCTGTCACAGCCCCCCGGTATGCCACCCATGATGTGTGTAGATGTTTTCGAGAGGAACCTCATTATGTTATGGAAAATTGTGGCTTTACTCAGAATGCACGCAGAGATCAGCTTACATACAGCAGCTGCATTTCTGCCACTTTTTTGTTTGTATAAATATTCATATAAAATGAAAAGATATCTGTAAAAATGTGCTGCGGGAACATGGTTATTCAGCAAATGTGGAAACTTTGTGTGAAACTTTTAAGATCAGCAGCTACTGTATAGTATAAAGATGTTCAACATAATAAATTGATACTTTGATCCCCTTTAGGAATTTCACATATAGAACTCAAATTGTGTCAGCTGAACTCTGCTGCTTACTGCAATACCAACCCCAACTTTTGGAGGAAAAAAGCTACCAGAAATTAAAAAAAAAAAAAACAAAAAAACAAAAACAAAACAAAAAAAAACACTGATGATTGAAGGAAAAGTAGAACATGTAATTAGCTACTTACACTCTTGACTGTTTGCCCTGTGGTGTTCTCTGCCAAATTACCAGAACACCAACCAAGCAATGAGCTGACCATGTGACTGGCTGGCAGAGCTGGACAACGCTGTCTGGCATATTCTCATGTGTCCACCCTGGCATGACTGTGCCTCTGCCAACCATCAGAGAGAGAGAGAGAGGCTTTCACGTGCCCAACACAAATCACCACCTGCCATCAGCCCCATTATCCTGTGTGCAGGCCTCCCTCTGCACCACCAGCCAGATGCTGAACAAAGACCATGGTACAAGAGCAGCAGATACAGAACACAACTTATTTGTATAGTATTGGCTAATTATGTCAACATATGCAAAAAGATTGTCACAGCTGAAGGGTGCCACATTATGCAGTTCTATTCAACATGTGGTGGAGATCCAGAATATTATTAAGCCAGGCTTGTTTTGGGAATTTTCAACAAATAAAATAACGCTCATTATAAAGAAGGTTGATGACATGTTGGCCAGAAATAACAGCTACACACATCTGGAAAGTCCAAATTCATTTCAACAAAGGATTCATGGTGTAAAGATTCAAAGTCTTGCATGTTGGCCGGAAGTAGGAATTAAAACAAAAATAATAATTTGATTCCACACTTGCATGCTTACATTAAGTTTTGCTATACATTATGCCTTTGCTCTGGGAAAACACCAAGTTGTAAACTGGTAGCCATCTAAGAAGGACACCCCATCCATTTTTCAAAGCTGCGCAGGCCTCACCTTTTTTGTGTTCTCCAGTGACAACCAAAATAGAAATCAATGTGTCTGGGGCAGCGTTGGAGCCCGATGCGTTAATGTGGAATCGATAGCTAATGTCACAGTCATTTTTCCTCATCCACCAAGCAATAGAAGCCAAAAGAAAGGCGAGAGCTGGTCTGCACCACTGGGGAGTGGCTGAGGGTCAGTGGGCTGAATGAGAAAGGAGACTGCAGAGGGTATTGTTGGGATTCCTCGCCAACATAAAGAATCTGATGTTATACACTCTTCATGCTATCTTTTTCTTCATAAATCTTTTGGACTCCAGTATGTCTGATAGTCATGAAAATTGAGCAGCTTTTTTCCCCCCTTTCTTCTTCCGCTTCAGTAAAAGGTTAAGGAGCTGCTTGCTCTCAGTGACATCATCCTAGGGTGGATTATTATTACTTCAATCTGTAACAATAACAGCAACATTTTATATTTCAGGAAACAACAAATAAAATATGACAATAAAGCTGTTCTAATGGAGTCGACCAGTCTTACACCAGTTCAACTATGATGCTCTTTGGGGTCAATGTTGTGAAGACATTTGAAAAGAAATTACACCACAACAAGAAAAAGGGGCTTCTGGAGATCGCATAACACATCACACAGACAGCGATATCTTGTTGTGCAGTCGTAAGATGTCTGAAGAGGCTATTAAAACAATAAACAAAATCATCAACACAAATAAGATGGCAAAATGTATGAAGCATGACACCACGGGCAGCACAAATGCCCACAAAGGCATACATTCACAATCCCTTCAGCCACTACAATCAGAGTCGAGGCTTCCCATAAAACCCAACTCTGTAATAATACACCAGTCCTTAAATATTTATGGGCCAGTGCCTACAATCCCCCACCTCTCCTTTATTATTTGTCAGCAGAAATGATTTAGCCTCTGGAAGTCTGCTACATAGATACATTTAGAAAATTACAGGGGCACTGCTCATCGTTGGTTATTACGTTTTTTTATGCGGCTACCACAAGTCTAAATAGGGTAAACAAAAATCTTCAGAGTCTATAGGATTGAAAGCAAACAAGTCTGGGGTCAAGCAGACAGACACCTATTCACTGTGATTGCTAGGGAAAGAAAACATATACTCCTGGATAGAATTTGTTGCTGTGCTTTGAATGCAGGCAAACTGGTAACATTGTGTGTACTGCAAAGCTGGTGTCAGCTATGGCATCATGGAAAGAGAGAGAGGAAAAAAAAAAAAAAAAAAACACAGAGTGGAAGCCTGATGTACTTCAAAGGAGTTTTTTAAGCAGCATGCTTTTATTCTAACCCTTTTTCGGGCGAAAACAAGAGAATGCTGCTTGTGCCAAAGTTGAGGTGGAACACTTTCTGAGATGATGGTTCACAGATATGAGACCAAAAATATCTTTGTTTTGTCTCCAGTTTTCTTTTCAGCTTGTGTTTCCTCATCACTTGAGCTGCTGTGCCAATGATTACCTTGTAGGGACAACACATAGCTACAGTAAATAACATTCGGTATAGTGTAAGAAAGTAGCTTAATGACACATCGCCCCAAAGTGACACCGTACGCTCAAGGAAAGGAAAAGTGTGTCCGCATGTGCATCCAAGTCAGACATAAAATGTGTGTTATTTGGTGAGATGCAAGCATGCGCACAAGAAATGTGTCTTTTGAAGTGGCCCACAGATTAAATTACTTTCGGCATGGACGGTAGGGAGGGGGAAATTGAGAAAATGATTAAAAAATAAATGGAAAAATGATTTCCCATTCTGGGCCCTGTCACAATGGAGGGAGAAGGCAATGGGGCGACTGCATGGTTATTTGTCTGGTTGAGGCCAAAGCATGCCTGTTGTAGCTGCTCATTATAAGACATTACCAATTTATCCTCCTCTATCTCTCCCGACCACTGCTGGCTGGGGACTCCTGGGCCAGATTACCTAAATGAAATAATCCTAATCTCTATTCGCAGTTAATTATGTCCACAGGAAAACAATCCCAGCCAGGCCGGTGTCCTTTCAGCACGCTGAATTGGTCCTCATGTGATACCCAGCAAGTGACCTTGAAGCTCTCAAGCTACGTGCCGTTCTAAGCATGAGGGTGAATGGTTGTTTTCTAAGTTGTTTTCAGGTTTAGCATATCTCAGGTAAACTGAAAAACTAATTCTTCTTCACCCTAACAACAACTAAGAGAATAGGTGTGATATTGCAGCATATAGAAGTGGCCTCACTTCCACTTTCCACCTAAAACAGCCATTTGTAAACCTGTGAGACTTTTATTAGCTTCAAATCTATACCATTAACCCTGAATCAGATAGGTAGTATCAGCTAGAGGATCAGTCACACACAGAATATCTCCACTGCCCTCTCCTTGTACTAGGCCATATACTCATCGCCTCAACCCCTGTAGTCCATCTTCCGTTTATTCTAATCTGTACTGGGGCCTTGGAGTGGTCCTGCGTGTGTGTGTTGGGGGCGGGGTGGTGGACTGGATGGAATGGTTTCGTTGCCATCCATTAGGACAAGGCGTCCATAAATTGCTGCATCCGCATCCACACTTCACCAATCGCCACATAATTACATTTCAAAGACGTAGTGTGAGTTGACCTCCAGGAGGGGCATGTCGCTGTAAATAACGGGCATGATGAATCTCCATGCTCAGCCCTCTGAGAGCTTTTTTGAAGTCCTGCCCCACTTGTAAAAGAAGAAGGTAGACATCCACTGTACTTTTATGGTGTTTGAATATATACGTATGTATGACATGGTATCATATGTTTTCTCTCTCCAGCATCGTCCTTCCTCTTTGTGTTGTATTAGAGACAAGGTTTTTGTGGTTGTTTAGCATGATTTAAAGAGGGCTGTCTTCCCCTCGAGTAACCTGTACAATCAGTACCAGAGTGAAGGAGGGTTTGGGAATAGACAAAGAGCAGAAGTCATAGTTAGGGTTCATAGAGCCAAAGCTTCTTATTTCTCTGTAAATGGCAGTGAAACAATCAAATCACCTTTATAGTCTTAATCTTATGTCACTGTGATGAATTAGAACGTCCTGATTAGGTTAAGTGTGATTGCTTTGATGACGCCTTTTATTATAAATCACTACAGGATATGATTTTACTCAGCAGAGTCACCAGTGGCATTCTGCAAAACCTGCTATTAATCATCAATGAATCATCACTCATCTGCGACTCATTTTATCAGCATGGGTTTCAATGGGAGCCTCTGCATGAGAATATATCCTACTTCCATATAATTACATTTGACAAGGAAATTCTAAATGGACATGTGCTCTGGCTAGACTAAATATTTCCTATTGGCACTGTAAATTAATATCTGTTGAAGATCAGTTCTGTTGAATCCTTTTGAGCCACTCTATAAAATCACAATGCTGTTCTTCAAAAACTGAGCAAGTATTACATAATTATTCAAAGAAGGCCCCACTAGTGAGTGTTCCACCATTACCAAGCAGGTCTGTGTGCAGGCTGAGACAGAGCAAGGACAGGATGCAGAGGGAAGCATTGTTTATGTCCTGATGCTCCTGTCTCTCCCTCCACCCTATCTGTTTGCCATCCATCAGTACCTGACAACCTTGACAGGTTAGAGAGAGATAGCACCTCAATACCACTGGGATAGGACAGGCAAGATACAAGCTGAGACTTTGTGTGAAAGTGTGTGTGTGTGTGTGTGTGTGTGTGTGTGTGTGTGTGTGTGTGTGTGTGTGCCCACATGCGTGCGTGTGTGCGTGCATGCGTGCGCGCAAGGGAAAGAAAGGGTCATGCCTTGCAACTTACCACTTCACATCCACATCCCAGTCTTACGATATGTTGACAGACCAAGAGAGAGACAAAAACAAAGGGGCGAAAGGGGCCAAAGAGCACTCAGGGAATATTTTGTGTGTGTGTGTGTGTGTGTGTGTGTGTGTGTGTGTGTGTGTGTGTGTGTTTGTGTACTGTATTTTGTGAAACATTTTTTTCACAGACATAAATAAACAAAACATCTTGCATGGTGCTGTAGTGGGGAGTCAAAATACAGTGTGGGTATCAAAATGAAACAACAACAACAAAAAAAACAAAAACAAAAAAAAAAAACACAAACATCTCCTTGGATAAGAGTAATATAATCTTTTCTTGCTTTCTGTGGTTTTGAAAACCCACAGAATCACAGTGTGTCCCCGTGGGATACAAAGATGGATTTGACTTGACTATTCCCCGCAGCAGGACTGTAAATTATACTAATTAGGTTTAGATCCATGTTAAGGACATAAGTGGGAAATCAGGGAGCAAATACACTAAGATAACTGCAGCAAATATCGCCGTTCATCAGTACACAAAAATGAATCAATGTAGTATTCAATGAGTCTGATAATAATTCTTGTTCAAGTCTACACCTTTAATTATCAGTTCAACAAGGCGTACCAACTCGGCACAGAAAGCGCAAACAAGTTTAAAGAGAATAAAACGGATGTGAAATCTTTGCTGAACAGTGCATGGAGAATCCCAGGGGAGATTTTAGAGAGGCTGACCCTCTGTGAAAGATTTCAAAGCATAATCATGTACAGTACGAGGAAAAGCCAAACACATGCACGCACTGAAGAAGAGACGTGGCAAAGCCATATGGACTAAATGGATTTAGCAACAGTGGATTGAGCTGGCATGCTGGGCAGGTGAGTACACACTCTGAACTGAGCAGATGCTTCACGGAAGGGTGTGTGTGTGTGTGTGTGTGTGTGTGTGTGTGTTGAAGGCAGGAACATGTGACGTGAATATGCGTTGGGGGGTTGTGAACAACACAACTATGTGCATGCCCACATGTTTAAATGTGTTTATGTGCACTCACACCTCTTCATGCAAGCATTTGTATGCCCGTGTATGCATTCACACTGGCTATGTCTTTGTATTAAACACTATGCCTAAATATCTCACTGAATAAACACCAAGAACAACAAAACACAAACACACTCCTGCACCCTTGAGATGCAGTTGCCAAATCCATCACCTTAACAAATATGCACCCAAACTCTATAAGCTTTTCCAACATGGCATCCGGGAAGCCCAATCACAGCTAATAAAGGAGGCTAATGAACTCCTCTCATTATGTAGATGCTAATCATGTAACACAATCTTGTAATTTGACACACTTGATTTATGGAGGAGGGCCCCCCCTTCCCAACACCGATATCACTATCCACCCACAATCCACCACCCTCCACACAAACTATCTTTTACCATTAACAATCTGAGCATGTCGCAATATGAAGCGTGTAGAGCTGCAACATGCATAATGAGGTGCTTAGGCGACTTATCGCACACTGTGACGGGGAGAGAGAGAGAGAGAGAGAGAGAGAGAGAGAGAGAGAGAGAGAGAGAAAGAGAGAGATCACAGTTGGTGCAGTCAATGTGCGGCAGAGAGATGACAATGTCAAGGTGACCTGCTGTTGATGTTTGAGTTTATGTGTGGGCATGTGCATTATGTGCAGGTGCACATAAACACAGACAGCACGAATACAAACAATATTTTTTTTAATCATTAGTATGATTCAAATCCCCATCCTCCATTCCTCAAGATGGAAGCACAACATCTGTAGATAAGACGTATGCCATCAGGTGGAGCCAGTATAGGAACTGTGACAAAGGGTAGGCCTAAGTATAGCTGGAGCTCTCTTACCCATGCATGGCATGCACTAGGTTTATTATTTAAAGCTATGAATTCCTCCCCTTTGACATTTGTGTTTCAGTACAGTACTGTCCAAAAAGTGGGTTGTCCACTACAACACTGCTGCATATACATAAGTGTTGTTTGTTTTTTGTGTGAGCGAATGAAAAGAAGCCTTATAGGTAACTTTATATTGTGGGTGATGATGATAATGTCAGGATATCATTGATGCTATTATTGTTGTTGACAAAGATAACGATAGTGACAGAGGAGGAAATATTGATTATATGAATGCCAGCCATGCAGACAATGACATCGGTGGCAATGATATTTGAATAATGAGTAAGATGGTGAAGAGCAGAACAGTGAGGCTGTCGATGATCATGAAACTAGTGATATCAATGATAATAATTATTAGAGTGACGTTGATTTGTTTATGGATTCTTCCTGTACACACGATAATGTTTCATTATTTGTGCCATTGTTTGTTTATTCTATTTCTTTTTCATACTTATTTATTTATTTAGCCCACGCAAAACAGAGGTTGTTTGTTGCAGCTAAAGCACAATGTCTCTGACCTATAGGGACATGAAGATGTGAACGTCTGTACCATGTTTTGACAGCATAAAACAGCTATAGTGCATAATGCTGCTCCATTGGGTGATGGAGGAAGGCATTTCAACCATTTGGTAACAAGTGCTATTTTTTGACAAAGAATGGATTCAGCTATTGTATGCAATCCAACCTTATAATCTGCTATTACAGGATCAAATCCAATTTTCATGTCAACAGAGGCGGCATTATCCCACACCTTTCAACATACTGTCATAACAGACTAGACATACATTGAGGCCATGTTTTCTCTGGTGATTTCACCTTTATTTGTGCATGGTTTTCCTGAAATTCCAAAAATGCAACATCAAATTCTGAACATAAAAATATTGTTGCATCAATGTTTTAAGTGTGTTTGGCCCAAAATTGATGATTATTTTCATTTGAAATTCACCTATGAAGCTCCGACATCCAACAGTATTCAATTCACTATCACATAAACCAGTGATAAGCAGCAAATCCTCACATTTTTAAATTTGGAACCAGCAAGTGTTGGGCATTTGTACAGGTCCATAATTGTGGAAACATTTCAAACAGTATTTAACTTATGATGTATATCAGTTCTTTTCATAGCAAAACATTTCAAGAAGGCTTTCACAACAGCCACATCATAACATGTCAGCATAGCCTTAAAGGTCCAGTGTGTAAGATTATGTGGAAAGGAATATAATGTACGTAATCAAGTTTTCTTTAGTCTATAATCAACTGAAAATGAGAACTGCTATGTTTCTGTCACTTTAAAATGAGCTACAGATGGCAGAGATCTCAGAGAAGGTGCCATGTTTCTAAAGCAGACCAGAATGGACAAAGTAAAACTGACTCTAAAGAGGACCTTTCATGTTTTGAAGCCACTGTAAGGGGGCTGCAATCTGCAACTACGCCGCTAGATCCTATAAAATCTTTGATAGTGATCCTTTAAACATGCAGCTTTACCCTGAAGGAAATCAGAAAGATTGTATCTAATGCACAACCAAAGGGTGGCAGTAGTCAGAGACAGAGTACAAAAATAAAGAATTAAAAAGGAAGAAAGGAAGGGAGGAGGGACGACCGGGAGACAAACATGTAACAGATGGACCAGTCACAGAGACTGAGGTCATTTTCATTCATGTCAGAAATGAAACTGTGAATCTAATGAGAGGAAAAGTGTCTTCGCCTTTATCTATCCATCTCACCTTAGGCAGCTGATGGAAATGGCATATCATGCAAAAACATGTCTGCTTGGAGAGAAAGAAAGACAATGAGACAGGTGAGACCCTGAAGGAGGACTGACGGGAAAAAAAAAACAAAAAACGAGAGACAGTGAAGCAATTCAAAGCACCTTGCTCCAAGTCAAAGACATGTGAATTACAGTGTGTTTGTTTCAACACACAAAGCCATTCTGTGTGTTAATGAGGATGTGAATAGGGCTGTCATGGAGTCAATATCAAGCACACCCTTTTATCTACAGTGTGGTGGAAATGTGTGCCATTGCTTCAATTGTGTTAAGATGTTATTATATCCCTGTTAGGAAATCATTCAGCGTGGAAGGAACAGACACGGGGTATAGACTTTATACCGCCTTCATTAAACTGCCACTGTGTTCTCCATGTTTAATGAAATATTGCTGTGTGTTACATTAGATCGACAACGTAAAATGAGATATTTCAAATTGACGGTCACAATCTTAGCTTCAACTACAGAGGAGAATCTACTTAATTGAATGTAAATGAATAAGTAGAATACTTGCTTTGTAGGATGTGACAATATCACTACTACTACTACTACTACTACTACTGCTACTACTACTACTACTACTAAGTAATTGGAGGATTAAATATTCACAAAACCTTGCTTCAAATTCATTCAGTACAACACAATTCACTATGTATGCATGCAACCAGAAGAACTACAGGTGAACTATTTATATTGGATGATATTACATTATCAAGAAAGACAGAGAAGAGCAGTAATAGAAATAAATTTTTGCATGTGACAGAACCCTGAATCAAATACATAGTTCATACTGTAAGGCCCCCCGTTTGATACACTTTCTTTGTCCCAAAGACCTCAGAGCGACACAATTATAGGAGTAAAAAAACTTAATTAAGATCAAAGATTTCAAATATTCTGTAACTAAAATAACTTCTGATTAATTCAAATATTGTGTAATATATCATTTTATTTAAAAGATCTGTTGCAGAGTGTACTATAGAGGAGAACGGTTCAGGAGCATTGGTTTAGGTCAACAGTTTTTACATCACATACACACATAAAAAGATGCCAGAGAAGCTAAAAGGGTTTTATGATCTTCAAATAATCACATGCCTGATGCTAGCAACTTCAAATTGTCCTACACAAAGTGTCAAGATTCATGCTCGTATTAATCCATTCATTGCATGAAACTCAGGATACAAGCAGTTACACATATACTGTAATTGTGTATTCACAGAAGGCAGACTGGGGAAACTCGAGTATTTATGTCTTTACTTTGGTTTCTTTAATTTTAATTTTAAATGGGCCTTTTTAAACTCGGGCTAGAAAATACTGTGGTAAATGCCTGAAAATGTGGTTAGCATATTTTTAGCATTTTAGCATTTTAACTGAGCTAATACAAACATATCTACATCTAAACTATAGTATAATTTACAAGTACAAATAGTCTTGTGCAGCAAGTATGTTCTTGAACTTTGTTAGCAAATTGTCCGTACTATAATGACATATTCAGAAGTCAGGTGGAAAATTTACTACAAAGCTTCAAACACTACTGTGTGTCAGTCATGGATTTAACAGTTTTTCAGTGTGCAACACATTGGCACCTGCAAAGAGGCAAGCTTGGCAGCAAGCCCAACAAACAGCAAATCTCTGGAGTGCTGATGCCAGCCAGTGGCATGGACACCCCATCACCATGGAGACAAGGTCCTAACTGCGAGGCAAGCAATATCACAGCCACAGAAAAATGCACAGAATGGTGAAAGAAAGAGGAAAATGAAAAGAAAGTGAAAACAGACACTCAGAAAGACTAAAAGAGAGGCACTGCTCTGAGAGCTCTAAAGACTGAACTTTGAGGTCAGTCGACAATAAAGATGTTGGAGGACCAACATCGATGGCCATCAGCACACTATTTATATGATCTATGTCACATGTATGGAGCTTGTATAGTCACATCTTTCTGTAGATGTCAGAAACCAGCTGCTGAATGCTGCCAAACCTCTATAATCTCACTCAGCTTACGTTCTATTTTTTACTTATTATCAAATGTTCTACTTGACAGGTGTTACCTCCCTCAAAATTTGAGCAAGAGTTAGTGCTACATTCACAATGTAGAAATGTTCTAACCATAATAACATTATGTCATATGTGCCAGGTGGACTGCTGTGAAAGAGGAAGAAAGGATGTGATTTAATTATGAATGACAGCCTCTGCCCGACCACACCTACTTGTATTTATTACTAATGGCACAGTATAATACAAAATTAGCTGTTGGTATCAATAATGTTCAAAAACAAGTCCCTTGTGGAACATACCAATCTAGTGTAGTGCACTGAGCGCCTTCAGCACCATAGACAGTTCCAAGGTTGAGTGGGTTTGAATGTGAAAAAATAAATTAAAAATATCACATAAAAATGACAAAGGTATCAAAATATAAACAACAGCTGCAATTAACATTTCACCTAATTTTATGTTATTTATTTATTTATTTATTATTTTTAGAAGGCAACTCTAATTTTGGCTGAGAATTTAATTAAAATGTTAATAGTGTGCTCAGTGTGAATTTTGGCCTCTTTAATGTACCACTGCAGCACAAAACAATTTCATGTGACTTGATGTGACACAACAACCTCTAATAATACATTTTGATGGAATCCATTTTTTGTTACATCCAAGACAAATTAAAGCACAAGTTTAGGCATTTTTAACACTTAAAAACACTCCCTGTAGAGACAAAAGGAGGTCATAGGCTCTGTCTAAATGCAGTGGGATAGCTCCTTGAAACCATAACAGTGGACTGTCCGTTAAGAAACCATCTGAGTTGACAAATGAGGGAAAACAGGGAGTCTTTCCTAAAAGAAGGAAACAAGACCTGACTCAAATCTACCAGTCCATTAAACCTTTGGGTTTCAAGCACACATATATTTACTAGGGGTGCAACAATACATGTATCTCTATTGAACTGTTCAATACAGTGGTCTTGGTTTGGTACGCACTATGAATCGAACAATACGCAATTTTATATTTATTTTATCAACTTCTGACGATGCACTCTGTGCTGAAAGCTCAGTGGATCTGTGCTCGACTACTCCGCCTTACGCCAAAACCCCACTGCATACGTCTCTGGCGTATCGTTTCAGAAATGGAAGCGGCGAACAACGTTCATAGCCGCCAGACTTTGTTTATTTGCTCAGATTTGGCCATTTTCCCGGTGTATGTTCTTCTAAACATGCTTCTACATGTGTAAATATGCTACATAGTTAATTAGTTTCGCTTTTATCTGTTTTTACGACCGACATTTTGCACGGGGTATTTTATTTTGAAAATCCACCGGATTCTCTGTGTAAATTGATGCGTGCTGCTCACTGAAATAGAAGATCCTCCACCATCCTTCAGATCTGGCGTCTGGAACTACTTTGGTTTTTGTATTAAGTATGACCCTGAAATTTAATTTAAAAACTGCTTTTGAGTTGAAACAAATGTTGGTAATTTCAATAAACTACAAGTTAAAAAGGGCATAGCAATTTCTCTTTGTATCGAAAAAATATTGAACCATGACACTAAAGTATCGAACCGAACCATGAATTTTGTGTATCGCTGCACCCCTAATATTTACTATTTTAAATTCAACTTGTAAAAACCTGGATCATTTAAATTCATGTTTTAATTCATAGCGACACACATTCAGCAAGTTGTTGTGATCCAGTGTGTGGTCATTTTGTCACTGGTGTTGTAAATGGTTGTTTAGTAACCATTAAGTAAGTAGCTCCTGCTATGTCTGTAGCATATTATAATGTGCAGTGTAAAACTAAGCTTATGTGCCTGATAATTGTCTGACTTGTTTTGATGAAAACATATTAACTCCATTTAAATAACCCCAAAATGAAACGTATGGAAAACAGATTCACACAAACATGGATGTAGATGTATTTTATACAGCATACACACACTTTTTATAACGTACTCACAGTGTGCCAAGTGCCAGCTGTGCAGCTAAAAACTATTCCCCAGAGCAGGATGTTGTGCAAATGAAGGTCAACAACTCTCTAAACCAAACCACAAAACAACAACAAGACTGAAAACCATTTTCATTGTTCTTGGACCATAAAAATAGGGCAGGCACTGTGGAATGCTGGTAGAGTGACATTAAGATATGAAGAACAATATCCATCTACTAAAAAAACACTGAGAACTGGAGAAACAAGATGCCTAGTTTAAAGTGAGAAAATATTATATGGAGTTTGTTTCCACTCTTCCAAACCAAAGCAGTTTAACCAGTGTCACAGACTACACATCAAAACACAAGCACAAGCAGAAAAAAACACCTTGGAGCATTAGGTTGCAGGTTTCTATATTGAGTTTTAACCGAGAAACTTCGCTGTCACATTCACTTTAATATTCACCACAAAATGAAGTATTGATTTTTCAACATCATCATCACCAACGCCACCATAACCACAGTGTAGATGATTTTAATCAATTATGCATACACTATTCAAACACGATCTGCACATTTCTAATTGCCTCCCCACTGATCTCCATAGCAACAAAGGCTCCAAGCACCACAGCAGAGTTTTCTCCCCATTCTCTGGTACAATCATCCGTTGTTCCCTACCCCCGCTCTAATTTCCCCCATTAACTCTAAATCAGATATTGAAAAAAAGCAAGTAATACCCTCATCCATTTTTAATAATGCTTAACTAAGGGTGATGTCTACCGACCAAACTCTCTCTCTTTTCTTCCTCTTCTTGCATGCTCTACAAATAAAGCCCAAACCTATGAAGTGTGTTAACAGGGTTGCAGTGTGGTTGTGGTGTCACAACAGTTGGAAGATTTAGTAGGAAACAAGATAAAAGTTTGGAGATTACACCCCTGTTTACACCTGGCATGAGCATGCATCTCGGGTGATACGATCACAATCTCACAGCTTTAATTACAGGTGTGAATGCACCCAAGATGCACTGAGATCCGATCACAAAACAACATTCGGAGGTGGCTCAATTTTTTTATAGATTTAAATAGAGGCTGAATGAATGAATGAATGGATTTAGCAGCTAAGTGTTAAAACATACCGTTTCATCAGTTTTTTGTTTTTGTTTTGTTCATTAACATTAAATTTATGAAAGACAATAACATTTTAATGACAGTAAAAATGTTCCAGTGTTCAATATGGGCCATAGAGATAAATGCACAAGTTTGTGATTTGTGAGTTGTTGAGTTAAGAGAAACTTTATGAACTTTAACAAATTCTTCAGCATGAGTGTTCTTGTAAATTAGCCAAATGCCGTAAATCAAGTGCTTTGTGTAAAAAACTTTGTGATTGTTTGCTCTAGTGTGACACCAGTTAATAATACTGCATTTGGTCTTTGTGAGCTGACTGAATTTAAACGTACTTTAGTGCAGAAGATGTCTGGTCAGAAATAACTAAACAGGTGGTTTGAAAATGTTGCCTTCACTTCCTGTTTTTTTATTCATTTTTTTGTTTGTTCTTTTATTAATTTGGTCTTCATGAGGTTCAACATGGATTTACCTTTCTCTTATTATTTTTGTTTCTTTGCAAAGACATTACCACTCTTTAATTCATTAGAATGTCTGAGGTGCAAATAATCTGGCTGAAGTCTGCCATGTATTTAAGCAACTCTCTCCAACAGTAGCTTCCATAAAAATACAACCCAATACATTTTAAAATTATACACTATTAAAATCCTCTGTTTCCATCAGACTGTACATTCAAATTAGCCAATCAGTCCTACAGCATTGTCAGACTATCAGGTATCATAAGGCAGCAATCTAACAGGGTAGACAAACAGGGTCTAACTGACCTGGTCACAGCTTTTTTTGTGTGTTTTACAGACAGAGAACAACCTGAACAGCTTGCATCCCTTGTGTGTGGGAGGCTCTCTGTTTCAATCACATAGATCGAACGTGTGTTTTCATGGTGTGACACTCTCAGGGTTTCATGGATGTATGCATATTTGCTTTTATTTAAAAAAGGAAAAAAAGGGTTAGGGTTACCACTGAGGTAGTCAAATCTGGTTCAGGTTGGAGTGGGCATGTTATAACTGCACTCTAATGAGAGTTGAGTTATGGCAGGATCAAGGAGAGTGAAGCTAACAACGGAAATGGAAGCATGCTTTGTACGTGCGTGTGTGCCAAATGGTCCTTAATTTGTAGCTGTACGTGATTTTTCTACCTGCCCTTGGTCATACCTTATTGAACTTGTATTGACATTTAAACAAACACACCAATCCCCCTTACCCATCCATTCACCTACACTCCTGCATCATGAAGTAAGCAGTACATGGCTGCTAACAAGCTCTCCCTTCGGCTTCCCAGTGTTGATTAGGCCAGCTAGTCAATAAAAACCACAGACGGGCCCTGGCGTGCCACACACACTCAGGTGTCTTTTATCAGCCTCTCCCCAGCCTTCAGCTTCACCAGCAGTCAATAGCTGGAAGAGACTAATCCATAACTGCAGCAGCAGCAGCAGCAGGGTGTCTGAAGTGTGCCCACATGATTAAGAGTGAACAGTCGAGCGGCGTTAGCACCAACATCTGCCAAGCCGGGAGCGACACTTGTGTCCTGATATCATAAACAAGCTGGCCATAAAGGAAACCGATAAACGGGCTTCAGTTTGCACACACACTAGCGTGAAATGCACATTTTCACATAAGACACATACATGCGGCTCATTTGACACACAGCTGGAGGAGTGTCAGGGCTGTGCTGATAAATGCTTGTCCTGCTGCACATGGAAAGGTGTTTCCTCTGAGGATGAAAACATTGCACTGAAACATAAAACGCAGAGATGTGCACGAAGATATGAACACAAGCTCCAGTAAAGGTGCCTACACACTATTACGACACACAAACAGAGGGTGTGTAAAGGTTTCCGAGTATGCAGCCTTCAAACAACCTCTTCCACAAAGGGATGGGTATCAGAACCCGGTATTATAGATGGCCCCAAGGCTAGTATTTAAAAGTTTAGTATCACTAAGCTCCAACATTATCGGCTCTGCTGTCGGTATTGAAGAAATAAAGACATTTGTCCATGATGTATTTTCAATATTCCCAATCAGAAGAGAGATGTCGGGGGCAAGCTCTCTGCCACTGTCTCACACATGCAGACCCACACAGACAAGACCCAGCTCTGCTCTCTCTGTGACAATAGTGGAGAGAGTCGAGGCAGAGTTGAGGCAGACTATGCTTGTTTCTACAAGTGCAACAAGTCTTTTCCATGTAAGGGCAGAAACACGAGCAATCTTTCCCATCTAGCAAATTAATGTTATATAAAGTCAGAGAAATGCACAGTTTTCAACTGCTCACAGCTCATATCTTGTTGTCCCACTGAGGTGAATGACAAGTATGCTTGCGGGCTAGAGCCCATATGGAGTTAACTAAATTATATAAGGGTTAATAATTAAAACTATTAGCTAGTTAATAGTTTATGTTTAAATATGAACGTGCACAGAAAATCATTCTGAAACTTTCAGTGCATCAGTTTTAGAGTGCTCAGAGTTTCCTCTGGATACTCAATCCAGTCTGATGGAGAGGTTTTGTCAGATTGTCGAACGTTACAGGCCATCAATAACATTTAAGCAGTGTAGTTGCTAAGTTACTAACCTATGAAGAGCGTATGAAGTAAATAAGTTAGATAATTTAGCAACCCACCCTGGGTCTAAAGTAAGGAATTGATAAGCAAGTATCGGTAAGAGTAGTGATACTGTTAAAATCTTAACATACCCACCTCTACATCCGCAGTCTTCTCTGAATATGCACAAACAAGCACACAAAACCTTTTTCTTTCCCTCTTTTTTTTTTTTTTTCAAATTTTGCTTAAATTCCTGCATTCAGTGGAGCAACTAATGACGGCAAAGTGAATTAAGATTTTGTTTTTATCTTTAGTGAACTATGACACACACACAAAAAAAATCTGCCGTTTTTGACATGGTTGACCTTAGAGGGAATAGAGAAAACAGGAAAGATGGAAGCAACTGGACTGCAGAACATGTAAGTAGTCACTACATTACCAAGATTCAAACACCACCTATGGATGGATGGATGGATGGAATTCAAAAAGCATCTGGATCAGTGCATGCAGGTGGAACATCTGACAAGTAGGTTTATGTTTTTGGTGTGAATGAGCCACAGAAAATAATAAAATGTGTAGTTTTGCAATAAAATTTGAAAACCTGTACTTCCAAATCATGCTATTAATGTAAGCAAATAAATACATATAAAAACACTATTTAAGTAAATGTTCCAGCCGAAAATCAAATTCCTGCACCAAGTGACACCTCTCCAGACTTGAGGTTGTAATAGACTTTTCTGGGTGATACACAGTAGCCCCCGGCTGTGATCTCTGTGCCCTTTGTGAGTGCGAGCCCAGCATGTGAGCGGTGTGTTTCTATGTCTGTGCAGTTGTGTAAAGCACTGCCGCCTGCCTGCGTGATGAATGCTCCTCTTTGTAGCACAGGTTAGAAGGCATCCTTGATGGGATAGGCCAACTGTTCATCACTCCCCAGCCTCTACCTCTCTCACGCTTCTCATTCGTTGCTACCCTTCCGCACCTCCATCCATTCTCGCCTTCCCATTCCAGCTGTACATGACAAATGGCCTACACAAGAAATGCGCTCTCCGATATCTAGCCATTTTTCCTCCGCCACAAGCATTTCTTCACCCTTTCATCTGATTGCTTCTTTTTCTTTCTCTACCTCTTTTTATTTGCCATCCTCAACCATCCATCTAATGGATGGTTGGTGGTTAATGAATCTCCAATGTTTTTCATTTGGTTTCAATCTATATCCTGACAAGTTAGACCCATCTTTGCTGAACTAAGTCAAATGACCTACCTTTGGTCAGTTAAGCCACAGGTAGTTTAAAGAACACTTTATCAGTTTGATTATTTTTAACTTATGTATTGGCATTCTCAGCCTAGCTCTGCTACCTCTTTTTGTATTTTTTTAATTCATCAGGGACAGACAATACTGATCCCTGATTATGAGGGAAACTTGGACAAGAATCAATCTGAACAGAGCTTCAATATCTTGAGTACATCTTGATTATCTAAGCACACATCCTCTCTGATGTGTCGGTCGAACAACATTAATCTGTGTTTACCCGCAGCTGCCAGAAAAGATACCCTGGGATTTATGCACACCCTCGCTCCTTCACTTCGGTGTAACTGCTCCTTCCGCTGCTACTCATCCACTTATCTAACCAGTGAGATGTTAAGTGAAATGCATTAGGGTTCAGCATCACACCTAGCCATTACCACTGAAGCTTGTTGCAGGTTCACTTTTCACTCAGGCGATGAGCACGGAGGAAAAAAGAAAAAATCTTCAGGATCCAAATTACCATCGGCTGATGCCAAAGGAAACATCTTCTGGGATGGAGACAGGGCCGTCAGCAGGCTCGTTAATGGGGGCGACTTGATAAACGGAGTAATTCATCATCAATTTCCTCGGCAAGGCACTGCGGAGACAAATTCTCTGCTCTTCTGGCATGGGGAGGGGGTTGCCCTGTCCTTGATGATTAATTTGAATAAACACAGCAACATCAACATTAATGTTGATTGCTGATTAAGTCCAGATCCATTATGTTCCACCAACTGAGATGCCCCCCTCCTTTTTTTATTTATTTTTTTTATTCATTCATTTCTCTCCATCACCTAGTCATCGCCCCCCTGCCTCATTTTGTCTATCCACATCTTAAATCTCTGTGCAACGATCCGAGGGGACTGTCATGAGTGTTTGTTAGCATCAGGTGCTAAAAGGGCTTGTAGCAAGGCAGTTAGTAAAAGACTGAGTCAAGATAATAAGCTGTACACATTCGCCTGTCTGATAACGCCTGATCCAATAGCTACAGCAAGCCTTAATAATATTCTAGGAGCCCTGAAGTCCTAATACACTGGCTGACACACTTCTTTGTTTATTCTCTGCCAACTGAACTGGAGAGAAAACAAGTCAGGCGAGGTTAATACGAGAAGTTAACAATATACTGTAAATCTTGATGACAAAAAAGCTACATACAGTTGGCCTGGATTAGTGCTCGTCTGGTGGACGCTGAATCCTATTTGGGACCACAAAGCAGGCCCTATACGGAATTATGCTACATGGATAAGGCCTACTTACACACATCCCAAAGGGCCAACACAAAGCATATCCACAACTGTAACCACAGAAGACCGACTTCATTTCAAAGAAAAATCTGTTTTCATGCAGATTTTTTATTTTTTTTTTCTGTTCTGCCCAAAACCCAGATTAGAGTTACTGAGCGCATTTGCCCTGAAGCCATTAAAAACAAAGCCATATGTCATTAAAACCAATATCACCTGTCCCTATGAGAAACCATGAGGAAGGTTGGTAAAACAGGTTGAGTAATACTGGCAGTTATGCAATAAAAGCCAACTGGGTTTAAAACATCCACACTGAGAATACTGGCTTTTACAACAAAGCCAGGGTATTGACAAAAAGACAAATCAAAGAAGTAAACTACAGACCAAAGGTGAACATAAACCTAATTCAAGCGGATCCGAGACACACACACACACACGCACACGCACACACACACACACACACGCACACAAAGCTGCCACTGTTGATGTTACAAGCGAGAGAGAGAGGAAAAAAAGTGGCCTTCATCCACTTGAACAGGCTTATTTGAGCCGGTACCCAGTGTCATGATTACAAAATTAGACTTGTGTTAATCAGCTGTCGATTCAACAACCATTAAAAATAAACTAGTGAGAAGATACAACTCCTGTTTTTTTATATATTTATATTTTGTATTTCACCCTTTGCCTCACTCTGCCTTTCCCAACCAAGGTATCTCATAAGGCATTGAGAGTGCATCCTTCAAAGTAGCTATAGCCCTGTTAATAGTGAGTTGAGTGTGAGGGGCTATTTAAATCAACCAAGATGTGCCGTCAGAGTCCCCTGTTTATCACGCTGTCATGTGGCAGCTAGTGCTGATCACTAGGACCAAAACATGATCTCTTCTCGACACTAAAGCCTCTACGGGTTCTTAATCTCCTGGGTTAGCCCACCCCGTGACAGCCAGAGTGTTTCTGTGCATACAAATTGCTGCTCCACTCTGCTCTCATCCCGTCAGGTAGATAAGTGGCTCTGGCTACTGCGGCACGCAGACAACTTTTATTAGGGTTTCAACGCAAAGACAAGTGGCTATAGGGCCATACAAAGGTCATAGCAATTTGGATCGCCACATACAGAGAGCCTCTTCTGATATGTACGGGGAAGTATATATTGCATATTTTTCCAACCTTGCATAGACACACACACACCCAAGTGTGCATCATTCTAAGGGCCGCACTCATGAATACAGCTGCATACAAAAAACACACAAATTCCAAATGATTTTCTAAGTGCCTTGGAGGCGAGGGCTGAAACAGGCAGAGATGCCCTGAGAAGTGTAATTCTAGTGTTGCCATGACGATGGCAGAGTCAAGAGAGTCAAGATGTGCCCTAAGCCCTAATGAGCTGCATGGACTGACATGGAGGGCAATGAGGAGGTTCGCAAAAGCAGGAAGATGCAGAGAAAAGCAAGACTGCATACATATGAACTCACAATCACATACTAGAAGCATCCTCTTTCTGCCTTTGTTGGTCTGGGAGCAGTCAACGACATTCAATTTAAACACTCATTTTAATGAAACACATGCTCTGTTTTTAGGTCAAACCACCAACCGTGTGCGCTCTAGAACTACAGTAATTTCCATTCTGGTGCATGTAATTCATCATATGCTCAATCATCCATGCATACATACATAAACTGCACCCCTAAAAAGGTAAATTAGACTACAGTGCTAGCTTCAGGCTTTGGCCTTTATTAGGCAGGATGGATGTAATGTGATTACAGACTAGTACTTGGCAGTGCCTAATACTGGATGTTGTTTGTGATCCAAGACCAGGTCCTGCAGAGTCAGACCACCTGTGGTACGCAGCGTTAATATCCATTCTCCCCTAGACCTTTTTTTCCGTAGTCAACAGTACAGGCTCTACAAAGACTAATGATCTATGCTGACGAAATGTTATTTCCTTATGCACAGTTGGCCAACAAAACTCAACTTCAGATACTCCAGAAGATATATATATAAAATTATTTTAAAATAATAAGGTATGGTTAGTGCTGAAACACAATACATCAGCATTTTTTTTTTACTTCATTTATCGGTGGATGGTACTTATTTTCTTTCATTCATACCATGTTGGCGTTTTGCCATAGAAATCCCAAAGCAATTAAATTGGTCTTGACAGAGCCTCCTTTCGATTTGCAATGGAAGCACTGGAACCACCAGGTTTCCAATAGTCACATAGTTACATCGCAAAGGGGTAAGAGCTGACCAGGCTAAACTAATGATGTATCGGAACGCGTTAATTCTGTCGTAAAAAAAGAATGAGAAAGAAGCAGTATCAAGGAACCTTGGGAATGACCGACTATGTCAGTGCATTCATAAACAAAATCGAGAAGAGACCCCTGAATGATTGCCTTCAGCACAAATGTCGTTCAAAACTTGAACAACCTTTGACAGATGCAGTCAGTTCTCAAAGTCAAAACGGGGGACTGGGAGGCAGGTTACAGGCTTTCATAAAGAAATGTCAGCAAATACACGGAATAAATACACAGAATGCAAGATTTTCTTGCAGACGAATGTGCCATATACCTTTACATTACTTGTGTTCTGTGCAGTAAGGGACTTCAGGTAACAGACAGACGAATGCAATTTTCCAACTGCTGTGCCAGTCTAAAGACAGTGCACAACAGTGCATACTGCTACAAGTACCCTTTTTATCTCAAAATGAATGGCAGTAAAATTAGAATAGTTTTAATGAATGACAGACCTTCAGCACTTGATATCCACAAGACATTCACAAAAAATCATTTAAATTAACAATCATTTATTTAATTTACTCAGTATCCTGTATCCAGTATCCTAAGTGCAGCTTTTTTTTTTTTTTTTTTTATCTTTCACATTGAGGATATTAAATGGAACTCTTCAAATAGACTCCAATAGCTTCAATGGAAAAACTCCAGTAGATTCTAAACAGTTTGAGAATAACAAATATTTAATGATTTATTTTCTATAAAAAAAAAAAAAAAAAAAAAAAAAAAAATGCTGAAAAAAGCAGAATGTGAATCATAACAAATTATGGTTTTCTGTTTATATAATTGTATAGCATGATGACTGCTCTCCTCCTCCTCCTGCTCTGGAAAGAAATAATAGACGCAACCATTTATGAATAAAAAAATATATCATCAATGCAATCAAGAGTTATTCCTGAGAGCTGTCCAAAACACGAGAGCTAAATTTAGCCATGGAACATCCTAATCAAATCAAGCAGAGAGTAACCGAGAGACTCCAAACGTACTCCCTCCCTCTGTTTTTTTCATGAGCTCTGTTGGGCTGAAAGAGTGGATGAGTGTGGCCTTAGGCAATATGAAAATCTTAAGACGTTGGGACTCGCCAGGACTGCATTCACACTGCTCCTATCAAAATCCAATTCTATAGTTCATGCTATATGCCAAAGTTAGATTTCTCCATCCATTACCAATGTAACATGGACTCAACCATGCAGATGCACAATGACAGCTCTGCTGAAATCCTCTCTGTATTATCACTGTATCAGACATTTTTTATTCTGTCATACATAGGCAGCCTCATTAATTCATTATACTTGTAAATAGTAATGCACAAGACATTTTTTTTTCTGTCAAAATCATAACTTAAAATTCATGCTTCTTATGGCCAATACGATATGATATCCAATATTTTAACATTTTTTTGTATTTCTTAAAGAAGTTTATTACTTGTAGTTTACACACACCTGAGGGGAAGGAAGGCTGAGATCTAGTGAGCTTTACATATCCCCTCTAAGTCATATAACAGATGTGGGGTTTTGATGGTTAACACTAATATTATTGCACTGAAGTTGCAAATAACTGATCACTCCCAATGTAATGATGCTAAAATTACATGGTTTCAACATTTTCTTAAACTATTTACTATCCGGTGATGTGGAAAAGTCTAACAGCTCTTGTGATGCAATGAGCATAACTGTTCCTTATTGCATACTGAAATTGGTAGGGGCCTTGTAAATTAGAGTGACAAAATCCTCCTCCACCACGCTGGTGAGATTCCTAAGGTCAGACATGAATGAAAATACTTCTAAATATATATTCATGAAGTCAGTGTCCTAAACCTCTAGTTATAACAGAGATAGGCAGAACTGGTAGCATTCTGAGCTTTAATAAAAAGCAGTGTCAGGAGTTATACGTTGCTGTATCCATAGCCCAGCAGCACATTTGTTTCTACCATGTGGTGTTAATTGAATCAGATAGTGAGTATGCTCTTCTGCCCACCTCCAGCCCTTTGCTGCTCTCCTACCCTCCTCTTCAACCCTGCCAAGAGAAGAAAGCTGCTTCATCTTCCTGCCATCCTCTCCTCCTCCAACGCAATCCTGCCACCTCACCGCTCCTCTCCTCTTTCTCTTTACATATCCACTTCTCGCTCTCTCCCTCTACCATCTGTCCACCCACACAAGCTTCCTACCTGCACTTTTATCATTCACTTACCCCGAGCGATAATACATGTTTCATATCGTCATTTTACTTGATGAATTCCTGATGCCTGTTGTTTTCCGCTTTTCATTAAATATTTTGTATTTGCTACAAATAGAAAATGTGTAGCAAATACAAAAGCTTTCTCTGGGGAGCATCCATTCTGTCGAGATTGGAAGGCTGCACTGGCAATACAATAGCACACAAGGTGCACATTTACAAACAGTGATTACTGTTTGAATGGAGCACTTTCTTCATAGTTGAAGGATATACCGTCCTGGTTATTTGTTTTTATATGAGTAGCATGCAGTCATGTAGGTTAAAGTGTTCTGGATAGAAGAAACAAGGTTTTGCATGGTATTATTGCTGTGTCTTGATCAATAAATTTCAACTTTTTCTTAAGACATAAACAAGAACATTATAAACCTGTATGGGGGTCTCTTTTATGTCTCTAGCTTTAAATGCAGACTAGTCAACCTTAAATTTGACATGACACAACCAAAATAAAAAAACTCATGTCACCTGAAAACTATCTTTTGTCAGGTAGCTGTCTCACATAAAGTGATGCAGGGCATGCAAAATAGAAGACCCAATGTCGCCAGGTCTCTCTTCCTGCTAATCGATGGAGAAGATGATAAATGTCTCCTTTTCATCGTGCCCAAATGTCCAACTTTAATTAAATTGCATCACGTTTGCAACAAAGGAGTGTCTTCCCTTTTTGTGCCACTTTCTCAAAAGAGAAAAACTGATATTCTGGGAAAAAAATCATACATAGAGTGAACAATAATATTGTCTTTAGAGAGAAAATATGGAGGCTTTGCAAAGGGAAACAGTGTAAAGCATGACTGTGAAAATAACAGCAAACTTGCTGTGAATATTCATTGTCGGCGTCTGTGGCAAGCTACCTGTATGCCTGTCGATTGGCGAGGCGGCTGAACAGATTCATCAGATGCATCTGTCTTGCAGCGTCTCGGTGTGTTTTGATGTCGGTGAAGCTTGGAGGGAAGCCTCATTAGTCTCGACACTTCAACACATGCAGGCTCAAAAGCATGCATGAGTGCACCGACGCCTGCACAAATACTTTGTGTCTCCAAGTCCAATCTGACTGAATTACTGTGTTTGTGTCGTGAGAACAGAGACATTAGCAAACACATATATTAGCTCATTAGGGCTAAAATGAAGTGGGTCAGACCAGCGGTGAAAAAGTATCTTTGTTATAGACAAGTCATGGATTTGAACAGATTAGAAATGGCTGAAAAAAGGAATGCAGAACAGAGAGCGATGCTGAGCCAAAGGGGCAGCTGTTAGGTGCGAGACAGGACAACGTCCCTGATGGGCTGCCATTTGTGAGTGTGTGTATTCATACTGACCCGTTCTCATCATGACAAAGAGGGCCAAGAGTCATCTATCACTCTGTCTGGCTGAGTGTGTGTCAACTGTTCGGGTCACGCCACCTGCTGCAGGTGGAAGCAGTGTAGAGTGGCCGGCAATGGCCAGATACTGGGCTCACGGTCCTGGCTGTGTTTCATCTGTCGGCTTCATCTAACCCACAGCTAACAGACCCATCAGACCCCTGTCCTTCACTCTGACCTCAACGTCCACACAGCCCACAGAGCAGCGAGTGAGATACTGCTACAGCCATAATGCAATGATGATGTTTATCAGTGTTTAAAGTGGAGGTTTGATTAGCTTAATTTCTTAAAAAGTCACAAATGTTAATTTTACATTTGTTGATCACATTCCAGTGGTTCAACATTTATTTTGGCAGGTAAAATGTCCTTCTTTTAAAGTGTGATCTGATCTGTGTGTTGTCTTAAATAAAAGTTGCACACAAACTGTGTAATCAATCAATAAGACGTTATGTAGCTCCAATATTTGCCACCAGGAATTGAAATGGCATATACAGTACACAAAGAAAGGCAAACAGTGAGGTAAATAGAGCTTTGTGCACTTTGTATTTTCAGGCTCTGTCTGGATCAAAAATTGAAGGGTTGACAAAGGCATTTCCTGGAAATGAAAAGGAACAGGGAGAGAGTCTAAGAGAATGGAAAACATAAACAGCCACCCACCCAGAGACAAACACATAACCAACACTAATCTGGAGTGGTTCCTGAGGAGGATGTTGACGTCGTCCCCTGCCATCTCCATCACAAGAACACAAAGTCAGAAAGGCTGCTCTGGCAGCAATCACTGGCCGAGTGGCTCAAATCACAGCACTATTGTTTGTTCAAAACCACAATCAGGGCTGTATTGTCAGGCGCCCTGTCGGACAAAAAGACCCGCGGCTCCCTAACTCAATTAAAAGCCTTCAGCCAGTGCGCTACAGCGATTGTAACACTGTATCAAACACAGAGGAGCTTTTCTGTGGACGACAAAGACAGAATCCATCTGAGGTGGCCTTGCTGTGAACAACTCCAAGGGAATGGACTATGCTGCTTTCAATAGCATACTGTGAATAGTCAAGGATCATTGGTGAATACTGCAAGTGTTTGTGTGTCTAAAGCAAAGATACAGTTTTAAAGGTGCACCCAGATAACAAATGAGTTTAAACGCTAATAAAGACACAATACCAAAAGTAAATGTTTCCATCAGTACCAATACTAATTAAATTATTTTAATTCAGAAGTAGAATATAAATATGAATATAAAATAAGTGTCTAGAAGCTGTTCCACAACAGATTTATTGGATCCCAGTAGTTTTACCTCTGCTTGTATCCACACATGTAACAAAAATACTCCTGCAGCTGACTTTGAAAGCAATAAAGGACACAAAGGACTCCCCAAATGTAACACGCTCTGACCCAAGAGAGCCTCCAGCTAAAAGAAACAGTCTGTTGAGAAATGGCAATGAGCTCACCACCTCTGAGGCGAGAGTGAATAGACTGAAAGACCCCACATCAAAATCTACAGCTCTCACTAAACATACCAGCGGTGTTGTTAGGGAAGAAAACGAGAAAAAGACAAAACTGAAGCCTGTAAGATGACTGCTTTGAATTCCTTCTTTGGTTTTCTCTGTGAGCTTTGTCAAGTTTCCCTGTGTAACAGTACCTGATATGTGTATTTTATGCTTTGATGTTTCTGTCAAAGTGTTGTTAATAAATAAAGGCAAAAGGTAAAACTGGCACTGTTTTGGATTTTCTCTGAGAATGAGTGAGATTAAGACCAGCAGCACGTTGTTCTGTAGCTCATCTGCTCATTATTCCCAGTCTTTGCTGCTTTGATGTCCAGTGTTCATGTTTTATTATCCTCCACACGTTCAAACTGTCTTTCTTCTGGTAGAGTAATATGTCCATAATTTGACAGGGGAGAAACCCCAATCCCAGCATCTTTAATATAATGTACTACCATATTTCTATTTGAGAAACGGAGTAAGGATGACTACAAAAAAGGAATTCATATTAATAAAATTGGCCCTGCCATCAGCTGGGAGGGAGACATGTTGTTGTTCCCAATCAGAGCAGGGGCTCCAGATTCAGCCCCTCTCTTCCTATCCACACTGATTACAACCTGTTTAGAATGGTGATTACATAGAAAACAGGGAATCTCAGAATGCAAAGCAGAGGCAAAGCCAGGAGGTGCATAAGTGTTTGGAATCAAAATGACGTGTGTCCTTCTGAACATCACAAAGAAAGGCATTGATTTTTTATAAACCTATTGAAAATGTGTTGTTTTCTCAAGTGTGCATAATAATATTAAAAGGTTGATATGCACATGCATCATCTGAACTTAGATAGTGTTACATTATTTATGTCAAATATGCCATCTAACCAATTACCAGCGATTCATCTTAAATCAAAGAATTCAGGAAAAAGATAAGTGTCTCTAAGATGTCACCATGACAGCAGATTGTGAAGCTGTGGACATCTTCCTTTCTAAATCTTTATTACGTCTTAAAAATGATCAGGAACATGGTCAATATTGTGTGCTAATCGGCCTCAGAAATGCAGTAAAATGTTAAATTTCCTCATCACTTGTTTTGGGTGCTTTGCATATGCAGTATTATTATTTTCTGTACCTTGTACTATAAATGTGCTGCCAGTGGGAGAAAAATATAGGCCTAAAACCAATTAAATGTTGTAACCACAACAACAGTATAAAAACCAGGAGTGCCATCCACTCTGCAGTGCTGCCAGCCACGAAACTGTCAAATCTAGCTCAGTGTAGCCTGATTAGCTTCGGTGGTGATGCTAACTGACACTAATGGTCTACTGTGCCTCAACATTTTGCTGCGAAAACAAATAAGACGGGGCACTATATACAACTTTAAAGTCAGCACTATACAGAACATACTACCTGCCCTCTACAATATTGTAACAAAAAGCATAATATTTCAGTTATTTCATTTTGTCAACATTTGCATCAATTCTGCTCCGGGCAATGTTGCAATGTCTCCTCAGAGGAAAGCAGCTGCTGTCGCCTCCTAAAGTCCCCATAATTTGTCAGATGACATCATATGCTCAGAAGCATTGCACAATATTTGCTGTAGCCTGATGACCCCATGTGCATGGCACAGGTTTGCCCTGCACTGTACTGTAAATATATCATTCATTACATTATGTGGCGTTCGTATATCAGAAAAATATATATCTAGAGACGAATGTGTGTGATCCCAGCAGAACAAGTGGAAATGCCCCCACAGGTAGTTCTATACACTATACACCAACTGTTACACTAAATAAACAGATGTTATTATATTATCAACCAATTTATTTTTTCAGACATATATCACAAGTCCATATTGTTCTGTACATCTTTGACATTAAACAATCTAGTGAAGATTCATTATACATTTTCCTCCCCATCCAGTGCACATCAATACACTGAAATTCATGCAAATTGTGCAGAAACGATAGATATTGAATTGTATTGTGGACATCTGGGAGAAACAATATCAGCCTCCATAGAACAAAATCCAAGAAATGTGTCTATTGCTATTCGCTGTGCATTCTCAAAGACAATGAAAATCAGGCAATATAGGTGCAAATGTGACTGCAAATGTGACTGCACTACATACAGCTGTAACCCCCCCTACACACACACACACACACACACACACACACACACACACACACACACACACACACACACACACACACACACACACACCACTCAGAATCACGCATCAGACCCCACAGTCATACAATGATGAAGATATTGTGTAAGTCACATGGAAGGTCGTCCACTCTTACGCTCATTAAACTATGTTACACAGTAAAGGCTCTTTGTCACCGAGGTCCCTGTGAATCAGAGCAGTCCTTGGTTACACCTTCAGGCATTTATCAAAGGTTCCTCGTGGGTGGCACAGTGTCCTTGGATGAGAATTCATTCTAAAGGGCACAATGTACACTAGAGGTCATCTGTAGCCATCTCCACCCTTTGTACAGTTTACTAGGAGAGGTAAACTGAAAAAAACTAAGAATAAAAAGAGGAACCACAAAGTATTGTACAAAACATGTACAATACAATGCGTTCAGATTCACTGATGAAAGATGTGAAGTATCTGTGTTTGTTTTCAACAATACAAAACTGGTAGAAATAATGACTCGTCCACTTAGAAATGTGTGACAGTCAAAAGTATCTGGCTGGCTGTATATGTGTGATTTTTTATTTCATTTTTTTATAATATTAACTATTATGAAAAATATATACTATTCATTGAAGCATGCATTTCTTATTAAATAAACTGACTTCAATGATATTATATAATGTAAAACATCAGAGAGAAATTGTTGTCCATACAGTGCTCATTACTCAAAAGCATACTGTGCATCTCTTTTCTATCACAGGGGCCATCCACATGCCATGCCCTGCACTATTTATGGCATTAATACTGCCAATACATTGTTTATTAGGCTTCCTTCTTTGCTCTAGTAATATTTTGGATATTAAACTTTGAAGTGTCGTCATGAAAGTCAGATTTTGCCGTTTATATTGTACTTCACATTTTGCTCAACAGCTGGCAGCCATACAAATCTGAGTGCATATCTAAAACCTCGACATGACTGGGAATGTGTCGGCCCGGCAAATCAGCTTTACTGCACAATCAAATCAAACAAGTGGGCTGCAACGAATGGACAGAAGATTTATTTATTTATTTATTTATTACTGGCAATTCTAACGGGAAGGCGACACAAACACCTGTCAGCGTTCTACATGACATCCTGGCCTGTTTTGAATTCCAGTCAAGGCGGTGATAGGGCCGGAGCAAAATGGAGCTATATCGCTGTCAGACGCTGTCAACACTTTAATAACTGAGAGCTTCTCTGCCGTTCTCACACACTGACAGGAATGCAGATATTTCCTTTGTCTCTTTTTTTTGTCCCCACTGTCTGCTTTTCTATGGCTTGCCCTTCCTTTCTCCAGTGCGACCATCCACATATCTCCATCATTTTTTTTTCTACCCCTCCCACCTTAGAGCCCTTTTGAGATTGTTCAAATTAATACTGCTGTGATACAGAGCAATCCAATTTTTTTGGGCTCCTGTCCTCCCTCTGTCTTATTCCCATCATTTTACTTTTGTCCCAGGTTCCTCCAAACTACTCATTCCATCACTAACCACTTACTCTATTTTCTCCATTTCCCTTCATGCCCCTCCCGTACTTTTCTCTCTCCCATGCCATCTCGCTCTCCTCTGATCTGTGAGGCTGCTCATGTCTCTCAAGTCACCCTAATCTTACAACATCAGCTCTGTAATGCGTCTCATTATGAATGGTGGGCATGGCAATCAGAGTTATAAACCCTCGCTCTCCTCAAGCCCTCGCCTCCCTTAAATCCACTTTAATTCTAGCTCCTGAGTGCTGCACAGGGGTGGGGTGGGGTGTTATGAGTATTCAAGGCCGAGACTCCAGTACAATTCAATTCGTGCAAACGCCACCCGTTCTGGCACTGATAAAGATAAAAATTCCATTGGAGCAACTCCTTGAAAATACAGATTGTGTCTTATGAGTAGATCTGCATCCTTCACACCTCAAAATAAGGTGACTTCCTATTTCTTGCACTGTGAAAAACAGACTGCATAAGATTTACACATACAGATAAGAAAAGCTCAGAGCCACCGACAATGTCGTAAGCTGCTGCTGGTATTCTGCTGTCTGTTAACCACATACACATTTTAATTTAATTATCATATCTTATGTTTTTTTAGCATCCACAGCGCTCCATATGGCTTATGCTCCCATGTGACCAAAAGTTAAATAAAGCTTTCTGTATGTACGTAGCATGTGTGTGTGTGTGTGTGTGTGTGTGTGTGTTTCACTAACTCCTCTCCAAGAACTAGTGCTAATTGAAAAATACATGAAAGGAAAAATAGAGCAAAGTAAGAATAGGAAAATCATAGAAGGGGGTGCAAACGTGTGAGTGCTTCAACGTGTGGGGGTGGTTACACTATATATGTATATGTGTGTGAGTCTGTATATGTGCTTGTGAGATAGTCATCACTGTATATAACAAGGTAGAAAACAGAAAACTTATAATCTAATTGCGATTCTACTTTATATTCTGTCATTTAGGAAAATGCAATCTCGTTACGCGCAACCATATTGCTTGTGAATGCATCAAAGTGAGAAAATTGAGGGTGTTAACTCAAACTCCACAGCTTAGCTGTGACTTTGCTCTGGTGGCTTGATAAAATAGCATATCCTCCACCTGAATCGATGTTTATGAAATAAAGTTAACCCACGCTGGGTGGCAAAGATTGAATATTGAATATTCGCCTCACTGTCCTAAACTCAATACTGCAGTGTGGAAGGTTACCCACACATTAACAGAAAAAAAAAAAAAAAACTATCTGAAAAAGTGGGACTTTTTACAGAGCCCGGGGGGTGACATGAAAAAAAATACATTGTGCTCTCAAATGACTAATTTGTGCTGTGGATTTCAGATTGTTTGCAGCGTGATACAGCTACTTTCAAGCTCTGTCACACAATTTGTGTGGCTTTAGATGATGGAGGTAAACACAGAAACATCTTTCATTTATGTCGCGTTCAGCCTCTCTCACTTTGCTCTAAAATGACATCGTTTGTAATGCGTTTTTAAATTTACAGATTATGTTCATGTCATTGCATAATCAGTTTATTTATATTTATTATTAAATGCATGTAGTGTTCACACAACAGCAGGAATGACATGAGCATCTCGAATAGGAAAGGACATTTTTACATATGTGGCACAGCAGAAGTAACATCATCAATTATTTGAGATTAATTATCCCGTCACAGTGCGAGGACCTAAAGGTAAATGACATTGTGTACTTTTCTACACATCAGACAGATGTTTATCCAGTCAAATGTTTTGGACTAAATAAACAGTGTCATGAGCCCGATCAAACATGTCAGGAAACTTTGATTTTATTTTTGTTGTTAACACATCACACGTTGCCAAATGATGCCACTGAAACATTGCTGACTGTAGATATTAGTTTGAAACAATACTAACATGATCAGCTCTGCACGTGCATTTCATTTAGTCCATGGGTGATCCCAAAACGCATACTTTATTGTGTGAGGAAACCAAACTTAAGGGGTGTCTGTGCCCATTTTGCTCATTTAGTTACAGTGGAAACAACTGTCACTCTGTATAGAAGCCAACTCAGCTGTGTGTAAAAGAGCTTACCATTCAGTAAAATAGGAGCACATGCACACACAGCTTTCTCTCTCTTCTGCATGTCAGCGATCACTGAATTTCGATTTTGCAGACAGTATTAACACGCATTGTGATATTGAACACTAGGCTGTTTTGGAACAACTGTCTGTAATGCATCTAGCAGGACTAGACATGCACTTCGACATCACATCATGATATCAGATATCTGATATCTTCAGGCTTCAAAATCATCTGATTTAATATATAGTTATTTCTGGGTTATTATTTGTAATTTAGTTTGTGGTGAAAAATATGATGGTTGCCAAGCCCTTAGTAGCCACAGAGCTACAGCTCATTCAGTGGCTGATGTAATAAGTGTTTATTCCAAAGTGCTTATTAAAAAATAGAGTGTTTGTATTCCCACCATTCAGTTACATTTGGCAGACCTATATATATATATATATATATATATATATATATATATATATATATATATATATATATATATATATATATAGGAAACACTTGTGTCGTTCCTACTTCCGTGTGATGGCTATAGTTATTTAATAATTTATGTATATAACCAGAGTTTTCGGTGACGTGAATTTATAATCAGCAAAGTGAATCTCACCATACAGAGTGTTGTGCAAAAGAAAGCCACACGAATTGTCATTTTGTCAATATAAGTTATGGAATGAGTAAAAAAAAAAAATATATGTAGACGTTGGCAGAAGTTCACTTGTACAGACAATTAGGCATAGCTTTGTGGTTTTGTTTGGGCAGAAACAGAGAGCAACAGAGCTCGAAAGCTGCTGTATCATATCAAAACCAATATTAAAATAGGAGCAAAAATAAGAAATCTGTGCACACAAATTATAAAATCAAGAGCACAGGGTGTTTTGTTTTTTCTGTCAACCTCCCGGGCTCTGTAGATTTTGAAAAAGCTAACATGAAATCTATTTTTTAAAGAACAACCCACTTTATCTGCAGTGACACAACAGCCATGGAAAAATGGAGGAGGGACACAATGAGGCTGAGAAGAGGGGAAGTGTTGCATAACTGTCTCGTCTACATTAATTACCTCCCAGACAACAGAATATAAACTTTACAGTTAAATTAGTGGAAATGGAAGACAGAGATGATGAAATAACACATGAGGTAACCGCTATCTGTTGTGATTGCAGACATATCTATAAAATTACAATTTCTGGAACATATAAAATTCCAGCATCAAGTATGCTGGCTATATATGTAATTTTTTTCATTTACGCTTTTTCCCATTACCTGATATTTTTACTAGCCTTACTTACTGAGTGGCATGTCTAAAAAAAGATCTGGTGAACATTCTATGTTGGATGTTGCACATGAAATGTATAACATTGTATTTGATCTTTTTCCCCACTGTGAAACTCAAAATGTTTGATTCTGCTCCATGGGATATTCTATTCCAAATGCATGAGCAGACATACACATACTGCCATTAATTCACACACACACACACACACACACACACACACACACACACACACACACACACACACACACACACAGGGGTCAGAAGATGAAGAACAAAGGAGGTGTAGAAGACAGTCAGGTGAATGATGATGATGATGATTGTTTTTCTGTCAAGCACATGTAATAAACTAAGTGAAGAAATGTCATTCTATAGAAACTAGGAGCTGTCTTAGCATGTAAGTATGTATATATGTGTGTAAATGTGTGTGGGCATCGTGTAGACACTGTCAGGATGACGCACGTTTATGATGTCATCTGTCCTCTGGAACAGATTGGATTTAATTGGTCGGTCGTTTCACAGCCGCATGCCTTTTTTTAACAAGCACATCTATCAATCACACACACAGACACACACACGTGCACACACACACAGAGGTTCTAGTAAAAACTCAATCATCTCTGCAGCAGAGTGGAATATACTTCACCTCGCTCTACACTCAATGAAGTACACAAAATTTTGTGTGAGCGATTCATATCAAAACGTACGATGACTCTTAGATCATGCACACACATACAGTATATACGAACATAAATTACATAGTCTCTCCCTCTCTCCATAAGCACACACTCTCACAGCTACTGGCCCTCTTGTTCTCACAATGTTTGCCGAGGCCTTTACAACATGAATCCTATTGTGACAGCGCAGCGATATATCAACCTTAGCCTCATAGCCTGGCTGTGTCCTACCCCAGAGCAAACCCTGTGTTCTCCTAGTTTGCAGGCCTTAGTAGCACTGATAACACTCCAGGTCTACTGGCCCCCATTTATCACCTCCAAGTACGAGCTCACTGGATGTTTTACTTCACAGCAATACCACAGGACTGCAGAGGAAGAGCTAAAGGAATTGGGGATACACTGATGTCATTTTTTTCCCACTATGATTGTTTAACATAGCAGAAGTAATGGGAGCATTGACAACTAAATTATCATGAGCATCTGTGCTAACTCTTTAGCAAATGACAACACATCCTGTTCTCCAGTTTCAGAGGTAGACAGTCTGTGGTCATCTCCATATCAGAAAAAGTCCCAACTAGTACGTTCATGAATTTCTACATTATAACAAAATACAAATATAATGTTTGATGAGAGACTTGTGTTTGTGCCCCTCTGTATTTTTGTGAGAGAATTATCAACATGGGAATTTACAATAACCACATCAATGGAGTAAATGTAAACATCAATTTTGAGTCTCAACCCAATATCTCCCAGTAAACCTAAATTCTTGAATGCATGTTAATATATCCAATGTTTGTTGAGGCGGTAACTTCAAACAAGAAAGGAAATTAATACCTGACTTTGGTGTTCACTTTCAATGAAACAGAAAGAAATATTGTGCCAGCCACTGACATCCAAACATCCATTCAGGAAACATTCACATCGTGTGAGACCACAAGCCAGGAAACCAGGGTCCTATCAAACTCAGCTAGTCTACCATAAAACCGCAGAGCAGTGATGCAGCAGCCTCAGTCACACTACCAACTAGGCTCCTGGCCCCTGTACTGCTGGCTGTGGAACCCTTTTCCGCTGGTTTATGAGAGGTGATATAACATAACCCTGGCTGCTGAGATGATGGAATACAGAGTTTTTAAAAACCCATTGTGTCTTATCATATGAGGTAATAGGGATGGGCTGCATAGTACTTAAAAAAGTAGAAAGTACAAAGTGCAACTTCTCAAACCTAATACTTGAATCACAGTTGCCAACGATTTAGTTGCAGCAAAAAAAAAAGAACATCACAAACACCCTAAAATACATACTGATAATACATACATATAATACATACTTTTCTACACCATTACACCAAGCTTTTCAATAGACTGCATAGGTTCTAACCTACATCAAACACTGTGCATGGTGAAGCTGCATCCATTCATCTTAGTTATGAAAGCTGTGATTTAATAAACAATGCATTTCTTGTTTATGTTTATCCTAAATGAAAGCATGTACTGCAAACACAAGCTGCACTAATGTGGGTAATGAAATTCTACGCAGTGGAACCAGCAGCCATCAAAATGGACTGACAACCTGTTTGTATGGCTAACAGAACATATACAGTATTTCCACATCCTAGTTTATTACATGTCTGAATTGATCAAAACACTGACGACAACAGTAAAGTTGTCACTAAGTGATTTAAATTATGATGATTTGAGACATTTGCTTTGTGTGTCTGTACAGTGGTGGTGAAGCTGGTGGTAGAGGACATCAGCTGTTTATGTATGGATCTATATGTCTTTATATGTAAGCACTTGTGTGTGTGCTGCGCTTTTGCTCAGTGCATACTGTATGCATCCTGACATGAGAATGAGCGTGTGTGTGTGTGTTGCTTCATATCCTGACAGGTTGATTCATGGGCCTCATCCCTCCTATTGGGTTCCCTATCGATCAGACCGGCTGTGGGATGCTGCTGACCGTGGCCTGGGAACCACAGAGCAGTTATCACTAACAGATACACAGTGGCTGCGGCATGCTGGGATCCCTGAGCCCCAGGGGTGAGAATGGGGTGTGTTCACACTGCTTTTAAACACTGTTGGAAATTAGCTAAAATTATGCAATTATTAATGAAGCTGTGATATCACAAGGGATGAGATATATTTATTGACATCAATTAGGAATTGAGGGTGTTGCAAAATTTAAAAAAAAAAAAAAAAAAATCAGCAGGAAAACTGAATAAAAAGTAAGCAATGGAAGAATTAAACCTAAATTTGACTCTTGGATAATGTGTGGACGGTAATAATTAAAGAGCACTTTATCTTCTTACAGTTTACTTGCACAAGTAGAGGTCAGTTGTTTCTACCATAGTCATAGCAAGGTTTCATTTATTTCACAAATTATACAGTTTATGCTTAAAATGCGACTCCTAGGGTGATGAATGATCTCTATCTCAGTGTTTATGTAATAGTTTTTTATCAGTCTTCCATCAAGACAACGTCTGTGTTTTTGTCTACAATGCAGCCTTTTTTTATGTCACTTTATTTCTCTTAAGTGACAGAAAGTCTTTTCATTTCTGTCTGTGCAGTCAAAAAAGGACAAAATCTGATTTTTACATTAGCCAAGTCAGATCAGATCTCTGTTGTGATGATATATAATCTGATCCCAGGCTTAGAGCTTTAGTGGTTTATGCAACAGAGAAACAGGAAAAGTGTTAGTAAAGCAGCTAAATATGACAGAAGCTTAGTGTCTGCTATGATGATGTATGAACTCTCTGCATTGCTGTGTTAATCTTTAACTTTGCACAAACACTCACGAGCAGTATTGACAGTACAGTCCAGTGCTTTATATACTCAATACTTTCAGAGACCTGCTTAAATCACTTCAGCCCTGTTAATACCAGTGCCAGACTAACAATAATTTGCTGTAGTCTTCATTTGCTGCTACTTGCATGCAATCAGATGTACTAATAAGATATCAAGCATACTTCACACCAGGTGGACACAGGTGGTACAGTATAGTATGAATGACAAAATAAATTAATTGAAATATTTAACATACATCATTATTTTATGAGGTTCTTTGACACTAAACTGAGTGTGTATGATGTTTTGCAGTCTACACCATCTTTAATATGCCAATCAAAGGCACATTTACTTTAATGTATTAAGTCACTGTGTGAAGTGAAAACAGCTGTGTTCACTTTCTCATTTTTCCCTGTGTGAACCACTTGGTGAATGTTTCAATATAAGCCCCTTTAACTCTATTCCATCATGGATTACCTTTTTGGCATTAGATGATGTTTGAGATGGCACAGCCAATACTAATCTACAGATACCGTATGAGTGACTTATGAATGCCAAAGTAAATGCTTCAGTAGGTGTCGCCACAGCTTTGGTAATTGTCAGCTGTGTAATTGTGAATCAATGTGACAGACATTCAGGGAAGTTGCACTTATTTTCCCCATCATATCGCACCACTGGTGAAGCAGGCATAACATGTATATATAAATAATAAAGGGCATGTAAATGTGCATTGATGGCTAACTCACAGTGGAAAGCAGGCTTCTATTTGTGTACATTTGCACAATGGATAAGATAAAATGTTTTTAAATATGTGTACTCACAGCTTAGTAAATATAACACAGAGTGCTCCTGTTTTAAGACTCCTTCATAGTTGGAAAACTCCACACCGAATGACCAAATTAGAGGGGAATTACAAAGAAATATGTTAAAGAGGGTTTAGAAAACGCTGGCACACAGGCATGAATAAACCTTTAAGGATTCCAAAGTTGGTATTTTTTGCCAACTTCACACAATGCAGCCTCTTATTGTAATATGCTCATGACCTACAATTTCTTAACATGCTAAAACATTAACATGTGTATCTGGTAGAGTTGTTTATCAACAGCCAAAATGATTCCAAAGATGTCATACATCAGATAAGGTGCTAAACCAAACCTCCACAAAGTCAGTGCAGCCATTCATAAATATGCAGTCTTTGCCCAGTGGCCGTTTGTTTGCATCACTTTTCTTTCCATTTAATTCATCAACACTTTAGTCACAATATTATCACAGTACTCAAATAAACCACAAATGAACAGAAGTATGTGTCACTGACACACACTTATCTCTGCATAGTTCTGCTGTGTAGAGTTCACAGGTGTGCGCACACAGTCGATTAGAGTCTACAGGAGCGGACAGTTTGCTGCTGACTCTGTCTGTCATTGCGTCCTCAGATCCATAGTCACGACTCAGAGACAATACAGGCAAGTGTTTCTCTGTGTGTGTGAAAGAGTGTGAAATTTGTGTGATTCACTTGCCTAGAATTAAGCACTTCAGGGTTTTACAGTTAAAGTTACGTTCAGGATTAGGCCACAAAAAATAAAGAGTCTTCTAATAAAAAGCAGGAAAAATCTGTCCTCATGTGGTGATGCTCCTTATCTCCTGGTTTTGGTGTGCACTCACATCAAAAAAAAAAGTAATGAATGTTGTCAATTTAAAGAGTGAAAGTGCACAGACGCGTATGTGTGTGATGGCATGTGCTAATGTATCCCATTGGCCCTGGGCAGCACCCAGCACCAGCTGTTGGTAATAAGCTGTGGCTGTTAATGAACGCTCCCTCTAAGCTGTGGAGCTACAGGGCACAGAGGCCCATCTACAGCAGCGCCTGGCCCTATACTTAGCAAACACTCCTGCTGCTCCCATAATATAACCACATTATTCTGCCCTTTTTCCCCACATGGCAACTCCTTCTCTACCCCCTCATGGAGTCAAATCATCCTAATAGATCTGCAATGAGCCTGCCGAGCACTGTAATGAAGTTCAGCCTTGGGCTTGACACAAATGCCAAAGGACACCATGTGAATCGACGCCAAAGTGGAAATATGAACGGAAATAGGAGATTTTTTGTGTTACTTAAAACATTAGGGGATTAGCTGAAAGGTTAGATGGAAGGATAAAATACATGCGTCTGTGAGTTTTTTTCTGTTGAAACACTTCAAGTTTCTCCAACTGTGTCTTACAAGAGTGTGTGCGCACACTGCATGCACCAAAAACAAAAACAACTCTTACACACCAAGCTCACCTCCTCAACATGCTTTGTTCTCCTCGAACCTTTCATCTCTCTACTGTTTTTCCCTGAGTTTTTCCTCCATCTGTCTTTATATTCACACTCCTAAACTCACTCGCACTTGCCCATGAGATGCAGGTATTCCTCACAGTGTATAGTATGTCAAACCCTTATTGCAAGTTTTAAAAAAAAAAATCTCCACTTACAAGCACCACCATCATATTTAAATAAACATCCTTATTCCAACAAAGCTTGTATTACTTTTAGAGTTCTGTAGTTAGTGACACAATCTTTTTCTTGCTAATTAGTAAATACAGGAAGTGAGTCTACTCTGTGCTGTGATCTCTGAACAAGACGAGAAGATTTAGCCACGTTTTATGAGTGAAGGAAATCAAACCTGAATGTCGGGGGTCTGTGCAACTTCTCTTTGATTTGAGGATTAGAGCTATGGACTGTTCATTGCTGTCTTAACAATTACTCTGAGGCTAATGGAAGCAGACGCCGTTAATCTTCACATGCTGGAACCAATGTAGATCTAGCAGTGCTCTCCATCTCGTATTCCTGGTGTGCAGTCTCACATCGCTCAGCTGAATACACTAAGCTCAACAATCACACACCAAAAACACAATTTCTCGGCAGTCAAGATATTAGAGTTTAATTTATTCGTTTGAGACAAGACATGGATAAAATATAACGGCAGTAGGTTTGAGTGATTGCTATTTCAGGGATTTCTCTAGCCTCCAAAAAAAAGAAAAAAAAAAGACAGAAAGTCAGCAGTAACAGAGTCACCGTCAGCAACATAAACATTTTACAAGTCAAGATTTATTGTCATTAGCATTAATGATGTCATTTCTAAGCCCCACCATAGTCACACTGAATGTACAGCCAGACATTTATAGTTTTATATTCTGGCAGAAAGGGTCACGCATACAATATTTTTTCCATCTAGCATTCATATCTGTCTTGAGTGAGAAAGATGTTTTTTTTTCAGACCTGAATACCTAGATGTCAATGACCTGGGGAACTGTCAACTAAACCAGCTGCAACCAGAAAGAACTGGTAACAATAAGAACAAAGACAGCATGTATTATATCCGTGATCCACATACTGTACAGCAAAAACAGAAACAAAAATAAATCTTAGAGGAGGGAGGCCGATGAATAACGTCGGTGTCAAAAAGAATCTGTCAGGATACTTGTGGGTGGGGAACAAGCAAGACAGGGTGTCCACTGAAAGTTTTAAAGAATGCATATACCACAAAAGAGGAACATTCGGATATGGGGAAGAGAAGTTTTATTGTAAATATAATCCAGCTAAATCAGTTCAGGATCCACCTCAAATGTGAGATGCATAACAATGCCAAAATAAAGACAGTCTGTTTAATTTGAGTAGTAGACACACAAATGAGGCCAGTGTGTCCGATTAATCTGAATCCAAACAAGGCATTATTACCTCTGTGTGTTTGACTATAATTTTACAATCTAGAAACATACACATCAATGCATTCTTCCACATTTCCCTGGTCCAGGTTTCCATTATTTAAGCCACGGTTGTGTTAAGAAACAGTGGAGCATAAAATGGCATAAACAGTGCCTCAAATGGAGCAAATGAGTGGCCGTTTAATTGTAGTGCGTTAAACTGGTTCCCTGTGGTAAGGGATGAGAGCCGGATGCCTTGAGTAGTAATTATCTCAGGTAGCTATCTCATTACCGCCCTTCTTTAGTATGTAAATGTGGCCACAGGCTCGGTTGTTATACTGTGGAACGGCCATTTTGCTGGGCCTTCTGAGGTCGTGCTGTTTATCACCAGGCAGGGAAAATAACTTAAGCACTGGTTGCCTTTTCAAGGAAAATAGAGTGTTTTTATTATCTTGGTTTCTGTGTTTGTGGCTAATATGTAAGACTTGTTCAATTAGGTAGCTAGGTCGCTGATATCAAACAAGAACAATGCCTCCGTGTGCAACATTTTATGACCAAGGTGAAGTAGGAAATTTACAAATTAGGAAGGTTTATGATCCAGTCCAGTTTGTAAAAGGGCTGTTCCTTCATGCCAAGAATAAAGCAGCATCCATAATGAATTTCCCAACTGTGAACAAATACATAACAGTAGACTTTTGCATGACAAAAAAACTGAATTACTGAATTAAAAAATAGCTTCAGGCACTGACACGTTCTGTGGGGGTTTGTCTGACTAACATTTTGGATGGGCAGTGTGGAGAAAAACAATATGTTCTAAAAGTGCCACCCTTCACCCAACACAGAGCCTGAATCCCTCATTTCCTTGTCCAAATTGTAGATGTGTGGTTCACTGAACATTCGTGATATCATGTGTGGTGAGCAGGCCAATCCCTTTGCAGCATCAGCTTGAAGAGGCTTCTGCTGGCTCTGACTAGCCTGAGGTTGGCATTCAAGGGAGGGAGTGAGAAAAAAGGGAAAGAGAGATTCTAATCATCTGAGCTGAGGAGAACAAGGCTTGAGAGAGACAGAGACAGACAGAGAGATGTACACAGAAAGATGTCTCTGCCTCTGCCAATGCCATTTTTTGGCAATAGGATAAGGATCTCTGCTTCTAGTGTGCCTGCCTACCATTTATATCTAAAGGACAACAATTACCTCTGCCACTACCTGCCTCATAAGCCTGTCAGTGAAAAGAAAAACTTGACTACCTAGAAAAAAACAGCAATATTAACTTCCAGCCATGATATAGTGTATTTTGCAACCCTGATTGTCAAATTCTTTGACTGGTGTGGAGCTGGATGTGACATCAATTCCCATGTGGATTTGGACAGCATTTATTAAATTTTGACAAACCCTTAGGGGGATGATGTAAGAGTGTGTGCGAGCATGTGCACTGCACCAGTAAGGTCTGGCAATATTTTACACAGCTGATACAATTTTAGAGAAATGTGGGGAAATGATGCATCGCACCACTCCATTATGCTTGCACCAAAAAAACTGATTCGACAAAGATGGTTCTGCAATCACAGGCTGTTAAAAACCACCAAAATAGGACTTGTGCACAGTCAATATATAATAATCTAATAATAGTACTTTTTTAATTTATTTAGACTTTTATTTAAAAAAACAGCTATGCTTCAACCTAACTACTGTTAACCACTGTGGTCTTACTGGTCCTTGTGTGCTAGTGTTCTGCTCAATAATCAGTGCATGTTTAGGTGTATGCAGGAAAAGAAAATATGTAACAATAAAATAATGTATGAGCTGCTCAGATAATGATGTCAGACTGGTGGAATATTTCCTGGTTGGTCTACATGTGCCCACACAGATATGCACACATGCCAGGACTATGTTGAATTTGCAGACTGACACAAAAGCAGCGTGTACCTCAAAAGAAAAACAGAATTATCTCCCTTTTCTTTGCCCGGTGGTCTTAATGAAGATGAAACTCAATTTGCACTGGCCTCCCTGATCAAATTTTAATTAGTTTTTTTTTTTTTTTTTTTTTTTTTTTTTTTTTTAATATTCCTTTGCCTTTTTGGATCTTGAGTCTTGCAGGGTAGTAAAAAAATGGGTGTGGTATTTGAGCATTTGCTCCTATTCTACACTACACCCCGGGGGTGAACATGTCCCCAACAAAACCTCCAGTTCCCACCCGGATCCCAAGCTGCCGCAGACAGACAAAATGCCACATTAGTATTCATATGACATCAGATCTGTGGGCCAAACACTCACTGGACAAAGCTTGACAAGCAGACACACACACACACACACACACACACACACACACACACACACACCAAAAACTATTTACGTATAAGGATCTGGAGACATGCTTGAATTATCACAGCAGAGAACTCTCAAGGGAAGATATACACCATGGGATTGGTTAAAAACCTTTTTATCATGACTGTGTGAGAATGACTGCATGTTTTTCTCATTACATGCTACACATTCTGCTGTGTTGTAGATTACTATTTGCAATTCCTAATGCATAGTATGTACTGCAGCGAGACAAAGCTAATTATTAGGAGGTGGCGATAACACTGACACATCACAAAAGCAGAAGTTGGCTGCTGCAAAGTGCTGTGAGCTAGAGTTTTAAACTCTACCCATCTCATTTTCTTACTGTTTGTGTGAGGTGTTGATACATCCCATTAGTCTGTCCATCTCTGCTCTCATCCCCCTATCCTATCCCTCACTCATGTCCTCCACCCCTACTGATTCCAAATGATGTGCTGATAGAAAGCTAGCATAGTGTGACGTGTCAGCATATTTACAGATAAAGCCTCCGTCCGCGTTTTAATAAATGCCTTCATGGTCCAGAGCACTTGAGGCCGAGTACACAACAACATGGAGGATGAAATGGAATTTGCCCATAACTTTGCATTTCCCTCTCATAAGTTACATAAATGGGAAGGCCATTTTGGAATTTAGTGCAATGTGAAAGAGCTAGCTAAAAGAAAGTGAGTCATTAATAGTAGTCAGAATATGCATTGTACATCTGAATTGCTACCAAAAGTCCCATTCAAACATGGGAAGCACTCAACCACACAAATTGAAAGTCTGATAGGTGAAGCGTTCAAATCCACTTGAAGCATAGGAACAAATAATGGGTAAAGAAAAACAAAAAAACTGTATGCACGTAGGAGCACAAGTCTTTTACTGAAATTCATACCCCTGACTCTGAATCATTTGATCTGATCCACTACATAAGCCACTTTCACAAACTTCATGATCTTGAACAGGGGAACAAATCAAATCCTAGATTGTGACAATGCAATGCAGCACAGCATAACAATGTTTTACAGTTTAATGTAATTTAAACACAACTGAGCCTTGCACCCATACTGGCTGGCCATCATTAAAAGCGTTCAAATCTGCATCTACATTAGAAAACAATGCACTCCATGTGACTAAGAGTTTGGTCTTTTCATAGCCTACTGTTTAAAATCCCCAGTTCAATGTAAAGTACAAACACATGAAAGGTAATGTTGTAGGCAATATCAAACAGTTAAAATGCATAAAGAATAAAGGCGGGAAGGCAGCGAGAAAAAGAACAAGCTCAGCAGTGATTCCTATTCAACAGTTTTTTCAAAGGAAAGTTTCATCATTCATTTTGTTCACCAACTGTCAGTCGTTACAGCAGCAGGGTGAGTGCATATAATAAAACATGCATAGGAGGCAGAAGGTACAGAAAGAAGACAACTTACCGACTTGAGATGAGTCACCTGTAGAAAAGAGGAGAGAAAAAGAAAAGATGAATCAGCTCAAAGACCAAAGTAAAATGTCACTTAAGTACACCTACTCACCTAAAGATAGTCACGACAAAATGAGATATAATAGCACAAGGAGAAAAAGAAAAGTCAGACTGCAATTAGCATTAGACGTCTACAAGAGTGCTATTCCACACATAAGCCTCAACACAGAGCTGCTAATTGAAATGAGGAAAACAACTACCAGGGATGTTGAGAAGGCAGCATTCATATTTTCTTTATGAAACGAGTCTTAAAAGGTCAAAAAAAGGACCTCTCAGGCAGCAACTAACTTCTTGACATTCAATTCCAACTTCTCTCTACTCTGCAAATAACTCCTCCTAGGATTCAAACTCATTAAAAAATACTATGTTGTGGGGTTCTTTAAAAAAATATTCTCCCTAACTGCATTTAGCCTGTATTTGTGACTTTTAAAACACCAGATTACCCAATTAAGTTAAAAAAGACAAAAAGCAACCTAGCCAAAAGGCAAAGAAAAAAAAAAAAAAAAAAAACTCAAGGCAAGACAAAAAGAGGGACAACCAAAACCAGAATCCCAGAAATGTAAATAGTAACTTTTAATAATCACAGTAGTATCACCTATCTCTTCATGACGTCCTGAAAGGATAACATGGCACATCAACCTATCAAAGTTCAGGTAGACTTTACACCATACACAATTAGTGTCAGATTTACATATAGTGATGGACAACAGCAGAGCAAGAAAAAGTAATACAGGTAGGGAGGGGTAGCAGAACACCCGATACCTCACCCACCGTTTAATAAAAAAGTGAACAGAGCCTGGCTCACACGCCTTTTGGATTCCTTCCAATATTCAATAGACGATTCAAGAAAAAAAACATGTTTAATAAACATGCATAATTTTCATCTGAAATATTGATCCATTCTGTCGTGTCAAATTCCTAATTAAAGATTGAAGCTGCTACATCAGTTGGCAGGTGTTACATATTGAAGCAAGTAGATGTTAAGATCAATTCAAGGTGGAGGGTGCATCCAATTAACTCGTGAAAAGTAAAACTTTTATATTTATTTATTTTAAAAGTTAGGCTGTACACACAGAATAATTAGTGTGCATAACTTTGAGAGACATATAAACACTTGTCTTGGACACATCTGCCTTCTTGTTAGTGACCTATTGAACATTGAACTAGTTGCACTAGTGTCTGTGTCTGTCCAAAAATGGCACCTAACATTGTGGCAGTTAAAGATAACTGGTTGGTTGAACCAGAGCAAAACTGAACTTTTTTTTCTTTCCTCTTTTGCTTTACGAGCCACAAGATGACACGATATCTTGCATAACCTGAGATTATTGAATCATAATCAGTATGACAGCAATCAAAAATGAATAATCATGTGTAGTGCAATATTCACTGCAATGAGTAGAGTTTTTTTTTTTTTTTCTTTAACTACATGGAGAAAAAAACATGAATGTGGCACAGGATAGGGCACCATTCTTATTGGCTAGATAGCCACAATTCCATATCCAAGGTGAAAAGAAACCTCTTCAGTCCCAACACATGGAACAGAGCATGAATCCCATCCAAAGCAGATGGAGCACAGGGCACTCTGCCTTGCAGTGCGGGCCTTATTCTTGATCTACAGTCCAGGCACAAGTGCTAAGACAGAGCTTAAACGTCCACAGTGGTGGATGAAGGAAACAGCAGAAAAGGAGCCAGAGGAATGAACACAACCACTATGGCTGTCTCCCAGGCCTTGTTTGTTAATATCCTGGATTTTGACAAGGATATCTCCAGCTCCCTGCTGCCCTGCTTGTTCTGACATCAACAAGCATGCTCCCACACATGGAGTTAAAGCCAATGATGTGGACTAATAGGAAGTGAGTGACTGTGTTTGTGTGAGGCAAGTAGGCAAAGATATGAAGAGAAAGTTAGCTAAACATAGTTAATCCATCATGCCTTTCAGTTTCAGAAAAGAAATGAAGATCTACAGAGTGCTCCAGCTGTGAACAAATATAACGTCATGGCAGCCACGCCATCATTACAGTGTGGGACAAGGAGCTGGGATGACCATGTTTTATTGATGATATATTATTCTCTGGAGGTGATAGGACCCAGGGGCAAAGCTATAAAGTCTCTAGTGACCCTTGTAGTACAGTAAATAACCCCAGCTAGATGCCAGCAACAGTTTGGTGCTCAGCATTTCATGAAGAAAACATATTGAGGCCAAGGCTGGTGAGCTGTAACAACAGTGCCAGCAAGTTCTGAAACTGCATGGGCTTTTGTAGGCCCAGCCACAATTCCAGACTCTTTATGCTGTACAATACACCTCATTACACTGAAAAATGCATGCAACTTTGTGACCGAGTGCTATCACTAGAAAAGCAAGGCCCCCAAACCATTTTCTTTTCGCCAATTCAGTCTCACAGCCAAGAAGCAGTGACCCCTGTCTGCTGTTGATTTACTTTCCATCTCTTACCACACTGTCCACACCTCTCTCTCAGCACTGCTTAGCTGTCAACCTTACTTGTCCATAAATGCAGAGAGGGAGGAGTGTGGCGAGAACACAACACACATGAATGATTGAGGCACATGGCCCAAGCACAAAGATACACACAAATGGAGAAGAACAATACAAGTACACATTAAGGGCAAATATACTAGAAAAGAAAAAAATACAGACACAAAAGCATGTTTAGCAAAAAAGAGAAAATTTGTTTTTTTTGTAGAAGGCAAATAATATTGAAAACCATACAGTTGAGCTTGATTTGTAGTTTATCTAGTTAGCTTCTGTTAGTTACATGCATCAGATTTTGTTTATACTTTTTAATTTCTTGGAGGCAAAAATACCACAGGATGTTATGTGACTTATCTAGTTAGCTTATTTAGAAACCTCTCAAATTGGTGCTTGCAACTAATGTTAGCTTTGTTTTTATTTGGTGGTTATTCTTAGCTGTACAGTAGCCAACCACACATTGCACATGTCTGGTTTAGTCATAAGAGGGGGATATTTTATATACAAGTACAGAACCAGTCAAAAGTTTGGACACACATTTTCATTCAAATGTTATTTTATTACTTTTTATATTGTAAATTAACATTGGAGAAATCAACATGTGGAATTATGTCAGAAACCAGGGCTGACTGTCTTCAATGGAAAGAACTGCTGGTTAATAGTCAGAAACAAATTGTCTAGACTTTTTAAAATAGTTTCTTCTTAAATACTGGCCGGGGCCTTTATTTAACTCAATAGCAGGGGGTACCAGGCTTTTATCTGAAGCAGGCTTATATTTGACACCTTTATTTCTAATTAACTCTGTCTGATAAGTATAGTTGGTCATATGTAGGGCTGCAACGATTAGTCAAAGTAATCGATTACGTCGACAATAAAAATCTGTCGATGCAGAATTTTAGCGTTGACACATTGCATTATAAACTCCACTGTATGATCACATACTGTTAAATAAAATATTTTTCAAAGATCTGTGCCGGCGCAAATCTCATTAGCACCACAACAAGCACACACACTACAGGAAATGTACTACAGGAAGATTGGCAAGGTAGCATAGAAGAAGACAAAGAAGATGGGTTAAATGTAAACTCTGTCAAGCTGAGCTGTCATATCATGGCAGCACAACAGCGATGCATGAGCACCTAAAATGCAAGCAACTGCAATTTTTTGATCTGGCTTTTACTGGCTCTTGTTTGATGAAATACGTTAGATTTTAGATTGGTTATATTTTAATCCATTTCAGGGTCAAGGAAGCACCTTGTTTTGGCAAGTGTTTCCTTAGATGACAGCTACAGAAGATCGCGGCTACTCTCTATGAGGTCATTCGATTTTTTGACACATTTCATGGCCATGGTAGTTTCTCCGATACACATGAAAGGGAGGGCAGTATTGATTTGGTCGTAACTGCAACCTCACTGCTAAATGTTCCCAAACAAGTTTACCAGTCAGCCCTGGCCCCATGTCAGTATAATCAATGCCAGTGCGCTGATTCTGATGCATCTAAATTGAATGATAAGCCATTGCCGATAATATTCTGCATTTTTTTTTTCTTTCAATGAGACAACATCCTTTATATTTTTTGGTATTTGGTACTCTTTGAACTAATATTTCATCTCACCACCCGTCTCTGTCAACAAACAGCTAAAAATGTTCCTCTCTTGCAAGGTATCTTGCATTGTGAATAGAACTGTAAAAGTTAAACAATACTGTATCAGTGTTATCTAAACAGAGATAACAATGCCATGATTTCTAAGAGTCCCTCACTGCAGTTGGCAAAATATGGAAATTGGAAAAATGGTTGTGCCTTTACTGAATCCCCAAGAGACTTTGGGGGAAATTTCTATACTTGAATCTTATTATCTGATACGTTTTACCTAATAAGATAAATTGATAATAAAAGTAGGCTACTTAAACCACTGAGTTGTGTAAGGAATAAAATAGCCTGAAATCCCATGCTAGAGAGACACTGTAGACAATTACCACCTGTGCACGAGTTACACAACCGAAATGGTTCTCAGATAACCTTAGGAAGCTTTCAGGGTAGTAGTCCCTCAGGGTAGTAGTCTTCATGACCATTTTACAGTGAACAGTTGGAAGTTGTAATCCCAAATGGAATAGATTATTTTGGTGCTCCGCACTGCGCTGCCAGTGACAGGAATAAGATGCTATGGAAATAAAATGAAAAAAGGCATTTCATATTTGGATTATGTACAGATGTTAATGTTGGTTAATATTAGTAAATTAATATCACTCTACTCCCTTTTTCCTGATGTCTCACTGTGGCAAGTTGAGAAGTATAGAAAGATACTGATTTGTGGAGTTCATTATGTCTTCTGCCATAACCTGGGTCACTTTAACAGTATGAGAGCCAAATTGTTGTGAAGATTTAAAAAAAATACATCTTCTAATTCATATAACATTAAATTATTGGGCACTAGATAAAATGTCATATAGATTACTAATAATCTACAGTCAGTTAAATTCAAAGTTCGACATGAGGTAAAATGTTCATCCAGCCGAGTGCTAAGAACACAGTGTGCATAAGCTACAACATTTTAAGTGGGGCTTTTAATCGGTAACAAAGCAAAGAGATCAGCACCCGTCCACTGTGTATCTGTCTGTAGTGTTCTCTGCTTAAACCTCCAGCCCTGTGTATGTGAGAGTGAGTAGGTGAGAGAGACTGTAATATAGATGTGTTTCTATGTTTGGGAGCAATCAACAAAACGCTAAATTGACACAGCTCAAACACAATATTCATGTACAGTATATGCCATGACTACAGGTGATTTTGATTTGGAAACATTAACATTAGTTTAATGCCTTTCAGTGTGGAAATATCCATAGCATTATTTTCTATCATGACAACTCCAAAAAACACTTGATTCTGTCAAAAGGTTAAAAAAAATATCCTAAAGCAGTGAGTTTAATGAAGCTCTTCAGCAGTGCAGCAGTGTTATACTGTATTGCTACCTACGCCTGAGTAGTAAAGTGTTTCCCAAATACAATGCGTGTGAGAATGATTCAAAACTTATGCAACCCTGACTTTCAAATCAGTGATTTTGAACAGGGAATAAAGCCCTCCTTGAATAAGCGAAAAGATAAATTAAGATAAATTCCTGAACGTTAGTTCCCATTCTGCCACTTTATCTCTGCTTTGGTGTGTCTCTTCAACCATCTCACTACTACTATAATCAAGCTATTTTTCCGGTCTAGAGATATCCATGTGTGCAGTGTGTCTACAAGCCACACTGCAGTCCACAATTCTCGAAAAGAGGTACAACACATTTTAAGGATAAAAGCCAAGTAAAGGAAAGGTACTCCTGTAGAAGTCTAATTACTGTAAAATGATGTCCTTTACGGGGGGGGGGGGGGGTCACCTTAGGGAAAGGTTGCCTTCATTGAAAAACATCATTAGCAAGTAACTCATCCCATGAAGGGTCATTGTTTTCAAAGGTTAGGCTAGTAGGCAGGCAGGTGTGGACAACTCACAAAATCAGCAAATTGTGACTGCTTTGGTAATAATTTGTAGAAACACTCTTGCAAGGTGGATTGAATTAAAATTACAGGAATGATGATCATAACAACCCAGAGTGTTAAGAAGAAGGGTTGAATCTGTGAAGACCACATCTGGGGTAAAGTAGCACCACCAATATCATCACCAGAGATTGATTGAGCCATTGTTTATGCAAAACCCCAGGCCCTGAATCTGATTAAAGTTTAGAATGCAAGTGATATCCCAGGCTTGAGAAACAATTTATTTTGGGTTAAGATGACTATGGTTAAAGCTGTATGACTTTTGTTAGGGTGTGTTATTTACAACCCATCCACCCCAATCTCCACCTGATGCCAACTTTGTCCTATTGCAACATCACCCGAGTTCCTCCTTTGCCCCCATCATAATTCCTACATCCGCTACAGGGCTTTGTCACTTGAGTAAAAACATACTGTTTTGGGCCCTTGCTGGGGAAAAAAAAAAAAAAAAAAAAAAAAAAAGATTCTCTGGACAGTAAAATTATTGTATGGTGCTTGGGCATCACAACCAACTGGCAGAAAGTTTAATTACACATATCAATCAACTCATTTAACAACCCTTTTGGAATCGCAAGAATCATTGATGTCAATGTCCTCTATTATTAAAGGAGTAATTAAACACAGATAACCACAAAGTGTACAAATATGAATCCAGATAAGAGCCAACAAGTGTTAACAAATGAGAGGCAGGATTCAAGAGGAGCACCATCAGGTTGACAGATGAGACAGTACCCTGCCCCTGCATTCTTGTCGTGAGAAGCATGCGCCTTGTTAAAAATTTCTCCATATAACCAGCAAACAGTAGTGTACTCACAGGATGATTACATGACAGATTCATGTTTATTTTATGTGGTGTTTACAAGCATCACACTCTTCTGCCTATCTTGCTTATCCCCCTTCTGCAATTCGTGTGTTTTAGGGGTTTAGAAATACTAGTTTTTGGATCATATTTAAGCCATAGTCAACTCATACAAAATGGTCCAGCTTTGCCTGACACATGAGAGCCGTTATACAATTTTGGACATATGACAGCTACTCTGTTGTCTTTCATAAAGGCAGTCTATGCACAAGCCCTAATTACACGGTTGAAGCAACATATAGTGTCATATATACACTACTCACAAAAAGTTAGGGATATTTGAAATTTATGGAGGGTGTGTAATGTGTAAGTTCATGCTACAGTAGTATCATATCATGAAAGTAGGGCATTTAATTAGAAGCATGCAATGGTAATTTCTTCATCTCAAACAATTTATTGAAACAAAAAATTACAACAGTGGTGTATACCACTACAAAAAATTTTAATGACTCAGTAATTTGTCTGGTATCCTTGACCATCGATTACAGCTTGACAATGACGTCTCATGCTGTTCACAAGTTGACTTATTGCAACCTGCTGATGACACTCTGTGACACTCACTGGCCAGGTACTGTTAATCGATTGTTAAATGTCATCTTGGTCTCATGATGTCAAAATGCGACCATCATGATGAAGAGGACTGTTTAAATACTGTTTGAATTGAACCAGAACATTTAGTGGTCGGATCCATGGATCAGACACTTGTTGTGATTTTTGCGGTTAATCACCTTCACCTGTAGCTCACCTGTAAAGGTTATAGTGCATTATAGTTGTACTCTGAAATTCCACCCAAAAGCCAAATATCCCTAACTTTTTGTGAGTTCATTTGATTGTCTTTTCACTTGGGGGGGTTGGTACAATCTTGTGGGTGTATATGTTTATTCACATGTACAAAAGTTGTCTGATTAGGTATCACAGAAATTGGTATTGCCAATAAAACAACAATGACACAGCTAACTGGCAGACACACCAGTCATTGAAACGGTGACCTGCATATGGAATTAATTGACAACAAGCAAAAGAGTTTTCTTTGCAGTGTTACTGATACCTGTCTGACAGGAGACATGAAGGCATGAATTTGATTAGATCATTTTCTCTTTTTTTCCATTTATGATAGGTCAAATGCAAATGGATCTAAGGTTACTGAGGCATTTTATCTAACCATAATTCAATGAAATAATGTTTATTTATTTTTATTCTGCTGCATCCATTGGAGGTGGGAGAAAGCTCTGTTGCCAGCTAACAGTGACACAGTAGAACAACTGGGCTTCGTTGATAGCTAGAATGGTTTTCTGAGGAACCACTGGTCCTTTGGACCTTTAGTTGCAAGCAGGCTTGAGTGGCTGTCCCAGGAGAAAAGACTGATAGTAGCAACTGTCATAACCCCATTTGAGTACAGTGTGGGACAGGCTAAGGTTTCAGTGGCTAAAAGGGGTGAAAATATTAAAATGGTTTTGAGAAGAAAAAATTGAATTGTGTCTGCAGGTATGGATATAATAAAGCATATATGTCAGTATGTTGGAAAACTTAGAATGTCAGCTCTGTTCTGTACTTAGGTAGTGGCTAATTGGTTACCAAACTTCAGTGACTGGATGACTACATTAATTATAGGGTTACTGTAAATATGTGCGTAGACAAAAGTGATGATGTGAACAGTGATAGGCCTTCTCTACCTTTGATAATGATCAATAAGTATCCAAAAAGGAAAAAAATAATTAATTATTAATTATTACTAATATTAATAAATTAATAATTTGAAACTTGTGCTTGTATACTTAATGTACAGCATTTCAACTGGCACATGACACATCACACTTTCTGTGCATCCCAGTGACCTTGAGGGTGTTTGCCTGGTTAGTGCTTGAAGCCAAAGTTTGACCACTGCTTGAAAACACACAGACACACAGACACAGATACAGACACACACATGCACACTGATCCCCTTCTCCTAGTGTGTCTGCACATCTCTTTCCAGGACCCCAGTCCGTGCTCTAATCCTCTGGACTCTATGCTGAGGCTGCAGCCTGGTAATTCACCAAATCCCCTTCTGCTACTCTCAGCCCATACCTCTTCCCTGGTTCAAGTGCTCCTTGACAGTACACATGCTTACATACAAACATACACATCCACATATGAACATGGTAAACACACATTAAGATTACATGCTGCATGTATACAAACTAAAATGTCTGGAAAAAATTCCTCAATATTCAGATTTTATTTTTCCATCTTTCACTGTGAACATTATTTTTCTTGACTTGCAGTAAAAGAGTTATTTTTCATGGTTTTCAGTTGATGAAGTGTCGGCGTTTACAGCCTGCATAGCTTAGGTCTGCTATCTGCCTCTTTTTCTATAACGAGCTCCTCTTTATGTCTCCATTCTCAAAACTGTCACTGGAAAAACATCCACATTTGATCGCTGATTTCATTAAATGCTTTGTTTTTTTCCAGCAAAACACCAAAGTGCTCCCTGATTTGCCATTAGAGAGCCCCCACAAGAACAATGTGTAATTTCAGCCTGTCATTGAATCTGTCTGAGCGCGTCAGTCAAGAGCAAAATGTGGACGCTAAACACTAGATACGACTTGAAATGTTTTTCCTTTCTTAGAAAATGGAGATTACATATATGGACAAATGATAAAATGGGCACACCAAGAGAGATATTTTCTGATTCACATCATCCACACGTTGATATTAAAATGTCAGTCACATCGTGGAAGATATTGTTTTCATCATCATTTCTGTTATGATAAAACAAAAAGTAAAATAGTAGTTGAGTAGGGAATATTTTTGGTGTAAAAACAAAACATTTCAAAGCAGATATAATTACTCTATAATTACTGAAGGCAAAGCGCACTGTATAAAATATGCACATCAAACTTTACTGTCAAACACTTTTACAATCCATTCCTGTTCACTGTGATGGCAGCTTATTACATGGTGTAAAATAATTGGCATCCCTTTAAATCTGGATGTGTTGCCTTTTCAATGGTTTCATTTTGTTAAATGGTTATTATCTGTATGATAAACAGATTTAATCAGTTGCTCAGTTGGATATGGCCCACAGTCTTCCTGTTCATTCAAAAATTGGTTTGGAAAAGCACCTGACTGGGGAATTGTATAACTACAGTATAACCAATTTGAAGGATGTCTGCCAGAGACAGAAGTGTCCATCCACCTGCACAGAGGCGGAAGAGAGAGAGAGAGAAAAAAAAAAGATAAAGAAGAAGGGAAGGGATGTGTTTACAAAGGAAAATAAAGGATTTGGCATAGTTGACTTGTCTATGCATAAGGGTAAAATAACGACATGAAGGGCACTTTGAAGGCTCTCCTGGGTCTAACAAAGCAGGGACATTTCAGTATGCTTTGCTGCTTTGTGAGGGGTTAAGAAGGGTACTTTGTAAACGCTGGAGTGGCCCGCTATCAAGGCCTCCGCTCTGTTCCTTTATGATTAGTGTGCTTGTTCTGTTAGATGTGATTGGACTAATGCTGTAATGCTCTACCCGAGTTAATGGTCTGCGGTTACTGTTGCCAAGCCCTGCTGCTTGATTAAATTATTCACTTAATATTAGTATTAGTTGATTAATCTACCAATTAATTGACTGGGTCAAAGTGATTGTGGAACAGCCGACTTACAAATGGTGGTGTTATTTGATATTCATTCAGTGAGGACTTGAGGTTGTACTCTCAATATGCTTCCAGAAGTTGGCGTACTAACATTACATATATTTATCTCAACAAGACTTCAGAAATACAAGTAATTGTCTTAATGTTATCACGGCCCTTTCTCCTCAATCAGTATATCAGTTTGCCTTTCATATATCAAACACTCACCCTGTTGAGTTGACATGTGACTATAAAAAGTTTTAGCTTGCCTTTTCACAAAGGACATTATCTGTGTTATGGCTCTATCAGAAACAATGCGATTTGCACCAGGCTTGCTACTGGGTTTAGCGCACTCCATTTCCTCCAGTTCAACCTGGTAGAATTCTGGGCGCAAGCTATTGGAAAAAATCCATCAGCCTGGACGCCAACGATAAAACGTTTTCACAGTGGCAATAGGAATAGCAATAGACCTTTCTCACAGCAGCCATTTTGACATGAAATAGTAGGGTAGCAATGATACTATCTAAGGTTCTATTCCATTGAGGTCCAACAGAGTCAGGGTGCAGGATGTTGTGCATGTTGGCTCACTGGAAAGGCTCTGCTGCAATAAAAGGAACGGAACCTTAATTAGTATCATTGGATATAACTGCTTGGACCCTCCTACTTCATGTCAAAATTGCTACTCTGAAAAAGGAATATTGGCGAGACATTCTCTATTCAGGAAATGAGAACAGAATGTACTGGGCTAAGTAGGTAGCATAACTGCAGTAGCCTTGAGAGTCTAGAAGCCTTTTTACTAATTATAAACAAAATGCAAAAAGTTAGGCCAAATGCTACCACTGTGTAACTTACATGGTTGATTGTTTTACATCAGATCTGTCATTGAACAATGACATAGTTTATTAGTCTAAACAGTTGACTGACTGAGGTGCCAGAAGATTGGTTGTCAGCACTGGGTGGTCATCGGAGTGTTCAAACCCACTTCTCTAGCCACTACTGTAGCTAGCTCCCTCATGTTCACGAGGAGTTGTTTCCTTTAAATATAAACACAATAAAATGGTTTAAGTGCAAGCCTTGCTACATTTCTGCTGGCATTACTTCATTTTCTCATGTAAGGGTATTTTAGTGATATGCAAGAAGTGTCTGGGTTGTATTGATGGGCATAAAATGTTTTACTAATGGTAGAGTGCATCAGTGTATTGTTCATGTCATGTGATTATCAGTCTTATTATCCAGTAATAAATAAAGATTCTACTTCTGTATAATAATTCACATGTAGGAAGATAAGAGTTTCAGACATGTTAAGGTTCACTAATCAGTGTCAGCCATGTTTGAAGGCCATTGTTCTCACTTGGTCAAGTAAGAGTAGTAAATTCTTTAGAGTTCATATAAGTGCTCAGGGAACGCTTGGTCCCATCCTTAATCTTTAACTGCTTCATTGGAGGTGCTGAGTGGCTCCCAGTGAACAAGTGCCACCACATGAATGTAAAGCAGAGAGATGCTTGGCAAACAGCAACAATCTATTTTGTTGTGATGTCTTAACTAATGTTTATTCATTTACCCCGTTAGACAATTAGTGTAATTGAGAGCATAACTCTTCCAAGATTGTTTATTTTATCATTTTCACAAGATGTAACCCCACAAGATGCATTTGACCATTTAACGGAACACAATAATGTTGTATGGAGGAGAAAAGAAGACTGACGGGTCTCGGAAAAAAAAGTAATAAAACCCTTGTGAGCTTAGCCTGAAGCCAAAAAATGAATGGGTGGAGAAACTGAACAATTAACAAGTGTATTACCAATTTGAACTATTTTTCTCTTTGGAACACTCACGAAATCTAAAATGTCCAGTGTGTAAGATTTAGGGGGATTTATTGATGGATTATGGCAGAAATTGAATATAGTATTGAATGTCTTATAACCACCTGAAAATAATAATTGTGTTTTCATTATCTTCAAATGAGCCCTTTATATTGACAGAGGGATTGGTCCTCTTCTATGGAGGCCACCATGTTGAACTCTCATGTTTCTACATTAGCCGAGAACGGACATACAAAATGCTGGCTCCAAATAGGGCGCCAGTTTTTTGTTCTACTGACTGGACCTTTAAAGACTGTGTAAAGTGAATTCAGTCATTTTCTTCTAAACACATTAAATAGGTCATAAATGTATTTCTCAACAATGTGTAAAAAGCATTTCAACCATTTAGATTTGAACTGTGGAGCTAGGCTTCACAAACTGTGTTTCAACATTTCTGTGTCAGGAAAAAAACGCCGCTGCTTTACGTAACGCGGCGGTGATTAGCATAAACCCGCCCCTGCTGCTGTAGCAGTATAAATACATTCAGCGCAACACCCCCTCTCCACCCCATCATTTTTGAATTGCAACACTTATACGTACAGCCATTGCTAGCAAGCTCTGCTCTCAGCATCCCGAAAATGCATCTTCTCTGGATGCCAGAATGTGACAACAGCTCCATTATTTTATTTCAATTTAAAAAAAAACAAGTGATGAAGAAGAAGTGGATTGTGAAGGGTCATATTAATGGAGACCTGAAAATAATACAGTAATTACAGTAACGTTAGGTGACGTGGTGCACAGTAACGTGATTTTACATTGTGTACTAACATAATCACGTTAGGGTTTCTCATTATTTTCATGTGTGTTATCTAATGTCAGTGCATGTAACGTTAGACTGCTCTCATTTCCTGAGCGGAATCCAGAGGAAAATACACCGGTAACGGGACATGGGACGTCTCTTATATGCAACAGCAGCTTGTCGCTATGACAGGGAATGTATGCAGTCAGATCTGAGTCTGATCTGATCTGAGTCTAAATTAGTATTGATCATCATCGTTCCTTCTGAACATAGTCACCTTATCCCCCATTTATCATCACAACAGTCTTAGGGTAAGAAGATGATTAATTATAAAGAATGAAGGACTTCAGTATAATGTTAAAACAGGCCAAGAATAAATGTCAAGTCAGTAATATTAAATTGTAACTTTTTCTTTGTTTTTGATGTATATAACTTTATACTATTTTTTAACTCCCTCACACTCCCCATGGTCTTTCTTCCCAGTGGAGAATAATCACTTCATTTATAAGACTACATGTCTATGTTTATATTATGCATATAGGCCCTGAATTGATGCTGCAATTGAACAAGTACATGGGGCTATAAGAAGAAGGCACTGCCCACCTGGCATCAAGACTGTAATTAACTTCGTCATTGCTGCTTTCTCTACTGATGGAGGGAATTAAACATGTCTAACTGTACATGCCTGTAATTAACTATTAACCTGTACTGTATGAATATCGATAAGGCAATGTGGAATAAAACAGGATAGCTGAACAGACAGACAGACAGACAGAAACAGATGGATAAAGAGATAAAGGGGATAAAGAGGAAATCCAGAGAGAATGATTGATGTACAAATACACACAGTTTGAATGAGCAGTACTTGTGCACTGTTTTACTTTAAATTTCCTCAGGAGGGCATTGTTGTAAAAATCTATACCCTCACACAGAGGTACTAGTACTAGTACTTGCTTTACCTGCAACTAGTGTTGCAGGTAAAACAAGTACAGCTTTGTCATGGAAGCAGGTATGTTTCATGTGTCTGCATCAACTTCCAATGGAAATTGTGTTTTTTATTTATTTATTTATTTTTATTATTTCAAAAGGAATGAGATTAGAGTGATGTGTAATTGAGAGCACATTGATTTTGACATCTCAGAACTGCAAGTGAAGATCACAGAGTTCACAGGGTATTCTCTACACAAATAATGTCACAGGCATAATAATATGTAATGTCATTTTTAAGTAGTTATTTTGTTTTGTTATTTTGGTAGTAGTTATTTTAAGAATTGGGAAATCATGCACAGGAAGAAAATGCTATATTATCCTTTTCATGACTGATTGTGTTATTTACAGCCACATAAAGACATGAGCGATCCTATGACTTACACAGCATCTCTTTTGCTCTGAATTGACGTGAAAGCATACAGTCAACATGAAGACCCTCTCTTATGCCTAATGGCTTCAACTGATGTCTGAGAAAATTAGCCCTTGTTTTGATCTGTTCCTGTAATTTGATATTTCTTTTATGATGTCAGTTAAGAAGGCATCAGGGTAGCCCTACGTCCTTGCTGACATTTGGAGCAGGAGTCATTAGTTATGCACTTGATCAGAGCCACAAACACAAATGCCCCCCCTTCCCACCCCATCTACCTGCTCTGTGGATTGCAGTTTCAAACAAGGGGCTCTAATGTTATTTCACTTGCCTCATTGCCTCTGCTTGTATGCTCCGGCGAGCACAAAACCACCCACTGCCCTGCGAATTCTCAAAATTAGCAAGGGGCAACACTGAGGCGGAATATTTTGCCCGGTGTAAAATGTTTAATTCAGAGAGGCTGTGACAACCTTTCACCAGCTTTCTTTTGTAACTGCAAGAAAAAAAAATTGTGTGCATTCTCTTATGGAAATATGCTAGGGGATAAAAGATGCCATTTTTCATTCAAGTATACAATAGAATAGGTAATTGTTAGGGGTGCAACGATACACAAAATTCATGGTTCAGTTTGATACTTTAGTGTCACGGTTCGATATTTTTTTGATACAAAAAAGAGAAATTTCCATGCCTTTTTAAACTCGTAGTTTATTGAAATTACCAACAGTTAAATTAAATGTATCTGGTGCAGCTATACCTGCCTCAATTTCTGCTGTGCATACTTACCATATAAAACAAAAACAGCACCTTGTAAAAATAATAATAAAATGAATGCATCTGATAAATCACCCATCTTCTGTGGTGCATTCTTAGCAGCAGAGTATATATTAAAAAGAAATAGCTCCCTGAATATATTTTGAGACATAATCAGTAATATTTTGAAACATTTTGTCCACGATGTGCTTGCCATCAGGGTCACACTTAATACGAAAACCATAGTAGTTCCAAACGCCAGATCTGAAGGATGGTGGAGGATCTTCAATTTCAGATATATTTAAGGCATTAGCCATGTTGCAACGAATTAGCTTCGCATGCAGCTTCTGTCTCAGCAGCTTGGTCTGAATGAATGTGGGAGGCGCAGCTTAGTGCATTGTCGATCTGCGCTCGACAATGCAGCCTAAGGCGGAGTAGTCGAGCACAGATCCACTGAGCTTTCAGCACAGAGCGCATCGTCAGAAGTTGATAAAATAAATATAAAACTGCTTATTGTTCGATTCATAGTGCGTACTGAACCAAGACCACTGTATCGAACGGTTCAATACAGATACATGTATTGTTGCACCCCTAGTAATTGTATCTTAAATGTAAGATAGTATTAAAATCAGCTCATGAATTGTTAACACTTGTTTTTGAAACTAAAACCCTCCCCCTTACAGTACTGTATGTCACAAGCCTGATTCTAAAAAGATTGAGACACTGTGTAAAATGTAAATAAAAACAGAATGCGTGTATACTTAAAAAACAATAAACATTTAATCAAATATAGGCCAAAAAAGATTAGCAAATCATAACTTTTTCTTTTGTTTGTTCTACTATGCCTTGCTGAAAAAAAGAAAAAAAAAAACCCTGCCCTCCAGGGATAAAATAAAGCTGAAAGTTCAAGTTGAACCTGTGAATGCCCAGCAACCTTGGTAAGAGACTTTGCTGTCTGGCTTATTCGACAGTTCACCTTGATGTGGAGAGCGCACAGCAAATGCACTGAAAGCACTCCAGACTGTTGGCACTGGCTTCTTATCTTAACTAGGGGGAATTATTTTGGTTCACCAAGCCTCAGTAATATGTTAAAACCTTTCACTACACAAATCATCTGCCCAATTAAGTCCATTTGGAGATAAGATAGGTAGCTTTGATCAGACCCATGAAAAGAGTCATTTGGAGGACAAGGTCCTTGTGAGTCATTTCTCAAACATTTGAAGAGGAATTAAAAACTGTGCAGCTTCAGCTAGGAAAGGTTATGACCTGCAACATGCCGAGCTATCTCTTCTACTTAGAGAGCTGTGCCATCGTGTTTGGAGGTTTCAGATTGCATTTGCATAATAAGATGAGAACCTGCATGTACTTTCATTTTGCTAATGTCACCAAAATACCATTTTTTTTTTAAATTTAATGATATTGTTAAAATGTCTACACCCCTTTATATTTTAGTTTTTTCTTTTTTTTTAGGAATCTAGAAAGCAAGCCTTATAATTAAGGTTTATAGAATTAATTCATCATTCATTAGTATTCCTATGATGCTCATCTATCAAAAACAGCGATATGCTCTTCAACATATATTTGTTGAATTTATTTTATTGATAAGTTATTGTTTTACTTAGTCTTTACCAATCTATTAATTAATACAGTTAACTGTTACCTACTTTGTTTCAATTATTACATTTAAATGTAAATTCAAACAGTTAAGTTTAATAGAATTTCAATGTCAACTAATTTTGTTGACTGTGCAGTTGGCAAATAGCAGCTCAGTTCACAACCTCGGGTCAATTATGGACATTCATTAGCTATTAAGCGTACATCTACTGTCCTGTAACTCATGAAGATGAATTCTCCCACCTTTAGTATATCCAATTATTAAAATGGCATGCAGAGGAGGATTACAGGAGGTGAGCAGGAAGCAAGGTTTTGAAGAGTGTGAATATGTACTAATTAGCCATATGATAGAAACTCTCTGGGGGAAAAGGACAGAGTGCCGTCATAGTATGGGGTACATGATGGGCCAGGTGGGGCACCATGAGCAAGTTGAAGACTCTAGTCATATATCCTGTAATCTCACCTAATATGTGGTTGGAACATGTCAGCATGTAGTAGTCTGATCTTTCTTCTTTTATCACTGTGTGTCATTACATTTACTGTGATGGTACATCTAGATGTGATCTAATGCCTGGGTGCAATGTTAAAGGAATGTGTGGCCATTAAAACTTGAACTAGCATTTTTCAAATGTGGGAGTTAACTATACATTCTATAAATTCTGTTATGTGACATCAGTCAACTGCAGTAGGGGCATACTCTCACATAGTCATACCTGTCTCCTCACTTCATTTTAGTGCTGTGAAAAAGTGGTGGTGGGCTGATAATGGCACATGTAGTCAGTATGTTGTGCGTAGCCTGTATAAATGAGTGCAAGATATAGTTTTATTTTGCTGTTTACAATTTTTTTTTTTTTTTACCCAAAACTGAGGTCAATACCGAACAGTGAACTGGCAAACCCCTACTACAGACTCAATAGTTCATGCAAATTCATACCAGCGAGATGGGAAAGGCAAAAATATTTTACTTTGGTAAGTCCAAGTTTTTCTAGCTTTATCACTTTCTGACTGAGAAACCTTTAAATTTTGCTTTTCAGTAATGATTTGCCATCTCCTGTGGGCAGAGAAGCTTTCTAACCATTATTCTTGCCAGACACAAAAATTTAGTTAGTCATAGAAGCGTAACATGTTTTGTCAATGACCTTTCACAAGGTTTTTGTTTTTCTTCTGGGAATTTAGGTTTGGCCTCCCACATGGTGGGCAAGGATTCTAACACTGCACTATTAACGCTACTGTGCTTCAAAGCACTGATACCATTATTCTGCTTTCATGCAGCAGAGGTTGAAACCATTATTCTAGCCAGGAAGCATACATCTTTTTTTTTCTTCTTCTTTTCCAAACACTGGAAAAAACACAAGAATATTACCACCATTGCCTGTAGTTTTAGGTAAGTTATTATTATTTTTTTTATTCTACTTAAATCAGACAGATTGAAAAGAATGTAGCACTATCCACACATCAAAGTGAGGTGTAGTTATAATGCTGCTATTTAACTGCTATTGCTACAGTACAATTGAAAGATCAAGTAGTGGCAGTCCTCCTGAGAGGCAAGAAGGCAGTTGCATCACTCTGTTCATGTCCATTAGCTGTTATGTGATTGATACATTTTTACTATATTTGCACCAGTATGATTATATTTGACAATTAAACTGAAATCAAGTTTCAACTTTACTTGAGTATCTTTAATCTTAAAGGAAATATTAGCATAGCATTTTCTTTTCTGCAGTCACTTCACCATCACCTTACCAATTTTATAATAAACATATTTCTTGAATCATGGGGAAAGCACATTCAGCTTGCTTTGCAAATATATTTTATGTTTTTATTTGGATGAATGCTTTCATTGCTGCATAGCTCCAAAGTCATCGATGAAACCATCAAAGTGAAAACTCCATCATGAATATCTAGTAGACTTGATTGAACTAGAGATGTCAGCTGTGGCTTACAAAGATATATTTTAGGTTAATAGAACATAACCATAATACATGGACATAAAAACGGGGGAATGAAACTCTTTTTGCCAAGCCAACTCGAAGAGAACATTTCTAGACACTGGTTTAACTCTGTTTGCCTTGCCTCCGTTCTCTACCGTTTTAAATCCTCACATATCTTAATAATGTTTTAGCAAATCCCCTTATTCAATTATGGCAGCCTCTAATACATGTGTCAACATGTTTCATTAGTCCATCCTCCTCTCCCACCAAAGAGATTAGCTCTCCCTTCTTTCTTTTTATTTACTAAATGCAGAAATATCATTTTCCTCAGGACAGAGGGAGAGAAACTGTGAGAGAGTGATTATTTTTGTCAATTACATTTCATTCTAGTCAGCCAGCCAGAGCTTCTTTTTTTCCTGAAAAGACTATTAAATATGCGGCCTAAAATTTACTTATTCAGCTTTCAATTTTGCTGCAGTCTACATTTAAATGCTTAGAGAACATTAGAGGGAGTGTGGTACTAGAGCGTGGTTTTAACTCTTGGCTCTCTAAACTCGTCGCCTGAAATGCTTTTATCACAGAGCGAGTACTCATGAGCTTTATGCAATAGAACAATGCTAAGACTGTAGAAATAAGATATGAAGCAAGACTGCTTCATCTCAGTAAGTGTGTATGAGTGTATGTGTGTCATAGAAGAGGGTGATTAATTCTATGAGTGTGCGATCCCTTTGATGTTCCCTGTGGTAATTGTTGGAAGTTCCTGGTCCCTCAAGGGTTTTATAGCAGCTTCTGTATTGTTGAACTGAGTAGGAGAGTATAGAGGCAATGTGTAGGCAGGGACTAGATTAGACGTTACAGTACATGCATGCTTGGCGGATTTTTCCCTGTGACACTACAACTGTGGAGAGACAGAGCAGTAGAAAGCAAAGGCTCACTGGTCATTATCATTCTACTCCTGTTACACTCATCTCCTGATGGGCCTCATCTCTCCATTCCCCCTCCTTCCCTGTCCGCTTCTCTATTTCCACATATCCCTGTCTTCATCAGTTTCCCCTCACTGCCTGATTTTGTCTCTCTGGGGAGCAGACAAGAAAAGAGAAAGGGAGACAGCCAGAAACACAGAGAGATAGAGAGAAAGGAAAAGATGACAAGAATAAGATGGAAACAGACAGAAGGATGCAAGCAGAAAGAGGAAAGCAAAGGAAGAAAGGAGTTGTATTTTCTCCCATTTGAAAGCCTATGTAATCACTGGACCTTGCTTGTAACAGCAAAATGCCTTTGGTCAGCCAATACCCAGTGAAAATATGTTACAGTCATCCTATTTCCATTCATCATCCCTCGTTCAGCGAGTTCTCCCAACTCACACTTTTTCACCTGGTCTGTAAATATACCATTGCTCTCTATCCTCTCTCTTCCTTTAATCTCATATTTTCCTATTCTTCCATGTCTGCTATTACTCTATATTTGTTTTTAGGGCTCATCTGACCAGCCATACTCAACTCTCCCACTTCCATACCTCTCCTTTAGTCCTTCCTTCATCTACTCCATCTTATGTGCTCCTCCCCTATTACATTTCCCTCCCTCTCCCTCTCTTGCCCCTGGTGACCTTAATTACAACATGTAAAAACCTGACCTGGATCCAATTTCCAGCCTCCGACCACACAGCCCCAAGATTAATGCCCCATGGGCCAAATTCAATTAGGTTCCTTCTAAATAAGGGCTACAAGTTTTTTTTTTTTTTTAAAGGGAGATAGTATAATGGGGTCACACCATTGAATCTTGAAAAAAAAAAAAAAAACATTGGGGGCAAAGGTTTAGGCAATTAAAAAAAAATGAGGGGAGAGAGGGCAACAGCTACATATGAAGAACTGACTAAATTCACTCTGTCGGACTGAGCCTAAGCCACGGTGTATTCAAGACATTAATGACCTCTATCCATCAATGGGTAAATAGTTATCAATATATTTGGTTTCCTTGGCAAATGTGAATCAGTCACTGCCTGAAATTATCCACCCTTATCAGACATTCATAGGAATTTTAATTTGTTTTGGTTTGATTGCACAACTTGAAGATGGCTGTTAAACAATATATCCACATTTCATCCTCAAGTCAGTAAAAGCACGAGTAAAGTTTATATCCATTAGGTCTGTAATATAACACTGAGTAAGATAAATACCCCCAGTGCATAACCCTGACTATTATTATTTATTTATTTATTTATTTTTTAAATTAAACCTGAACGGCGTAAATTCTGGTTTAATGAACTCAGTCAGTACAGGTGCCAAAATAACGCTGCACTAGTTATCTTGTTATGTGTTACAGGCCAATTGAGATAAACAAAAAAAGTATTTCAAACGACAAGTCCAGTTCTTTTAAATTAATTCATAATTAGATTTTTTTTATTCAGTAGCTTGGTCTTAACTGATGCTAACCTAGCTGTCCAGTAACTCCGAGTCTCAGGAGCAGGGTGCATTGCTGGAAGATTTATCCACAGACGATATTTAATTTAATGGCAAGGATTTACTCCTGACCCCAGTGTCAGTGAACAAGAAGAAGTGGGCAGGAATCCAGCTTCAGCCAGAAATACTCCATAGTCGTTTATATTTCGGCTTGCACTAGTTTCCACACATTCTCTGTTGCTCATCCGCCCATTTCTCATACAGCAAGATTGTGTTTCATCATTCAAAATATTGTTTTCATGTTTGAGATATTAAGATTCAAATGTTTAAGACACTAAAATATCAGCTTGGTTTGTTCTTTCTCCCTACTTGAGTGAAATGATTACATGAATAATTGTCATCTGTGGTTAACAGGCTTTTGCTTGTGAGTGAAGGTCTTATAAAGTTCACACTATTTTTGATACAGTAAGCACTTGACAAGTCACTTGACAATTATATTGTATTGGCTTCCAATTCTGAACATGGAAAAGATGGTTTTTGCCATTTGTTTACACCAATTTTGTCCACCAAAATGGTTCTGTAAATGAATCTTAAGTAAAAAAAAAAATAAACCGTACAATCACTAAATTGTGCTTCATGCTTGATTTAACAAGGCCCACCTGAAATTCGTGTTCTTTCATGTCATTCATGCCCTCACTGTGCAGACAGTTTCTCTTTTTTTCTCGAGACATGATTGCAATTTTTATTTTATTTTATTTTTTTTACCTTGGGAGAGCAGGGTGATCTTTGCCTTTACGGAAGTTGAGCCACCCCTTGTTTCTAGGCAACCATAGACAAAATGGGTTGGTGATGTGGCAGGACATTTCAAAATAGCCATCCATTTTACTCACCCTGTGATGGAGAGGGGCCCGCTGAAAAAGTGACAAAGGCTTGTCAGATTGACTCACTGAAAATTAACATCAATGAAGTGAAGCTGAAATTAGCATCAGAAAAATGTAGTTGCCCTCAGTGAAAGTCTGGGATTTGTGATAAAAATAATTGTATATTTGTCAGCTGTAAAAGATAGTTATTTTGGTTTTCTTTAATTGTTGGCACTGCAAAATAGCCTAAGTATGACATTAAAAAGGAGTTGACTCTAACTGCAACAAGCTTATATGCACTGGTAAAATTAATTAGGTCTCAACCAGAGTTGGACTCTATAAATATTATATATATATATAATATAATACAATACAAGTCAAGTCTGGCTTTATTTTTGGATTTTCTAGATAAGCTTTTTTTCTTTCTTTCTCATTTTTTTCTCTCATCTCTCATTCCATATAGTTCGGTAATTGCTTGAAGTTTAGATTAAAGTAGGTACATGTTTAAACATGATGAAAAGGGTCTTAAAACCAAAGCCTGGATGAGATGCTAACATATTTTCTACTAGATTGATATGGCACACATTCTTGTCATACACACAAAAAAATCTGTTTTTATTACAAATCCACAGGTGAAGATTCAAGAGCCAAGTTTGTGAACACTACCTTATTTGTGTCATTTAAACTTGCATGTTTTGTTGCTCCTACAAACAAAAATAATTCAACTCTTCCTGCAAACCTTCACTAATCAATGAGAGCATCTCTGTTTTCTGATCCTCTTTGTTTTGCACTGCTTTGTCAAGCTGTAATACACTTCTCTACAATGCTAACACACGTCATTCCACACTTCTTCTGTACGGTCCATATGTTTGCCTGAGACATTTTAGTCCTCACTGAAAAGTCAAACACATGATACTATTTTATCTAATGTGCTATGGACCTTTTATTTTTGAATGTGTCTGGAATAAAGTAATAATATGCTTTAACTGAGAAGTTCTTGGATTGACTTTTGTTATTGGTCAGCAGCTTGCCACACATGTAGAGTGTAGTCTGAAAGAGAATGCCTATAATAAGTGAATTTGTTGTGTGTGCCTATGTGTGAACAGCAGAGTGTGTCCATTCCCTTCGCTGACTTCGCTGTGTGTATGATGCGTCCTGTCAGTTTCTCTAAGTGAGCTTGCCAATAACGACGCGTGACTCGCCTGGGAAACACAATGCAGGCCTCCAATCAATCTCAGAGAGGGGGGCAGAGGGACTGGGACTGTCACACACCCCACACTGCTTCACCCAAGGGACCCACTGAAGGTCATGCAGGGTAGCCTCCGTCCAGCCCTGTCGATCAGCATTAGCCTAATGATTGTGATTATGCCATTAACAGGGATTAACTCATATGTCATTGACCTCAACTATGGATTCTGATATGTCTGATATTATTTGATGGATAGTGTTAATTTGACTGCATTTTAGTGTTAAAGAGATTCCTTCAGTATTATGCAGTACATGTACTGTACATACTGTACATCTGTGTAAGGATTGTAAGAGCACACACAATATCACATCTTGGCCAAATCCTCTGTCACATCTTCTTTGTGAAACTAGAAAATTTGTATCACTATTTTGGTTCTTAGTGGGGTTTTTTGTGTGTTTTATTTTGTTTTGTTTTGTTTTGTTTTTTGTTTCTACATTTTGAGCTTCACATGTTTTTGTATGTATTTTATGTGTTTTATAACCTTGGAGAGTTCAGGGAGTGGAAAAAACTTAAATTCTGATAATGGTACAGTAGCATTAATACTCTGCAGCCACAGCCCCACAGCCATAGATCTACTCATCCCAGATTTTTTTTTTTTTTTTTTTCTTTCTATACGTCTATGAGGACCTTGTGCAGCAGATTCAGGCTGCTGTAGAGCTCCATCCATTTTAACCTGCTGCTGTGTCAGGAGAAATTGCTGCCTGTGTGAGGACTTCTGTCATCCTGGCCTAATGTCTCTGCAGTAGCCTCGCAGGCTTCAAGCTAGAGAGCCCACCATGCCCAGGCTGCTGAACAGGGTAGAGGAGGTCGCTGAAAAATTCTAAATGATCTTCCCTTGGGATGCACAATAAGGATGACATTTTTAACTCATGCTCTGTGGATAATTTTGTATCACTGTGAACCTTGTTTAAGATCAAACATAAATTACATTTAAAACTTACATTAATTTTGTTCTTAATTTGCCAATATGTTAAAGGTACAGTGTGTAGAATTTAGTTGCATGTAGTGGTCCAATCACTGCATTGTAATCTCCTCACATCACCCTCACCTTCCTAATGTAAAGGAGAAACAACACTTTAAGGACCCTGTTTAGAGTCAGTATTTAGTTTGTCTGTTCTGGACTACTGTATAAATAAGGTGTTTCAACATGGCGGCCTCCATGAAAGGGGACCCTCTCCCACTGTAGATATAAAAGGATATTTTTTAAGTAACAAACATAAAAAGATTTTTATTTTCAGGTGATTATACATGCATCAAAACATAGTTATGAATATTATATTCCGTGTTTGCCTTATTCTGAAAATAGAGGCCCCAAATCTTACACACTGGACCTTTAATTCAAGATATATTGAGAGGTTAGCGTAATAAGATGTTAGAAGTTTCAACCAATAGTTTGAAAAGCTTAAAACAGGCCCAGCAGTGGGTCCAGTCCGGCCCGCGAGATGACTTTGCAAAGTGTAAAAATTACGTTAAGGAAAACTATTTCCTGATTATACAACAAGTAGGTCCGGCCGAGCAATCAGATTGGTCAAGTAGATATTTAGAATGTGCTCAAATCAGCACGACAGCACACCTGACTCATCACTAAAACTATTACTCTGCCATCCCCACATTGTCACATCCTGAAAACATAACATGTAAACAAATACGAATAAGTCCACTGGAAGTCAACTTAAATAAAGTAATACATCTGAATTTAAATTTCAGCTTTCTGTAATGAATATTCTGTGTGTTATGGAGCTGTTAGACCGCCTCGTTAATACAGGTGTGTACCTCGTTAATGCAGGTGTGTACCTCGTTTGTGTGCAGCACATCGGAGATCAAACAGTTCAGTGACCTCAATGTTGTTTTTGAAGACTAAAGGCGGACTAATATGGACTGAAGAGGAATATTTCGTTAGATAAAAACATGTTGTTCATTTTGGAAATGATTACATTGATTTTTGTTCAATACATTTTGACTTTTAGACTTTACAGCGCTGTGGAGTTGTTTGGATCATCCTCCATCAGCTGTGCCAGTGAGTCGCTGATACTGTGCTAGCTTAAAAAAAATTTGAAGTTCACGGACTTAGGAGCTACATCTGTCTATGGAAAGATATATTTTTCAGCAGATATCTTAGTCACGACAAGACTGAACACTGAAGTTTAGTGTTTATATGTGCGGTATTTATTTAATTTGGGAAACTCCACGATCTCCATAAGCTTTGACGGGACTAGAAAGTGTTCCAGCTCGGGCTACTTGCTGGAGTAGTAAACTGGGTTCCCTTACATATAAGAGTCTACTGCTGTGACTGATTGTCTTCCAGGTATTAGTCACACCCCGTATATCTCCATGGAAACTGAGCTCAGAACAGAAACAGTGAGCAAAGAAATGTTATTTTGAGAGCAAATTGCCCCAAAACATGAATATCTTTTGATTATATGTTTTATTTAAGTTGGTAATTGTTGTATAATCACAATATTACACTTGATGGTGAACTTTAACTTATTATTGGCACTTCAGTGACGCTATCGGACCAAGGCGCTTATGACGTTAAAGCACACCCTCTTGTGTAATATTGCTTAAATAGAGACCAAATAATCAATCGATAATGAAAATCTCCCAGTAATTACAGCCCAAAATATGTGAAGAGAAATTTGAGCCACATCACACTGAACCAAACACATGAGACAGTTGATTTAAAGCTTGATCACTTGCAGTTGTACCTTTTGTGTTCTGGTTCAACAGTTTTCTGGATAAGAAACAAGAAAAAATTAAACAAACATAATGATTTATTCATTTGTACTTTTTGACTTTACTGGTCACTTGAGATCAAATTGAGCTCTATGTGGCTCCTGAACTAAAATGAGTTTGACACTACTGGTTTAAAAGGTAATTACAACTATTTTAAGATGGACAGTATAAAACAAAAACAACACCCTTTGGCTGTCCAAACTGAAACACATTATTAAACCACAAGAAGGTCGCTGAGCCATGTACATGTTGGCAGAACCAATACTGGTTTGCCAGAGTCATAATTAGTTTAATACGGTCAGAGAGTAAAGCAATGATATATTCTTTGTCTAAATTAATATACGCTATATAGCAGCATGAACAGTATTTGTAGCCAGGGACAGTTTTATTCATATTTATTCACGATCAGTTTTAAGTAAGTAATCTTAGATTTGAAAAGGGAGGATTAAGTTTAAATCTATATTTACTCACTCTAAGATTAGGCTTATTGAATCACTTCAATTATCACATTAGATTAAATCATGCTGCATCACAGCCTTAGTTGGTAGGGCCTCCAAGGAACTCAACCCTGTTGCTAAAAGAAAACCAACATTGCTTGGCATGCGCCACTACTATTCAACGCCTGAAAGAACTTTGGAAGCATGTAAATGAAGAATGCTGAAATTTACTAACATTCTCTCATGACTAAGAGCACCACAGAGGTGATCCTCAACAAGAGAACATTTTCCTTAATTTGATGATCTCAGTGGCCTCAGGTCACAAAAAAGTTATTTATCGACCAAAGTTCTACTTACTGTATTTTAGTTTTGTGCTATTCATGTTTAAACACATAGTTTGGTGAATGCTTCATTTTAGAACCAAATATTTCTATAGAGGTGACTATGGAGGCCTAAAGGTTCAATCATCTGCTCAATCCCCAAACCCAGGATGAAACCGGATGGGGAAGGGCAGTGTTTGCCTCTCTGTCACTACCACCACTGAGGTGTGCTTGAGCAAGGCCTAACACCCCAACTGCTCCAGAGCAGACTTTGGTTGTTCTGGGCAGCTTCCAGGTGTGAATGAGATCAGGATGTTCCTAAAAAAGACAGCATTGTTCCAAGTAACCCCCCCCCCCCCCCCCCCCCCCCCAAATAAAAATACAATCTTTGTTTCACTTGTCAGCTTTTTGTTCTAGAGTAAGAACAGAGAAAATAATCAATAGTTTAAGTCATGAATCAAAAAGACACAGAACATAATTGTAATATAATTTTCAATGTTCAGAACACTATATGTATTTTGTTGTCTTGAATTACTGGCATTTTGTCAATAAAATCTTTTCTAATATCACTGCAACAATTAATTTATTGCTGCCTTCATGCCAAGCCTCTAGCACATTTTTTTTATCTTCAGCAGTTTTAATATTGAACCAACTGTGGGCTTTTGTATTTATGCCATTATCCCCACTACTCTGTCACTTTTTTTTAATAAAACACTGTTTGTTTTGAAAACCGCAGGTATCTATTTTTTTTTTTTTTTTATCTCTGCCAACATGTCAAGCCATAGCCAATTTAATGAGTTATTTCACTCGGTGTGGGTGTCTGTTTGTATGTGTGCTTGTGTGGGTGTGTGTATATTTTCCATTTGTGTATGTGTGTGTGTGTGTGTGTGTATATGCAGAGGTCTGGAGAGACTTTAACTCCCGTTGAAATAAAAAAGGCAGTGGGCAAATAGGCTGCTCTCAAAAACATGCCTGCCTGCAATTCATGAAGATAATATTAAGCCATATTTGTGTGCAAAAATAAAAATTAGCAATTTAGCCAATTTAGCAAACCGAATAGCAGTGATTTTTATGTGAGAACCTCTTCTAACTTCTGTTCTTTGAGACTATCATCAAGATATGCATGACTAGAGCTAGTGATGAACATGTATATGTAAAACACCAATAGAGATGTTTTGTTTTGTTTGTTTTTGTTTTGTTTTTTTCAATCTATCTTTTATTTTGTTTTGAAAGAATCTCTAAACAATATTTGGTGTTTTTCCTAGAAATTTAGAAAAGTATCTTAATTTGCCTTTAGAATATGAAGCCTAAATAATCCATAATAACAGTAAAGTCATGCAGACTTGTGTCAGTTCTGATTACAATGCCATATAAATCAACTGAGGTGAAGTGCTTAGAAAAGAGACATGTCAGAGTAATAATTTGCAAACCCGATGGGACTGTTTGGCTGTTCTGGTCTCACATTCAACATAAAAGGCTATAAACAATACAAAAAGGCTACCATCAACTTTTTAATTAAAGAAAAGTATAGATCTAAATTCATCAATGAAATACATAAAAAGAATAAATTATAAAGTATGAATTCCTCCACTGCACTACATAGTGTGTTTAAATAGCGTAAGGCAAACACAGTGGCACATGGACTCCAAAAACTGCCCTCAGTAAGCTCAGACAGAGATGGGTATCTTGACCTGGACCTAGTCCATTACATTCGAGGTTAGATACAGATCAGGCTGGATATTCCCTACATTTTCCCCCCAGTATCTCCAAGGAGATCTACATTAAACCTGCCAAGAGACAATCTCCCAGGGCCTGGTTAATTTGATTCCCAGTATGCATCGTGTTGGCCTCTTCAAAAGAGGAGGTGGTGGTGGTGGCGGCAGCGGGGTAACAGGATTCAAATAGAAACCAAATGGTCCATGGGCAAAAGCATCTGCAATTCCAAAGCCAAGGGGCTGGAAATGTTGGTGTTTTAGTGCCATTAACTTGCACATTTTGTTCTATTTATGGAAACAGCAGATGTATTTATTTAAGGGCACCTTAATTAGCTTGTTAAAGCTAAAACACCTTGAGGAGAGCTATTTAGAGCCACATGTGAATACCTTGGAGATGGTTGGGAAAAGCTACACCTATATTTATATACAGTAGAAATTGTGCAAAAATATGGAGTTGTGAATACTGTAAATTGAGTTTTATGAGACGGAGAATCACATGGACACTGGATTGTTAATGTTTATTGTTAATGGTAAATTTTATGTATAAAGTTGCATGGTGACCCAAGTAATATCACAGCTTGAGATGGTGTCATTGCAGGAGTGGAAAGACAACATCAAAACATAATCTAGTACATGATGAAAACTATAGCCCTGCAAAATAATTAACTTTCCACCTTTTGTGAATGTTGTAAAAATGTATTTTTGACCATTGCCAAATTAATCCCATCACAACGAAAGTTTGACCACAACATCCAGCCAAGGTCAGTAGTGCAAGGTCTGCAGGATACCTAGCAATAGCCTTTTTTTTCCTCTTCACCTTTTTTCCTCCTTCCACAACTTACCTCAATTAGTTTACTTTTATTCTGCTGCTGTATGCTCATCTCACTAAACATCTGGACCAATTTCCCCCCAATAATACTGGAGATCAATTAAATTAAAAAAAAAAAAAAAAAAAAAACTTTCATACTAACTGGTAAGTTTTTGTTTCAATAAGAATTTCTCTGTTTCACCACTGAAATGAGGGTTGACAAAAATGTTATTTCAAGATTAATTTTTAAGTGTATAAAAGAGGCTCTGGCGATAGTTCAGTCAGAAGGACTCTTGCGTGCTTGGGCCTATACTTCATATGCCTATAGTTCTCTTTCCATAGTGCCATTCACTCCTCTAACGCATGCTCACACTAATTGCTGTCATTATTTGGGGCTGTCAACCGTGATATCAGCTGTTCTCATCAGCTGGTAATGTACACCCAATAGCACAGTGACACACCTGCATTGTTAGCCTATCATCTTGTTGCTGTCTTTTTAAATAAGATGTTCATACTGTTGTTATGTGTTGCTCTCCACCTTGCTATTTACACCCAGTCTTCACAGATTCAGTTTCATCATTTCATCAGCCTCAGCCGAGTCATCAGCCACCACCAACGTCTGGACTCCGTCAGGGGATTTATCTTGATACTGCTCATGGCCAACGCCCCTCGATCACAGAAATCTCTGTGACGTCTAAGCTCCAAAGACTTTTGTCAAGACTTAATCATCACATATCGTTTGTTATAATAAGCAATTATCTATACTTCACTCACTTGCCTCGCCTGGTTGAAATATTATTGTATAATTTGTTCTTTAGATGTAAACATTTAGGGTGATATTTATCCAAAACAAGAAAGAAAAAATAGTTGTGTTCATTTCAAATACTTAATTATTGTTGAAAAAATGTGTGTCGGTCAAAGCTCCTCTTAAATGATAATCACCTTTTCATTGTTAAATGAAATCTGTTCTGCGTTCCAAACATGCGGACAAATGTATGGGGCTGGTAGCAGTCTTACAGACAGGCAGATAGAGATCAGCAGTGACTGAAGCCTGGGGTTTGTCCTTCCTACAACTGTGAAGGACAGCCTTGGGTTTGAGAAGACTGACATTGATTTTGTTAGCCTGGTTATGTGATGGCTGAGGCACCTGCATCTGATCGTTCACACTGACCAAAACATTTTCTTTTATTGAAAACATGGCTATCCTAACACACACATGTCCGCACAAACACTGTTTTTTATTCTTTGGAAGGTTGATGGCTGGGAAGCTGAGACATGGCCAAATCAACAAGTAAAAATCATCTAATTCTCTAACATGTCACACGCTTGTGCCTTTGCCAAATAGGTGTATTGATTTTTCTCTTTTAAGATGTTTTTTGGCCTGTCCTTTGGGAACAAACACTATTAATTCTGGCTACAGGGCAATCTAGATAACTGGCTGGCTAGGCATTGTTTGATGAAACTAGCATAATCAGCTACTTCACCTTGATAATATGGCATCTATCCCTTAGGATATTTACCTTGTGAATTTTATTTTCCATGTGTAGCTATTGAACTAGCGTAGGTTAGCCCTGATGAGGAAGAAAATTAATAAAAGGTAACATGATTAGGTATTAAACATCCACTAGATGTCTGCAGCCTATTTGGGTTTCTTTATTATTATTATTAGTAGTAGTAGTAGTACTACTATTATTATTATTATTATTATTATTATTAGTAGTAGTAGTAGTAGTAGTAGTAGTAGTAGTAGTAGTATTTTATTATTTATTATTTTATTTTTTTTTTTATTAGTATTACATTTTTGTATGTATCACATTTTTGGAAAAAATAATGAACAAGGGATGGAAGTGGGTTGCAGTTGGTGACATGCATATTAAAGAAACTCAGCTGTGCATGTCATAGATTCAATTTATTAATTTTCTCTACATTTTTACTCACCTTATCTTTCACAATCCTAACCTCGCTTGAAAAAAAAAAAAAAAGTCATGGCATTTTCTGTTTCAGCCACCTTTCAAGTTTAAATCCCACTGCTTGTGGGGGGCCTGAGTTGACAGGGAATGCACAGCTATGCCCTGGACATGGTGGATCAGAACCTGGATGTCTGATGTTGTGATCAGGGTATGTCTCAGGGAGATGATGGACGTGCATGCATGTCAGATTTACCATTTTTTTTGGTTTATTCTATTAACTTGGTATATGCTATGTTGCTACAAGGGAGTGGCTGAAGTAAATAATCAGCCAGTTTAGGATGGACAAGAGACAAGGATCAGGGTTAAATGGCAGCAGGTTGTGGGAGATGCTATATGGAGGCAGAGCAGAGGCTGCATAGAGATGAAGGGATTATAGTTATGATTCATTTGGTGGTGGCAGCAAATGTCTGCCAGGGATTAAAAAATATATTCTGCCTTTGTGTTGAGCCGTATCGAAGCAATAAGCTGGTAAACATCTTGCTCAATGATAGTTAAAATGTGGGCATTGTGTAATTGAAAAGAAACCATTTTACACAAGTTTTCTCCTGGGATGAGCTTTGGGGCAGAGCTCGTGTTTAAAATATGCACAACTGGCCAAAAAACATTTAACACGAGTGTGTTTCTTTGAAACGGTGCATTAAATGGTATTCTAACATAGGTAATCTCAACTTTCATAATTTAACACAAATCACTCACTAACAAACTGACCTCATTGTACCAGTAAGTAACTCAGGTTCACAGCTGGGATTGTTTGTCAATGATGACTGACCTGATGTCGTATTTATTTCACCTTTTATTGTACACTAGACATCAATTATGTGATACATGTCAGAGAATTTTTGTCTGAATCACTAAAATGAGTATAAAAAAAAAAAATTAAAAAGTCTTGGGAATGACATTTGGCCTACTGGCTTCCTTATAAAATATATAACACCAAAGGATTGCCACCAATATCATCACTGTGCCCCTGAAAAATAACTGCTTATGGCTACACCACTTCATCTTCTCTTCATCATCCCCTTTATACATATTTACATTATTATTGTAGTGATTTCTAAAAAAAAAAAAAAAATAGAGCTCAAGGTGACAAACTCGTTCTGTACATCAATCCAAGAAATTCAATTCATAATGATGTTAAATTTGAGATGCTGGAAAATGCACCTGTCACATGTGGCATTTTGGTTTGAAACAAAGCATTTACTTGGCTCTATATTAATTTGTTTATTAATAGACTCATGAATTAATTGACAAATACTGTATGTTTATTACTGTAAGTAAAGACATACTTTTGTGATATACTGTATACTGTTCAGAAGCTTCTGTTAATGTTATGCATAAAACTCAATGGTCCCATTCAAGCTTAAAACATCTGTTTACTATATCACCTTGAAGGTAAGATCAATCTTTTGAAAATGACCAACATCGCAACAACACTATTAATATAAACATGTTTGTGGCAAGTACCATTATGCAAAGAAAAAAGACACACTTAAGTGCAGCATGGGTTATGATGATGTACGCTTTATGGGCTGTAGGTTCATAACCTCGCAAAAGAAATGTCAGAAGTGAAGTGCCATAGCTAGAGACGTTGCTTGCTGAGACCTGGCTTTGTCATTGATTTTTTTAGACTTAAAACACAAATGAATCACAAAGACTTGTGGGTACTTGTGCACAAAAACTGTCTGGTTGGTAATCTGGGCACCATTTCACCTGCAGCAGTAAAACTGACAACCATGAAACTTTTTTTTAAACGTGCAAATTTATACTCACTGCAAATAATTTAACACATGGGGGGCTTCGAGTGTAATGATAGACACCACAGTTGACTTTGATTCTGCTGCTCCTTTTATCCAATTTCTTCACAGCATTAATTAAGGTCTATTCTCAGTTTTCTATGTAACCTACAATGAGTACTGATATGATGTTGAAATATGAACTCCTCTACATGTTTCCCTCCACTTTTTATAAAACTAAAATTCAACAAATTAATAAAAGATTGGTGCATGCCAGTTCTCACAGCATACATTGGATAAGGTGACAAGCAGCTAAAGGTGACAGGGTTCATTAGAAGTCACAGTGGTTTTAGGAAATCAAGATGATTCAATTTCTGTAATTGCCAGTGAAACCGGAGCTTTCCTCCAAGTCTTCAGTATTTTCAGAGGATGGGGAAACAACTGTAATCAGTGAAGCAGAGTGAAGGGCTGAGTTATGGCAAAGGGTGTTTGCGTGAATCACAGACTATGATGATAGAAGAGGGGAAGCTCTCGCCACACCAGTAAAGGTCAGAACATTCACTGGCTACCGCGCTTGTTCACTTCCTTTCTCTCTCGTGAACTTTGCTTTAACACTTTTTTCTATGGTCAGTCCTCACTGGGAGGCCAGAGGCAGAGAAAGGTCAGTGAATGAGGAGAACATAACTGTGAGGGATAGTAATGGTCTGGAGAGCTTGGTGTGTAGTTTAAAATGCATTTGGGCTGCAAGAGTACACAAACTGACATCAAATGTTCACATTAAAAATCTGTAGGTCATGATTTAATCACAGTCTTTGAAAGTAATAATAAATAAAAAATAGGTCAAAAAATAAAAAATAGGTTAAAAGCCCAAAGAAGAGGTGAATGACGTGTGTGAGGGATAGAGAGAGGTGTGGTGTGACAGAGAACAGCTGTGGTGTAAGATGAAATTGTTCGGTGTATGTACACAAAATAGCATCAGAAATAACATCCAGTGTTCATAGCAACATCAAAACAACAGCAGACATTTTCTGATAAAAAAGGAAGTCTAACACATCATTTCAGGTTAAATCAGAACTTGAACTGTAGCCCTTTAAAATCTGAATGCCAAACAATGGGAATGTCAGCAGAGTGGTGATGAGAAACTCTGCACATTCAGCAACACTTTCACCTTGAAGTGTTAAGTGAATGGGAGTCTGGACACATTTAGTTTTGTAACTTTGACCAGAAAACACATTTCCAATAGAATCAGCATTTTTTTTCTCTCTTTTTTTTGTTTGTTTAAACCCAAGCAGAAGGGATAGCAGAAAAGTGTTACCTTCAGCCCCTGGGTCAGGTCGTCGGGGTCAAAGGTGGTCAGAGGTGAAGGTCCAGGACGTGAGCCATAGGACAGGACAAGGGAGTGGGACACACATAGGTGGAGGTCACAGAAAAGCACAAAGACATGGCGGCAGGGAGAGGGAGGAGTAGCAGGAGTCACAACGAAATAGAAAAAAATGAGGAGATGTGGAAGGAGAGGGAAAAAAGGGGTAGCAACAGGGGAGGATGTTGCAGAGGGTTCAAAAGCCAAGGGAGGATTTGGGAAGAAATGGAGGGACATGGCACCAAGAGAAGGTAAAAAGCAGAGGAGGAAATTGTGAGGAAAAGCGGCAGTTTCGAGGGTTTGGGGGCAAAGAGGCTGAGTCAATTCCTCTAAAAAAAACAGAACCAAAATAAAAAGGAATGAACCCATACCTTGGTCGTTTAACGTCAGGTGCGCCAGACCTTGAAAGGGAAAAAACAGAAAAAAAGAACAGAAAGAGGAAGAAAAGAAGGTCATAAAAGGCACGGGAAGAAAAAAAGCATTGTCACAACGTTGGACTGCAGTTTGTGACAGACATCCTGGGGCAGACTTGGATGTCAGAGTTCAAATCAAAGGTAAAAACGAGAAAGAGAGACAGAGAGAGAGAGAGAGCGAATAGTAACAGAAAACAAGCAAACACTTCTTGAGTGAGGTGTGGGGGGTTTAGAAAAAAAAGCATTTTCATTTGGCGCAACCCCCGAAGGCTATTGCTCTCACAAATGCTTTTTTTTCCTCTGGAGTACTTATGGAACACACAGAGAACTGTTTGGCAGAAAAGGCTTGAACTGAATTCCTCATTTCCTACTGTACTCAAATCATAAGAAAAGAATCTGAGCTCTCACACAGAGAAGGTCAGAGATAAACCTGGAAACACGTTACAGGATAAAATGTTTTGTGTTGCCTGTAAAAACCCAAAGCCAAAGATTATTCCAACACAGATGTGAGCATACACATCATCACAACAGCAGCACAAAATATTTATGTAGCTTACTGGAGGCTTTAGTGCACACATCTCGCCAAATTGCTGATCCATTTATTTCCAAGAAATATAACCACAATGAGCTCCTGCTGTTCATGTTAAACAATAGTAGTAAAGTAACTTGAGGCCACAGAACTGAGAAAATCATTTCAAATAGAGTGACGATCCATACATGCAAAAAAACATCCACAATATTATGAACAAACAAAACACTTTTAGGGAAATCTTTGGAAATGGTCCCGATGTCCTGATGATGACAAAGAGATGGCACAATTGTCATCACCAAAATACCTCCAATATCTGGTTAAAGGCAACTTTAGCCAACCCAGTAGAAGCACAATCATCTCTAGAGAAATATCAAGCACACAATTCAAAACTGACATTAAAGGAAGCAACAGGCTGAACAATTTGCAAAGGTCATTCCTTAAACTAAGTCAAAACAGTAAAAACACAATAGAAGGACCTTAACATCTCTACTGTCTGAGACTGCAATCTAGACACGAGAAGATAAAAAATAATAATAATAATAATAAAATAAATAAATAAAATAAAATCTTAAATACTACTACAGCAGGAGTGTTTACACATTTACAACTACAATGACATACACAACAATAGCTTTTGTGGTTTAAAATAGTTTTCGGCCTTCATAAAAAGAGAGGGCTACAGCACAAGAATCATCAGGGAAGAAATGCCTAACTCGAGGGAAAATGATCATTGCTGGAAAGAGTAAACATTCACTAGTGTCTCCTCTAGAAAGATGCTATTCTTGGAAGCAAACCTCAAAACAGAGAAATAGAACCTGAAGAAAAATGAAACATGGTGTTAACTATGGCCTAAAGCGAGGTTTATTCCCAAATAAACTGAATAGCTAAAGCAAATTGGATTTAACCCCAGGCAGCACAGAATATCAACAACATTATGTCTGTTGGACTAAAAACCCCAAAAGGTCAAATCTTTTCAGGCCAACCTGTCTTTTCTTGATCAATACCATTTCAAACATAGGACTCTGGGCACCATGAGCACACAGCTCAATCTAAATAACCCTTCAGCATCAAGGAAGTGCGGTGCTGCAGCCTTGGAGTGTTGTGCTTTACTTATCAATCAAAGTGTGAACATGAGTCAGACAAAGCAAGCTATTTGCTACCTAACAGACCCTTTAGATTCAAGAAGACTCCTATAACTGATGGCTGTAATCTATGAATATTCAGCAGAAATAGATATTAAAGACGTCAAACGTAACAGTCTTGATGTTTGAGTTTCACAGTGTCACATGACCAACTTTTCCAAACAAACACCCACTATTTTCTGCAGCTGATGGTGATCAAATCAACAGGTCTGTTAATGTAGACGATGTGCAGCACACTAAGAATGGCAATTCGCAAGCAGAGCTACGATGACTCAGAACAGCCTTTCACTTACCCTCTTGAATCAAGGATGGGTTAAAATACTGATTTTAGAGACCTAGCAGCGACAAAAAGAAGAGACAGCCTTTAAAGCAGCATTAATCTACACCAAAACTCCAGCTTCCATCCACAGCAAACAGGTTTGTCTCTGTGATGTCTGTGCATCAACATTTAGACCATGTACTGGCTAACTGAGACAGCTAAGGTTACTTAAATATTCAGTTGTTGCTTGCTCTTTCTTGTAGACAAACAAGAAAAAGATAGTATCTAATGTCTCAGAAAACAAATTAACACACAACCACAGCCTAACAGACTAGCTAACACATCTATACCACCACCGGCAAGCAGGTAAATCAGAATGCAAAGACTACATAACTAAAATGACTCTTGACTACAAGCTGTTCCTATTGTCCTCTTCCTTAATAACATCTGTGATTCAGGAGCAGAGGAAATGTACAGGCAGAGTGTTTTATTTATCTGGCTGCAGTCCGTTTCCTGCCGGCCCTTTGCAGGGAGTCCAATCATTCTCACTCTGCCTCCCTCTGTTTTTGTTCCCTTGCTCATAATCCATTAAGGAGATAAGGCGAAAGCTCCCGCAATGAAACAGAACGGTGCTGTCGCTGCATACCAAATCATTCAAATACCCCCCAACCCCACCCCGGCCTCATCCACCTCAGGCAGGCAGAAGACAGTGGCGCAATTTTATGGTGGAGGAAGACATGAAAAGGTGAAGGAGAGATGGTAAGAAAAGCCGCACAGAGGAAAAGATGTCAAATAGCATCTTCACAGCCAGTGTTAACCACAGATTTACAGACAGGTGTGCAGCACAGTGGCCAAGAAAAGCCCAAAAATCAATCAAGAGGAGAAAGTCATTCCAAGGTATCGTATCAGGAAATTAGAAAGTTGGGACCTGATCCGTGCAAAATGCCAAACTTTTCTTTTCACACGTTTCTCCCAAAACAGAACACACAAACACACAAAGCCAGGCACACACATTATGCTGTCTTGGCAGAAGCATAGGACTCCTCACATGCCAGACTCTGATTAGGATGTGATGGCTTTCACTAGCAAGTGGTTGGAGAGAGTGAAGAGACGGCATGACTCAAAATTTAAATTACTGATCACTGTAAGACGTCTTAATACAACAGGCATAAGGAAAAGCTTGATCTCTTTTAAACTTTCATTCTGCATCAATATTGGAGCACAAATCAAATTAACACAGCCACAAGCAACGTCACTTGCCGCACATACTGGGAACGTGACAAAATCCACATCTCCTTGACATCTGAGCATTTGATTACATCCTTAATTCTGTGGTGAGTACAGATGGGAGTGCCTAACGGAACCAGTGCCGATTGGAGAGCGGCTCCGATTGGCTGGTTATGATTGAGTGGCAGATGGAGCAGGGTCATAATTCTGCCATTAGGAGGATACATGCTTACATATTATCTGGCCCACTCCTCTCCCCCCGTTTTTCCACACTTTCTTTGCTCCCTGTCTACACATCCAGCCCTCCATCAGCCAGCTGCAGCTGCCTCCTGCTTTCTTCTTCCTCATCTGCCATTTTCTTCTGCTCGGCTTTCTGGTTTGATGAACACAAGGCCCTATTGTTTTGCAAAGTACTGATTTCACAAATGCCTGTTGGTGGCTCTGCACTCATATCCATGTAAATTAGTTCATAGATATACCACACTGATACTTGGTGTTTGGCTAAATTCATTTAAGACCCATCTACAAAAATAACATCTTCAATACTTTGATTTATGGCAAGTTTCATCAGCTTCACCGACCACATCTGTGCGAAGACTGATTACGATGTTCAGTGCCTTTTGACCTCAAGTTGTTGCAACATCCTTACTTGGCCAGGCAGATCAGGTAAGGACAAGGTGTAAAAAAAAAAGTGTTTTAAAGTGTTTGTTTTGTAAGCAGCATTTAACAGGTATAGTGTGTTCTTGAATGACCTTGTAAGACATTAATCTGTCACAATGTCCACAGATTATGATGAGCTTTATCATCCCACACACAAACGCACACACATGAACAGATGTGTTGGGTCTCGGGACAGCAGCAAAAGCAAACAATTGGAAGGGACATAGAAAAATGGGAGTCATCATCATTATCTCTTTCAGCCTTTCCCGCACTTCTTTTCCTCTCACTCCCTCTATCCCTCGTTCATCAGATGGACACAGACTAAGTCAGAAGGAAGAATGTGTTTGCTTCCCAAGCCCCCTGTGGTGCTGGGATGGCATGTTAAATAGCATCCTCCTCCAAGGACTTTTACCAGCATATGGCCACCACACTTAATGTGCCTCCTGAAAGCACATGGCATACTGACACAAAAGCCTCTTCTTTGCCTGCTGATCCCAAAATTTTAGCCACACAACAGTGATTAAAAACACATTTCTAAGGACACCGCTTTTGATGACTTTAGTGGGAGTGAGCATTTCCAAAAAGCAAGAACTATCCAAGTGTATAAAAGTCATGAAGTATAAAATAAGAACAATAAATGGCTTTATGTGCAGCTTATTGCTTGGTGCACCCCTTGGCACGAGATATAAAACTGCACAATATCCAAAACGTTTGACACATCCACAAATCACTGGCTTTTACTAGGCCTGAGCACAGATAAAGTCTCACAGCGTAATCATCACTGCACGTCTCCCATTGCCAGAAAGTGCAGGCATGGCCCCCGAGGCCTCAGAAACAAACCTGAGCAATTTGTGAAAACATCTGCTTAAAAGATGTCAGAAAATGGTTCTGATTGAATGTGAATAATATTCATCTCAGTAGGCTGATCTATAATGCATAGTGTCTTTGCACAGCTTAAGTAATATAGACACTGTAGCGGGATTTAAAGTGCTTTAATAATTCATTGAGGGTATCTATTCTATGAGAGAGAGATAAAGGAAGAGATGCTATAGTGGGAGGTAAGGAGCTAAGAAGACCTCTAAAATCTTGCCGACAGTTATAGGTTGACGTTAAAGGCTTCCGTGTTTTTCAATGCTTTAAATTATTAACATGGAGCTTCCTCCAGTTTCAAAGAAACATGTTCTATACTTTGACATCAAGTGAAATTGCGTGAAAATGTTTCAGCCATAGACTGCATCTCACTGTGATTTTAATAAAGGATAATGGATGTGTGCTGTGTTCACACAGACACAAAGAAATAAGCATCTCATGAAACTGTCTGTGTTGCACTGGGGTCGTAATTTAAATACTCTCCCTATACGGGACAGTTGAGGTCTGATGCAGCCACCAAATTACACATGACAGTTGTTTGTTTCTTCTTGTACAGTTTGTTTGAGACCAGAAGAGCTTTTTTGTAGTATGGGTTTAATACAACAAGGGTTGCCAAGGTGAAAAGACTGATCAGTCCTGTATCTGTGCCGGAAGTGATCGCCTCTCCACTAGTGGAGCAGGGGAGTGAACACCTCTGTGCTCCTGTTTCTGTGGGCAGTGAAATGAGTGTGACTGGTTCTCACCTGGTTGTTTCTCACACTGCGTTAGAGGACATTTGCATAAAGTTGAGTTTTTCTCAGCTTTCTATAAGCTGTAGCTCAGTGGGCGATGTGGGACTGCAACGCCAGGTCCCAGTCTATCAGCCTATCGCTCTCCCAGCTTTTGAGTCTGTATGTGTAAAGCCTTACAGTGAACACACTCTGCCTTGCTCATAACATGCTGTTTAATCTAAGAAATGTCATTCCACTGCTATGCTTCAGCCAAAACAGAGAAGAAAGGCATGATTAGATGGAGCCTTGTCAATTACATTCCACCTGCACTGACTCTCAATCAAATAGCTAAACGAAGACTGGAAAAGCTTTGATTCATCTGTCCTTCTTTAGTCAATAGGTTAAGCTTTTGTCAGCACAGAAATTGAGTCACTGTTCAAGGGCTGTCTGTACAATATAAACACACCGTCTATAGGTCACTGCAGTGTCTTCTGTTTTGTACACACAGTACACTGTAGAAAAGCATGGATGCATGATGTGGCACATAGGATACCGAACAGTTGTTTTAAATATCAGATCTAGGTTCATTGCATGTTACTAGATTAGTCAACTGCTGGGAACAAAAGTCCAGTTTTCACAATGTTGCTTATGAACATGAGACATTTTTCTAAAATTCACCAAAAGAAAAAAAAAAAAAGTATGAAAATGTAATTAAATATAATTGTTTGAAACAATATCTAGTGGCCATTAAATGACATTCTGGCAATTTTCTACCAAAGTAAAATATGTGTAGTCAACTGTCTGTGCTGGTCCATCATGACAAATTAGCTAATGTAGTCCATGTAGTTTGAGTGTAGTAAATATAGCGAGAGTGACAAACAGCTTACAAGCCACTAATAGAAGCAGTGTATTAAGTCATGTTTTGGCTGCAAGATCTGTTAGTGTTAGGAATTAATGAACGGCTGCAAGAGTGGTTTCATGAATTTCTACAGACTTTTAGTTTTTATAGCTCTTCCAAAAACATTGGACACAACATGAATTCAAGCCGACCACAGCTGCCTTTCTCTATGAAGGATGAAGCTAGAGTGAAAAATGAATGAATGAAACAAGCCTTTACTCACACACATCCACACATCCATCCAGCCCTACACATGTTGAGCATTGGACACTACAGACATTTGAGGAAGATTACTTTGAGACACTAGCTGACATGTTGGTTGCAACATTTGCAAGTTGGCTGAGTTTTACAGTATTGAATACAGAGTCCATTAAATATTATAGTAGTAAGTACTACAGACCTTTCAGTACAGAAATATGCTGCAATAGCATCACAGATCCATTTACCTACGACTTTAGAATATGCACCCCAGCCCTATGGATTCACTGCAATACAAATCCGTATGCTTCTTAAATAAACAGTAAGTGCAACAATGTGAAAACTACAAAGCTTGAATTTGCTGCAAAAAGCACAGTTGTATTCCAGCAACAATGAAGCAAAAAGGGCATTTCACACTGACTGTATGTCTTATGGAATATACAGGAGGTGGACAGGCATTCTAAAAATGTTCAAATTATCATGGCACAGTACAAGTACACATGTACTAACATTTTTCCATCTGTGTTAAATAATGTCATAATTACACTGGTGTTTACTCGATCACTTGGATATATGGCAGGTGAAAATCACGTAGTAAACTATGTCGAATTTCAGATCCCTTATGTACTTAATATACCAAATCGAAACATGTTTATTGTTTGGTTTGGTTAGTGGATTTCTGGCAGAAAGCCCTAGATTCTCAAGGTAGGTGAATAAAAAATATAGTCCTTTTAAAGCAACTGAGAATTATTTTCTGAGTGTGTGTGCATGCGTATGTGTGTACACATGCATTTGATTTCCTTGGAAATTCCACGGGGAACTGTTGACCCCAGGCGAGGCACTTAAGCTGAGCGAGTGAAGCATTAAATCTTTATGGTCACTCTCCACTTTACACAGCAGCAACAGCCATCATCTGTCAGGAGCAACGCACTAAGTTGTTTGGAGGCCTGTCAAATCACGTGATTTAAAATTCAAAGTTACAATTAGACAGAGCCACGCTACATAATTACGTTTGCACATTCTAAGCAGACAGAGAATATTCAAACCAGTGTCATGACAGATAATCCAAAACATCCTTAGTCTTAATTTTGGCTCTAAATTTTTGTGCTATTGCTTTGTTCTTTTTAGAATTAATGTAAGCACTAACTCAATATACTCCAAAATGGAAGATATACAACATGTACATTTCATACTGAAAAAAAAATGTCAAAGCAAGATTTCTGTTTGTATTCCATAAAAGCTTACCCATATTGCATAGACTGAGTGTTGTTTATTGCGGTAATAACTGTCTATGCTGTACGTGGGGAGATCATAGTTGAGTGTTACAAAGGAAAATATCTCATATCGAGATATTATGCTCCCCCACATCTCCTAATTAACTACATAACGCTGAGTGAATCACTTTGACTCACACATTTTGTTCATTAAAACACAGCTAATATGTCATGGGATATGTCTGGAAAAATAAATCAGGGCGTCTTGGAGATTGGTGAGGGGTAGAGATCTGAACAGTTGCCGTTCCATCTTAATTAAACAGTTCATAAATAAATTGGACCTCCATATGTCGAGCTGGAGAACTTGGACTGATTTCAGGTTTTAGCCATCGGAGCTAACACACAGAAGGGATGTTGATGATTTCTTCACTTATGCTAATTTACACAAGACAGACTAAAGATGCTCAGAGGAGCTACAGTGTTTTACTAGTTCATATACAAACCCCCACTACTTCCCTTCAAAAGGAGTGACTGAAATGAAAATGTGTAATATAGCCAACATAACATCCTCATGTCCTGGGGTGTATCTCCTAAATTTTAACTTGTACTGTCTACCATCTCTCCTTCCCTTGTTTGTCTTTTTTCCAGTCATCAAATGTTTTGAGTCTCTAGCCTGGAAGAGCCACGCTGGGTTCATCTTGGGAGAACCAATAAATTCTATGTCTGACCTCTATTTTCCTTTCATTTATGAGGTCAAAAGTAATCATTAGTCCCTACTGAGATCTGGTGTCCTCTCTCCATCTGTCCTTCCTCTCTTCTTCCTAATCTTCAACTGCCAGCACCGCAGATGCATCCTACAACCATTCCCCGGTCCATCCGCCCTCTTTCCACAGTCAATTTCATGGGATGAATGCCTCTGATTGCCACTTTTAGACCACTCATTAGAGAAGCTGAAAGTGGGAGTGGGCAACAAAATGCATGTCGTCCTTTACAGTTTTTTTTTTTCATGGGATGTTGGAAGCTGTAATTGCAATGTCAGATGTGATGGAGAGACCGGCAGCATTGATGGAAGGAAGGAAGGCAGTCCTCAAGTGAACGATTAGCACATGCAACCACCGTCCTTTCTGATGTACAAAACCATCAGAATACCTCAACCCTCCAAACACACAAAACCTATCCAAAATAATAGCATCATTTCTAATCTTTGCTCCAACTTTCACTCTTCTTGCTTTTGTAATCTGTTTTAGTACAGTCATGTATGTTTATACTGAATTTCAAGTCTCAGTTAATTTAAAACCACTGGAAGAAATCTGAAATAAAAAGATAAATATTTTTCAGTTATAAGTGATTCCCAACTCCAACTTACAGGAAATGATTTTTTGATATCATTGTCAGCTATTGCAAAAGTAAACCCATGTCAGTAAGATAAAGTAAAAACAACAGCAAAATCCCCTGGTCCTCTGAGCCATGGAAGCTCAAGTCAGAGGCAAAGTAATCTACAGGGACATTAGTACAAAATAGCACCTTGCCTTGAGCGTTTGTTGATGCTTAATGTTTCATTTTGACAATTTTCTCCCTTCAGCCGCCGTTTAGGAGCACACATCCTGTTCCTCTCCACTAACAGCACGGCAGTGAACTGTAGTTTCATGTTAGGAAAAAAAATAAAATTGTAATGACTTTTCCTGGAAATGCAGCTTCCCGTGAGGTTTTGACAGGGCGACTTCCTGTCTTGTGTCAGGGGGTGGGTCTCAGCAGGTAACTACAACAACATCCCATAATGGAAAATTAATGTCTTCCAACTGGGACAACGCACTAACTTCATTTAGCTCATTGGGTCGGGTAAACACCATTAGACCATGGAATCTGCAGTGCTCCTGGAAGTTCATTCATTTGAGAGAGAGCTGGATAATTATGGCAAAATTAATGGAAATTGTGTAACAAATCTATTCATAATTCATGAGACTTTTCTGAGGCTGGGATCCTCTTTGTGGGGAATCATACGTGGCTAGATTTAACTGAGATTGGAAACTCCCAACTGGTTCATCTTCCTTGCTTTTAACAGCATCATTTTGTGTTTCTTTGCTGCACAATGCTGAATCAAATGTTTTTTGAAGAGTTTATTAAAACAGACTCGCCAGGAAACTGAGGAATTGTGCAAAGAATTTATGTTAAAAAGTTAAGTGTTAATCAGTCCCAATTATTCTCAAAGCAAGATAATAGTTCTGACAGTCAGATGAGCTAACAAATTGAATTTGTAACACATTATACCAGGTCTCTGCGATTGTTGAGAAGAGACTGAAGAGCATTCTTAAGATGAACCTTCACTGAGATTTTGGGTTATTTTATTTTTTTTCATTTCATTCATTCATTTTTGCTCTGTGTGTGTGTGCTCAGTTCATAGGAAATGCTGAAGTCAAAAGCTGAAAAGGAAATGGCAGACAAATGTGAAGTAGTCTTAATATGAAAATGACACAAAAATGATGTACCGTGTCATTCTTTTGTCCAGCCATCTCTTTTGAAGGTAAAGCCATGCCATAAAATGGCTGAGTTTAACCCTAAATTAAGGAAACAACAAATCTCAAGTTGTTGTTTTTTTCCAGAAACACAATAGTATCTTGTTTAGTTTCAGCCGCTGAGCAAAAAGCCCTGCTGCTTGCTTTCATCTTGCCAAACTCTAATTAGGCAAACTGAACAAATACCAGCGAGAGAGAAGTCCTCTGCATATTCAAACAAAAGGGCTCCTGAGTTCGAGCGAGCAGAAGGAGCTAAAGAGAAGAGAGAGAGCTGATCACAAGAAAATTAAACGGCACTGAACCTTGTAAACAAATATTTCAACAATGTTAAACACAATGTAGGAGACGTCTGGTGCCGCTGTGCTGTGAAATAGCCCAGCTCTGTTTGAAATGGTTTTTCACGTATGATGTGCAAGAAAAATCTCAGCTAAAGAGACAAAAAGGAAACAAAAAACATCAAGTGTGTGCATCTGTGTGTATTTGTGATGGGGTATCGATGAAATAATATCGATACAAAGGGTTTCAATAGAAAAGGTTACACATAAATGTACCCAGTGGAGCAATGCGAGGCTTCTTCTTCTTAAGAGGTGAAGCAGAACCCATATTTCTGCTCATCGTACTACCTGCCTGGAAATGCCTGAAGCCCATCATTGCCTTCATTAATAATTTTTCCTTTAGCGATGTGGAGTGTTCCACCTTGAAGTGTCAGCTATATTTCCCTGAAATGTATGAGCTACTGTAGCCAGCCCAAGAACGTTGAGGTGAGAGAGAGGACTGATACAAATCCATTTCTTTTCTTCCAGCATCATAGAACTGTTTGCTTCCTAAGTTTTGTTTCTCTTGAAAGTCACTCGCCACTTTTAGGCCTTCTGTGGACAACTGCATGAGATGCTGCAGCCCGGCCCTTGTTGGCATGGCAACTGGCTCCAGTATCTTTTCTACCATGACGACGGCCATACTGGTGTATTCACATTCTGCTTCGCATTCCTCTGCTCTCTTTGTCTTTCTTCCTCTGTCATTCTAATCCATTGATAATGTCATATTTGTACTCTTTGTTTGTCGTTTTCTGCATGATTTTATCTTTCTTTCATTCTAACCTCCATAATCCCTTCTTCTTTTGTTCCCCCCTTTTTATTTTTTTTTATTTGGCCTCACTGTGGAGTTCAATTCTCCTTTTCAGTGAGTCTTTCTTTGCAAGCAATTAAGCTTGCCATTGTGTGTTTTTATTACATTAACCACCCAAATACATAATGCTCAAATTTAAAAAGTCAAGGGGGGTTTGATTTTGAAAAAGGTTATAAAAACGAATAAGAGAATTCAGTAATTATATTAAGGGTGCATTTGAATCAGTCTCTTGGTTCATTGCCCACAGAGATAAAGTCAGCAGAGATTGCAGGTATAAGGCAATGGAATAAATCTAACCCTTTCATAAATCTTCCCACTGCAGCGAAATTGCCTTTTGGGGGAAAATCCTTTTTATATAGTCAGGAATCCTGTAGCCCATTAAGTCCAAATTGCTAAGGCTGTATTGTTTAACTGTAAGCATTCGTCAGCATACATAACAAACACTGATGAAGTGCAGACGAGCGGAACGAACACAGACCTGCATTAATTTGCATTTTATCACATTACTACTATCATATAAACCAGGGAAATAGAAAAAAAAGATTTACAGAATCAAACTCAAGGGAACCAATACAACATTTAGAGTGTGTTACAAGTATTTTGGTGCATCAAATAGAGCAAAACACAGCGAAAACACATTAATCATATCCATTTCTCTGGCACCTGGCTATCAAAAATAACAAGAGAAACAGATTGGAATAGCCTGTTACCCTGAGGAGCTCTCTGGAGACCAACACAAGCCTCAGGTGCAAGACGTCCATGTTATCTCACAGCCACACCTGATGTGTATGTGTGTGCATGTGCAAAGGTGCACTTTTGCCAGTCCCCCTGGGACTTTGATACTGTACGCAGAGTAAATATTATCATCACTGCTTCCGCCAAAACTCTCACCACCACCGTTGTCGTTTTGGCTAGCACTCATACAGTGTAGGATTGCTTAATCAGATAGGGCTGTTATGCCAGGCTCCACTGATCCCATCTGTCACGACTTCATCCTCGGATCCGCCGTGCTGTTTTGAGCCCCACGACAGCTCTTTAAGAAAACCACTCAATCTGTTCTCTGGGCTATTTTTGCATCCTTTGCATTTTTTTTCTCCCAATAAAGAAGAAAGGGAAGCATAGAGCTGCAGGTTTCTTGACACAAAGCAATATTTTCACTTGGATTCAGGAGAGGTAGCCTGACTTGCCTGATCTGTGGTCCCGCCCTCCTCCGCCATCCATCCATTACCTCCACCTCCACAGAGGGATCTGGCAGGAGATCAGAGGGGCTTGGTGCTGCCTGAATCACCAGCTATTTGGCACTCAGTGCCACTCATCCCTCCATGGCAGGCATCCCTAGCAGTGAGTCTGAATACCAGCCGCCACTGGATCAGCTCATCCCCAAGGAGCCCAGAGAAAACTGGATTATTAACTGGATAACTGGCTCATAATGACAGAGAGACCCCCAAATGTGGTGCCTTTGTCCCTTACTGTGTGTAGTGGAAGGGGGTCATTACTTGGTCACCAGTTTAAGAGGCCAGATCACATACAGCTCTCAATGGATTTTTCCATCCAAGTTGTAAGACACAGGCTAATGTCCAATACAAGCCTGGCTTTCTCCTATAAATTAAAGTTCAGTCTGCTACCCCATAAACAGTTAGTTCATGAAAACTTAGACTTGCCATTCTGGATATCCAGTATTTGTTGGGTATTTACTGGGTGAACGTATCATTTGGCAAGGAGTGATTCAGTTTTGTTTCCAGTTTATTTGGACAGAAAATAAACAGTTAGCATGAACAGTGAGAGAGACTGGGACTGAATATAAAAAGTAAAAAAGGGCAAATGAACAGATGTAAAAAAAAAACGATGTAAACGGAGATGCCACAGTACCTGCTACCCTCTTTGATATAAGTACAGAGTCTGTGCAGTGCAGTGTAAAAACACCAAAGCCATGACTGGTTAGCACCAAAGATATCACAAAGTCAGAAAAAACAAGCTTCCGGAGGATTACCGCTCTGATCCATGATACTCTATGAATGCTAATGTGCCAGCTCGAGGCACAAAGAACTCAAATTCCCTGCGGCCCTCCACTGCTCTTCTTTGCTTATTAGAACTTCTTATTATGTGACACTATAAAAAGATTGATTCAGGTGATCCACAAGAGTGATAATATTATAGTGTGTTAAATTGTCAGGACATGTACACTGCTGTGTCAGGACTAGCTAAAGAGCACAGCTGAGTATCTGACATTAGGCTGACACGACTCGTCTAGACCAACTCATCCTCAAAAGCCTAAAATATACTTGCTGACATGTGGACAGCACACGCACACACACACACACACACACACACACACACACACACACACACACACACACACACACAAGCTAAGATGCTTCTCTGGCTATCTACTGTCCAACATACTGGCAATAAGGTCATTTAACTGCTAAATCCAATTATATGCAATTATCCAGTGTGTCTTTTACCAAAGAAAAGAGCTTTATCTGACCAGGGGAGAACAGAAAATTGAAAAAGCAAGTTTCCTACTCCTTTGGCCATGAATTCTCTCTGGTGTGTTTTTTTAGGAAGGTCTGTGTGTGGTCAGTGTGCATGTACATATAAGAAAGAATCAAACTCACAGCAGTTTAATGTGGATGAATAATCTATCAATTTAGCTTTGAATATTTCCATAGAATGTGCAACGCCACGATAGCACTTCACAGCCGCATGATAGAATCTGGGGGTCCAACTAAATACACCAACAACATGACACACTGCCTTCCCTGTAATTTTCACACTGTAGCCAAGGCACCGATCCATCCAACACAACAACTGTTAAAAAAAAAAAAAAAAAATGAAAGAATGTTTTGATACTGCATAAATACGTGTCTGAGTAGGCTGAATGAATATCTTACTTACAGGTTGTGAGTATAAAATATAAGGATAAAAAATACAATATCAGGCCTGATGAACTATTTTTACTGTAAAAAATAATTTGAATAGGCAATATTCATTTTGAACTACATCAAAAAGAAGGCAATCTTAGAAATAGCCTATATTACAGTAATCCAGATCAATCAATTTCCATATAAGGTTCTGTAATTAAAACAAATTGCTTGGCTAAGTAAGGCACCTGAAACTGGGATAAAGATTGATACCAGCTGTAGTAGAATGGATCTGCTTTGGAAAAAGAGTCAGGCAGCCAAATCAATAACTGTTTCTGAGTATTTCATCAGTGTCAGTAACAAAAGCATATAATTAGAGCTGCCTCAGAAATACCAAAATCAATCAAGAGGCGTTTTATTTTTCCCTTTTTTTTGCTCAGGCTTATCACTGACAATTCAACTGTTTTGTGTGCGTTGTCTTTAGTTAACAAGGTGGTTGCACTGCCTTGTCTGCATTCCAATTCCCTCAGACATTGCTTCCATGTAAAGATTCTGGTACCTTAAGTATCTCTTGGCTCCTCTGCATTTACTGAAAGTAAGGGAGCTCGGGGAGGAGGCGAAAGAGTGATCAGTGTCATCTCCACTTCATTTCTATGATCAACGGTGCCTCTCGGGGCTCCAACCAACAGATCTGGGTACCCGGCACATCTGAACAGGCGCCATCTGCCACTGCCATCCCCGAGGCAGGGCGGCAAGCTGGGGATGGGGCTCTACGCTGGTGCAGCGAAGAATATGAGTGTATATATGTGTGTGAGTGTATCACCCCGAGTTACTGGGTAGGGTTTTGCATATTAATGAGCATCTGTGCTTACGGGGGAAACTCTTGTGGAAATGCTTTTAGTATTTTCACACTGCACTGAAGTAGTGCAATGCAACAGGTGTGTGTGTGTGTTTGTGTGTAAGTGTGTGTGCATATGTTCATAATGTAGCTTGTGCACATGTGCTAAAATTTAAACTGATTGGAAAACTCTATTCAAATCCTGAAGAAGCTGCTAACAGTCAAACAAACAAACAGACAGGTCCCACACTGGTGCTGCGATTAAATGTTTTCACCAAGAGACAGAGCTAAGAAACTGTAAACTACTAACTGGAATAACATGTGAAACTTTATGAACTTGTAAATCAATCTCCCCATAGGTGCTTAGTATATCAGTATTTTCAGAAATGTTGCATGCATTTAAATTTTATCAATTTATGTCAACTTCTGTGTTTACTAGTTGACACTTTAAGCTGTTAGCATAACTGCTGACAACAATGGACATATACAAGCTTGGAGAAATGTCCATAATGTGTGTGGCTGTGTGTGTATGCATACCAGGACTTCCTTTGGATTTTGTGTACGTGGTCACCATGTTTTTTTTGTTTGTTTGTTTTTTTTTAAGCATGGGCAATGTGCATGTGTGTGTGTGTGTGTGTGTGTGTGTGTGTGTGTGTGTGTGTATGTGTGTGTGCGTGCATGTGTGCGGCCTCCTCTCCTTATCTCCTTCAGCCAGGCCACTCTGCCAACATACACTCCAAAGAGCCCCTAGTTGTCATTCAAGGCGTCACACAGCACCGAAAAATGTCACTATAAGGGGAAGGAGAGAGACAAAGAGAAAAATACACAAAGAGAAAGTGGCGAGTGGTGTGGGTCTGAAGCCCAACAAACCACCCCGTTACCTCAGTGGGGTTTCGTTATCTCTTCTGTTATATTGCTTCCTTCCTGCATGACCAGCTACATACACACACACACAGGGTGCTTTATCTGGTGTATGTCATAGCACCTAGCGCACTAAAAGGGTGTCAAAATTCACTGCTGTGACGGGGAAGTGTGAGAAGATATTCGGTGCAGGTTCACATTCAAAACATCTGCTCAAAATAAGTAGTGACAGCATGAGCGTTTCTCAGGTTGTAATTATGCAAAAGTGGGATGAGTCTTCTCAGACTTTGACATACTGTCAAATGCCTGAATCTAAAAGTGCCTAAAATGATGAAAGGGAGGTCACAGAACATTTTATAAAACTTTTTTGAAGTCTGAACTGTAGAGTGGCAATGTCATCAATCAGGTCAGTTCAGTGTAGCACACAGACATTTACTGTAAATCACTCATTTTGCTAAAATATCAATTTAAAGCTGCAAAAAAACTTAAAACCATGAATTTATAGCTAAATGCAGTTAGATACATGGTTTTCAAACTACAGAATACTGCTACTGCCTTGGTGTGGGAATGACAGATCATTGAGAGATCACTTATCAACTAGCTGGAGTTTAGAGAATGGCAACTTTTCAATCCTTCTGTTCAAGAGGAACAAACTGTTCACTTGGCTGAATTCTTCATAATACAAATCCCAAAGGAAAGAAAAGAAGATGTTTATATGCAACATGGATTCCAGCCAGATCTCAATACAAAGAAAACTGGGCTGGTGAACAAGATTTAGTGCAGGATGTGGCAGCTCCATTGTACGCATTTGTTAAGCTCAGCGACAGGTGACTTTTCAAAATTAATGGTGATTTGGCAGTCAAGCGATTATTACCTGTACATATTTTGCATACCTGTTGTGGCTTTGGCCAATCTGTAACATACATATCTTGTTTTGTCATTTACAACCCCAATTCCAAAAAAGTTGGGACACTGTGTAAAATGTAAATAAAAACAGAAAGCAATGATTTAAAAATCATTGAAAACCCATATTTTATTCCCAAAAGAACATAAACAACATATCATGTGTTGAAACTGAGACATTTTATTATTTCATGGAAAATATTAGCTCATTTTGAAATTGATGGCTGCAACGCATCTCAAAAAAGTTGGGACAGAGCGATGTTCAGCATTGTGTAGCATCCCCTCGTCTTTTAACAACTGTCTGTAAATGTCCACGAAGTGAGAAGATCACTTGCTGGAGTTTTGGGAGAAAAATGTTGTCCCTTTCTTGTCTAATGCAGGATTCTAACTGCTCAACAGTCCTGGGCCTTCGTTGCTGGATTTTTCGTTTTATGATGCGCCAAATGTTTTCTATTGGTGAAAGGTCTGGACTGCAGGCAGGCCAGTTCATCACCTGGACTCTTCCCCTGCATAGTGTAATGTTGTGAAGGATGCAGTATGTGGTTTAGCATCATCTTGCTGAAATATTCAAGGCCTTCCCTGAAAGATACATTGCCTGGGTGCGAGCATATGTATGTTGCTCTAAAACCTCTATGTACTTTTCAGCATTGATGGTACCTTTCCAGATGTGTAAGTTGCCCACGCCATAGGCTCTAATGCAACCCCATACCATTAGAGATGAAGAGTTTTAAACTGGCCGTTGATAACATGTTGTATGGTCCTTCTCCTCTTTAGTCCGCAGGACACAGCGCACATGGTTTACAAAAATAATTTCAAATTTCGATTGATCTGACCTCAGAACAGTTTTCCATTTTTCCTCAGACCATTTTAAATGAGCTTTGGCCCAGAGAAGATGAAGGCATTTCTGGATCGTGTTCACATATGACTATATAGAATATATTATTCTTTGCATGATACAGCTTTAACTTACATTTGTGGATTGCACAACGAACTGTGTTCACGACAGTGATTTCTGGAAGTGTTCCTGAGCCCTTGCAGTGATTTCCAGTCGAGAATCATGCCCGTTTTGCATCTAGTGCCGTCTGAGGGTCCGAATATCATGAGCATCCAGTTTTGACCTTTGACCTTGTCCCTTGCGCACAGAGACTCTTCCTGTTTCTCTATATGTTTGAAGACATTTTACACTGTAGATGGTGGGATCTTCAAAGTCTTTGCAATTTTACATTGAGGAGCATTTTTCTAAAATTGTTAGTAGAGTTGTTCCGATTCCGATAACAGTATCGGAAATTGCTCCGATACTGCCGAAAATGCTGGCATTGGTATCGGCGACTACTGGAGTCCAGGCACCGATCCGATACCACGTAATTTATTAAATTAGGAATCTATTTACTGGTTTGCTCCGTTAAGCTCTGGCACAGTTTTTCTTCGCCGCTCTTAAAACAGTGGCGCTGCAACCTGCAGCCTGCTGTTTTAGAGGGACGAGGAAGAGTTGATCAGGTGACACAGACACAACAGACACACCTGTGTCTGAGCCGGTTGATGTGAGGCTTGGAGCTAAGCTAACTAGCAGCTAACTAGTACTAGCATATCATGTCGGCGGTGTGGCAGTATTTCATGCTGGATGATGCTCCCACCAGCAAGACTGCGACATGCAACATATGCAAAGAAATGCCTTTTTTATTTAAAAATATTGTGGCTGCACTTTAATTTTTTTTTTTTTTAAATAATTATTCCTGGATTTATTTAGTCAAATTGCATTTGCACTACTGTTTTTTATACTGTTCTGTTTAAAAATAAATGGTTTGAACTTGCTGTATTTATTCATGTTTTACAAAGGGTTTAACCTGAGCCAGTCCTTACCACAATGATAATCATATCACAGTCATGAAGGCGTAGTATGATATTTTTTTTTATAACATACTGGTATCGGATCGGTACTCAGTATCGGCCGATACCCACAGCACAAGTATCGGAATCAGTATCGGGAGGGAAAAAATGGTATCGGAACATCTCTAATTGTTAGACCATTTTAAAAGTTTGTTGCAGATTGGTAAACCTCTGCCCATCTTTACATCTGAGAGGCTCTGCCTCTCTGAAATGCTCCTTTTATACCCAGTCATGTTACTGATCTGTTGCCAATTAATCTAATTAACTGTCAAATGCTCCTCCAGTTGTTTTTGATTTGTGCCGTATACGTTTCCAGCCCTTTGTTGCCCCTGTCCCAACTTTTCTGAGATGTGTTGCTGCCATCAGTTTCAAAATGAGCTAATATTTTCCATAAAATGGTGAAATGTCTCAGTTTTAACACACGTTGTTTATGTTCTATTGAGAATAAAATATGGGTTTGTGAGATTTGCAAATCATTGCATTCTGTTTTTATTTACATTTTACACAATGTCCCAACTGTTTTGGAATTGGGGTTGTATTAAAATGTTGTCATGTGCACTAATCTGGTCACATTAGTCTACAGTGTGTGGAATATGTCATAAACGTGACAGTGTGCTGGTGAGGATAATGATGCAACACTTAAGTAAATAGATAAAATACTGTAGATGGAACAGTTTGAAAGAAGTTTGAGAAAAAGAAAAAGGATTTCTTTGATCAAAGCAATTCAGCACATCTACTGCCATTTTAAAGCAGGTGTCAGCAAAGTTAAACACAGTGAATGTACACACTGTTAAAGAGACAGTCATAGAAGAGAAATCATCTGGACATCACAGGTTTTTTTCTTTACAGTACTTATAGGATGATGAAATGCTACACGGGAGACGAAACTACACTCAGCTGAGCGTCACCCTGAGGCTGAAAGCTTTCTCTGATTTAAATTGGAAATCTAATCTGGTACATGCACGTGATCAGAGTGGAGAAGTCTCCGTCCATGTCACTAGCTTTTTATCTTGCTTTATCTTTTTTCTGTGACACACACACAAACACACACACACAAGGAGCAGAGCACACCGTGCAGTTATTTACCACAGATACTTATCTACCAGGTTCTAGCCGTATGGCATTTGTGCGATTACCATCCTGTGGCAGCTGACAGCCAGCGTGGTGACAACACACAGTGACAAGTGGACGGTATCATAAATAATGACTGCCATCCATTCCAACTGTCAGGACGAGCAGCGTCTCATAACGGGCTGAGAAGGCAAGAAAAACACAAACATATGCTCGCACACAGAGACAGTGATTTATAACCCTTTTACCTTCTGCATGCAGGTGCACGGACAAAGACCAACACACACACACAGTAGACAATATGCAAACACTAAAAACAAAACAGAGAAACGAAAACACATTCACTTCAACTAGTCATTTCATTCCTCGTCCCGTAATTTTTGATTTTTTGATTAAGGATTAAGGAATCAAATCAGCAGCAAACACTTAAGGAAACACTGATGTCCAGTTGCAGTTTCACAACAACAACACCACCACCACCACCACATTTCAGCTGGGTCGTTTCAAATGAGTATTCTATCAGAGTTAAATAGCTGGTATAAGTGCTTTTAGAAGAACCAAAAACACTAAAATGTCCCTGAATGGTCTGAAATATCCATCTGTTGTGAATCTGTATTTTGAACACAATTCATTGCTGTTATCGTGCCCTCTTCAGAGACCTCTGTCTGCCTTCTGCTGCTCAAATAGATTGAAACATTCCATGTTTGTCATTGATTTGACTTGACGGACAGTTCCATTACATTCTCTCTCAGTCTCTGCTGTATGCATATGTGTGTGTGTATGTGTATGTGTGACTAACCTACCATCTGTTCACACAAGCAGTTGTTAACAGGAAGATGTACCTACAGCGCAAAATGTTCACCCAGGTAAGACACGTTTGCTTTAGCAGCTCCCTGCAAAATGTTTTTGGGATGCTGAAGCATGTCATGGCAGATAATACCAACTGCTGGAGATGATGATTATCTTGTAATTTCACTGTGGAGTATTTTTAAAGTAACAACACACTTGAGCTGATTGTACTTGTCTCTCACCGCTTTAAACACAGACCTGCATGTAAGCAAGTGTGTGCAATCACTATCACTACACACGCATGCAACACACTCACACGCACACTCATATGATCCAGTCTCTCCACTGGGTGCTACAGCTCAGTGAGTACATTCACACTGCAGGACCTTCAGTTCTAAAATTCTCTTCATTGCTGCAATTATTTAGCCATCTATTTATCTATTCTGATAAGCTGATGATTCAACTGCCAAAAGTATCACAACACAGATTGTGTTTTTTTCATATTTTTATTGGGATGTGTGCCTTTGGGTTTCGATTTAATTGAGGCATCTCTTTAAATTTAAATCAAGCGAGCAACTTGACTGTTTACTGGCTCAACAAGCTGAAATTAGCAACAAAATTATTATTGCTGTTTGTTAATCAGAATGACTGCTTTTTCATACAGAAATGCTCAGGAGATATTATACAGCACATACTGCATCTTTGAGGTCCAGCTTTTTTCTCTTCACATAGATTTTCAAACATCTTGTTGGTGATACATGTGGGAGAAAAACAAAGTCAGTGGTGGGACACTTTTAGCTGCTGTGTGAACAGAGTATAGTTGTCCCTAATGATGGCTCCTCTCAAGCTACATGCTGTCAGGGCAGGCCTGCAGCCAACAGGGGAGCAATAAGATAAGAAACTGTTTATACAAGCAAAGGCAGAATAAATCCCACGGTAAGGACCTGACAGTGGCCCACTGTGTCTCAGATTGCCAAGTTGGCCTGATCTTTGTCAAGGCGTGGAGGTGTTATTACCCTGTGTGGGTAGCAGCTCACCCTACAAACCAAATACCACCTCAAACATCAAGGCTCCTTGTTTCTGTCTCTATGGCCTTCATAGCGAGCGGTAAGGAGAGTTCTCACCTGTGTCTCAGTGGAAGTAACCTCTCCACTGTTCTTCCTGCCCTGTTCCAGGTTTATTTTTTTCTCAGTGCTGGAGGATTCTCCACTACACAATCAAAGAAAACTGGGTGAAATGTCACGGCTGCAATGTGTGAATACACCCAGTAAAATCTGTGGCATCATTGTATATGGTGTGGCATTAATGAAATTGAAAACTTTACATGTAATCGCCCTGGAAAAGTGTTGACTGTAAAATATTGATGAGTCTCTGTTTTCCTACCATTCAAAAAGATACAGCACTGCATGTGTTGGTTTGAAAATAGGAGTCAATCAAAAGTGATGCAGACACCGTGGGTGTCTCCAACTCTTTCAGACTTGGAAACATAAGAGGAAGCCACTTTGAGAATAAATGCTTTAAAAGACACAATAGAGAATACATGAATTCATTTGCTTAGGAGGTGATTTCTCTATTCGGTGACTAAGTGTGGGCTGATTGCAGCCACACAATGAATAATCACATATTTTAAATCAAATTAAATGCGTGAATGTGAGCTTTTTGGAGAGCTGGTTCTTTATAATTTGCTTCTGATCTATAGGTTTGTCCACATATGATTGACTCTGGACATACTTCATCAGCCAAAGAGGCTTGAACATATATGGGGTAAGGTAACAAGGGGTAATAATTGCCTTAATCAGGCCACAGGCCTCCATCAGCAGCAACGACTGAAGTGGATTTTATTTGAAAAGCACTGGCTGATTGGGCACTCATGGTGTGTGAGATTTGCTCTGTTCCTTGTATTAGTGTCCATTAGCTATTGATTTGCCAGTGTGAGAAGAGGAAATAGAGAGACACTTGGAATAAACACTGTAATGGTCCTCAAGTACCCATTTCTTGGGAAAGTTTGTTTCAAAGGTAATATATCTGTAAAATTTCTCTTCGTTATGCATATTCATTTTCACATAATCATACATACATGTAAGTAGGAGTGTGTGTGTATAGATAGATAGATAGATAGATAGATAGATAGATAGATAGATAGATAGATAGATAGATAGATAGATAGATAGATAGATAGATAGATAGATAGATAGATAGATAGATAGATAGATAGATAATCAAGAAACCCAATGTCACTGGTGACAATATAAAAAAAAACACAAAATTATAATTTGTGAAAAAAAAAAAATGTCCTCTCTCTTCCTAGCAGAATTTTTTCACACCTTAGTCGTGTGTTAGTCGGCAGCTCATTTACTTCTTGCTGTTTTTTGGTTACATTTTACTGTGGAGACAAACACTCAACATTCAGTGACTTCCATCATTAATATAGTTAAAATAAAAAGGTGCATGAAAATACAGTAAAATATAAAATCATGTCTTCATTGTCTCTCCGTCAGACTGGGCTATACGACTAACATCCAGTCCTTATAAAAGTTGGACTGCCCCCTTGTCTGAGAGTAATGGTAGTCATCCATCCAGTACCATTGAAGACACAATGTCAGAACATTTTAAATACCTCTTAATAGCCTATAATAACTTCTGAGCTCTGACTTGCTATTACACCACACACTTCACCGCAGCTGGGGAAATCTTGAGAAACCACTTCTTCCTTTAGAACAAATCAAAGTTCACTGTAATGCACAGAGACAATAAAACAACACAATAGCACACTCAAAGTGAAATGCTGTCAAACTCAAGAACAAGGGACGAAAGCTAAAAGCACGTTTATATAAGGATCTTTTTAAGTCATTCAAAATAAATGTCTGCATCTATGCTTTGCCATCCATGAGATAAAGGAAACAAAGCAAAAGGAAAACGTCATGCTGCCCAGCATCACCCGAATAAAGCCAAGCTAATTCAGGAACTGAAACTGCTGGATGTTTCATTTTCTGATGACTCCCATCAGAGCCAAATTTCCAAGATATTTGATGAGCAGAACAGCTGCACCAAATACCTAAACATAAAAGAAATGAATTAAGATGATTCCCTACTATACCAGATTAAAGTCAGGCCAGTAAATTGACGCTTTCAAGCCAGGGCTATGCATCAATGATTTAATGCAAAAGAACAAGGGCCTTCGGGCCACAGAAATGCAACATATTGAAAATTAAGTGCAAGTGAATGCTTATGCAGTTTGCTGAAACTTACAGTAATCAATAAAAAGATATTCAAAGCTTGTTTGGGGTTTGTGGAGCTTTGTGAATCTTGCATATTGACTCACCACATTTTCAGCTCATCATATGTTTATTAGAATTTTACGGTAAGACCACGACAGCAATATAATACAAACAATAAAATACTTCCATTATATGAATTCTTGAAAAATATAGCTACACAGCAGTGTAACATCTTCATCTTCTAACATCAGATTCAGTGTATTTTACTATGCGTTATATTTGACTAGAATGCATTACGGATCATCCAACTACACCGCAAGTGAAGTCTTACCTATATATATGTGCTCTACTGGATTTCTGTCGCTGTGTATATCAGCCAATTCAGTTCTTATGTGGTGAGCGTGGGGCCACCGAGTCAGGGGTGTGATAAAGAAATAGGACACAGAGTGAGAGGGAGGCAGAGTGAGAGTTTAAGAGGGGTGTATTTAGCTTGTACGTGGGTCTGAAATCTGGGACAAACAAAGGAGGAAATGTAATAAAGAAACCCAGAATACATGAATCAGTGTACTTATGTCTTGAGTTGATATGAAGCCACTGAACAGTAGTGCTCCATGCATGAATCTCCCTGTCCTTGATGACAGAACATGTAAGTTTCTACTCGTTGACATAAACATATTGTAGGTACCTTTGCAGCATGAACACACATGCACACGTGTGCACACACACACACACACACACAGACACACACACACACATACAGACACAGTGAAGAGAGATGTATTTATGATTTTTATAGCATCCATTATTTGCACAGGGGTAAAGAAGTGTCATGAAATATTCATTAGATGTCTGATGTCATTTCATGTAGAGAGAGAGGGAGAGTAGAGATGCAGGAGGACAGAGGAAATAGTGCAAGTAGGGACCGCAAAAAAAAAAAAGACCCCAACACGTAAAAAGGAGGTAGAATGTGTCAGCACCTAGTTTTGAGTGATGCCTCTTTTTTATTAAAAACACCAATGGGATTTTCATACAGAGCTCTGAATGAATAAGCAGGGAAACAGAGTTGTGATTCCTTGTACTCTGCCATCTCCCTTTTCAACTTAAAATTCACTCATCTTATGGCTTCCCCGTCTCACTGACGTCAACCTCCTCTGCTGTTCACTGCACTCAGTGGTTGGAGCTGCCCGCATGGAGACCTAAACACCTAACTGAATGTATATGAGATGATGTTTCAGGACATCTATGAGCTGAGATGAGAAGCTATACACCTTTATGTACATCATGACTAAAACAGACAGGTGACTTCAAAATCCTAAACTGGAAAACATCAAAGTTCCAGCCAGAACTTAATGACTGTTTCAAATCATTTCTCGTATGTTACTTACTGCATTAGGGTTAGGTTCAGTTACAGCAGCACAAGCAAAAGAACACAAGCACGCACCATCATTGAAATTTTGAGAGATGTGAAGTTGATTTTGGTCTGATCTCACAACTTTCTGACCCAAAAAGCTGATCTGCAGCATAATACAGTATGCAACACTGTTGGAAGTTCTATGGTCAAAAGAAAAGGCTGCCTGATGGTGGACACATTTCTACCATGGCAAGGCATACTGACTATATACTCTGACCTGGAATGAGCCCATCTTGAGCCAGTAGCGAGGCATTTAATACAAATACTGGTGAAAAGGGTTTTGAACTTTTAACAGAGGTACAGATGATAAGAATTCAGTGGTCCTATACTGTACAGCCAGAAAAGAACACTTCATTGAATTATAACAGGAGTCATTAGAATATGTATGTGTGTGGGCCATGTTTGTAAGACAAAAGACAAAAAGACAGTGAGATAGAGAATTACCATATAAGGTTGTGTGGAAATTGCGAGGTGGGATGGGGGGTGTGCAACAACTACAAGCAACAGATTACTCCCCTTAGTGTTTTCCATTCAAGCTTTGAACTGAAAAACCTGTTTCAAATTCTGTAAGCAAAGAACATGCCACTGCAAGCATCTCAAATGTAGCTTATCTTCACAAAATCACATGCATAAAAACATATGCTGATTTGCATATTTGCAGTTCTGTGTTTAGTTTGTCAGGACTACATGCACACCCGAATAAAAATTATACCGGCAGAAATACATCAAAACCATACTCTACCTACAGTCTACCAGAAAGTCTCACAAAAAAACATTTTGATAATGATACCACCCACCTCCCACACGAACATCTGGCGGCTTTATAATTCAAAAGAGGGACTTTGAGGGTTTGGCAGCTCAGGTCATTTAAAAGCAGCTGCAAATTTAATGGGGGCAGCACAGAGCTCTGAAAGTCAGAACACAGTGTGAAACTGCACCAATACAGGAGCAAATCTACTCACTGACAGAGAGGCTAATGGCCCTATAAGCTCTGGCACCAGCATAGTTTATGCATTCTGCCAACAGTAGTTGTACACATGCTGCTCTCAAAGTAGCGAATGACTACAATAAGACTGTGGAATCTGAAATTTGGGCTTGTTATTTATGTGATCCTTCCACCCACAATGAGAGAAATAAGTACAAACAAGGGGTTTCACTCAGCAGAAATTACAATGGACCAAATATGCACAACTACTGCTGTGACGTAACATTCATAGAAAATTGCTTATCAATATGATGCGGATTCTAGAGAGCAACTCTGCTGCAGAACTGAGCTGCTTATTACATTTCACAGTGTTCAGTTATTTTCCATGAGAGAAGAAGAGTTGAGTCACATCTATTTGACTTGCTTTATGAGTGGGATAAACATTGCACCTTTTACTTTGGATATCCACCTCCTTAGATGTGCTAATCTGTACTGCCTAGGGAAAGTAGTCTTGATTGGAGTTTAGCAGCTGTGGATATGAAGTCCACAGTTCAGTATGGAGAACATTAATGGCTACTAATAACACAGGATTATTATAGGGTGAAGTCTGAAAAAACAGGGGGTAGAGAGGACAGCCCTGTTGGGGCCCCCAAATGGTGACAATAATTAAGCCAGGAAATAGCAATAACAAGATATGTCATTCTGGGTGTCCTCTGACTCCCATTAAGATTGTTGTGGCAGTAAATAGCAGGTAAATTGGTCTTTTCAGGGTCTTTGGGATTGCTTCGTGGACTAATGGCTAGTGTGGCCGTCTGCTACCTTCTGATACACTTGTGTAAAGATCCCAATTAATTTCTGTTTATGTTAAGGCTTGTTGTCACATTCCCTATTCTGTTAACAGTCAACAGTTGTCTCCTAGACTTTAACATAGCAAACATGACTACATTATAAAATAAGAGCTGAGCTGATTACAGAGATTACCCAGTGTCAATTGAAATTGAAAGACAGCAGTATGCCAAGGCTAAACGGCACAGCACCTTTAAGTGGAGTACTAAGAGTCCTAACAGTTCCTTTTAAAACGCAGATTGATTAATTTGATCTGAATTTGGTGAAATAAAAGCTCAACAGTCCTCAAAAACAGAGTTATACCTCCTACTTCCAGATTAATTAATTAGAGCAACAGCTCCATATTGTGATGCCAATCCATGAAAGAAAAAACTCAACAAAGCAGATGGGGGAGGAGGAAAAAAAAAAGTTCAGAAAGAACAGCAGAATATTTTGTCTCAATCTTAAAACACAACCTGTTGCATTGTTGTTGCTTCTTCCCCCTTCTTCCTGCTGGAACAAGACAGATTGAACTGCATTAAAAGTGCGTTTACGTTTCTTTACTTTTAAATCTATGTAAATGGGTGTAAATGTCAAAAGGGCAACCATGTTCCAATGGGCTACATTTACTACACGACATAATGCATATTCTAGTTTTTCTTTTTTCTTTTTTTTTTTTTTTTAAATCTGCAGGTCAGAAATTTACTGTTTGCTTTGGGAAATCAATGTACACATGCGTGTACTCAACAGTGACTTCATTCTTTATATCTCTCTAAAGGCATGTTGGGGAAGCAGTGAGATGAGATACAGCCAATTTTAAATGAGTCTCTGAAACCACTTTGATTTTAATCCCTCCTACAAGTGTGAATGTAACACTAAAAGCTTGTTTCAAGAATATGGACCTGAAGAAATGGTGCATTATATCAAGTCAGATTCCCATGTAGGCAACAATGTTTGTCCTGCTGCAATCAAACCTACTGAGCTCTAATATCATTCCGTCCCCCCTGAGCTAGTGTGCAGTGGGTTTAAAGCATTGGGGATTTTGATCCAAACAATGTATTGTTTGCTGACACAGAGCAGCATGAAGAAGGAGGCATATCATCCTTGTTTGACTCTGTGGTTCTTTTGGTTCTGCCAAATGAAAGAGATGTTGATGCTGAAGATACATTTTCCAGGACTTTGTTTCAAGGGCTGGTAGGGGAGCATATGTCTAACCAACCACCAGTCCAAGCACTGAAAAGAGGAAACAAAAAAAAGGAAAAAAGCTCAACTGTGATCATTTATTTTAACCACCTGCCTGGCTGCTGGAAATGAAAACAGGTTGGCAAGATGAGGACCTGAAGGGCAAGAGGCCCAGAGTGGGCATGTGTCTGTCTGTCATACATTGGTTGGACCTGCATCAGTCAGTGCGGTCATAGTGCCTACTAAACAGTGACAGGCAATGACTTCAGTATGAGAGAATAAGGAGAAAGAAAAATTGTGTGGTGGGGGATTTAGTCAAGAAAACATAAAATTTTTATTAGCAGGGTTAGAGGTGACTGGGGTGCTAAACAATGTTAATTCTCCGACTAACTTGATGACAGGTCAAAATGAAGCTGTTGTCAGGTTGTTGTGCTCTCTGCAAGTTGTTGTCTGTCACTCATTTGTGAGGGAAGAATCTCCACTTTGTAACTGTTGTGCAATTTCGAATGCACTTTTCTACTATTGCGACACTTCCAGCAAAGTGATACATCTCTCTAGCAGATCGCCCCACGTCAATTTCAGGAGTCGGAACCTCCAAGTTAAACTTTCATTTCATTCTTGTATCAGTTATTTAAACTCATCATTTCAACAGTTTTGAACCAGGACCTTGAGTAGACGGATTCATTAGTTTGTGAAAAATAAGTGGTGCCAAAGTCAGAAGGCTAGACCAGTTATCTAAATGTTAAATAAATTTAAATATTCATTCAAAAAGGCTTATCTTCTGCTGTTATGTGAATATGAATATTGGACAATGGTTATACTAAAAGATGTTTCTTTTGTCAGGTTTGATTTGTCCACCTCATTTATATTAATTAAGATTAATAAAAGTGCATCTGTCTGGATAACTACATTGTCCAAAATGACCATATAGTTGAATCAACACCTCTCACAAACAGTTTCAAGAAAAACTGTACTATAATAATCATCGTGATGTCAGGATTTATCACAGGACTGTTATGTGACTGACTGCATGAGTTTCACCTAGGTGTACCTAATAAAGTGTCAGCGTGACCCTGTCCTGATATACAATCAGTCTCAATTGCTATATGCTAATCTTTACGTGCCATTTGTAATAGGTAGAAGTCAGACAGTATGATTCCTATGCCCTTAATGTAAGAGCCCGCTCTGCTGACCTCATTTGTGGAGCCCCATTCTCTTTATTGTAGTGCAGCCCTGAAGAAATGGGGTCTATCTCATAAAAATCTAAGGTTTACAGGGTGACACTGAAATTGAGCATAACACAGCTCAGTGCAGCCATGATCTACCCCTCTGTTGAGTTGAGAGAGGAGTGTGTAATAGACATTTAATGATTTATCTTTAGTATGGTCAAATGTGCCATGCCAGGCTCTTTGTTGCTAAGTTTATTCTGGTGCTGTTATTCCTTGAGATGAAAAGGGTTTTTCTGTGAAGGGGGCTAATGACATTAGTTGACGGACCAGGTGGAAGTCTGAACAAGCCAAACGATAGAAACGACAGGAAATCAGTCATGCTATTACCTAATCAGAGTTCTCTTTATCATAGACAGAAAAAAAAACAGAGGGGGGGAAAAATTCAACCTTTTTCTGTGCTTGCATAAACACAGCCATTATCTGGGTAAATAATTATTCACAGTGTGTGTGGATGTTGATTACAGTTTCCCCCTGTTGTGTATAATGGGAGGGAGACATTCACTCATCAAATATGGATGAAATGGATGTTGATGCTTTCCATCATGGCACTTAATCATGACCTTCAGTAAACAATAAGGGCTGGCGGGACGTTATATTGACACTGTAGCTGCTCGCTAGGCTGGTAAAACTGGCTGGGTTGCCTGCTTGGTGTGTGCAGATGAGAGTGATGATTGTGTAGAGCAACTGAAAGCTGAATATAGATCTCTGTAAACAGTAATGTATGGTTCATGATAAACTTTGTAGTGTGTGATAGTTCTTGGAGTATTAGCACATGTAAATTTTAATTAATTTTCAGAAGGGAGAAATATACATATACATATTCTGGTCTTTAGTCATGCATAATGCTGCTACAGGCTGCCACAGTGGTGAAAAAGCTGACTTCAGACGACCGCTGTGTCCATTTGTCCGCATGCAGTGCTGTCATCCTGTGTACACAACGCTGGGCACAATGACACTCACGGGCCTACAATCCCCTTACTTGGCAATATGTTTATCACTCTGCCATAGATTTCCTCTCAAGCTGAATGATGAGCTGGAGCTGACTGCAAACAGGCACACACCCAATTACTGCAAAAGTTTAGCATGCAGGACTCATCGACCCACAGAGCACAGACAAACACAAACCACAGACAGGGGAGGGAAAAAAAACCCTGTATCACCAGAGCGACTAACCCCTTGATCTGCACTTGATCTTCGCTTGTCTTCAAAAGGCAGGATCAGTGTCAGGCTAAGGTCAGAAAGTAGAGGAAACGGGCCTATGGGGAGAAGGGATGAGTTTTACCCCTCAACCACCAGATAAGATCAAGTTCAGGCTGGGGACAAATTGGCAAGTAGAAGGGAATACAGGAAATGCAGAATATTTTCAAGCAAACATGAAAGAAAATCTGCCTCTATCTGGGCTGATGGATCAGATCTGAGTGGCTTCCTAGTACAGTACGCAAAGCTGCAAAAATCTAAGGGCAACAGAGCCTCCGCATTGCCACATTACTGCTCTCTATCAAGGCACTGAAATCCTGCAGCATAGTAAGAAAAATAAAAACCATAATGTAAGACTGTACACATTTGAGACTTCTGAAAACAAATATGTGGCCTGTTCCTGAGTAACCACAAACTTTTGTTCTGTGTTTTGAAAATGTGAACCAGCATAAACACACAAAAAGCAGTCCAGCTAATTACTATGCAGGAATAACTAATGCTCGCTGAATGCAGTGGTGTTTATTTTAAAAAGCCATTACGTAAGGTAATGAATATGCGTAGACTCTGGGGGCCAGCGGCTCAGCAAGCTCAGTGTTTACTCTGCTTTAAAACGGGTGCTGCTTGCATTGAGGGCTCATTATAAGCTGTTCTATATTCAGGGTAAAAGTGGGTGATAGTAATTCAAGGATTTGTGATGTATAGACTGAATTAGGGCAGTGATTCACAAAGGATGTGAAGCAGAGTGCTGCAGAAAATTTTTCAAATTCAATTCTGATTGAAAGGACTGACCTACAGTTTACCTGGGAGGAAAAGCTTTCAGGAGGAATGGACCACATGGCTGTTTTTTGTATTGCATTTGATAAGCTTTTGAAAGCTAGTTTTTTTTTTTTTTTTTTTTTTTTTTTTTTTTATATCAGAGTGGGCATAAAGCAAGTGTGTGAATCACTTGTATTTGCTTCTTTGTGCTGAACTTTGTGAATCTAAATGAATATTGTGGTTTAAAACACTTAGCGTCATGTCTATCTGCCTTATTCTGCAATCAGACCTCTATGACAGTAACAGAGACAAAAGTGTCCGTTCATGATGGTGTTTGTGGGACTAATGCTATAGTAGTAGACAGGGCAGGTATCCTGTGAAAAGGTGAAGATAGGAAGGAGGGTGGAGGTGTATGGGACTGGAGCTAGGGCTTAGCATGGCTGCCACGTTCACTACTCTGACAACTAATTTGCCCTAACATTTCAGCAAAAAGGTCAGACAACCCTCTGCCCAAGTTTATGAATAGTGTATAGGGGCTCCGTCTGACGGAGAGCAGAAACAGCGAACAAGGCAGGTAGAAGGTCTCTTCATTGACTTAGCTTAGAGAGAAGAGGGAGGCTGCTCTTGTCAGTGTCCAGATGGGATCTGCTCTGTATCCTCTAAATCAGGAGTGGAGTTCTGACCTTATCTTATTCAACTGGGCCACTCGCTTAAGGTGTTGAATTGTTCAGCTTGCACTCTCTAGTGCCTGCAGATTTCACAATAGCACCTTTGACAGTGGTAAAGGATTAAACGGTAAAACACATACACCCACAAAAAGAATTCCCGCGATTGTAATAATTTCTCCCTGCATGCAGAAGCAATACCCTCAGGCAGTTTATGGTTATGCCTTTGGTCTCTCTCTGGATGTAAATAATTGTGCTTTCACACACTTCTCCATTTTCAAATCATAAGGGAACTAAGGCCACAGCACATTCAGGGACTTCCTTCTACTTAAAGTTGTAGCTCTGACTGTAGTGGAAGTGCACTTCCAGATGAGGAGGCGGTGGCTGAGCTCAACAGCAGACAGTACTATCCACCTACACTGGTCCTGGAGCACGAGATATGGACAGAAAACAGAGAGCACTGGCTAAAACTTCTCCAGATCAAGTCAAACAATATTGACTTATTATTCAACACAGACACAAAGCAGGGGAGTTGTGAGGAAGCCTCAGTGAACTGAGAAATGATAAATTAAGGAGTGGACTGTTAAATAAAATGTTTACTAAAACAGTGCACAACATAATTCCTTTGAGAAGGAGCACACACTCATGCACAAACAGGCTTACATTTACAGTACACTACAGACTGCACATTAAGCTAAAAGATTAATGTTGCTAGTTTGTCCTCCCACGTTACCCATTTACTGTCTCGTGAGCTACTCGCAGGGTCACATGGCTTCAAAGTTACTCTTCCTTACCAGCCATTCAGACCACGGTCCACATGAAAACACCCAATTCCCAGAATGCCTTCTGTCCAGATGGGCCGAGCCAGCGACACTTGTTCAATTAAAGGCATCAGGGGACACCTAACCACTTCATTATCTGCAAGCTGGCCCCACATTGATCAGCCTGTCTGGGACCACTCACAGCCTGTGTGACAGCTTAATCTGGGCCCTGCACATTCACAAACACCTTCTTTCTCACACACACACACACACACACACACACACACACACACACACACACACACACACACACACACATACAGATTCACATAATCTATTGCAGAGTGATGTGGATATACTCTGGATTCTCCACAGGTGTAAGCATGTTTATTTGTCGGTCTCAAGTCAGCTAAAGAAGACAGAGCAAAAGGAAGAGGTTCTGTGGGATTGGATCGGTTTCATTCATTGCCCACTGTCAAGCCTTGAAAACAAATGGTTGTCTTTCTTTCAGTTTCCTGGTGAAACCCACAGAAATCAAATAGCTCAGATAGATTTAAAGGCCAAATCTGGACTGCAAGCTTACTGGCCACCTGTGGCACCAGGACTGGTACACCACTTGTTTTCTACATGTTCATTTTGCAGTACTGATGACTCAAACAATCCTGAAAATAAAAGTGCCTGACCTGCTGATACAAGGAGTCATGGTCAGAATTTCAAATAGAAATGGTACCAAATACAGTTATAGCAGAGAATGGATGTGAATGATCACTTGGTCTTCTGAAAATCCAAAGCAATATGAGGCATATTCTGCATGACCTAGTTGGTGAGATCGTCCGCCTATCGTTCAAATCCAAAGGCTTTGGGGGCGCTATACATCTTTGCTGACGCTGCATCACAACAAGTGGTACACCCACTGGGGCTGTGTACTAAACAAAAGTCAGTGGTGCAGTCCCTGCAACACACACACACACACACACAAACAACATGAACAGTCACAGTTTGTATAATAACACTTTGTGGATGACACTGGCTGAGTTGACAAAATGAAACCCTGGCGTAGCTGAACAGTCATTAACAGTGAATCCTAGTGAAGTATCTAGGCCATGTCTCCTTCCCCTGAAACAGCCTGCTGGTTTGATGCCTCAGCTCTTGAGATTTCCCCCAACTCCTCCTTTTCCTCAGACTATCCCTCATCTCTTGTTTCCCTATCACTATGTATCTATTTCTTCCTCTCTTTGCACTCCTTTCTTTTGACCCTCATCTTCCTCTAACCCCCAGTCCTTGCTTTACTCCCTTCATTTGTTCGTCTCCTCTCCCCCCAATTCTAATGATTGCATGCTGAGAAGGCAAGCAGGCCAGGCCTAAGCTAGCCCACTAAGGAGGCACTGAGGGTCTGAGGCATTAAAGCTCCTCCTCTCTGGCCATCTGAGAATTGGAGAGGCAACAGATAAATAAATAAGAGCTGTAGAGAGTGAGGCTTTGTGTCAGCTGCTGAACAAATTTGTGGTGTTTCTGATAACAACTTATCATAGCATTTAGGCCACACTGACAGTACAGAGAAAAAAAAAACTGGCAAGCCCTGTCAGCAGAGATGTTGTAAAAGGGACAGTTTGACTGTTGAGAACTGAGTTGAGCAAACCTAGAAAATAAATCCTGTGTTTGGCAATTCCACAAAGCTGATTTTAAAATCATTCTAATTACTGAGTTAGTTTGCACTGGAGGGGACGGAGAGTTAGACCTGTGATGCTCACAGTCGCAGAGCAGCAAATATTAATCAAACAATGATGAAAACTTTTTTGTGAAAAGTTCTAATACATAACAAAAAAGCCAAAGAAACTTGAGCGGGCCATTTTTATTTAATCAGCGGTGTGCAGACCCTGGCAGGAGCCGTCCTGTGATAAATGAAGAAAAGCCTTGTTGTACAGTTTGCTGAAACATTGACTTTGTAATTTTGTCATCTTAAGTTTGAATCCAGGATGGATTCATTTTTCAGTGTTAATCTTAAACTGTCTAGGGCAGCAGAAATTCCCTATTATAATTATCAGAAGACTTCTAATGTGTGGCACAGTATAAAAGTAATGTTAATCAAATTTAAAACCAAGTGTAATTGCATGTCTTTGTTTAGTCAAGATGGTGGTCATTTCTATTTTACACTATTTAATAAAGGTCGATTTATACAGGAGAAGAAAACACTCAATCAGTGTTCATTTTTTAATTATGAGTGTGTCATTGACATAATGGCCTCCACAGACTGCAAATAGCAGCTTTCAAACTGATGTATAAACCCTGTTTGGAAAATAGTTTCAATAGAATGTTTAGGTTTTACTTAATATCTTCCATTATTTGATTTATATTGCCATTTTTCTGCTATTTCTGCAGCACATATTAAAAGTTGACGAAAGAGCTACAAACACTTTAGGACTGACACAGATATGACTTCTACTTTCTAAGATGGCAGTCCCAGCCTTTGTGTCATATTAAATATCAAAATTCCCCTATCCATTTCACTATATGAATATACTCTAGCTAAAATGAGGGACTAATGAAGTGGAGACTTGAAGTAAATGTGTTTCAAAACTGTAATGTATCATTTGAACACCAAAGAACTTGAGCAGCCATGTCTGAGTCTATGTCCATGGATGGAGTAAAAGGTCTGGTCCTAATCCAGCAAAATCCGACTAAACCTGCAACGTTGCAGATTTGACTTTGGAGCTGTTGCTATAGTCAAATGTTAGTCTAAATTGTTGGCTTGAATCTAAGAACACTAAATCCTGGGCTTATGTCAAATTCTCCGCAAAACTAGTTCTCCACCTATGAAAAATAAAGTGGAGATGTGTTTTCTGTCCATCTCTAAGACACACACCATACACTCAAATATAAGATACAGAATAAATGAGGCAAACTTACATCTGGACTCTTATATCAAACACTTTGCCAGCTTAAGCCTAAAGATATTTTGGGGGATTCAGGGGTTTTCTAAATTTAAATTTAGAAATTTAAATACTTTTATTCTACTTGTCAGTCAACGTTTTTTAGCCTATGCATTACCAATATCAGCAAAAGGGAACAATTCTTCATGCAGGTGGTGTACAAGGATGGAAGTTTTAGAATGACCGGTCTGGTATGTTTGTCTTTTTACACATTTTTGTTGTGTAAAAATGTCCATTTGTCTTTTCCAAGCACCTCAAGGATCATCAGGAATAAACGTTTAATAGACTATGTTCTAATGTCAACAGTGAATAAATCGGAAATGCATTATATCTTTGTTTCAAACTACAAGGTCTCCAAAAAACAACAGCCAGCTCTTCAGCTTGGTCAAAGAAAATATGTGGAGATTAATGTTCTGTGAGTGTTCAATGCTGCTATATTTTATATATCTCCTGCTCATCCACAGGGAGGCCAAAGGCCAGGATCAGTTACAGTGGAGCACACCCTTAGCTGGTAGGTGTCTTACTAAAGGACATTTCAGCAGCTTGCCTCAAGCGTTTACTGACAAAAGGCTTGAACTTGGGTTAAAGGCACTGTTTGACTCCAAATCATTGCACACGTTTGTAGGTCGACAGAAACAGAAATGCTTTTGTTTACTCTGGCTTTCCTCTGACATAGCAGTTAAATGCTGTAATTGCATCCTCCAAAAACCCAGTAATCAGTCACATTGGCAAATGTCATGGTCCTTCCCTTTCATGTGTCATGTCAGTCATGTGAAATGACTGGCATTTAAAGTCTGAGGTTAAATCATACAGTATTTACTTCTAAAGGTAAACAAATTAAATTTGAAAAGCAAAAAGTCTCGAGTGAAAATAATAAATACAAACAAAAGAATCAAGAAAATGCCAAGAAATAGAGGGTGCAAGAAAAAATAAAACATGCCGAAAGAGCGAGTTGGTGATTACAAAAGAAGACAGAAGAGTACAAAGTGAAAAGAGATGAGAGAGGGAGAAACAAAAAGGTAGATGGAGGAAAAGAAAAACACGTTCTCCAGTCTACCCTCTACTTGAATCCCAAAAGAATATCATTTTACATGCAAGCCAAGGGAGGTCCTTAGTGACAAAACAAGCTCACTCAAGTGTTACCATTTTCCCATTATGAAATTGAGGGAGGGATGAGGAGAGAATAGCTCTATTCCCCCATTTCCCTTCTTTTATTGGTCACTCATTCATCTTGCCGGCCTATTGATCTGAGTTTTACCAGATCATTTCTCTCTGCACTGCCTCAGTGCCACCAACAGCCCTTTATGCATAATTGTAGACTTACTAAATTTGGACAACAAATAAAGGCCCAGCCCCAAACAAGACGGTCGAAACATTCACCTGGTGAATAAATTAGAGTAAAGAACCTGTTTGCTTTCGACTGAGAGACTGAGACTTTATCAGCAGTCTGGTATTAGACTTCAGAGGGGTTGTGCCTTAAACAAGCTTAAGTCATGGAAAAACACACACGTGTTTGCAAATGTGTCTTGTGACGAACACATTTGCAGACAATAAAAACATGCACACACATACAACAAAAGAAAAATGTGTCAGTAACCACTTTCCTCAACCTTTTGGCTTAGGAGCCGGATGGACTGTGAGTGCTTTTATTTTCTCAGCACTGGCAGGAGATGGACTTTTCACCGGGATCAGCCCAAATGCAATCTCTCACAGTGTCACCTGGCCAGCAAGGACTCTTAGCTTTGCCGTCAGTGGCATTTCATGGCATAATTGAATTCAGAAAAGGCTGCAGGTACACGAGTGTTTGAAAACTCTTGAAATAATAGAGAGTGAGAGTGAGAGAGTAGGAGTGTCAGCCTCTTAACTCCTGTTATTGACACAGGTAGGTTTTTTCTTATGGTTTCACGTTGTAAAACAATGACATCAAAATCATGCTTTGTGAGGGGGGAGTGGAGGGAGAACACAGTCAAAAGTGTGGGTAAAGTTCTTGAGATAACAACAGTGCCGGCTGTAATGCCTGTAAGATGATCTTTTCAAGGGTGGTAACACAAGCAATATGCTGAAACATCTTTCTACGCAACATGGGCTTAAATTCCAGGAATGTCATGTATTTGACACAAAAAAATGATCAGGAATCAATAAAGAATCAGACCAATAAACAGAATCATAAATGGCATTGGTATCAATAGAATCAGTTCTCATCTTTAAGCACGACAACCTACACCCACACACACACCAGAAATGTATGCTTTACAATACTACTCATGACAACACCTATCCTGACACGAGTTTCAGCTCAAGCTGTATTTTGATGTCTTTCTTTTAATGTGTTCAGTGAAATTAGACGTAGGCCTCTTTGAAATGGATTTATTCTCAGGACAATGCACATGGCCAAGTGTTTCAAGATCTCCATCATTAATGGCAAAAGCATTTTCAGCAGGGCTGCGAGAGAGAACAGAAAAGGTGCAAACAGCCCAGATTTCAATGGCAGAAAACAAGTTTGTTTGGCATTTGGGCTCCAATGTAAAAAGAGTGGCAACAATCTTGTCAGCTCAGACATCTCTACTTTTCTTGAGGTTATTCTTATTTTAATTTTATTTGTATTTTTCATATGTGTACTTACTCTAATATGTTCTCAATAGGTCTTAAACTGCACTTTTACACAACTGCAAGGATAGCCCTGACAGGTTAATCTACTTTGTAAATTAGTAACTATGATGTCTTATGATAGTGTCAAACATTAAGAGCCTCCAAAAGACTTACAATGGATGCTTTGAGCCTTCAGGTGTTGCCTTTGAATATACTCTAATATGGTGGCAAATAAATGTCTTTCAATTCAATTACATGTCATATCTGTAAAAACAAGTTATAATCTAAATGGCCCAGTAGTAAATAAAGCTGCCTTTCACAGCTTCCTATAGAGGAATCTATCATCCTATACATTTATCTTCCAGAAGAGGGAAGAAGTCAATCAAGACTAAGAAAAGAGGACACAGAAAAACAGTGGGAGAACTGGTGGAGGGAAAGGGAGGAAGAGTACAGCTAGGTAGCATGAAGGCACAACAAAGCGGGAGATGGATGAGACAGGGATAAAGCTAAAGATAGGTATAGGGATAAGAGGAAAGGAAGAGAGACAAAAAAAATCACAGGGTGATAGCTGTAGAGGGATAGAAAAGAGTGGAGGATTACTAAGACTGTATCCCTGACCGGGCATAAATTAGTTGGTGAAGACAACCAAACGAGAGACTAGGCAATATAAACTCCAAATACCCCATAACCCCAAGGTCCATTGGGAAATTCTTAAAAGACTGCCTTTTTTTCCTAGTTCAAAAGCACAAAGGCACAGAGGTGCACAACAAAATTTCATTTTAGTACAGAGGAGAAAGAGTACTTTGAAGAAAGCGTTGAAATCCCTTTCTAAGCTCATTGTGGTATGTCATTGTAATACAGTAGAAATGCTGAAGTTATGTCTTGCATGTGGTAGGTAGAGGAAAAACTGATTTCAAAAACATTATGAGGAACGTAATATGGCATATGACATAAATACTGCTGCAACTTTGTAGCTACTCAAAATAGAAAAGATCAAATAAGTCAAAATAATTAAACTAACCTGGGGAACAATTTGACAAAGAACTATTATAGAGTATCACGACCACAAAGCCAAAACTACATTTCCCTGCATGTATACAAGTGTGGGATAGAGGCTGAGCTGGAGAATATGTATCCATTTAAAAAGTTTTACAGCAATGCACTCGTCTGTAAATGCAAAACCAACCCAAAAACTCAAGCAGAGCAACAAAATCTGGCACACCTAATGTTCTTCTTCACACACAAACACACGCACACATACAAACACACAAACACTATACAACACAAGAGCTCCAGGCCATGCATTGTCCAATCCATTTCTCTCTCCATCACAGCAAACAGCATTGCCTGTGGCCACGCATGTTGACACTGAAGCATCTGGAGTTGCTCACAAGTGGACGCCCACTCCATCCCTTTAGACTTTGTTATCACAAAGCAGAAAAATAGAAAGAGAGAAACGAGTGAGAGCTGAGTGGGGTGAAATTAACGTCTTATGAGAACAGGCATGGCTGGACTTTGGCTCCTCCAGGACCTGAGGATGCTTAATCTCACTGCAACATCTGGCAGAGGCTGGGCAGGCAGCAGCAACATCAAGGCGCCCTACTGTCCAAAGGCTCTTGAGCAATTTCAAAGCTGAAGAATGCCGCCATTCAGTTCTGTTCCACCCTTCCTTGGTCAATTTACCCTTCCAATGAGGTTACTGTGTGCATGTGTGTTTGTTTGTTTGTTTATTTGTAGGCTGCAGCCTATTCTTTTCAAGTGCTTGTGAATAAAAAGCTAGCCAGCAATTTCCCACAATCGATTGCTTTGTTTGAACACTGCAAATCTCTTGTGCGTTCAATGAAAAATGCACAGTTAAGCTATATTGATCAGACAGAATGGACAAATAGCATTGTTATGCTGTGCTGTTATATAAATAAATATCTATCATTCTCAATTGTTATTGCAATGTATCATTTTTTTTGGCAAGACCAAAACAGTTCTCATCACCCAGGTGGTCGGCCTTTTAGCCAATGGTATTAAAAATAATGACAGCAGTTGGAATTTGAATAAGGATCATGTACAAGCACCATTTGTGCATGAAACAAACAAAATCTAGGTTAATACCACAACGACATCAGTGCATTTAATATTTGCTTTACTCTGTGTTTTCTCCTTCTGTTGCTTTGATGCACATGCATTTAGAAAACATTCAGTCTTTGCTCCATGATTTTGTTTTATTTCTCCTCAGAAAATAAGAACAAAATCCATAATCTGGTTTAGATGATCCAAAGTAATCTCCTACAACTACAGGCCACACTCAAATCTATAATCCTGTATCTCTAGCCAACATCAAACTCCATTTACACTGGGGAAAAGGAAAAATTGTTATTGCCCTCCCCCGAGGGTGAGATTAAGTTGGAGGTCTGCCTGGCTCAGAGAGAAAAGATCATTAGCCTTGATCAGATTGATTAAGATCGGCGTGGGCAGCTCAGAACATCCCTCACCCAAACAAAGCACCAGGTCACTAAATCTATCAGCCAGTCACAGAGGCCAGCCACACTGGCCAGGGTTAAGTTTGATCTGTTACTGTCCAATTGTATATGAGCTGTTTTTCTCTAAGCTGTGTTCATGGTCATGGTCATGGTCTGTCAGACCATCACTTGGAGGAAAATTAAAAATGGCTATCCTTCAGCATCTGAATGAACAGCGTGCATTTGTACTGCCTCAGCAATGTTGTATTTCTTCTTTTTGTAACAATTTCTTAAACAGGGATAGTCAGTTGAACACACACAAACCTATTTCAGAAATACTGCTTCAAATTTATATATATAAATATATAAATACAAACCAAGAATATCATCAATACCACTACAGACTTTATCAACCACTCTTAGGACCTCCAACACAACCTGGTGCAGTAAGGTGTCTGCCTAGCACAAGGACACCCAGTTGGCAGTTTACATTCTCCCATTAGATCCAGATGGTTAAAATGGCTACCTCTGGGTCACAAACACATTCACCTAACCTCTAGGCTACCACTGGTATCATTCCTTTATTAGCCTCACCAGGAACACCACCGCACCAAGCAATGAGGCAAACCTGTGCTTACATAATGAAACTATACATCACCCATGCAGTCCTCCAGGGAGAGGACATGCTTGGTTATCAGTACACAGATGGCAATGCGTGTCTGGCTCTCTGGTAAAAACAGGTCAGTGTCGCAGGCAGATCATCAATCGAGGCCCTACAGTGTAAGAACGAGGGCCACCGGCCGCCTTCCAGGGGCATCGGCCTCCCAGGGGCTTTCAACATCTCGCTGCATCATCAATCTCAACCAACCTTTGAACACATAGTCAGCGACACTAATTAGACCAAATACGTTCACAGGGAAACCCTAAAAATAGGAGAAAGAAGTGCAGGAGCACTCTGAGGGTTTGGTATCAGAGACAATGAGCCATTAAATAAATCTATTGAGCTGTCTTGTTGATACACAACACCCTGGGAACAGGGAACACAGCTCCTTGCTTTTAATTAAATGACATGGCTTTAGAGAGCACAAATTAAGGTGTTAGCATTTATAGTTTAGGACTTTTCAGTTCTCGTAAGTATCGCCATTAAACACTGAATTCTGACCCTGGAGTATGTTTTGAGCCAAAATAAACTCCAAAGCTTTTTATAATTCTTTAAAAACCCACGGGATCTTTCATATTAGAGTTATGGTGTTGCTAGAGAAAACACCTAGACCTCTGTACAAGGAGAGGTGTTCCCCTATCAAATTGCTGCGAGCCCGAATAATTAATAGGAAGCTTAACCTACAACACACGCCCTTGCCCAGTGCAAAGAAATATCTACAGAATATAGTTCAAATCAGTAAGAAAACCGCAAGTGCTAAGCTAAAAGGTTATGCCTGAGTGACATTACCTTGATGTACCCAAACAGCCCAATATAGTTCTTGGGTACCCTACTTCCTGCTGTAACTCTCATCTGTACATCTGTACATGTGTTGGAGAGTCTGGTTTTATTTCTGTAGTCTGATGAAAGTTAACAGAGGACCCCAGGGTCCCTCAGGAGTTGCCAACCCTTCTTTTGGTTCATCACAGAGTCAAGTCACTCCTCTTCGTCACCCTTCTCTGCTCAGTCTCCACCTCTGTCTCACAAAGCTTTCTTGCCCCTCACCTCACATTAGTCTGGAGGGGCTACTCTGTCAGACAGAATTGCGCAATTGCCACCATTTATTCCTGTACGCAACCTTCCCCCTGACATTTTACCATCAAGGGCTGCAGCGGTGCTGACATGGATCCTGACTGCAAGGGCACTCACACACACACAGTCATTACTGGGGGCTTGCATGAAAGAAGAAATGGAGAAAATGTCAGTTTCAAACAGTCTACAAGTAGTGCACGCTTTCTACATACTAAGCACAGACCAGAATTCAAACAGAGTTCACTGGGTTAGCTGATAACAATGAAATGACACTATGACATATGCTTTTATATTTCCAATATCCAAAAAGATAAACAACTCATGCTTGGTATAAAGATCAAGAAATAAATACAGCATTAAAGTTTTCAGCTTTAAAGAAAACCTGGAGCAAGAGGGTGTTTGTCATTGTGATTTCCCCTGCTGGTTCAGGCCGTGTGATAGGTAATCCATCACCTCAAACTCAGCGAGGAGGAAATGCAACTCAGAACATGCAAACGCACGTCCATGCCCACACTTAGACACCAGTTCTCTGCTCAATGCACAGATTCAAAAAAGCTTGTTTCTGTCGATCCAAATGTCTGATTTGACTGACAAACAGACTCAGTCAACCAGTGGGTGAACCTCTTCCTGAACAGTGCAAAGACGAGACAGGCAGCAGCCTGCAGACAGACAAGGTAAGGCTGATCTATCCATAAAGTCTGCTACATCCAGCCCTGGTTTAGTGCCTGGCCGAAGGGCTAATGAGGCCCCTCAGGGGCCCCGACTGGCAGCCTTCATTCAACTTTTTTTGGAGATAGGACAGGAAGGAAAGCAGGAAGACAGCATCTCAAAACCACCATGTCATATCTTGTTAACCTTAACAAAACCTTGTTAACTGGTAAATCGACTCCGGAGTGCCAAGCTGCCTTTCCATTTTCCATTTTAAGTGCATGAATATATTCCCAAGTGAAATACACAGCCATCTAGAGAGAGATTAACTGCAATCAAAACAAAATTAAAATTAAAAAAAGACAAGATTAAAAAAAAAAAACGAGGAGGTAAAATAGAGATCATTTTGGCATAAATCCGTCACTTTTGTCAGAAACTGTAATTTAGGCCCCCTGGAAGTCACTTATAACCGCAGTCCAAACTGACAATGTTCCTCCCCAGAGGGAGGGCATACAACATTAACAAGCAGCCGGCATCAGCATCCATGGCAGCTTTAAGGGAAGCCATCAGAGGGCCTGAGGAGTAAAAGCATCAGTCTTACCTTCAACAGCATACTCTTCAGCTTCAGGGGAGGGTCCAAAGGGAACACATAGAAAAAAGAGAGGAAAGACACAAGAGCAGACTTATTAGATGTTACTTTTTCTTCAAATAAATGTCTTCCTATTTTTTTCTTCAGTCTTTATGAGATCAAATCTAAATAAAGACCGCCTATGAGGCTTGAGATCTTGGAGATTTGACAGAAAAACAAAATGAAGTCTTTTACCCTGAATACATAATCTGATGTCTTTTTACTGTGACTTTCTTAAAAGCAAGCAAATGGCCTAAGAGTTTGAAAAAAAATACACATATTTACTTTTTTTAAAAACATGTCCAATAGGAGGGTGGAGAACCCTAAACCAAAATACTGTAACCACCCTAACTCCTTTAGGGAACAGGAGGCTTCAGTCAAAGAGGATCCCCAACTGAGAGACACTGAGTCTCACACACTTCTCTCTGGCTTAATGATACAGTGAGGGAGAGTCGAAGAGATCAGGCTCCAGCCTGACGCTTTACTTAAAAAGCTTCCCTCAAGCAGCAGAGGCCAATCTGTAATGCTAGAAAATAAAAATGCAGCCGCCTGCCACTCTAGAAGCCCCTTGTTGGAAGATGAGGCACTACCCAAGAATGTAAAACAGCCTCTAGCTTGGCATGGCATCCCTATGGAGAGCTTGGCATTTTGATCTGTTGTTGTGGCTGCTGGGCTGGGGTCTTCATAGGACACTTCTGTATTAAGTTGTGGCATGGGCAATGATATTTTAATGCAGCTCTATATTGCACTGGTTCAAAATGTTGGTCTGGTACACAATTTCAGCTATAGCCTGGAGAGCTGCAGGCGTTTTGTGCCACAGCATCAAACAATTTATGAAAAACTACAAAAGGTCAAGCAAAGTGTAAACTATACAACATTTTAGGGTTAGTCCCATGTGTTGGGAAGCCTACATTGTTAGTTGCTTTTAGAATTATGGTCAGATGATAACAGAGGCCATTTACACATCTGAAATACACCATTGGGTGCCTAAAGAGACTGGAAAGTAACAAAGTCGGACTTCCCAAAACAAACCAGCACAGTTCCTGAAAAGGGATTCTCTTGATATCCCTTCTTCAATTCACAATTCATGTCTTGTCCCCTGCGTACCCCTAATGTCGTCTACGAAAGCACTTTCAAAGGCTTTTTAGCTAAACACTGATACTACAGGTAAATAAAAAAAAAGAAAGAAAGAAAAGAAAAACAAACAAATAAACAAAAAAAAAACAGTTTAACTAAATAATGATTCCAGGAGAAAGGAGATTGCTTCTTTGTTGGGACCCTCCACATGGACCAAGAACACTAACAATACAGCAGCAATCCTCAGAACATCTTCAGTTGGAAAAGTGATTTCCTGTTGGCTGAACTGACCTGAACTAAATTCAGTAGGGCAAGGTACTGCCATTTAGCATAAAACCATCAACATAAATCAGAAATATTGACCCCATCTTTAGGTGTAGGTAGTTTGTTGTGCATTTAAACAGCAGAAAGGATACCAACATGCTGACCAAGAGCCCTTGATGAATGATAGAGCATTTGCCAAGCTGATGCATGGGAACAGTGCTTCTCTGATGAGTAGTGGCTGTTTATATAATCACTGGCCATGACTCTGCCTTTCCTCTCGTCTCATCTTTGATCATAGTCCATCATTCTTTCTTTCATTGTGCTCCCTTCATTTTCTCCTCTGTCCCTCCCAAGTTGAAGCAAAAGATGTTTGATGTACAGTAGAGCTCATTTATATCATCACCGGCCATGACTCTGCCTTTTCCCTCCTCTCTCATCTCTCAACACACTCAACCCTTTCTCTCTTTGTGGTCCTTGTGTCTGTCAAAACTCTGCTTCATATAGCCTATCTTTTAGTAACATGGGGAAACCTGATTTCACGAGGTACAGGGAGGAAGAAGGGCTTTAACATAAATGATAAATGATTTATGTATGTGTTTTTTGTTTGTTTGTTTTGTTCTTGTTTTTTAAAAAATATATATGTATTATGTAAATATATATGTTGGGCAGAAAGATTGTTAATTGAGTAGTGGAGAAGGGGTAGGTTTAAATAAGCATATGCTTCATCCTACTCCTTTTCGGACATGTTGGGTGCACATTATTATTTTTGGTTTGACTATTGTTACTGTTGTTTTGACTATTTTTATTGGATGTGTTTGTTTTTTTTCCACTTTACTTTGTTGTGTTACTCGCACATGTTCGAAATAAAACTAAACTAAACTAAACTAAACAGGAAAAACAAAAATCAAATGTATGAAGCAGAAGGCAAAGAACTACTCCCTTAAAACAGATCAACAACCAGTGTTATGAAGTAGATCAGCAGAAATGCAGCACAACACAATAATAAAGAATTGTGATCTTAATATTCATTAAAATAATCAGGATTATTATTTTGGCATAGTTGTGTAGCCTAGTGTGTCTGTAATCATATTCAAGTAATAAAACTTTTTGACCCCCCGCCCAGATTCCCCATAATGCACCTCGGAAGGCATTCCTTATCTTTTGAGAACATTAAGATTCATCCCTCAAGAGGCCATGCTAAAGGGAATGGAGCACCAATAATTGTTAAATCTTACCATTTCAAGGTTGATTCTTTGCAAGCATTGTTTCACACTGGGAATAGTTGTGAAATCTAGCCTTAGGGAAGAGATACCATTTCAGTCAGACACTTGGTGGGATACACCCCATCTCTCTAAGATGGTCCCTTTTATCCCATTGATAGTTTCCAGTACTCTTTACCACCCATTACTTTTATCCCAGAGCGGTTTATCAATTAGGGTGTTTCCCACATAGCCTCAGGCTTTTAGATCTACTGGGATCCTAGTCTTTTCAATGTACTTTGTAATTCATATGGGAATTTGGGGAGCATTTATCAGAGGAAATGCTCTAAAGCTTTCCTATGCATGTGTGATAAAAATGGGACCCATTGCTAAGGTTTAGAATATCGGAATACAAACTCTTTATTCTACCCTTTTCCTCCCAAATCCAAGACCAAATGCAACCTAAAATGCTGAACTGAACACAAACTGGCACTAAATTTGACAGCCAGTAAAATATATATATAGTGTGCAACACTTCCATCAGCAAAAGTAAAATTAATAAAAGGAGACGGTCAAAAGAGAGCAGCATTCAGACGTAGGATGCAAAAAAATAAATAATATAAATGCGAAACCAAATTTCAGATGGAAGCAGTGGAGAAGCTGGATTTCTTCACCAATGAATCCCTGAGGGCTTTGGAGGCAAATGAGAGATTTTTCAGACCTAATCCTCACCAAGCTAACTAAAGGATTTACCAAGGGGAGAAAAGCATGCTTGCATTGAAATACAACCCCCTCTCTATCACTATCCTCCCATTTCTTTGCACATGATGGAAGCTACACAATTAACTGCTGGTGGGATTCAAAGTAATTAAATACAAGTACAACAGTAAGTGTAAATACCCATACACTTATATTTTTTGAGGCAGGCAGTCAAACTGTATTTTACCTTCAGGGTAGCTGTGGTACTGTTAAATCACTACCGATGATACGGGGCGTGATATCTTGCTTTTTAATGGACAAACCAAAAACAATACCTTGCAGTCTGATGCAACAGCGCTGCAATAAATTTTCTTAAGTGTGTGATAATGAATTCTTGTGCAGACAGTAATAAGAGGTTCAACTCTGTAGTAATCAAATACTGTGTATTTTAAGTATACATGGTAAAGATACATTATAGTACCTAAACTGTATGTTGACCTTAGAAGATACAGTGTATCTGCTATGGATATAAAAAAAAATAGATATTATATTAGCCTTAGCCATATATTAGCCTTATATATCTACACACTTCCCCTTGGATGAACTGGCAACCTGTCCAGTGTGTACCTCAGCTCTCGCCCAATTTGAGTGAGTGAGAATGAATGAATGAATTAATGAATATACACTAGGGATGCACGATACATCGGCATTAGTATCGGTGGATGTTTGTCATTTTTTCACATATTGGCGTCGGTCCGATGAGTAAAACTGGGCCGATATTAACAACCGATGTTTATATCCGTCTAGTTGCTGGATGTGTATGTGTGTCGGGTGAGGGAGGGGGAAGGGGATTTAGCCATGCAGTATTTGTTTAGGCACGTGACAGTGTCAGTGACGCAAACGCAGCACAGGATTGTGGGGTACGCCGAAACCCCACTGCACACGTCTCTGGCACGTCGCATACACGCCGCGGTTTTGGTCCAGCCTGCACACGACTTCAAACCCTACCGGGAGCATTTCAGAAGCGTTTATCCCTCCAGACTTTGTTTACTTGCTCAGATTTGGCCATTTTCCCGGTATGTTCTTCTAAATATGCTTCTACATGTGTAAATATGCTACGTAGTTAATTAGTTTCGCTTTTGTCTGTTTTTACGACCAGCAGTTTGCACGGAGAATCTGGTGGATTTTCAAAATAAAATACCCCGTGCAAACTGCCAGCCGTAAAAACAGACTTGTGTTTTATGGTAGCCCTGTAACCTTGTTATTTGGAAGTAAAACACGTTTTGAAAATAAAGGAAGACATTCAAAATTCAGTTTGCATGATTTTCAGTCTGTACAAAATGTTATCATCTCAGAACCTTTATTTATTTTTTAACATTATTCGATATCGGTAAATATCGGTTATCGGCCAAAACAGCAATATTAATATCAGATATCGTGTCGGCCAAATTTTTCGTATCGGTGCACCCCTAATATACACCTGGAGGTATTCTGTCCATGAAGTGGTACACTTCACTAATGTTTCCAGTTTTCCAGCTGCAGTGTTTTGTAGCTCAAATGTGGCATAAAGCAAATAAATTACCAGAGTGGATATCGAGGCAGCACACAGTACAACATTTCCTTTGGATCTGCACAGGTTAGCACATTACTCACAATGCTGGGTTAAAGTTTGAGTAGGCTGTTGTGCTTTTTGGGCAACAAAGAGGCCACACAAGGGGATATTTAAAATTTAAAATATATGTGTCTTGCACTGACTTTAGACCAAACTCCTAATGCGAATAATTCATTTAGATGGTCCCAATCTTAAATGCCACTGTTTTCGGCTGGCAGAGTGTCAGCGTGAGATTTCAAAAAGCAAGAGAAAAAGCCCTTCCCATCTGCCTGTCTTCTCTTCTCTGTTTCCATTATTCACTTATATTGTTTACTAATACAAATGTGTGTGTGCAACCCCAATCTTTACATTCTAATCAGAGGGAAGCTTTGCCCTTAACTCTCCCATATTGTCAGAAACTTTCTGAGTGACAAGCTAATCCACCAGACATGGCCTTTCACACCAAATCTCAAAACAAACACAAAACTTCCAAACAAATGTGCAAATGTAGCTGGAGCTTTTTAATCCTGATAAAGGAAAAAAGAATGACTGTTTTATCTAACAACAACACAGCATATACCGTATTCCCCATTTAATACAGGATGTCAAGAAGGGAAAAAAAGAGAGCTGGGGTCAAATGGAAAGGATTAAAGAGATGCAAACTTAAACAGCTGTATAGAGTTGTATTTTACTGAAGAGAAAGAGCTGTTTTCAATTTCAGGTATACTTAAAATGTCCTGCAGTAAACAAATAATTGAAAATACCCCACCTTCACCTATTTCCTGTTTGTCAATTATTATCAATTGATTTATGAAATCAAAGTGAACATTAATATTACATTAAAAACAATAAAATAACCCTAACCCCAACCTAATTTTTTACATATATAAAAGGTTTAAAGAATGTACGATTTGAAGAAACAAAATTTGTCTTAATTTCTAATGACATAAATTGGTTGGGGAAATTTTTGTGCATCAGTTTATCTTGCCTTGGAGGATCTGGGGCATCTCTGCCGAAGAGCTGTTTTTAGTCCATTTGGTTTGATGAAGGTAAGCAATGAACCATGGAACAAGTGATTAGTTTTTGGTTTATATATTTTCTATTTTTTATGATTTCTTAACACACTAATCAGTTTATAGAAAAAAGTTTTAACACAAAACAGTTCTTCTTCTATTGTCTTACTATGCATTTTGATGCATATCTAGAAACCAATTTTAGATCTATCATTCCCTGTCATTAATAGAAATTTAGAAAATTGTACAGCCTGAGCAGAGTTATGTACCGTGTGCTAGATATGTTTCATATAAAGACAAAGCATGCACATCTGTAATATGTCTGTAGTACTTTCTGACTTAACAAAGTGAGACTACTGTAACCTCAGTCAGTGCTGACTCATAAAGCAAAAGCATCTTTCAGATGGAGGTCAGGGAGAGGTGATAACTTGAGAAATTAATGGGGATGCACCTCTTTGGCCAATGTCATCACAGCTCTGAGGGTTAAAGTTATAGGATGGGCTTAAGGCAATGGTTGATGTCTATCAGGGCCCTTAGACAAGGTTCAACAAAGACAAGGTCAGACAGAAATAAACAAAGATAAAGAAACTGTCACATAAAATATTAACTGGCAATGAAGATTAACAAAATCCTGCATTTGTGGTGGGAAAATTGGATAATGAAATTATTATCTTTATTTAAAGCTGAGTAATCTTTAATATGTAGTTTATTAATTCAATGCAAAGATAATAAATGAAGCTATTTTACCATATCCTGTGAGAAGACAGGTTTTGAGGAGCATGAGCCGTAAAGCAGAATATTATTTTAGTCTTTTTGTTTTTAATAAGAAAACAGCACTGCTGTGTTTCAGCAGGGGAGAGCAAAACAGAACCGATTCCAAACAGTTCAGATGAGACGAAGGCTAATTAGGAAGAGATGATCGCCTGTATAATAGGAGCCGACTGGGGAAAGCGAGGAGCAAGAGGATGCAAAAAGACAGTGAAAGAAGACAATTTGTTTATGCTCAAAAAGATATGGGTGTGGAGGCGTGGGGGAGTCATCAGAAACATGAGATTACACAACCCAATCTGTTCTGTGAAGAGCAGCAATAAACAGGTTTTGTGAGGTCAAACCTAACTTACCAAAAGCAAGCAACTTATAAAACTTATAAATAGACATGGATGTTCTAATAAGGTGACATAAATAGATCATCACTATTTCACTTCCATTTCCTCCTGTGAGCATCAGGTGATTGACAGGAAGCAAAGTGTAACATAATACAGTGCTAATATGAAAATACTCAACTGAGGCACAATGAAATATTGAAAAAAATAAAACACTAACTAAATTAAATGCAGACTTCATGTTGGCTCTGATGGATTATCTCACTCTGTCTATTTTCAAGTCTGTGGAACTTGTTTTTCACAATATACAAGGATGGATGGCAGCAGATACCTTTTTATGAAGGGAAGAAAATGAGCACTGATATCTGTAGCGCTGCTGACTGTGTACAGACAGCAAGAGGAAGCAAACAGACCACTGACAAGAACAACACTGATTAAATGCATTTCACCTATGTGGCACAGAGAGCTTATAGCACTATTAAAATTATAACATTATACAATGTGAATATTTTAAGTCAGAAAGAAATGGCAGTAAATAAATGATATTGTCTGTGTGTGTGTGTGTGTGTGCGCATATAGCCAGGGAATGAGTGTATCTTTCACCAATCAAGCGTTAGCCTGGCTTGGCTGCCTTCCTGTCCATTAGGGCTCTCCAGCCTAGCGGATTTAATGACATTTGATTTTCAACTCGGCTCATTTTTCACTACATTTAACCTTGATTTTAAACGTCATTGAAGTTTTTATTAATATCATTCACGTGTCACTGCAATTAAATTCTAGAGTAATGACTAGTGTTCAGTTAACTATCAAATTCATTTAAGAGTAGAGAAGAAGTATGTTTGTGTTTCTCTTTGAGATTTGCTGTAGCAAACTGGTTTCTCTACAGTCACTGATGGCCGCATGATGAACAGGATGCTTTTCATTACTTTGCATTACTTCAAGTTTGAAAAAAATTACGTTTAAAGCATTCTAGTTTTGACAAATGTTTTGTACACAACCAGACTTGTGCAGTAACAACATTAGTCACTGGTTTCCTACATTTCCCAGAATACCTTTTAACAACCTCAAGTCTATGCTGCAGGTTTTACATGAAGGTGGAAACAAAACGCAACAGCTGAGCATATTAAGTTTTATCCAGTGAAGAAAAGGTGAGCACTGCACCGCACCATCCAAACAAAACATGTCTTGCGGCTGCCTAGCATTCTGGTCTATTAAGGCCGCTGTCAGTTGGGTTTCTCTTCTGGAATTCTGCCTCTTCTACAGCACAACAGTTTCTCCCTGTATGACTGCTCAACGCTGATATTAAATGGCAGCTCTAGTAAGCTCTAGCAAGCACTTGCTCTTTGATTATAAGAGGCTGAAACCAAACCTGATGTTTACTGGTGGCATTTCAGAGCCAAACTTTTTTCTGCAATTATATTCAACTCCAGCTATGTTGGAAGTATCTCAACATGACATCATGTCATCTGAATTTTGACAGTTATGTGTGGAAATGAGACTAATACAAGACCAAACAGCAGATATGCAAAGTGTTTTTAGTTTGGACACACTACATATTCTAAAACTATTTACGATTCAATTTATCTAAAAACATAATTATGTTGATGAACCACATCAAAAGTGGCATTTATTCTACTTAAATACAGATTATTTTCTCCACACTCAGGCATATCTGACTTTTAAAAAAAATTGAAATGAGTTCCTGTACTTCAATAATCCCTGTTCAAGGTGAATCAAGAGATTTTTTTTTCCCATTGCTCCTGAAATCTCCGACTATGATTATGAACCCATCAAATGACAGATCATGTTTCTTTGTCCCCCACTATCAAATCCTCTGTCAGATTATTTTATTTCTTCCAATGAATAAAACAAAGGTTTGATAATACAAACACAAACATGCAAACTTGTGTTTGGATTGCTGACAGACATTTTTTTTTTAAATGAGCATTCAATTGACAACAGGATTTTATATTATTTACTATAGAATCTGTGTTCATGGCAATAGCGTCTTTGCATTTTTTCAACAGATAATCAAACAAGAGCACTGTTCATATACACTCCTGATCAAAATCTTAAGACCAGAAGACCGCACTGGTGGAACTTAACCAGGTTGTAAGTAGAGTATCAGAATGCAAAAAGAAGGAACAGGAGCAAAAGACAACAAAATAGAATCAGCAGTTTATTGAAAACTGCATTTAAACTAAAACAGGCTGTATATCAGCTGATCAAAAGTTTAAGACCACAGCCTTAAAAAGTCAAAATCTGTGCAAAAATCTGGCTTTCATGTCATTTTCTATCAGGCATTCACGCTGTCATGACCCCTTATGGCAAAGGCAAACAGGTTTTCTGTCTTTGAATGTGACAGGACTGTTGAGCTGCACAAGCAAGGCCTCTCTCAACGCGCCATCCCTGTCGAGCTTGGACGCAGTAAGGCAGTCATTTTAAATTTCTTAAAAGATCCTGAGGGTTATGGGACAAAAAAAGTCAAGTGATAGACCCAAAAAAATGTCACCTGCACTGAGCTGGAGGATCTGACGGGCTGCCCGTGAAGACACAGGCCGATTCCTGACCCAAACTAAGACCCTTACTGTACTGTACTTTTTGACTGTAGCCCAATCACCATAAGACGGCATCTGCAACAGAAGGGCTTAAAGAACAACAAATGTCTTTAAAGGCCACGTCTCCTCCCACACCACAAACTTGCCCATTTGCACTTTGCAAGGGAGCACCAAAAATGGGACATTAGAAGGTGGAAGAAAGTTTTATTCTCTGATGAGAAAAAAATAATCTGGATGGTCCTGATGGCTTCCAACGTTACTGGCATGACAAGGAGATCCCACTGGAGATGTTTTCTACGCAGCACAGTGGAGGAGGCTCCATCATGATCTGGCGTGCTTTTTCCTTCAATGTAAAAATGGAGCTTCAGTTTGTGCAGGGGCGTCAAAATGCGGCTGGCTCTGTGGAAATGTTGAGGCAGGGACCCCTCTTGACTGAGAACCCTCGTCTGTGCAGTGATGACTGGGTCTTTCAACAGGACAACGCTTCAGTTCACAACACCCGCCTGACAAAGGACTTCTTCCAGGGTTAGGGTTGGGCTCTTTTGGACCATCCTGTGTGTCCCCCTGATCTAAATCCCACTGAGGACGTTTGGTGATGGATGGCAAGGGAAGTTTACAAAAATGGACGTCAGTTCCAGACCATGGATGCCCTTCTTGAAGCCATCTTCACCACATGGGGCAATGTTCTCACCAACCTTCTGGAAAAACTCACATTAAGCATGCCTAAATTAATTTTTGAAATGATAAACAAGAATGGTGGGGCTACTGAGTACTACTGAGCACTACTGAGTCCATTTTTGACACTTTTAGGTCTATTTTTGGGTTATTTTGGCCTGTGGTCTTAAACTTTTGATCAGCTGATAAACAGCCTGTTTGAGTTTAAATTCAGTTTTCAATAAACTGCTGATTCTATTTTGTTGTCTCTTGCTCCTGTTTCTTCTTTTTGCATTCTGAAGCTCTACTTACAACCTGGATAAGTTCCACCAGCGCGAAATGCGAATATTAGTAGTTTTTCCCCCGGTCTTAAGATTTTGATCGGGAGTGTACTAGCCAATGTATTTTATAGCGTCCACTCGTCATGAACAAACCTTGCGAGGGAGGAAAAATGTTCTAAAATGTGGAGGCCTTACAGGTTTTAATCTAAATAAACTTTATAAACTATTTTTGCCACTTTCATGACTTGCTGACATAATGGGCACCCATGAAACAGCTATTGTGGTAACAAAACAAATTATGAGCTTTCAAGAAGCACAAACGTTGGTCCCAGTCAAACAGAGGCCATTTGCTCCAACAGAGAGCTACAACAGCCCTGCAATAAAGGCAGCATTTACAAAACTGACAAGTATTGACTTCAATACTGGTCTAAAAAGAGAAACTGCAACATGGGATGACATCATTGGCTGTTCAGGACAGTCTGCCATAACAACACTGCCAACATAATCTCTCTGAAGTCCTTGCCTACTTGAAGCCACTTTCTGAGCCATCAGTGGTGATTAGATATCAACTGTAAGTGTTTCTGCCACACTTTAAAGATTTAACTTTTTTAAGTTTCATTCATGCGCTCAGTCTGTATTACTGGAGTAAAGAAAAAGTCAAACGACTCATTCGACGTTAAAGCATTGCACTGACATTTCAGCCTCTAGGCTCAGCAGCTCAAGTCTCTATCCCTATGGCAAAGACACACTGCAAAGTTGTTTCTATGTGTAGCTCTAAAGACAGCGTAACACTGTCACACCGAGGTCTGAGATTTGTTTCCCATCAGGGTTCTTATTGCTAAAAATATGTATACTTATGATTCTCTGAGGTGATTTAGACAACAGGGTTCACAAAAATGACACATATATATGTTAGGTTCAATCAGCAATGGTAGATACACCTCATTTATGTCACTCTTTTAGCTGGAAGCCACTCAGATCCCTCCCTGAGCCCAACAACTGTGAGCAAAGACACATCAACAAACATTAAGTGACATGTTTGCTGCTCCATTTCTTTACCAGACCCCTGACTGGGTGGGCTGATGCCACTTGCCGTTCCCATCATGTGCTCTTTTGTGGTCTAATGATGTGACTCGATCATGTTTAATTCAGCTATGTAGATAGCTTTTATTAATAAAGTCTTCGAATCAAAAGTTTCATGTGTCATTAAATAAGACTAAAGGAATATTTTATTAATCTGTCACTCTGCATCAAACTTGTGTGTTAAAAACATGTAGTCATATGGAATATGCATGTGTCATGAGATTTTTTTTTTTTTTGTATAATTGCTGCAGGAAGGTCAGGAGAGGAATAGTGCGGGATGGGAGGAGGTGGTCTGACAGTTCATCGATGATAGCAGCACATTAGTATCGACACCAAGAACTCACTGGGGAGAGCAAATCTTATCTTTGCAAAGCTAGGAAGACAGGGGAGATGGAAGTGAGGGGGGAGATAATGGGAAAAGAGAGGAGTGGGAGAAGGAGGGAGGGGAGACCAGAGGGGGGGCGAGGGAGATATGAGATGTAAGAAACCTTGGCAGAGGGCTTATCTCTTATGTGGTATAAGAAGCTGGATGAGACTGAGGACTGGTGTTTAAGGGCGGGGTGCTGAATAGAAATCTACACAATTTGATGAAATAAGCAAAAATTCTAAAACTTGAAAATGGTCTCCAGTGCAATGTAACCAATTTTCCTGGGTCACTTATTTATTTGAGGGTATAACTGGTGGTGTGTGTAATTGGCCCAATGTGGACAACAAACAGACAACTGATGCCATGGCCAGACAATTTTAGGAAAGCTACAAGAGCTCAAACTATAACGGGGAGCTTTCAGGGATTTGTTTTGTTTTTTGTTTTGTTTTTTTACTGTGGATCATTTCCTCTCTCCCAGCTGTGACCTTGCATTTGTTTTAAAGAGAAACAGTAAAAGGACATATTGGTGTCAGAAAAACATTTGGTTGCACAGTGTACAGTTTAAGATCACCAATCTTTTTACCAGTGATCTTTGTTTAATTTTATGTCTCAAATAAGACCAATATCATTAATGCTAAAAAAGTCATGGCTATTCCTTTAGTAGAATAATGTTTGTTATTTGTTTTCTATAATGATCTATGGTAAGCCACCACTTTATATAGTTATATATTATACATTTAATTATTATCATCTACATGTACTAAAACCAAAACTCACTTTGATGAACAATGATCAGAAAAGGAAAAATAATATATGGTATGAATAACTGATAAGGCTTTTGACAAGAGCTAAAAAATCTGCCCTGGTTCAACTCTAGTTTCTGAACAAGGTCTACAGTTTACAGTGTAGATAATTAAGACATATTTATGCTACGATATCTCACAATTCTTGTGTTGCATGTCTTGGTGCTTTCAATGCCATCTGCAGGTATTAATGTCTATGCCTCGCCGAAATATTCAAAATTACACTTTAGGTATCTTTTAAGCAGTGCTTTTTACATTTTTTGTATTTTAAATGTTTATGGACTGAAAACATGGAATACAATAATACTGTCTGAATATAAGTCTCGGTGGAGGACATGCTAGAATTTGCTGGAAAGGCTACAAGAGAAAATATGAAGAAGGAAAAACAAAAAAGTGACAAGGCAGCCTGGAAGACCAACAGCATCCAGGACTGAGGGGGGTGAGCAAAACAAATAAGCTGAGAACAAAAAAATGGAGGGATAATAAAAAAGGAGGAACAGTGGGGTGTGGGGTGGGTGGGGGTGGTGACAAATCGCTTAATCTCTCTTTCGCTCTCTCTGGCTATGTTTGTTTTGTGCTGGTTTTGGCCTCAAGTTGCCCGTCGATCCCCTCGTAAATTGTCTGTGTCGATCCAGCCTTACAAGCTTCCACACACTCCCTGAGTCCCTGTTAAAACGGTCACGCCAATAAAAGCCCATTCACTTGTAATGAATTGAGAGAGAAGCTAAAGACTAAAGGGGCTGATTTAGTGACAATTGCTGATGATCCTCGATTGAGTTAGGATTGAGCTAGCCAGCCTCTCCAGTCCTACAAACATGGCTGGTATTGTTGGGGATTTCTAAAAGACAAAGAAAGCTGCCATTCCTATTCCTTGTCATCCATCTCTGAAACAGACTTCTAGACAATGTACAGTAAGGGAAACACCTCACCCTGGAGAAACTGTAATAAAATCTATAGGTGTTTGGCATTTCTTAGAGCTCTGCAATGCTATGAATAGGATTCTGCAGATGCCTAAAAATAAGGTTGTCACGATGCCAGAATTTTAAATTTTAGATACAATATTAGTATTACTTTGATAATACAGCAAAAAGAAAAAAGTCTGAAGCACACAAAATAGGACAAAAAATTAACAACCTGCACACAGTGCTAGTACAGACAAAGCCTCTGTACACGTATCAAGGACCAGTTGCAGTGTTTCCCACATAATGAAAGTGTAACTGAGGTGGTAGTATATTTTATTTGAATGCATTACCATATTTCTAGTAGAGGTTATTTCTTATGTCACCATTTTAATTGTCAACAATTTTAGTGCTTAGTCACAAATTTTAATCTGCTCACCTTGCTTGTCCTTTTATTTTCCTCCACACACACACGCACATCCCTATACCTTACTGCACACACACCTACTTGCCTCACCTCTCCATCTCTTTTTCTCTCTCTCTGTAACAGAGGAATATCAGTAATTTTATTAAGTCGCTCAAAACACAAAACTAAGCAAAGCAAATCCAAATCACCCATGTTTCTGTTTTCCCATCAGCAGATGAACTGTGTGTGAAGGAGGCCTGTTGTTAATGACATAGCCTGAAACCAACGTGGTACCAACTGACATCAGCACCAACCAGGTGTGTTCACTATCACTTTGGCTGGCCCGTGCTTGTAAAAGAAACAGCGTGTCTATATCTTCAACATAAAACCAGATAACGTCTCTCTATCCCTGTGTCTCTGCAGCAGAGCTGTGATTGTCAGTAGACCACAGAGAGAAGGAGAGAGGAGGAGATTGTCCACTAGTTAATAGGATGCTCAGGGATGGTCGTGTTCCAATTGTAGAGCTGTTTTTTTATTTAATTATTATTATTATTTTGGTACTTCTGATACTATCAAATATACAATTAGTGATTGTATCATTTTAAACTTGGTATTGAAAATCTATCAAGGAATCAATACTTTTGACAACCCAACAAAAAGCCACAGGAGACACAACAATACAGGAAGTACATAAATGATCATAGCATATGATCTGATGCCAACTGCCTAGTTAAAGCAACATTAGCTTTTCTAGATCCCGGCTGGTATTTTTGCAATTCAGGGCTAACATTGAGCTAACATTAGCAAACAGCAGCTATAGTTTGCAGCTTTACTGTCCATCAGGAAACTCTGTAAATCAGAGTCGATGCACAGCAGCAGGGGTGCAAGGGCATCAGAGAAAAGGCAAAAAACCCTTTCTACATAAAATATGATCCAGTTTCACCATAAAAAGTCAAATAGTTGGTGGTGTGTGACTTAGTGCTGTAAAGCATATTTTTCACGGATGATTGTACCTGGAGCACATACACAATGTTGCTTTAATATAACACAACATCTTCTAATTATAGTGACAGCAGCTCAAATCAAATCAAAGTGTGTGGGGAAATAAGTATTCAATACTTCAACATTTTTTCAGTAAACTAAATATTTCCAATGCAGTTATTCAAATGAACTTCACACAGACACAGATATTAACTCAAAATGGGAACTGTTGAATCCATAAAAAAGTTATTTGCAATAATGAATGAAGGAACATACACAGTACACGGTAAGAAAAAAACCTCTAAAACAGCTCATTCCAGATTGATTAGTTCTACCAGTGCTAATTCAAATCAGCTGGGTTACCGCATGGTGGTAGGTTAGTATGTCCACTCTTTGAGGCTTACCCACCCCGCCTCTGAATTCAAGTAAACAAATAATGCGTTACCAAGCTGTCATGCATGAAACATCTAATGATCGGCCGAGACAAAGAGCCTTCCCAAGACGTTTGCAAACAACATTGCTGAGCTACATAGCAACGGCACCGGTTAACGACACATTTCCCAACTCCTACATGTTCCTATTAACACCACTGGGGCCATTATCCACAAGAGGAAGAAACATCACCAACCAACAAACATCATCAACCAACACGCAGGACTTCCTCACAGGATTTCCAACCAGGCCGTCAGAATGTCATACATAGGAGTGACCCAAAAGTCAAGGACCAATCAAAAAGAGCTTCAGAAACACCTAGAAGCAGCGCGTGTGGTCTTCACAGAATAAAAGAAAAATGTTGAGATAGGCAGTGACTCTATTACTAAAGAAAAGGCATGTTGTAGCTATTTTGGAGTGTTCCACATAACATTTAGTGAATATAGATTAGTGGGAGAATCTGTTGCCATCCACCAGGATGATGAGAATGAGACAAGTGGATTTTCAGCAAGACAAAAATCCAAAACATACTGGAAAAACAGACACACAAATCAGTTGGTTGAAGGGGGGAAAATGATGGTGCTGGACCAAACAAACCCAATAGAACATTTGTGGAAAGAACTAAAGATCAAGATTTACTAGCAGACCATCCTCAGTTACTTCGGGTTTTGGGAAATAGTGATCAGCATCACAATTTTCTGACATTTTATGGACAAAACAACCAGTCAATTACTCAACACACACACACACACACACACACACACCAACATCTCCCCCAGAGCCGATTACAGCTGTGAGGTCAAGAGAAGCTAATGTGACTTCGTCTGGAACTGCCCGGTGTGGCCCTGAGGCCCCTGGATTACATGGACGAAGGGATTCTAAAATAGAAACGTACACAGTGCAAGAATTAAATACGAAGTAGGCAGAAGAGAAAAAGATTTTTTCTTTGTTTGCAAAACCCAAAGAAAGACCACAACTGTATGAACACAGGTGAGCTGTGATATTGAATTGTTTCTCCACACTTTTGAAAGATGAGGTGTTATGTCTGTGACAGTGAGCTGTAGAGAACCACCCATCATTTTCTTCTCGGGCATGGGAGAATATTTGGTCCACTAAAACAAAAACAAAACAAACCTGAAAGCCCTAGAAAGAAGTAAAAAGAAGATTTCCATTCCTCTTGGGCAAAGGAAATTATAAACTGTATTATAAAAATGTATATTTGGATAATCTGCTATTTTATTTTGTCTGCAACACACCAACTCATCCAGTAAATTCACACCATGCCCATACAGCTATTACAGACATCAAATATAATTCTACTTCTTACTTTTGCCTTGAAGGTTTATGGGTGTTGACCATTTGGTCACAGCATGGGACTGAGTAGGCCGTCTGAGGGCTGCATCAATGCACATGTATAAAGATATAAGTATAAAATACATATGGTAGACTCAGGACTTTGCAAGTCACAAAGTTTCATAGATTTATTGGAAAGTTCTTTTGCTGCTTTTGAAAAAAAAAAAAAATAGCTGAGAAGCTAAAATGGTGCATGATGAAAATATCTTGCAAGCTAAAGTCACACAGAAGGCATCTTTGGGATGATACTGAACTGAGCAGACTAAAACCTGCTTGCACATTAATCATATACTTTTAAATTTTAAAATGGTAGAAAATGAACTTCCTATTATCTTAATTATCTTATTATGTACTGCTTGATTGCCTTGTAACCTAATATATGATGGGTTATCCATGTGTACAACACCAAAGTTTAGGTTTGTTGACCAAGTTTAGGAACAACTGAAATAATGAGTATACAGTCTACTATCATAGGCCAGTTTTTTCTCTGGTTGTTAAGGCCCGCCTCTCTGTCTGTGAGTTATTTACCTGCTGGAAAGGTCAAAATAAATTTACATAATGGATAACAATAAAGCAGGCCATGTTCTTTTCATGTTACATTTAAAGCACATTTGAGTCCATTATAAATGACCTCCATTATTCATCAACTGCCCTCGGTTTGGATAAACCCGCCTTTGTTCCACAGACAAAAAATATCTGAAAAGTCCAACTCTTTGAACTACTGTTGTTAGTAAAAGGTCAAATACTGGGAACGTAAGTGGTCACGTCAACTGCTGCATTACAGTACTGCAAGTCCAGTATTTATCTGTTGTTCACCTCCAAAGAATGAGATGTGAAAGATGTTGTCAAAAGTGTGAAAATGAAATGCTAAGCTTTCAAGTACCATCATCTTTAAGAGGCTGTGTCTTTGTCAGTAAGTGAGGCAGAAAGAAAATCTTAAAAGTGTAGAGAGTACAGAAAAAAGTACCAGCTCACAGAGTTTGAACCTGCCCAAACAAAGGTGGAAAAAAAAATATAGAGACATGCCATTGTCAAAACGATTGCTTCAGAGTTTCAACACCTAGTCAAGCGACTTGCCAGGTGTCAATGTGTGTCTAACTCACTGCTGTGCCAAAAATGCTGTCTTAGTGGAAATATGCATTCAAGAAAGTAAACAATGCAGGTAATGTGTGTGTTTTTAGAAGAACAGTTGGTAGCCGGAGGCACTCCACCACCTGCCTTCCTTTCAGGGTGTATGACAGTAAATCAATACTGAGTGTGTGTGTCTGTATGTACAGTACATGTGGGTATGTGAGTGTGTTGACCTACATTATCTCAACGTGTGCCAAGTGCCTGCTTGGGTTCAAGTATGTTTCCCTGCAAACTGCAATAATCCCCCTACCCACATGAGATTTTACAAGACAATTTGAAAATGGAGAGAGCTATTTGAGAGAAATACGTCGCAGCAGGAGCTTGTTCTCCTGTAGAGATCAAGCGGTCAGGCAATAAGGCTGTTGTCTTGTATGGAGATGATCAGGCTGCTACAGATCAGAAGCTGAAAACTAACTTGTCTATACAATGTGAAATAGATTCACTTTTTATACACTGAGGCCAGTGAATGTCAGCCTAACCAGACTAATTACAAAGCATAGTTCCATACAGTTCAAGATTAAGTACTGTGGTTGCCATGCAACTAGTCGGGTAACCATAGACTGAAACCTTCTCATTACCTATTAATTCCATTGTTTGCAATAAAATTGAAAGAATAAACTGTATAGTACACATCAATAATGGTATACAGCAATTTAAGATATAAAAAAAATTCATAATACTTGTGAAGAGATGCAAATGATTATGCCTTTTCATACCAGAAAAAAGAAACAAAAGAAAAGAAAAATTCATACGTCAAATTAGGGCCATTTTCTTTGGAGAATAATGTCCTCCAAGGTGTCATTTATATTGGGTCCTGATCATATCAGAAAAAAATAACAAGAAAAGGGATAGAAAATGCAAGAAAATGCATAATCAATTAAAATTTTAAATAGGGCCATTTTCATGAATATTGTTTTAATCTACGCTATTTGCATAAAGAAAAAATGTACATGCCAAGGGAAACTAACATCAGAAAGCATATTAAAAAATAAAATATAAGACAATACTCGGATAACATTAACATTTTTAAACATCCTCCTGATCTATATACAGCACTGTGTTCAATACTGTAATGTTGGACAGTGAGTACTGCAGGTACAAACATATAGTATTAAGTTTTCAGTAGTAATGACATAAGTTTCATTTTGGACATGTTTCTTTGTCAAGGCAGTACATACTGTAAAATAACCACCAAGAAAACCACTTGAGCTCATTGCAACATTTAAGACGAGTGGAGTGACGTAGACAGTCTCAGTGACAACAAGCCAAGGTTGTGTACTTTGTGGTGATACATGGTGTTCAGGCTTTAAATGATCCACGTCAAATTAACATTTCCGAATACATCAGCAGAGGATGAAATGAAAATCAGCTTGTAAGGTTCTCATCCACTAAATTTAAATCCTCATGGTCCAAGCAGCACATCAAAGCATGTTCATAAAAAAAGCTCATAGAATGATTGAGAGGATCATCGCTCTCTGCCCGCTAGTTTGCAGGACATGTCCCAAGTATTTTCTTATCAACGTGAATGTACATATTTTACACATATTGCTGGAAAATCCATCATTCAACTTTTATATTCAGTAGTCAGATGCATGCAATAAAATGTGCTGTGAAACATTGGAGGGTCAATTTAAGCTTATTCCATCTGTTTCCTTTTATCAAAACAAATGATAGCCTCAACCTCAATAACCTTCAAAAACTCCATCAAACAACTTCAGTTAAAGACTTAATTTACTAGTAAAAAAGATACAGCAGAAACATAACCGGTTTCTAAATTTTGTTTCAGTTGCTTTAGCAAATCCATGCAACTTGTTCACCTTCAAGCCTTTTTCAAAAGAACAGCAGATTCATGAGTCTAGCCACCACCGGAGACAACCCTCAGCTTCTTTAGACAACGTGCATCGGATCTGAGAATTGGATGTTGTGACATTACCTTACAGCACATATATTTGTCTGAAAAGGTCAGCGCAACAGGGTCTGTATGAGTTCAGAGATCTCTGATTCAGAGGCTCAGTGAGGGAGCGGAAAGGCAGAGAAGAAGAGCGAGGGCATCTGCTTTGACCTAGACAGGGAATAAACAAACAAACAGGCTGCCAGGCTATCAGCACACACAGTGAACAAACAGGGAGGCTGACAAATCTCCCTCATATCTATGGAACCAAGCCAGATATCACGCAGGTTAGAAAGGTGAGGTGTTGGAACAACACACGGGTGGTGTTGATGTGACTTTGGAGCAAATCCCTGCAATCTTATCAATGTAATAATTGTCTTTTACTAACTAACCAATTACACAGATGTTTTACATTTTGAAAAAATATAGACTATTGCTTTCACGCCTCAGCATCACTGCCCCTACAGAATGACTTCTGCTTCTGAAGGTCGAAGACACACTTCAAGCCAATAATGTGATGGAATTGAGTGAGCATTGATTACTGTTTTACAGAGATCTTTACTCATTCACCTCTTACAAATGTAACATCAGGTATCATTCATCATTTATGCCTTGCTCTTGCTAATGACACGCAGTGAAAGCTATACTTCCCCGCTGTCAATAATATATGGGAGCAGAGCTCCGGTGTCTAATCAGAGCTTGGAGTGTGCACCTTCTCCTGAACACAGCTCCAAACACATTTCACTAATTGACTTCTTCTCAGGTTGAAATTGTGCCAATAACTGAAATCAGTTCATGTTGTGTTTTGGCTGTAGTGGAAACCTTCATTCTCTTAGCCTTTGTTAGCATGACACTGCAAAGCCAGGGGAAATGGCAGAGCAGTATCTGCACTGTATACAGGGAGTCAGGGATAAGTGTAACCACCCTCACTGTTAAACCTGATAATAAATAACAAATGTGAGCTTCTGATTGCTCATTTTATTGAACAGTGTGGAATAAGCCAGTTCTTCACCAACAGACAATGATGTTTGAGCAGCAATAAAAACAGCTTTGTTACTCTATCACCCTGTCAAACACACACAAGAAAATCCTGTATGCCCAAACATTCACTGAACACAAAGATTACACTATGAATGCATTCATGCATGCAGACAAACTAAAGACACACCTTGCAAAACACACTTGGGATTTAACTTGTCTCTTTGAAAGGTCACATACCAATAATGTATAGTTAAGTTTCTGACATGTGTGAGCCCTGCGTTATTATTTTTTGGTTCCACTCCACCACTGTTTATTGTAATTTCATTAGCTCAATCTCTGTTATTCTAATTACACAGACATCTTTTGCAGCAAATAAAAGTTAATGAGCTTTTATGAAAATGGCTTGACGTGACCTTTTTACTTATTCATTTATATCCCCCTCCCCCCTCCACCTCCTCCTGTCCCTGTCAAATTGCACTGTGGAAGGTCCCTGATATAGTTGGATTGGGAGGGATGGACACACCCCTCTCAAATACACACAAAAACACACTGCCAAAAACAGTCTTTCCAATCAACAACGACAACTCTTTTTTCCCCCTCCACGTTTTCCATAGATCATTTAGCCTTGTCATCCATAAATCTGCAAAATACCCTTTTCAAGCTGCTCATAAACACCCTCATAGATCTCCAAAAATGCCACCACACTCTGAGGCAAAAGCTGTTGATGGTAGTGAGCCCACAGCGGTTCAGCTCCCTACAGTCAGGAAGTGATGAATGTCAGAATGAATGTGTACATTACAGTCTGCCAGGCAAGGCCGATGGATTTTGGTTTGAGGTGTCTAAGTGAACGAGCAAGGTGTTGATCGAGGGGGGTAAATGTTATTTACTTGTATGGCCTAAAAAACCCATAAAGTGTGTCTTGGAATAACATTTTTCTACTGCTGTTGCAGTGTACTTTGGTCTGACTTTAATTTGATTTGCATAGCACAGGGGTATAGTATCGGGGTGATTTTGGAAATAATAATTCAGTGTTCTACAAATAACATTAAAAAGGGCCTGTTGAGCACATCATATGCACCATCACTGTAAGCAACATAAATAAGATATCTATTTTAACAGGTTTTCACATTCTGATGTGACACAATTCTGTTTTTTTTTTTATTATTAGTGGGTAACAAAGGGTGGCAAAAACTCCTAACTCATTCACGTAATATTAAATAGCATAACACTGGAGGACTGGTATATTTGATACACTAAATTGTACTTCAAGACACACAAAAAATAACAAAATCTGCATTAATTTCATCAGTCAATAAAATAATTGATAATTCAATGAACAGAGGCTTAATTCAACAGAAAAAGTTCAACACCCGCTGTCAAATCCCCTTCCCCTCTTTACGTAATACACGGAATTATTGCTATCAAAATCATAACATGGCCGTGGATGGCCCTGAGGTTTATCAGTCTGCTCTTTGCTAGCAAGAGCTCCATTATCTTATTGCCTTTAATGTCAGAAAAATAAAGGGGTAAGGTGGGCGATGGCTGCTGCTGCTTTGGGCCACTGCGTTCAACTCAGAGAGCTGGAAATCCAATATTGCAGGGAAGATAGATGTTGAGGAGAAAAGATAGATCTTAACTCGAAAGCTATTACAATGTCTATTGTTTTTCAATGCTGATGTAAATTACCTCGAGCAGCTTCGAGCACCATTTTGCATTCCATAATTCATGTTTGTTGCAAAGGGAACCGAGTAATAATAACTTTATGTGTACAGCCCTTCTCTAAGACAATATTTACACCTTGAAAATCAAGACAGGCTACAAATGCATCAGCATACAAAACAAGTAAAAATCAGTGATGAAGGTGAAAGAGGTTTAAGTGAAAAATTACAGGAATGGGAATAACATTATTCTGAGTACTGCTTTGTGCTTTGGGTAAACATGATGGACTTGTCTGTGGTCTTCATTTTAGTTAGGAGCCCATGAAACAATATCAGGATATGAGTATCAGTCTAGACTGTGGTTTGCCCTGGCTTCAATTTGATTTGCTCGGCTTTCCAAGGATGAGTAACTCAGGGCTATCATGTGTCATCACCTGTCGTACCCATCCGCATCCTTGTGCTTGGTTCAGAATAAATTCTGACTCCTAATGAACCACACTACCTTTTCTCCTGTAGCCTTGCAATTTCAGGCATGTAAGTTCAGTTATTTGGTGACATTCACGTTAGAATAGAAAGAAAATACTGAATGGCATTGTTCTGAGCTCCTCCAGTGAACCACACTAATGGAATAAATGCTCCAGAGTTCACACAAATTCCACTGAAAGTGCTTAGCGTGAACAGAGCCTGAGACAGGTTTACAGGATGATTCACATCCAAAACCAAGAAAACCAAAGAGACAGAAGATCACAGAGGCAGGCAGTACAAACTTCAAACCGCAGCTTTCTCTGTTAAGGTAAATCACTGCAGCATACAACCAGAAAATCATCAGAACACAGCAAACAATCATGCCTGCAAAGGCACTATTTTGTGAAAGTCTCTCCTAAAGCCAAGGTAGCACCTGCAAAGTACACAAAGTTTACCTGAGGTGTTATTTGGCAAACACATCCTCTCTCTCACAGGATCTGTCTGCAGGACAGCAGCTTTGTTAAAAAGTTTAGCACTGGAAAAGAAATGTGATTTCTAAATGGATCACACTGTTTGTCAGACACAGACTGTGGAAATGCAGTGCAACCAAAACACTGACATGACTGACTGTGTTTAAGGGAATTTGTTTTGGCCTCTTTCTATGGATTAGGATCATCAATATCTGGCTGAGATTTATGCATTATTCCCCCTATCCAACCCCTGACCTCGTCTCCAGCCCCTCACTGACCTGAAACATTTATCATTCCCTTTTGTGAATGTGGCAATGGGAACATAGGCTCTTTTCCATCCCTCAATGAGACAGTAGTCAGTGTACCATAGGGAGGGAATACTGAGGAGTTGAGGTGGAGGGTGTACTGAGCCATTGTTTCGGTCTCGTTCACCAGAGTGTAAGTGAAACGGGCTGTGGGCGTGATATAAAGGGACTGTGTAGATTGTAGGTGCAAAAGGGGGTCACCAAATAGGAAGGCTGCATGGGATTCAGAGTAGAACGAGGCACTGCTGTATTGAATGAATAAAAAAAAGTTTAATGACAGCTGGAATGTCTCACACAAAGATAGCATTTTTACCAGAACCTTGCCAGCATATTTCACAGACGTGTAGGAGGAGGCAAAGCAGTGTTTCCGATTGTAACCTAACAAAAAATTCTGATTCACCTCCTTGATACATATGTGGCGTTTGTTAAAACATGACTAAGGTGATGCATAGGTTACCTTTACAAATCCGTGGCCCTGAATCATATTTAGTAGGCGTCTGATTTCAGGCTATTTTACTTTACTTTACCTCGGCTCATAGCTCTGTTCGCATTATACTGTATCTAACCTCCTACTATAGATATTAAGAGTCTAAATGGAATCAACTGATCATTTAAATAGATATTCTTGTCTATAATGGTCATGTAAAGGAATACAAGGTATGTATGTGCTCCCTATGTTATTTATTTTGATACATGCCAGTAACATTTTAGTTCTTCATATGCTCCTGTGCATCTTTATATATTGCAAAATACACACGCATACATCACATAGTCTCTCTCATAGCTCCATAACTACTACTAATAACAGCAGCATTCGGAAGTAGACCATTAAATTAGCTAATTATATAACAAAAGTTGTCCCCCCAAAAAAACAAAAAACAATCAGGGAATGACTTGCCAATCACAGGTATATGTGTCCAATCAAAGATCATAATAATAACTATTGTAGACTCAACGACAGCTGGTTAGTGGAATCATACCCAGCATGCCTGTCTATCGATTTTTCTGTCTGCCAGGGAAAGTGGACTTATTTGATGAGGAGAACTGCCTCTGATGTGACAGCTTGAAACAAACGCAGGCCTTGCAGGATACATAGAGCTGGCACTCATGCTCACCCTTTACTTTTCCTCCCTAAACTCTCTAAGATGAGAGTGTTGAGCGGCCCTGTGAACTACTGGTGTGTCACAGACAAATCACTGCAGGGAAAGTTGACTGGACTCGAGGCTCGCAGCCAAAAACCTAAGAACAAAAGAAGGGCTTTGGAGGGGACATAACAGAAGGAAGTTGACTGGTCTCCTTTATTCGCCTCCTCCGCCTCATAGCCACTTTCACACTCCAAAAAGCTTGATCACTCATGTATGCAGGTCAGACAGAGTCAAGCGTATAGTACATGTTTCAGCACTAAGGGCCTCAAGTACAGGGTGTTAGAATTTATCATTTTTACCAGCTGGTAAGCATTTTTGATTTTCTAATTTCTGCTCTCTTTCTTCATTTGTCTGCTACCAGTGTTTGGTGAAATCCAGAGGTTGAGGCTGTTACACAACTGGAACTCTTGGACAATTATGAGTTGATGTTATGGTCGCCTTTGGCAGTGACACCTGGATATTTAGGATGCAGATGAAAGACCATCTGGGCTCTCAGTTGGACATTGTGTGCCAGCTTTGGTCAGTGGCAGCAGGTGAAAGCATGAGAACAATGGAGCTTCCTGGAGACAGCAATCAAATATTCAGACGTAGCCCAATTCCTGCTCTCTAAATAATTGCAAAATAATTATTTTTCAAACATGAATTATTCATTAAGAGGACCACTATAATATTTTTGTATGTGTAGCCCATTTTCTACAAATCACATTCTGTATATTGTCTGAATATAATATTGGCATATTGGCCTGAATCTAAGACAAACTGACTTTCATACTAAAGACTGACTTTGTATATTCCAGCCAATGTCTGATTTCCATTTATCCATTCCAACTGCCACACGTTATCTTTCATTACTATGGTATATACGGTATGATGACCCATGGATTAAAGCAAAAAAATAATCTTTTGTATGAAATTTTTTTGGAGCTGCAACCAAGTCGTTCTACATTTGTAATTTGTGAAACTCCAGACAAAGTCCAGACTATAGTTGTTATTTCACTCATGTACAGTAGCACACAACAGGAGACTCTCTGTGTCAGACGAGTTCTCACATGTTGACTAAACTCAAAATGAAGTCACAGCTCTGTGACGCAGTCAAAAACTAATTGATAACGTAGCAGCGTGACAAGTCCGTGCTAGCTAAGCAGCTAAACTGTGTTTAGATCCCGCCCTGATGTGGGTCATTATATTGTCATTGGTCACGCACACACGCTGTTAACAATACCATTGGCTGTAGAGTGTGACAATCTGCCAATAAAAATCAGCCATCAGCCAACACTTTTCTGTTCTCCGATCTACGTTGATCTCATAAGTTGCCTCTGTGAACTCTGAATGACGGAAATCCATCATAGCTACGGAGAACTTTAATCCATGGATGACCTCTACTGAATACTGATCTGTATGTTACTTCTAAGTGAAACATAGCACTGTCACAAATGTCAAACTGCTGTTAGCAGTTCATAGATGTATGTACAGTGTATGGATCCTTCTTTCTGCATGTATGTGCCTCTGTGTTAGCAAATACATGCACCCCCAGACATACAAAGTCACACGGATGCACGTGTACCAGATTTTGTCCAGCGCAGGGGGAGCAACAGTGTGCGGTCAGCACTACCTGCAGCATTTCACGCCAGGCCTCTTCAAGCAGCAGAGGAGTCCAGACTGTGTTATTTCCACCTCAGTGGTATTCTACCTGCTCATTGGCCTGCTCCAGTCCCTGCTGCCTGCCACCTGTGCAGTGCAACGACACACACACATAACCCCGCACACACATCACCAAGCCATATTACAGTAGTAAAACTGAAGAGAGGAAGATGAAGAGATGAAGACTGAAGACAGACAAGAGTAAACAGATCCATCTCTAGCTCGTCTGTGTCCAGTTTAAGGTTAGTTTGTGTGTCTGTTCTTGCATACATGTTATTGTGTGAATAAAGGAGTAGTAAGACCCTATTTGAATATAATAAATGTGTCACACTGGTAAAGATCCAGCACAGGCATAGCTCAACATTAACACCCCAGTGGGAGTGGATAAAAGGATAATACCAGATTGATTATTCATTACCAGCAGAGTGGGTGTGACGATTGTGTCTCATTGCCATGGAAGTATCATGGGAATATACTTATTTTTGGTCCAAATCTTGTCCGCTCAATTCAAGATTGCTCTCCCCTCTCAAGGGCCAAAACAGCCTCTTTGTCATTAGCAGCACAAATAAAACATGTGATTAATCCTAACCCCCATCTGCCCTCGCTTCACAGAACACCCAGAAAGACATTTTGAGATGCTTGCGTCATGGTCTAGTCTTTGAAAGTCAGGGGCACAGAATGATGCAGATGGTGATTGTAAAGGCATGTTGCATACACAAGCCAAGATCAAGAAAAAAAAAAAACTGGGCTCAATAAAAATAGATGGATGAGACAGGCTGCAGACGTTCTGTGTCACAAAGATCTCACTGCTCTATCCTACACCAGTGGCAATGAAAAATCAAGTCACAGAAAAGAGCAGAAGATCCTTGGTCACACAGTACAAAGCAGACATACCAAATAGCTGAGGTAATATAAATGTGCTAATATATGGATTACAGTATCAGCCTCAATCAATCCCTTCCACTACTTATTTGAAGGAAGCTTTGCGTTGTGATGCAGGATCATGTAGCTAAAAGTCCACCAGGGAAGATAATCCACAGTCTTGTCTGTACAAGCTGGCATCTCTCCACTACTCTTTGTTCAGGGGGAAATAAAGAGGGTCAGATTTATTGGTATTCAATCACACACTAAAGCAACGGTCGTTCCTGGTGATTGCTTTCAGGTAAAGTGACTGTCAGGACTTCTGCTTGTAGAAGCTCCAAGAGCAGAGGAAATGAAATCACACTAAAGCCAGCTCTGCCTTTTCATCACAATAAAAAAAGGAAACAGGTATTATCCACTCACAAGGAAAAGGGGGAGGTGAACTGTCGGTGTGTAATAGACCTGATGTGGTAAAATGTGGAAAAGGTCAGTGCATCTTCTAAAGTTAAGCCAGGGAGAACAGCTCCAGTGACAATCGAGTAATGGCATCTTTAAACTTGATCATACATGTGAACAGCAGAACAATTTTCTTTGGGATTGGGATTTCTTTCATCCCTTCTCTCTTGTTCTTGCCTCTTTATTCATGAGCTTATAGTCTTTAACTATGCAGGCTTATTTTTACAATATTTCACAATTTACAATTGATACTGGTGACTTTGTATGACTTTGTTGTTATGGTGGACCTAAATTAAACCAGGGCTGAACAACAAGCATTAGGGGAAGGCATTATGTTTATTCTATCTCTGAGCTGTAAAGATGATTTTTTTTTTTAAATGCATGGCTTAGTGAAATACAGAGACAACAGCTGGCAGAGAAAAAGGGACTAGAAGCTGTGCTCATTGTATAAACTTGGCATGAACTCCTGGCATAACAAGATTAACCCTATTTTCACATGAACTATGTTTTCTGCATTTAAAGTGAAGTCATGTAATTCCTAACATCCGGGATGACCCCTAATCTGACTCCACCCTTCAGTCTAAGTTATCCCTTGGCAGTAGGCCTACACAGGGGAGAGAGAAGATAAAGGGTGACCATTATCACCAGCACACACTGCCCCTGGCATTGTACCATTTGCAATTAGTGTACTATATGTCCTTTTCAGGCTCTGATAGTCAAAAAGCCCTTTAATGAGAAGACTGTGAGTCAATATTTACCTTCCCTGCTCGGCTTGTGAGCAGTGACGCCAGAGGATGTGTGTCAATGTGTTTGTGTGTTTATGGAAATGTGTGATTAAGTCCTTTTTGCTGGGAAGGATGGCTGTGAATAAATGTGGCGCTATGTTGTGATGACTGCTCCAAAAGCATGGCAAGACTGAATAATTACAATAATCATTTCAGGATGCAAAAATAAAGTCTGTTTTCTTGTATCACATTATCGTATGATCATATTGATGCTGATGAAACTGGAAACTGTCATTATAGTCCATGCCTGTGTGCTAAAACATTAGTTATGTCAGTGGGGGAACTGGAAGTACAGAGGAGAGAAGGTGAAACGCCTTCACACACACACAGAGAGACAGCCTATTGTACCCTTCTTTGTTGTTCCATTTTTATGGATATTTCCATACCATCTGTCAACCTGCCTGTGAGACACAGAGAAGCCATGCTGAAAGCCTCCTGAAAACCACTGAGGCCTTACACAAACTGAGACCCACACTTCCCACATATGTCCCCTGATTGCAATTCTACGGCAGGCACACGATCTATGGGCTAACACTCACAGTGTGCCCCTGAAGCTGTTCTGTTTTCTCTGACAAATATCACCCTGGGCAATCCATCAAAGACATAAGCCTATTCTTAAGGCGCTGGACGATTTTGTCACTACTGCTGCCACATGATGTCATGCACCATCTTTCTGTGCACCGATAAGCTAAAGTATACTCTTTAACTCCATCTGAACTAACTTTTGCATTGCTAGCACCATTTGTTTGTCTCAAACAAGTTTGGCAATCCTAGTTGTATTGTGACTTCTATCAATCACTGCCCTGCTTGATGTACAACACTGTACATGGTGGTTAGGGAAATTAGGCTGATTCACCAGGTTTATTGTCCTGCGCAGAGAACATGCTGAGTTTAATCGTAGCTTAGTCAGTGTGAACAGGAAGAGAATCATGTCGCAATTTTTCCCCAAATCTCTTTCTTCTCTACGCTCCTGCAGAAGCGGACAGATTGTGTCAGATTACCATAGCTCTTCGATAAGCCTAGTTATTTCATTAAAAAACGCTTAAGCAAATTGGAAGTCATGTAAAAATAAATAAATAACTGAAGCAGAAGTTTTATCCTTGATGTTGTCAAGTCTCACTCAGCAGTGAGACGGGAGAGCTCTGATGAGCCACAAGCACAAACAGCTTGCAACTTGAGTGACGGCATTACAGCAGCAGGCACATCAACAATCAGACCTCATTTCCTTGTAATTTGGTGTCGCTGGCGATGTATTAACTCCATAGGTGGTCCTGTCTGTTTGGAAGCCTAAATAAATATATAAATGTCATAGAACGAGCCCGGTTCACAGGAGATCCATAAAGTAATAAATAATGAATGCCACATTTGTGCAAATATCAGTAGTGTTGGCACCTTAGCTCCTTTAGGTAGTCTCCAAAGGCAAATCTTAGTCCTACAGCTTCGTGCAGGATATTTTGCACCTGTATCAACAGTAGCTCAAGTCACAAACTGAGTCATGGCTATGGTGCACAATGAGAGGTGTCAGAACTTTCTCTACTCATATATCAGTATTGTCATATTACTGTAGCAGAGTTCCTTGGCTGGTGAAGAGAGGGGGATTGCAGTCCATCTTTGAAGCTCAGATGGCAGGTGTTTGATTATAGTGGAAATCCGCAGAAGAGGTGCTGTGGACTGCTGAGGGTTTTCCCACACATGACAGCAACGCCTTCTGAGCCTTGCAGTGGTCCAAACACTTTTTCATGCTTTCACACCTTTTCACCCTGCTGTTTGGTTCTTCCAACCATTCTTCCCTCCTCATGTATCTTGTTTCTGACTCAATGCACAAACAAGTTGTCCAGGAAAGGGCCACAGGGGGTCATCTGATGCATGGAGTTAAAAGGATCTCTCATCAGTCACAATACAGTCAGTCATCATTTTCATGTGGGATTACTGGTTGTCCAAGATTAACATTTTACAGCAAGGAAGGGGGGAGGGGTGCTCAACACTTTGCTGTTTTTCTAACCTGCCTCTTATTTGTTACATGCATTAAGACAAGCTTGGGTTTGCTTTCTTGATTCCTAGAGTGCAGTAGCCAAAAAACACAGCCTCAATACAAACAATGAACACCATGGCACTCTCTTCTGAAGGTGTCTTTAAGTGAGTTAAAAACCAGGCCTTACAAACAACCAGCCAATCACATGCAGCATCAACAAATCAAAAGCAGCAGGTTATATCTACTGTAATGTGACATAAAGGTCTATGCAAGCACAACATTAGAATGGGGGGGGAAAAGTACTGGAGAAGTACTAGGCACTAATAAACTATCAATAAAAGAAATAAAACAAAATCTAAATATTTTATGTAATATGTAGTCTGCACTGTAAAGTCGGGTAGGGGATAGAAATGGATTGCTAACAGTTGTGTTCTAATAAAAAGAGTGAGAAATATAGAAAAGAGTTAAACATAACACTACATCTAACTGACACTTCAAATGAATAGTTAAGATAACATAGTGCCGTGTTTTTATGTGCAGTCATGCACGAAAGATATTACAAAGTTTTATTCTTAAGCGCCTCCCTTGTGAATATGTATTGTCCTCCACATGGTTTACCATTGTGGGTTAAGATTCTCATGCCCTTTTCAGTGCAAAATAATATTAACAGAGGTGCCACTTGAGAGTTTTTGCACTGTATAAAACCTAGAGTCTTTGCATTCATGGTTTCAACTTTTACCAAGACACTAACTGGATCTAGTCCTAGACCTAATACTTCCTAACATAGACAAAACATTGGAAAAAATGGATATAATCTTAAATTCCAAAGAGACTTTAATTAATTACAAAGTTGCATGAGCAAACATTTCTCTACCGAGCTTAGGTTTCAGTCAATCTCACAAACTGCAAGATGCAGGAGCGGATATTGAAATAGAACATGTCTGACTGTGCAGCTGATAATTCTCCCTCTTCTGGTGTCTGCAGCCTCTGGCGAGCAGCCTGTCTGTTAATTAACAGTGTACACAAATAGTCAGGAGACCTTGAAGGTTTAAAAAAAAGAAAAGAAAAAAAAAATCAAGCCTAATTGCATAAAGCTTTGCAACGGACACTCAAAAATCTATGTATATGAAATTTAAAGCCATTGATGCGAGTACATTAGAGTAGTGATGCTGCATGGACAACACAGTAAAAACAAGCCATCAGAGAATCCCTTATTGATTTTCTTTGTTGTTGCATTAGAAAATTTGTCTAATGTACTCCAATAGTGTGATGTAAAGGATGTATTGCAATAAGTAGTACATTGTTTTTCTCATTTATTATTTAAAAAACTCCTTTATTTTCACAAGTGTGCAAATTATCAATAATTGTCTCGTGTGTTAATGCTGTATAATAGGGTTGTATTACATAGTAATGCTGCAGTGACACATGGTTTGTGGAACCTCAGCACACTAAGCACTTCTCTAAATAATACTATTACAAAGCTTTTAAAAGGTTTAACTTTGCAGAGACGGTTTTTGTTTGTTTGTTTGTTTGTTTTGGGCCTACTGTTTCTCCTACAGCTCAACCATAATGGGGATGGATAGCAAGTGACATGTGGCAGGGATGTGTGAGCCAGACCTCTTGCTCACTTTTCCACTGGTAGAGTGACAGCAGGGGTAGAGAGCAAGCTTTAATTGCATGTGACGGCCGATCACAGTGGCAGGGACCTTCAAGCCAGTAAAGACTCACCTGAGAAATGGGCGAGGAAGGTTGTGGACTGGAAACATCAGACTGACACTTTCCCTAGAAACTATTTGCTTGATTGCACCCAGTCCACCTGCATCCTACGCTACCACCTCATTGCATCATACAAGTCAAAACAAATGTGTTTTGCATGTGCTTAACACTCACTGGCTCCTTTGAGTCAAGCAACTTAACCTCATACTTATCCATTAATGCTAGCTTTTTGCTTCTGCAAGAAGCAATCTGCATGAAGATATTCATATGGTGCAAAAAATAGGGGGCAGGAACTAGGGGATTAGCGACTTAAGGAAGTCTCATCTGAAGCAATTGTTACTGGATCCTTTTTTTCTGTTTATTTTTTTAAAACGCAACAAAAACCAGGATCAGAATTTGGTACTTGGAATGTATATAAGGTCTTTAATATGCAAAAGCAAAAACAGCAAGAGAGAATGAGGTAAGCGTGGAGCACAACATCCTTTGATCAAAGTGAGCAACTGAGGAATATTGGGCACCAATGCCTTATAGTGGATCTTTGCATTGCAGTCTGTTCGAGTAAGGCGGGAATCCATCAAAAAACAGTATGGAGAACCACAGACATGTGTAGTTTGAATTTAAGATTACTCAGGCAGCAAAAAGCTGTGACTACACAAGAAAGAGTAGAAAAGAAAGAAGTGGGCAAGAGTGGGCACTGGGTAAAGGGTACGGTACACAAAAAAAGTAGATTAGTTAGTAGGGGAGGAGATAAAGAAGTTATGCATTTATTTATTAAATGCATCAGATACAAAGTCTGACAAGGGGGAAGATGCAAAATAGAAGAGAGCCATAATGACAGGAAGATAATCACAGCTACGAACACTAGCAGCAGCAGAAGGACTGTAACACAGCAGCTTTAATAAACACCAGCAAAATCTCAGCAATCAGATCCAATAAAGACTTGAAGCATGGAGGGCTTCATTAGACTTTATCAGTGATCTGTGCAGATCAGCAGTTTGCAGAGAGAGAGAAAAAAAAAAAGACAAGTGAAACCCATAATATTTTTCCTGCATGCCTCTACAACATGTAATGCTACACAATCACCACTATTATTAGATATTTGTACAAGCATGCTGCAAGCATTGCACTAATGTTGATGAGATTTACTCCTCAGGTGTTGGAATTTGGTACTGAATGACGAAGCATTTTTCAATACTGCTTAGAATCGAAGTAATTTGGTTAGTGCCAAAAATGTATGAATAAAGTTAGTTTGTTATCCAGCAATAGTTTTCTTTCCTGATCCTTTATTTTTTTAAAAGGATGCACCTTAACTATTGCTTTAGTGATTATTTTTGGTTTACAAATATTCTTAGAACTTTGTTATATTTTTAATTTAGTATATACTGTGCACTGTACTGGATGTTTATCAGTAATTTCCAATGTTAGAGCAATTTTCTGCATTTTATTTTCTCAGTCCTTAAAACTTCTAATGTAAAATTTCCAATTAGTTATTTCCATAGTACAATATAATTAAGTCTGTTATTATTTTATTACTGCTGTGGCTTGAGGGGAAAAGTTGTACCACTGAAACCTACAAACGCAATTTTTTTTCTTTCCATCTATGCCCATAGGTTATCTCAACCAACACAAACTGAAATTGAGGGAATTTCTTATTGAGTAACTACAGGAAGAGAAAAAAGAGAAAAGTGCCATAATGACATAAGTCCCAACAGCACAGCAGCAGCAGAAGGACCGTAACACAGCAGCTTTAATAAATACCAACAAAATCTCAGCAATCAGATCCAATGAAGACTTGAAGCATGGGGGGCTTCATTAGACTTTATCAGTGTAGTTGGTTGAAGACAAAAAGACATGGCTTGAATTCTCTCAGCCTCTGTCGTCACAGCCAGACAGATTACTGATAAGGTTATCTATGGAACTTCTTCAGGCGGCCTTATGGTGTACAGCCCCCTCATTAGCACTATACTTATTTATGTATACAGGAGAAGTTAATTGGGAGTTCAATTATCAGGCAGCGAGCCACCCCCCTCCCCAACCGCACACTCAGCCCTAACTCTCTCCACCCCCTCCCCCTGCGGACGCCAGTGGGGAGATAGCGCAATTATCACTGTGATGTATGACTCTCCTTGATGTCCTCTGCTCTTTGCCTCAGCCCCGTTTTGTCACCGTCCTACCCCAACTATTACCACTAAGATTCAATGTCCCGCCTCACTCAACTCAACTCAACTCTTTGGGACATTTAAAGTAACATATCCTAAGATCCATGAGGCATTAATATTAGTATCATTTAGACCGTGCCTGCATTCTGTATTTCGTGCCATCAGAGTAGATTTGCTGGAAAATCTGCTGGACTGCTTTATTGCCCAGAGGAATGTTATGTTCCAGCAGTAAAAGAAAGAACTGCTATTCTTTCAGTGCAAATGCAGCTAAAGCCTCCAGGGTTGAAAGCAATGGCAGAGGATAGAATGGAGGAAAAATTGAAATCTACTAATATTTTATTATTTATCTTCTGTAAAGGTGAAAAAATCTGACTTTTTTTAATGAAGAAACAGTGTTATTTATGTGCAACACAAACTATACAACTGTGAAATCGAGGCTAGATATCGTGCCAGTGGATAGTTTCGCTTCAGAATCGATTTTAAGATTCTTTTACTGGTTTATAAATCTGTTAATGGTCTTAGTCCAGCCTATTTATCTGATTTACTTTTACCCTATGAACCCTCAAGGACCCTCAGGTCTTCTGGGAGTGGCCTTGTAATAATACCAAAAGTCAGAACAAAAACCCACGGTGAGGCGTCATTTTCTCACCGTGGTCCACGTTTGTGGAACAGCCTCCCTGAAGACCTGAGGGGATCACAAAATGTTCATATTTTTAAGAGCAAACTTAAGACTTATCTTTTTAATTTGGCTTTTACTTGAATCATTTTTAAATATTTTTCTGCTTATGTATTTTAACGTTACAACCTTTTCTCTTTTATTTATTTGCTATTATTTGTCTATTTATATATATATTTATATATATATATATATATATATATATATATATATATATTAACCATTATTTAAGATCTATATATTTTATTATGCTTTACTTTTTAATTATTTATTTATTTATTTTTTATCTTTTTTATCTAGCTATTTACACATTTTTACAGATTCGTTTTACTATTGCAGTATTGTACATTTTTAATGGTTTTCTTCTGTCTTTTTTATTTTTATTTATTACTATTGTTATTATTTTATTTTATCTTATTTTATTTTATTGTATTTATCTTTATCTAAATAATTTCTAACCTGCCTCCAGTGTTTCCTCAATGAGATCGACGATGAGATGGCGCTTCCTCAGTTTGTGCTTTGTTTATAATGGGATGGGTGCGACAGAGGGTCAAGGGTGGAGAATTGGGGTTCGGCTGTGGGTGTTGGGGATGGGCGGATGGTGTTTGCTTGTTTTTATGTTTTATGTTTTTATGTGAAGCACTTTGTGTTACATTTATTGTATGAAAAGTGCTATACAAATAAAGTCTGATTGATTGATTGATTGATTGATTTACAGGAATTAGTGAATTTATGACATTAAAAGTAAAGTATGGGCAGTCTCTTAATTATTTTAATCACAGCATGCAATGTAGTTTAACAAAATAAGTGTTCTCATGTATTCATATGTTAATCATCATATCAGTGTAGGGTTGTAGTACAAAATGTCAAGTTCATGGGCAGGAAAAGGTTTTTGTTTTACAGCTTAAGAAAGAGTAAAGTAAATTTCAACATCACATTTTAGCTCACCTTTCTATCTGGATGGAATTGAATATAAAAAACAATGTTCAAGGCATTGGCTAAAAATGATGTAGAGCTACAGCATATAAAATGCAGAGTTCATGGGTGCTGTGGTGTTAAGAGGGGTGCTGAGCCCTTATCGTTCATGAATTACAACAGCTGATAAACCCAGATTACTCTGGCCTGTCGGGGAAAATAGCATCTGTTCATGGCAGACCGTGTTAAAACATCTCCACAGGCTATAAAAAGGACAGTGTGTGTCTGAAGCTGACGCCTTGACTCCCTGAACGAAGCTCTATCTCTCTCATTCTCTCTCTCTGCAGCTACAGTAGAGGCTCACCTGAGGTCACAGTGTCTTTCTTCAAGGGGGGGCTGCCTTCCCAACATGCTGGGTGCATGCCAGTTAACTGTAGGACTCCTCAGGGACCCAGATTTCTGCTTTATTCTAACATATATAATAAAAAGTGATGATGAAAGTGAATTGGGGAATAGTGAGCTTTAATGAACTAAGCAGCTGTTTTTGAACACTTTGCTATAAGGCACTGCCAAACAGAAAAGGGCTGCTGCATCAACCTTTTTCCCCTCATAAATGGTGATATAGTGTTTATTCCACTGCCAGAGAACAGGCAGCAAATGTGGACAGATAACATCCAATTTCCTCTGATGCTTCCAGATATATTTCCTGTCACGAGCTCAAAAAGATAACTAAATTCACTCCTACGCTATATAACTGATTAAGTCAGGGAAGATTACTTTTCAAATGATGACTGCTCATCACATCCCAAATGTGTATTTACAATAATGTAGCATTAGTAACACCTAAATCTATATATTATTTAATTAGAAAATAAACATCCCGAATGTACAAACAAATTACATACATTACTGACAGTACTCTGCTATCAGTAAATCCTTATGCCCATTTGCCCAGCTCTTGGATATTACACAATGTCTTACACTGGTGGAAGCAGCATGTTAGCAGAGCAGTATGATGAGTTCAGGCACAGTCTGTGTGAAAGGTCGTTTTTGCAGAGCTTAGGGCCCCAACAGTATGGTTACGCACATATTGAATACGTAAAAATGTGCTTTAGGCCACCAGTGTGGAGAGTGCAAATGAAATGCAGGCCATTAAAACGTCATGGCTCAACAGATCTATTAATTACAACAGTATCTGTTCCATCAGAGGCGTATGAGTGAAAAACGTACCACCTAACTGGACTAAGGAGTAATTTAACACCCCCTGAAAACTTGCTGACCTATAGTGACTTAACTTCTTACCTTGCAAAAATGCCTAACATGAATAATGTACACATGAACCCCTGGACCCAGTGACATCACCATTGGGTGTGGTCAAGGGTAACACAGGCTTGAAACATTTAATCATGACTTTTCTGTCTTGAGTTACTCTTTAAATAAATCTCAGACACACTGGAAACTGTCAGCATCTGACCTTCTAAATAAATGAAAGTAAATAAATTTACTGTGCAGTGCATTTGCAAATTAATACAGTGAAATAGCCACAGAGATCATTTCAGAGATAAATTCAGTATATGCTCATTTTAGGCTTAGTTTTAAGTCCCCTTTACTCAATGGGAAAAAAATCTCATAAAGAAAGCATCCATTGATATTGATCTATTGTTTCTTTAACCAGATGAAGTGATTGGCTACTATGTATTTACCATTTCCACCGCTTCAGTCTGTCAAGTCAGCTGTATTCTGTACGGCAAATTAAAGGCAATCAAATCAACTACAATGTGGAATATCAAGAACACTATGAGGAAGATAAACTTTGCTGAGGGGCATTCGATACTAACCAAGTAAACCAAACTAACTTAAGAACTCATGACTTAACACCTGTCTTAAAATAGAAATGTCAGTAATGCTGTATCAACTCTGACCTGTTGATAATTCCTGGACCTGCTGCTCCTTTTAAAGAGCGGCAAAACAGACTGACTGCCATGCACATGTGAAGAAGGCACATTGTACAACTCATAACTGGTGACACTGGAAGAGTAAACAGCAACTGGAGACCATGACCATTTGTGTCAAGGTTTCAGAACTGTTAGACCGCTAAAAAGCAACATGACAACATTCAGGTGAAAATCCAACCTGGCAACCTGAAAGACTGTTCAGTTTGTTGTGAAAATGAATGTATTAATATCACAGTCATTTTCACAAATTAATTTAATCTCTAATTACCCTGACTTGAGAGCTCATGGCTGCCTTGCCCCACATTGCTGTTCAGGGTCAACAGAGAACAAAACCAGGGTCAGCATCAATTATAAGAAACAATGGCTCACAGAGGCACATAGAAGCTTTAATTATAACCCCTTATGGAAAAATGCCTGCCCACAACTACTTCAAAATGCAAACTAATGGGGTGATTATTGTATAGAAGGTGCACCTACATGCATACATTAAGTACACAAATGTTTTAGGCTGTATATATGTTTGATCCTTTGTGAGCATTCAATGTAATATTTGTGAGGTAAAATCTGAATTTTGTCTGTGATATCAAGGATCTGTTTAAAAAAAAATCATCAAGCTTACTATGCAATGTTCACCTTCAACCTTCATCCTGCCTTAACAACCTACCACTTCAGCTGAACAATATTAGCGTAAATGAGCAAAAAATCTCAAATCTGTCAATGTCAGACAGAGATGAAGGGTGCTAGCAGCTGAGTAAGATCACTGTTATTCAAATTATCACAACAGGAGATACAGGCTCTATAAAGGGAGCTGTGGGATAGGAAAAAAACATGCTTGAGGGAGATGAGATGGCACAACCTCCTCAAATTACAAAACCTCAGCTGTCATTTTCAATTTTCAGATTTTACTCATTCCACTTTAGGCTGACATTCAGCATTACACATTTCAAAAGTCTGGAAGACAATATTTTTGTAGTGTATTAGACCTTTGTGGCTAATAGCTTCTATTTCAGTCATTTGTCCAAACTGCTCTCCAGGCTGTCGAAGTGTGGTTGTTGAATGTTCATCTTTTCAGAAGATTTATGTAACAATGTTGTTTAGATCAAGTGCTTTAGGTCTGACTCTTTTCCTTTCTATCTCTGCTTCAGACAGACTTGAAAGCAACTTTCTTTGTCAAACTCCATTCTCTCTTGGCATGCTCTAATGTGTACATCAAAGCCTGCCACTTCCAAAGCCTTGTATTCATGAGTATACACTAGCTATCAGTAAAAAGAGAAACAAAAAGTTCTCTAATCACTAAACTCCCTCTTAATGTCTTGTCCAACTAACTGTCAATCATGTTGCTGTATGTAATATTTATGTATTTGTTGTAATTAAATTAGATTTTATTCCTACATGAGCCACTGTAAACCATCTCACAGAATAGATCACATGATACATTACTAGCTCAAAAAGTGTCAATTTTTGTCCTAGTTTTATCGTTTAAATTACACTGAATATCATCACAAAATGTAAGCTTTAATCCAGAAATGGATCTAAAATATCCACAACAACATATTGGCACCCTCTTCCTTCTTAAAAGCCCTTTTTCTTGACTCTCTTTTAAGGCTACCTTTCGCTTATCCTGCAATTTTGCATAATTATCTGGGGTTCATGAAACACATCTGTTTTATTTATTTATTAATTTTTCTAGACAAGCCCATTAGCTATTGTTTTGGTGATTCACATCCCAGTGCTTCTTTTCCACCCACATGTGAACAGGCTGTTTTGTTGTCTTTTCACAAAAACATTCTCTCTGCTAATGAGCTGCTGCTCATTGGCAGTGGCAGCCATACTGTATACTTGATACATGTTCATGTTTGAATCGCTGGATGAATTACAGACAAATTTTACAACAAATAATTTGAATTTAGAACATACGTCCCTTAAAGTGTTACCTTACCTTTTATTCGCCCAAGTTTTGCTCACAACATTTAATAACTGTATTTACAAATAACAGAAACATGTCTTACCAGAAATAGTGTTAATCAAGCAATAATACGACTATTCTGAAATTTTAACAGAAACTACTTCTTTCTCAGGAAATAAATGACAACTACGTTCAACTATGTCTGTGCATCATCCAGTACCAATGCGGAAACATCCATATATTTTTTTTTTGACATATGAAAGCAACACAAATTAAATTCCATTTGGGAGCAACTGACAAGGATAAAATCAGTGTATGTAATTTCATTTTGATACACAGTGGGAGATTTTCTTGAAAATCAAATGTTTCCTAAAAATAAACAGCTGATTGCCTGTTATGTTATGTGTAATACTTGACAAATCAAGAAATTTCATTACATAGCTGCAGAAAAATCATCTCATCTAATATTGAACCACAATGTTCTCATTAAACCAGAAATATTAAAAGTGATAGCTACTACGGTTTGGCAAAATCTCTGAGGGGAGACAGATTTCATATCACCTATCCCTACGTCCATTGCACTGAGCTGTGGAATGTGGAAAGTGGAAACAGAAATCTCAAAACGGTTTTGAGATATCGGCCTATGAGATTTCTGGTTATATTAAACCAAAATCTTCCCTACTCTTAATCTACAAAGGTAGATACCACTAACAGTAAGTGAGGAGGAATTTCATCCTTAGGAGCCACCGTAAAATCATTGTTGCACTGCAATATTTTTTAAGTGCCATATCTCATCATTAAAAAATGTGCCTATGAAATGACGCGCTCCTCTCTGAAGTGAGCAGACAGCAGCCCTTTAAAAATAAGCTTTCCTTTGACATGGCCCCTTCACCACAGAGCTAACACAGCGAGACATGGATGTTAGTACAGACATCTAAAGTGTCTTAAACCAACTAAGAAAGAAAGAGAGAGACCTTCACATCCCACTCACGTGTTAGATAAAAGGAATAAATACACCGCTGCACTGGCAGTCAGCCACAATGACCCAATTAACAGTCCTCGAACCAAAGAACATCTCTGAAAACAAATTAACACTGAGCAAATGAATATCTTCATGCCGTTTTTCTCGTACTTGCTCTCCTCTACATTCCTCACTTTTGATGAACCTGATTTCCTCTTGTTCCGTTTCGTTCCTCCTTACCTCCATCTTTATTCTCTGCCTCTATCTTAGTCTCTCAATTTCAAAAGGACAAATGTTTCCTGCAGTCACTGTAGCACTGCATTGGTATTCTGCTCTCAATTTAGCCAAGAGCCAGGCAGCGGTATCTGCTTCCAGCAACCACACAGCAATCTGACACAGAGCACACAGGGAGAGGGAAAAAGGCTCGAAGAATTAAAAGAACTGAGAAACAGCAGAGAGAAAGAGAAACAGACAGACAGACCTACATAACTGTCCAGCAGTGACATCATTTGCTGTGCTATAGGGTCTCTAAACAGCAATAACTCATCCACAAGAAATGAAGTATTGTGCTTTTGTTTCACCTCTTCAGAGAGCGAAAGAAGAAACAATACAGTTTCTTGAGCTGTTAAAGACTGTTATAGTCTTTCTACATCAAAACAACTGAAGGGCTGTGATCTAAATCACAGCTGCATGCTGATTTTATTCTTATTATTTCATATCTCTCAAAAGCAATACTGCAACAAAAATTTGAACAAAATATTTGTTAGGGTCGATTTCTTTTTCAGCGCTGTCAACGCTTATCTATGAATGCCACAAAAACGCAATACTTCAAACAATTGGCATATGACTGTTGGCAAAGTAGTGATCTACCTTTTCAAGATGCAGTAATTACAAGTTATTTCATCACACAAGGCAAGGTAGGAGCTACGGAGTCCATTGATTATTATGGAGGGTGATGCAATATTAAAAGCACATATTATTAAGAGCAAAAACTGGAGATAATGTAGGATGATAGGCTTTTATCCTCCCTTTACAAATGATCAAGACTGAGCAAGAAATTTCTGATAGCTGCATAGAGAATGAGATAAATCATAAGCAAGGTGTGGAGATGCAGACAGTTTGAAAGAAGGAGAGGAGGGAGATAAGTGCAGAAGGAGGAGAGGCAAGAGTAGGAAGTGCTGACAGCGGGTAAAGGTGAAAGAGAGATAAGTGGAGTAAGGGAGTCAACTCAGGAGAGACAGAGAGGGGGAGGGAGGTGAAGAGAGATGGGAAGCCCAGATAGCCTTGAGAAGAGAAGGTAGGAGGCGGGTGAAGGAAATGCTGCGGGATGAAGAGAAACAGAGAGATGGATGAACGCGAAAGAGAGGGAAAAACCATAGATATGGAAATGGGATGTGTCAGTGAAGGAGGGAGCCAGAGGTGTAAAACAGAACAGAGTTTGACATGAGCTGACAGCACAGGAGCACATCCCAAGAGCAAATGAAGGCAAGAGCAGAGCGTACGCCAGAGACAATAGGCTTGGACTGAAAGAAAGAAAGACGACAGTGAAAGAATGAAAAAAGAAGAAAGACAGAAAAAAACAATCTTTCCTTCTGGTGAAAAGCAGAGCCACTGTGTGTGATTTTGCATTTGAAATATTCTGTTGAGATATTCAGCACCTTTGATGTTAAGTATTGGTTTTTTTTCCCCAGCCACATTCAAAGTAGCACCTGTGCCATGTCTAAAACTTGTATGAGTCACATAATCCCTAAGAAAAGTGTTTTTCTTCAACACCACCTCAACAACACAAGCTTTCAAAGCAAAGAAACTTCAAACTGTTTTGACAATATATGATTGAAAATACCAAAATGCCTGCCTTCACAAAGCACCTCACCCTCTCACTTGGTCCACACCTCAACCATTAAACCTTACAAGAAGCACAGGCATCCTTCTGCCTCACACCAATGAATGAGTCACTTGAGACTTCTCTGCAAAATACTGAGAAAAGGTCAAGAAGGGACTATTTTGGTATTTCAGTGGAACTGTACAAATCATGTTACTATGCAGAACTTCACATAGCACTGACCCTTTAGGGGACTGAATTGCTACAGTTAAAAACCAAATCTCCAACATCTCATAACCAAAAAGAGATTTTGAGCAATTAACCAAACAGATGATATATTTACCTCTAACAGATTTCTAATACCAAGAGTTAGCATACATTGCTAGGCACAGGAACAATGCGATGAAATCATGGTGAGGCAAGTACAGTATGATGGTTCCTTACCTTCCTTGCAGTACTTCCCTTTGAAGCGGGTATGGGTGCAGTCACAGTGAACTTCTCCATATTGAATAGAGCAAAAACCTCCATTGAAGCACGGGTTCTGTTTGGTGCAGAGGTACTCCAGGTCGCTCTGAATGCCTTGGCTATTTAACAAAGTAGGAGGCATCTCGCCCACCTTCAGATTGGAGATCAAACCCTGGAATGGTGGCTCGTACTTCACTGTGCTAGACGTCAGAGCAGAGAGGCGCACATCAGGTGGGATCCCACCCACAAACAGGTCACTGACGACTGCCATCTCCTTCCTCTTGGACTTGACCTCAGCCACTTTTGTCTCACCATCAACCATCAGGAGGGTATCACGGTAGTTGCGGGTAAGCAAGACCATGTGCCAGCGGTCATCATTCACCCGTGTTTCCATGTGTAACGTGGCTGGTTCAGCACAGTGGATGGCGAAGCGCAGCTGGAGGCGCCCACCAGCGATGAGCAGCTCCAAGAAGTCACAGTTGCCACCATCGTCCAGGTAGAGTACCAAGGCTTTGCTGATGTTGGTCTTGAGACTGAAACTCAGCTCACCTACTGATCCAGCTTCCCAGCGTCCATAGCGTGCCCACTGGCCAGGCGCCCCACCGAATTCCAGCATCTTTACTGTAGTGAGCAGGCTGAAGAGGGCCAGAGGCCACAGGGGCCAAAACAGGAATCTTAACCCCCTTGTCATGCTCAAAGTTCCCAAGGTTCCCCTTCTCAACTTGATGCCTTGTAGGTCAAATTAAACACAGAGGTAAAACCTAGCTTCACTGTGGCTAACAGGGTTCAAATGTAAACAACCACAATTATATATCACTTTGCCAGGATATAAAGCTCACTGAGTAAAACTAATCCTCAGAGGGACCCTATTACAATTTTCCTGTTGAATCAGCAGTTTTTTTCTGCTTTTCTCTGATGCTCTAATTCTTGTCCTTATCCTGATTCTCTCCTTCGTCTCTCCATCAGTTGGTGCCTCTGGGACTTGGAGGAAAGGAAAGAGGAAAAGCGGAGAGTAAAAGAGGGTATATGATAATTTCAACACAGCCGTTTCTTCAGAAGCCTATTGGTCTACCCTGGACTGAAAATAGAATCTTCCTCTCTAGAATCCAGATCTCAGTGTAATTTCCAGGAAATTTGAGCTGCCGCCAAAAGCTTGGGGGAAGAGTTATCCGATTGTGATCTTTCTTTAAGCAGAGTGAAAGCAGAAGAAAATGAGCAAAAGCGTGAGGGAGCCTTAGAGTATATGGGCTTATCAGAGCTTGCCGGTGTCTGCTGGAGCATACGATGCGTTCATGGTTTCAGCGTAATAACCATTCTTCTCCTGAAACTTACAGACCATGAAGCTTTACGCAGGTATGGGTCCCATCATTATGGTGGCAGGTGGGGATCTGGAATAAACACACACACAAAAAGAATACAACTGTCAATTATATGCAAACCTGTTTCAGTCCATTTCATATCCAAATAAAAATGTGACCCATTTTAAGTTTATCAATAATTATTCCCAAATAATTTTGGAAGATTTTTTTTCTTCTATAATTCATCTACTTTGCTACATTAGTTTGCTTTTGCCTGCAGTTTTAGATACCATATACTATATATAAAACTCCCTACACTCTTTTCAGTTGAAAGCTGACACTTCAAAAAGTTTGTCTCGAGCCAGGCAATAAATAAACTTTCTAAGTTTTGCATGGCACCATACTTCCCAGATGTACTGTAGCCTAACATAATGGCTTCATATGCAGTGAAGAGCACTTCACACACATTTTGGCCAATCAGCAATAAATTTGATAAATCACACCCATATAGTGTGGCGCACACACTGTACAGACATGCATGTTCAAACACACACAAGCATCATTAAATCAAACGTGATTCAGAGTGGAGTGCTGCAGAGTCAATAGCCATCTGAATAGCAGGTCTTGACCCTGGGGCTTGGCCTAATCCCCAGCCATTATTTCTTGAGTGTGATCTAATTTCCATTACTGACAGTCTACAATTAAAGCTAGGCTCACCACTGCCTGGCTGCCTGGCTTCAAAATGACAACAACGATGACGCTATCATGCAAGGAGGGGAGGGAGTGTGAGAAATGTGGGAGAAATACAGACAGAGAGAGTGAAAGGCTGCATAATCATAATCTCGGGTGAGGCTTAACATCGATGGAGAAAGATGAGGGAGGACAGAGGGGACAGACAGAGCTTTGGGACACAGAAGAGAGGAGAAGACAAATAATGTTTGAGCTATTTTTCTTTGGGTTATGCTCATATTGGAAAGCAAGAGAAAGTAATGCTGCTGGAACTTGTGAGGTTGTGCTCTGAAAGCCGGAGGCACAGTATACATGCTTGCCATTCAAGTGTTTTAGGTTGGGAGAAAATTTTCTTAGGCATCTGACAGGAAATTTGCATTGTGTGCATGCGTGTGTCCGTGCGTGTTGAGTCTATGGCTCCTGATTTTCAGTTTCTGGCAGCAAAGGGACAGCTGTGGCCTTATGCGTTATGCTTCATGATTCACACTCTACACACACTCATATTTGTACGCATCTCAGTGATTTACTGTATGCGATACTGTTAAATGTGAGACGCTGTCAAACAAAGTGTCTTCTAATATACAGCAGACACACCGTGCCTATAGGAGTGACTTTCCCATTTGTGCACACACACACACACCTGTGTATGTTACTGCAAATTGACAGGCTTGATTCACAGGTTTCATTTCATCATCTAACCGAGGCAAAAAACTCCCACTAATATTCAAATATATACAACAATAAGCCTGCTGTTTTATACACATGTAATCCCTCCACCCCAACAGATTATTGTTCTTATTGCCATTATGAACGTCAACAAAAACATGATAAAACCCCTCAACACTTTGGACTAAAAGAATTGCATTTCGAGAACAATGAGAGCTTACGCTTGTTTAATCAACCAATCTTTTAATCACATCTGTGTCCTTTACTCTATGGGTAAATAGATTTGGAATATTCCCTGGTCAAATTGAATATTCATGTTATTTTTGTCTGCTGGGGACTCTCTACCACTAAAGACAGAAGCAGCGTTTCATGTATCTTTAACAATGCTGTGTTTATGAAGCTTTACTATGTTGAGTTTCAGTGCATCCTCCATGCATTGTGTTGCTAGTTATTAGGGGGTATTGGCGCACTCGCCCGATGGTACTATTAAATCCCAAGGACACTGAGGAAACATAACAAGTCTCAAGAGATAACTAGAGCTCCGAGGGTTGTGCTCTGAGAGTGTGTGTGTGTGTGTGTGTGTGTGTGTGTGTGTGTGTGTGTGTGTGTGTGGTTGTGGTTGTGATTGATTCTAGTTGCGTGTGCAGCTGTCTACATTCAGCAAAGCAACTGTCCTTGTGTGACAATGTAGCGTTCATCTGTTCATCTGGACTGTGTATACTCAGTGTGAGTTTGTATGTGTCTATATTTATTCCTGCATTTGGTATTATGATTTTTGTCACAGTTGTAGTCCACAACATCTTCTCTACAACACTTGGCCACAGCATTGTTTTACAAATGACATGCACAATCCAGCTTCAGGCTGGTTTCAATCCAAAAATAACATGTTTGCCTTTTTTTCTTCTAACTGCTAGGGTGACATCCATCTGCCTCAATTCTTTCCTTAAGAAAAAGGGCAGCTCTCTCACTCACAGTGCTTGGCTGAGCTGCAGCAGAGCTGGGAAACTTGACTGAAAGAGCAATCTGTGTCCAGCCTCACACACACACCCTGACTCGACTCTGTCCAAGCAAAGCTCTGCAACCCTCAGGATAGCTGCACGGTCATGTGAGCCACCACCGACCCATTTCCTCTCACATTATCCCATGGGTAATGTTGGCACGATCTTCACAGAAACTCTACTCCAACTGTTTAAGAGTCTTTGGCTATATCCACAGTGCAGTGGAAACTGTCCCATTTATTAGTGTTTTTCATTCATTTGTGACAAAGATTGGATCTTATCAAATCTTAGATAGCAACAAAAAATACCTCAAATTTGCATTTTATTTTATTTCAGTTAATATTTTCATACCCACAGCAGCTTAGCTATGCCAGCATTAGCACAGACAACAAGACTAAAAATATGACCTATAACTATAATCTATATACAAGAAAATTTTGATAACAGGTACTTTAAATGTTCAAATACATTAATCACAATATGTTGGGACAGAAATTGCTGTGATTATTGTTTTGTATTTTCACTTCATATATTCTTCTCTTTCACATCTGTCAACTGATACTGTATGGTTTACATCCTACAGTAAATGCAGTAAAAACAAACATTTGTAAAATTGGCCATGGAGGCCTTAAGTGTGAATGTAACTTTTAGAAATGCTTGTTGTGTGATGTTGGTTGAGGGCATTTGTTCTGTGTTTTTTGTTTGTGATTTTCAGTGTGTGTGCAGACGTTTGCAGCATGCCTTGGCAACAGTAAATGTGTGTTTTGGTGTTTAATCCATCTCTTGCAGAGCTCCGCCTTGGCCCAAGGTCTTGCTATTCCCCACAGGCCAGACTACACCTGTTGTGTGAAGCTGTGCCAAGCTTTCATCTTCCTTCTTAGGCAAACAGTCAGCTCATAGACAATCAGGTGAAGTCTGGTTTCAGTACTTCTCTGCCCACCAGTACTACACAGAGTTCAGTGCTGTGCATTTTTCTTTTTTTTTCTCTTAAGGGGCAACACCTTATTTAGAATTGTAAATATGACACTGAAACACTTTCCAAGTGCAATAAAAACAGCTGAAGCGTATGAAATATTTATACAATACAATAATCTAGACAAAGGATAATAGAGATGTACCTCATACAAATATTTACACATGCAAATAGTTTTCCCATGCACAAATATACCTACACATGCATTATACACAGTTTTCCACATGCAACCAAGCAGACGCACACACGGACACACGCACACACACACACCATATCCCTGGTCAGGCAGGAGCCATTAATCCTGGCCTGTGAGAAGCTCAGCAGTGTACCATCCGTCAGCATGAGGCTGCTGCTGCCTCTGCTGTGCTCTAATTAACCAGAGAGGCACGCTGAGCCACTTTTAATATTCCTGGTCAAGATGGAGAACAAGGGTTTAAAAAAAAGAAGTGGTGGAATAGGAAGTTGCAAAGAGAAACATGGAATGAGAAGGATGGTGCAAAGACAATTTAAATATCATGGATGAATATTTAAAGGAAGTAGGATGAGGAGGGCGATAAGAGAAATGGCAGGTTTGTCAAACATGACTAAAACCTTTGCATAAGTCAATAAATATTATCAAAACAAGGCTGCAAATATGAAACACAGCAAGCTTTTCTTAATCTTTCCAAATTAATCTACAGGTCTCCTGGGGTGAAGTCAGGTTGATTTGACATCAACTTTGAAATTAAATGTATAGGCTAATTCCTGACAGGTCAATAGTTTACATATTTAATGGATCAGGAGCGTTGCTGTTTATATTCTGTTCCACCATGATGATGTAATGTCAGATTTCTACATTGAGATATTGTGTACAAGTTTAGTTCTACAGGTCTGTTTTAGTGCATCTTCCCTACTAGAAACCAACACATTCTGACTGACATCACCAGATTGCAGCTCTAGGATGAACAGACAGACTTATGACTCAAGGATTGAGGGAAGGAGGAATTATAAAGACTGTAAAAAAAAAAATAAATAAAGAAAACAAAACTGAAATAAATGAGATAGCACCTTAAAGCCAGGTTAAAAAAAATGAGTATTGCGCAAGCCAAGCTCCACGACATAGTCCTCCAGTCACGTGAACCATGTGAGCTAACACAGAGGTGAGCGGGCCTTTATTCTACATCAGACTACTGCCTTTGATCAGCCTCGTCAGCTGTAAGCCGCTAGTGACTAGCTCTGGCTGTTAGTGCTAACTGCATTTAGCCCTGATGAGGAGATGCTAATGAAACAGATCAAGGGCTTTAGCCTTGCTGTTATCTCTGTAACAGCCAGATTAATAATGACTTCAGCGGGACTCCTTGTTGCTCTTTTTGTCGTGACACCTTGACAGAGTGAATCATAGGAAGTAAATGAATTTGCTCTGGAAGCTGAAATGTTGTGAGGGTGAAAAGAGAAGGCAGTCATACAGGGTGAGGTTGGGAACAGTATAAAAGGGGATGTAGTGAAGGATCAGTGAGAGGTCGCCCTTAAGCACATTACTATAGCTATACTCTGCGGCTAGCTTCAGACTCTGCTGGTTGTGCAGAAACAGGTCATCCAAATCTCTCCTCTATCAAGTCAATCAATAACTACTGGCTAGAAATAATGAAGGGAAGACTGTGGCTGGTCAAGAGATCAATTACAGACCCAGACATAAAAAAACAAGTCACACAAATGAAAGAAAAGGACATGTGAAGGCACAAACAGTCTAACATGCTGCATCATGTAAGCCAGGGAGAGCGTAGGCAAGAAGAGGCAGACCTCTCAGTGTTAACAAGTCACTCAAAAAGACATCATTACATCTCTAATCAAGCCAACATTATGGCCGACAAAGGGAAAAAGTAGAGGGGAGAGAGGGAGACTTGTCATGAGAGATATAAATGAAGAAAGGGGTTAGAAAAGACGTCAGTGACACTTCGCCCGCGATGCCACTAGGATGCAATCATGCAGTAACACATGCACTCACATGCACATCATCATCCACACAACAGCAGCATTAGATCTGCATGCCATCAGCCAGTCTCATCATACTGCAGTGTAATGTACCAATCATGTTGTGAGACAGAGGGAGCGAAAGACTGACAGGGAGTTTTTGCACACATACTGCAATATTAGCGTATGGCTGCCTGCTCATCCAAGCTCTAAATACCTCTTTCGCTTGTCCTTCCATCCTCCTTTTCCCTCCCTGTTTGACACTAACCTCCTCATAATGCCCATCATTTGCCATCACAGATCTCCCTCCTCACACTCCCTCTCTCTTTAACTCCCTCTCTCGGTTTACCCAGCTATCCATCACAATCCCACTTTGGTTCCACCTACTTCCAACCTTTCAGAACCTATGACTACAGGTGTAGCCAGCACTGATATTCTAAATCTAAGCGAATCTGAGCTACGTGTGCTAAGCAGGATGAATTCTTGTTTTGTTTGCAAACCGGGTTAAGCTCTGTCATGTTATGTGGGTAGTAGTGGTCCCGGATGAATATCGGAGTGTGCCACTGGAGTATGAAGGGTGAAAATGGTTTTACTTTCAATACCTGGAGGGGTAAATTATTTTGTCTGTATTTTTCTGTAGAATATATTTGTATATATTTGTATGTCCACGAGCACCAATTTGTGCCAAAGGTGACGCATGTGAGAGTGCAATTATAGGCAGCTTTTGGCGTCTACAGTATGTTTACAGTATACAAGTTTAGATATCTGAAAGTGCTGTTTTCTTCCTCCTTGCCTGAGCGAGATAGTGAACCCTACCTGTTCACCCATTCCTAGTTGCTTTGCATGCGTGAAATGTAAAATGTTTGCTGGGGGCGTGTGGGAATGTGGGCGATTAAGTTTGTGTGTGTGTGTGTGTGTGTGTGTGTGTGTGTGTGTGTGTGTGTGTGTGTGTGTGTGTGTGTTTGTGTGAGAGAGCCAGCGTGTGTACCCAGCAGCATGCGTGTGGCTGTCTTGGTGCCTGGAGATGTTTTGGTAGGAAGCACAAGGCTCACTGGCCAGGCCTCGAGACTCTCCCGTTCCAATTAACCAGCCCAGCAGCCTGCAGCTCTACTGGCCTTATCTGAGAGAAAAGAGAAAAAGAGAGAGAGGGTAGGAGAAAGTGATAGAGTGAGACAGGACACAGGAAAGACAGAGAGGGTTGAAAGGCAAAGGCAATAGACAGAAGAAAGTAAGGCTTGAGAGTGAGAAGAGGAAAGACAGAATAAAGGGAGAACTCTACAGTCATCTTGCCAGGCGGTGCATCTGCAGATGCTTGCTTGCTCATCATCTTCCAACTCCTACCCCTTAACACAAACACACAGAGACTCTTTCCTTCCCTTGTTCCTTCATCTTCTTCCCATCAGACGAGGGAAAACCATCTTAGTAAGAAACAAAGACCTGCTGGCACCTCACTGTGGGGGGCGAGCAACTGATAGTGTTGGTATTGTGGACAAAGGTATTGCGTCTATTTTTGGAAGAAAACACTGTGCTGTCAATATAGCCACCAGGCCTTTTCTATAGCCATTGTCAACTAGGGGGTGTAAAAAGGACACTTATTCAGCAGCAGGCGCCAAAGGAGACAACTCTAAAATGTCAAACCTCAGTTAATTTAAGGATGGATTTTATTGCACTGGAAATGGGATGGAGTTGATTCATTAAAGGAAGATCCTTGATCTTAAAATATAATAACAATTCAGAGCCTCATTTTTTAAAGAGATTTTTTTGTTCAGTAGTTTTAAAGGACCGATATGTTACTTAGGGGGGATCTCTTGGCAGAATATGGCAGAAATGTAATACTGATATGTTTTTGTGTATAATTACCTGAAATTGTGAACAAGAACTGATGACCCAAACAGTGCCTTTTTTGGGAGTTTTTGCAGCCACCAGTTTCTTTTATGTGCTTGGAAGGAAGGCGGAGTGGAGAAGTATTCAGATGGTTGCAATTTGCACTGCCAACACTGGACCTTTAAGTATTCTGCAAAGCAATATAATTTCCTGACAGGGGAAATAACAAAGATGTATACAAATATCTATCTTTCTTCTTAATCACTGATCTAAATTGTAATACTTCTTTTTTGGGACATGTTAGGTTTCTAGCTCATTCTTCAACTCTTTCCAGACCATCTTGTTTGTGAATACAAAAGCCTAGAAGTGTTTGCATTTCAAAGGCAACCATTATGGCACAACTTGAGATTGCCTTTAGAAAATTGCACAACAAAAAAAGGGCCATTAGCAGCTATATATGGCGGCAGACATCTCTTTATAGCATGTTAATTGAGGTGATGGCAGGTGCAGTTAGAGGCCATTTCTTGGTCCTGAGTGGCTAAAGACAAGAAGCATTTCAGCAGCAGCCAACCGACCAATAACAGGGCAGCAAATATAGCAAGCGTCTTGAAACAAGCCTTCCTATTATTTTTTCATGAGCCCGCAAGCAATTAGAATGGAATTTGGTAAGATCAAGGATTAAACATTTCAGGAAGGGATATGTTTGAGTAAACCTGGATAATGACAGTGCGCGCACACACACACACACACACACACACACACACGCTACTGCTTGCTCATGTTGCTCTGTAAAACTGAGGTACAGAAACCACCACCTTGTCAAATAACATTCTCCTTAAGTCCCACAGTGCTGGGTTTATGCTGAATTTCATCTATTCTGTACATTACTGTGCTTTGTGAAGTGGTGAGTGAGTAACAGCGTATGTGTCGGGGGAGGATTGCTTCGCCTTCTCACCTTGGATGAATTATGGAAGAATCAGACAGGAAAAATGAGAGGGACAGCAGATAGAAAGAAAGGGAAGTGAGATAGAGCAGAAGAGGGAGGGACACTGAGGCACACGTAGCAATTTGGAGCGTATTGGCTGTAGTAAATGACAGTCGATTACCATCTTAAATATACTGTCAAAAAGCAATTTGCTTCGCTCATGCCACAGGCCTGATATTTGCACCTTATTAGGTAGCCTGCCCTATATTTTAAGAAGCCAACCTCCCAACCTTCCTTAGCTTCCATTTACCATAAGGCATTACATAAGGCATCTGTGCACCTGTCTAACATAGGACTTTCTATGTGAAAGGGAAAGGTGAATAGAACTGGAGATGGATGAGATGTGGCAAAGGCATGTAATATAACCACAATTAAAACATAGACTAAATAGGCCTTTTGATAGTTTGACACTCATCATTGTAATGGGAGTGTGGTTTAAAAGGATCATAAATGCCCTTTCATACAGAGAATGCAGATATATTTTACTCAGTGTTGGAATACCAAAATGTTTAATTCAGGCAAGGATGTGTCAAGGAGGAAATAATAAAATTGGAAGGTTTAATCAATTTTGTTGGTTAAGATTCTATCGGCTGTCTGCAGCCATCATAAAAATACCATTAGTGACAAATCTTATTATAAGGAAACCTGCAATTATTACCAACCTCTTTAATCTTTATTGGCTTTTAGACCACATACCTTGTAAACTCAGCAGGTGCAAGACACATTAACTCTAAAACTTTCAGAGGGTATCACAGCAACTGCAGATTTGTAAATTGAATTGACATTTCAATATCCTAGCTGAAACTGATTGAGGGTCGTATTGTTGCAAACATGTGAAAGGAATCAAAAGAAACACAAGCAGGCTGGAGACCTGGGGACCAACAAAAGCAATAAACTGGGGTCTGGATATTCAACGTTCCAGCTTAGCAATTTCCATTGACATTAAGGCACCGATATGATTACTACGAGTCAAGGCCCACCGATATCTGCAGCAGGTGAGCAATGTGTTTAATTTCACAGACCTTGTAGACTTGCTGAGCTCATTATTGGCCTCTCAATTCACTCAGTGCACTTCCTATGGTGGCATATTGATCTGGGCAATATGGTTGAAAGCAGTGTCTTACAAAAGACCTCTCATCTAGATCCTCTCGCTCATAGTCCACAGTATCAAGTCTGTCTCTCCAGCTCTCTTTCCTCTTTTGAGGAGGAAAGAAGGAAGTAACTAAGAATAACTGATGAAAATGGAACTGAACACACTGCCACTCTGAACACATTGATTCAGGTCTCCTTTAGTTCAGCTCTAAATCTGAGGGAGCTGGAACATGCACAGACATGCGGTGCCGCTTTGTGACTCAGAACAAAAAACAGTGGCAAGAATTTGGTTTGAAAAGATATGAGGTGACACACAGCTTTGTGTGCACACACATATAGACAGAGACACACACAAGGAGCTGTGAAAAAGGGAACAGAATATGTACGTATTTGCAAGCCCCTGGGCAGAAGTAGGTTAAGCAGAAGAGAGAGGAGAAGACATACGGGCTGGATTTGGGAGAGGGGGGTGGGGGGGGGGCAGATTATGTAAACATTGCTAATGCTCACTCTCTTTCTGAAAAAGTGCACCAGAATATGCAGCAGGAGTTCTTTGAGCATCAAACCTGAACTTGCAAGACAAAATGCATCCTGCTCCTAACAGCCTCAGTGGGGATATTACAGACAGGATAAATTATGACCCCCGGAATAAAATAATACTACACTGGCTGCCTCTGAGGCCAATTGAAACCACTCAGTGATTCAGGATTTACAACCGAATCCAACTGGAAAAGCTAAAAGACAGTGGTTCAGCTGATCAATATAAAATGCACTGACTATGACCTTGTAAAAAACGCCCATACAGGAGGAGATGTGGATGTTGTCTCAGGTGTGTTTGTTTAGTAATGTAAGATGCTGCTGATCACGTTAGCTTGAGATGAAGTCGATATGTTCAGAGATTGATTTGCTATCATAATAAAGGCTGGAGTTTGTTTGCATAGGCAATGGACAGTCATGAATGCTGTAAGCTTACCTCTTCGTGTGTGTTTCACATTGACTATGGGAGCCTTTGACCAGTGGCTTCAAAATAAAAAGTAAAGATCTTCACATGACTTTGCATGACACATTTTTGCCTGGTTTCGTTATATCAATTTATTTTAATTTTCTGTTTTGTTTTGCTTTTTCAGGTATGTGATAATAAACAAATGAGGAAGCTGAAGCAACATTTTAGGTGAAATAGAAAACCCTAGTCAACATTAAGGATTCATGTGTTAGACTGACTCTCCCACCATATACTGTACTCAGAAGTCTGTTGTTGCTCTTAAATAAAATAAAAAAAATTAAAAAATCATAGAACAGAGTTTACACATTGTTTAAGGATAACCACCAAATACGCATATTTATTTTTATTTAGTATATTTATTTAACATAATGAAATTGTGGATAACCTTGTTTATAAGCTTTCTGATAATCAGAGAACCATGCTGTTATGCTCATTATCTGTGTCTTGAGGTGGGTGGAGATTCAATACAGGTCAACTTTGCGGACCAGTCTCATATATATATATAGGTCAACATGTAGGAAACATGTGGTGAATTAAAAAGGGATGAGGTCAGAAAGATTTCTGACAGAAAGCCCCTATAGCCTTTACTCCTTGTCCTCACAGTACCGAATCCTCCGTCTAAACGCATTGACTGCTCACTAATGCAGAGAAGAACCTTTAACCTCTGAGGCCATGCAGAAGACACGCACACAAACACAAACACACACTTTATCCCTCTGTCAGAGACACAATGAAAACAATGTGTCTGAATTATTGCTTATGAAAAAGCTCCTCTTGCCTGCCTGTACTTTAGCTCATGCTGTGCCTTATTATCACCACTTCAGTGTATCTGCATATACTTTCACCAATCCTTTAAAAGCCAGGCATCCTAAAAATCTGTGAAGAATCTGTAGATGGAATGTCATGTGAATCAAAAACATTCACATCTGGTAACTATCATTTACTTACATTCAGTCTGCTCTCCAACATCACGGTCATGGAATCAATGAACTTCTTAAACAGAATTATTTTAAAAAGGTCAACCAAAATGTAGTCAAGATAGTAACTGAACATCAAGTGTAATGCGTTGACATCCATTACATTTTGGAAGTAAACGTCATGAGCCTGACATCTGCATGAGTGCAGCTATGAGATAAGCTTATCTTACTCTTATGATTCCCATGCAAAATTGGGTCAGTGTAACTATAATTGCATTTAATAGATACAGCCTAGAAAAATAGAACATAAATAATAATATGGGAAATAACATATGGAACTAACAATTTCATCCAATAAATTGTGTGTGTATGTTTGCCTCAAACGGGTAACCACAAACTGCAAACATAGAAAGTATACTGACTTTGGAAAAATGCCCTTCAGTGAGGTTTACAAAGCTTTATTAAAAAAATAAACATCATGAAGTGAGCCAGTGAAACAATGTTACAACTTAAAAGGAGCACACAAATAAAGGCTTATAAATCTTTATAAGCACATTCACACAAATTCTCACAGATCAGCGATTATTAGAAATAGTAAAAAGAACTTCCTCTCTGTGATATGTTTACACCACATAGCCACCTGTGAAAGTTAAGTTATAGGGAGCTCTGGGTGTGAAAGTTAAAGCCAGACACAACTGGTGTAATCACCTCTGCCATATGGCTGAGTGAACTACAGCCAGTACACACTGTGCCCATTCACCAGCACTAAACTAGCTATAATGCAGCAGTAATGACTTATTCCATAACGATGTTGTACACTATAAGCATGTAAATGGCAGCCCAGCTCTCCCACAGAGAACCTACAGCAGTCAAATACGCTACGTGCCAATGGGAAGTCAACTTCAGGTTCAAAGAGGAAAATGAGTTAGGCATTTACATACAGGCTAATTTACCAAGCTATGTTTTGCTTTTTTTTTTTAACCAGCTGTACCGTTAAAAGCTCTGGAGTAAATCAAAACTGCGTATTTTTTATCCAGACATTTCTGCTAAGTCAAACAGTGCGTCAAAAAGTGATGTTTGCATCGCTCTTCAGTGATCTGTACATAAAGTGTCACTGTCAATGAGAGTTTAGGTATGTATTTGGCGGATATATGACATGTTAGCCCAGAGGCAATGCCAGTGGATTTTTATGAAGTTGCTGCGTAGAAGAAAAACAGATTAAAACAGAAAACCACACTAAATCGGACTGTGACTGTCACACTTTGGGGTCTGCAGTGTCTACCGTTCTCAGCCTGTGGCCCATGCAAGGCCTCTGCATGTCGAGTGTTATCTGGTTTTGATGTGTACGATAAATCAGCAACCCGAGTTGTTCGCAGTCCTCGGTGCACCCTCTGCTGCAGTGCAGGGTCCTCAGACGACTCCTCTTTGAACATGAAAGCATTCCATCATTTATCATTCATCCACCTGCTATTTCCTGTGTATTTACCATTACTATGCCATGTATTTCCTTTTCACTATCCCCAAATAAACCTCCACCCCCTGTATGCTGTCATGTTCCTGTCAGGCCTCCTACTGTTTTACCTTAATAACCAATAACCACAAGTAAACCCCAACAACAATAGTGGAAGAAAGGCGAAGAGCCAACTGGGGCACCAGTAACAGAAACAAGCTCTGCCTTTCATTCTCGACCATTACCAGGAGAGTACAGTAGGAAACATGGACAGGGAGAAGTAAAGAGAGGTGGGAGCAGACAGAGAGGAAGTAAGTTAGGCTAAAGCACTTGGTAAGAGCCTAAGCGTGGCAATGGGGCACAAAAGGGCCCCCTGCTATACGGGCAGGATTTCGTGAGTGCGGATCTATGATGATGGCTTCCCAGACAGCAGGGAGGCCACATGTGAAGAATGTGGTGAGGTCAGGGAGACTTGAAACAGGAAGTCACACATTGGGCAATAACAGTAACAATAACAAAGCTTGAAGGATAAGCACTGATTACAGTAGCAGTATAGGGAAGAAGAGAGAGAAGTGCTCTAGAGATGGTGCAAGTACAAGTGTATAGGGAGCTCTGGGTGCCAGATTAGAGTATTACTGCAAATTGGGCTATGGACATTGGATGAAAATGGGAATTTGTATGCCTGACCAAGTGTACATCTCCAAGCATGCATACTACACAAAGCAGTATACTACTGTATATGTATGTGTGTCTTTGTAGCATATTATGCAACCAGGTGAGGAGACTTGGACGTACGCCTGGGAGCACTTGCATGCGTTCAAAAAACATGCCCGCTTATTGAGGCACACAATGCGGAGCATTGTGGCGAGGAATGCAGGAGATAATGGAGAAAGCATGGGCTGTGTTGGGAGCTGGAAGGTAAGAGGAACCGAGCGGGGAGAGAACATCCAATTCAATTTCGAAACGGCGCCGGCTCAGAGTACAAACACAAAGGCTTCATTACAGGCAGATCCCTGTTGAAGGCTGGAGCTAATTCACTGTCTTCAAGCACGAGGAGACAGAACAGCAGGGAGGGAAGGAGGGGGCGGGGACAGAGGCAGCAACAAGGAGATCGGCGGGGAAAAGAGTTGAGGTGACATCGGGAGGGGAAAAAAGGGGGAGAATGAAGGAAAGACCCAGCAGCCGTTAGTCTGCTCTGAAGGAGAGTGAGAGTTCAATACTATCAGCAGCACTAGGAGCATACTAATGCTCTATTAGAATGGAGCGCAGGGCAGCAGAGTAATGACTTCCATTATGGCATCTACACACATGTGAGAACCATGTGAATAAGTTGAAAATAAAGATGGCATGTTATTGTATTCATAAATCTGGTTACACATTAAGTGATCAACATTATAAATTAATGATTGTTTGCTGATAAACACAGAATGAGAAATTCAGCTTCCGCATCTCCTACCTAATATTAACATCTCACTAGTCATGTAAAGTCTGTATTTTTGTGTTTGTGTGAATGCACATGAGGACAAACAGGGTGGTCAATGGTATCACCTTGTGGTTTAATCCAATTTAAACAACTATAACAAATATTACGTTTAGAAGCTTGTTTTTGGTTCTTACTGTTCATATTTTGTTGAGTGTGTCAAGATACAACCTTAAAGTAAATGTCAAGTGTGTTTAATAATATGTTTCCTTCATTCTGTTATATTTGCTTATTTTAGACATCCAACTTGTGACAATGAATCATATCTTGCTCAATTCTAAAGGGGTCAAAAGGTTGGGTACCTCTACTCTATAGTAAATTATGTTCTATCTTGGTATATCAGTGTGTGAATCCATCAATTATTATTAGAAATATAGTTTAGTATTACACAGAGAAGTGATTCAAATCTTATTTATTTACATTTTGGAGGCTGTGGTTTGCAGCATTGTGGAATCGTAAAGGATTTACAGATATGTCTTTTTAATATCTACTCTATGTTAGATATAAGTGAAATGGATAACATTTTAGAAACACTTCATGGCATAATTCTGTGTAATTCAAGACCACTAACTGTAGCTGCCCAAAATATATTAAATAAAACTGAATCAAGATCTCTGTAAAACAAACTGTTAAGTTCATGAAGGCAGAATTTATTGCAAGGCTGTTGTATTTGACTGCATTAGTTTAGATGTGTGTGCCTAATAAACTGGTGTGTAAATCCTTCAATTAAAATCTGTCAATGTCTCTTTAAGATCAGCAGGATGCATTTAGTGTCTGTAAGGGATTCTCATTTTCTCAATCAACAATTGTAAATATGCACCAAGTGTTTTATTGATGAATCAATTGATCTACTCACACAAGAGACTGTTGTCAGCTGGAAACCAAAAGGGCTTCAGTAACAGTGCTATTAGTTTCATGAATCGACATTCACATGCATTGGACACAATGTTTGTTTGTGTCTGTGTGAAACCAAATGAGAGCAGCCTTTTGCAAATGGCTGAAGGTCAGTAAATGCAGACCCCCTCCCCTCTCCCTATCCTCCCCCATGCCTGACACAAGCCGTGAAGCCCTGAAGCACAACTACACAGCAAAGGTGTCTGCAATTCTCACACACACACACCTATATATACATATATACCCATATACACACAAACAGCAGGCATGGGACACTGAGGTTTGTTGTCCCAGGTGAAATGCCTCTCCACTGGGTGTGAATGAAGCTGTGGCTGGGAAACAGGATGCCGAGGGAGACAGAACAAAGAAAGAAAGAGAAAGAAAAAGAAAGGAAAGAAAAGGAGAGAGAGAGAGAGAGAGAGAGAGAGAGAGAGAGAGAGAGAGAGAGAGAGAGAGAGAATAGTGTCAGAGCAGATTAAAAATGCATGGCTTTGCTCTACCTGGCGTAACAATGAGTATCCTCATTCGTTGCCTGTCACCTCTGGTAACTCATGGGGCACCTCAGAGTGGAGGTGGGACAGGAATGAAGTCAAAAGAAAGGGTTTACGAGCCCTTCACAGTAGGGAGCAACAAAAGAGAGGAGAGACAAAGTAGAGGAGAGACAAAGTGGAGGAGAATCACAGGTGAACTTTGACCCCTACAGTAGGGCATGAATAGGGTTGGAAAGGATTACCACTTGGAGGGTGGGTGATACAACTGGATCGATGATGGTTGAGAAATAATGACTTCTATAGCTCACCTGATCTTTTGTATGCACACACAGATTAATTGAGAATAGTGGCATCCAGAGGGGCTATGACAATAGAAGTATGGCTTTCAGCCAGTGCTCTCCATAATGAACTATATGAAGTATGGTAAAATGTATGGCCAGAACTAAAATGGATCAGTGGGAGCCAAGCCATCAGGACATGACACTGAGCCCATGAAAAGCATCATTAAGGAACACAGCCTTCGCAAATCACCACTTGCACTCTGACAATGGCTTGGCTAAACACTTTGCACTCATTGAGAATATGATCAGCATGGCAGCAGAGCAAATGCCGCCTTCTGCAATAGCTTGTATGGTGTCGGCACAATCAGCACATCACAGAAGACCGATGCTGAAAAGAAAAAGGGGTGACAGGTGACAACAATCATCTGGGAGCCTCTCCTCAGCGACCTTGACAAAAAGGAGGATGTCATCTGTGGCATGATGAAAAAGCTCTCCTCCAGTGAGCAAAACAGAGGGAAAAAAAAGGAAAGGGGGTAAGGAAGGGAAGGATAGATGGCCAATGATTTACACGAGTGCATCCAAACTGCTTTTTAATTGCATGTGGAAGAGAGCCGAGGCCACAGCTGTAAATAACCTGTGTGCTGCTGAAACATTCGCCCGAGAAAGGTGCATACAAGACATACGTACGGATGTGTCATTGTGTCTATGTGTTTGGGGAGTTGCAATGACTGGTAAGGTTGTAATGTGATAATGATTGGACTAAGGGCTCACATTAGGCCTCTACAAGCACACACACCCTGCCTCCCCTCTTTTGTGTCACCTAACCACCCATGACTCCTACTGACAATGTGACATTAGTTGACATCTGCGGTGCTCAAGCGAGTAAGTTATACAACCTCTGACCTAACTGATCCCATTTGTTCCTCAATTAAGATTAACTAAACACCTAATCCAACGCAGGCTTCTATTTTTCATAAGAATAAATATTTAAAAGCATATAAAATCATTATCAAAAAATAAGCAATGGTTCATAAAATAATAACAGCACTGCCAGTAAAATCTCTTTGAAGATAGAATCATTAAAATGGTTAACACGTTCCGTTTTAGAGCAGTTTAGCTCTTGGAAAAACGGGAAAAATAGATGCATGCTAAACAGCTAGTATAATGTAATGCCTTCATTTTGATAACTGATTAATTGTTTGACATGACCTAGGTTATGTGAACGTCTTGAGGGTGATGTTAGATGTTAGAGTTAGCTGAAGCCCTTTTTGCAAGAGCATGCATTTTTGTCCAAACTTACATTGTGTGAAGAGTTACCATACCATGTATTCAAAATAATACAATCTCCATTAATTACCCAACTGATATTATCTGAAGTACCAAGGTTACTGAAAAACAAATCTACCAAAAAACGTCATTTATGAACAATTAACTAGTGGAAAATCTCACCCCTCCTCCCTGCAGTCTATTGACAATCACACAGCTCTACTGCAGAGACACACAGCGACGTTATCTGGTTTTATGTTGAAGACAGGAACACAATGTATATTTCACAAACATGGATCAGAAAAAGCAACAGTGAACACATCTGGTTGGTGCTGATGCCATTTGGTACGACGCTGGTTTTATCTGGATTTTTTTGGAAGATAGCACAAATTGTATGTGTGAATAGCCTGAAGCATCTGTTTTTTGCTGCTCAGAAATAATACCTGACTCTACTTTGGCCTAATGGAAGAAAATAATTCACTTTGGAATTAGGAGGCACAAGCACTGAGTTTCTGCCAATGAATTTTCACATTTAGGATAGCGATGCCCTGTAGCTAAGATGACCTAAAGAGCTTTACTGGGAAATATAACCAAATACAGGAGGGGGAAGACCAGAGGTATTCTGCGTCCTTCCCTCCCTTCTACTGTGCAGTGAAGGCTGCCCATGTTGATTTAAGTGAGGTAAGGAAGATTTCTGTCTTTCAGAAGTTTGTGCATGCACTCAGAAAAAGCAACAGTGAACACATCTGGTTGGTGCTGATGCCATTTGGTACGACGCTGGTTTTGATTGGCTAAATCATTAACAACAGGCCTCCTCCATGCAGCTCATATGCTGCTATGAAAACAGAATCAAATGCAATTTTAGTTTTTTGGGTGACTTAATAAAAAAGCTGTTGTTCCTGTATGTTAGAGGGAGGTGGGGCAAGCTGGTGTGTGTGCAGTAAAGAACAAAGGTGTAGATGTCTGTGTGGAGAAAATAGAGGGAAAAGCTTTGTGAGTAAACACTAAAACAATGTGGAGAATAAAAACAGTGACATGAGAAATAGGGACAGAATAGGGAACAGAAATAGGGAAATGTCTTCAAATGAAATAGAAAACCCAACCCAAACACTGCTCTTCAATGTGTGTTCAGTGACTTTGTACCAGCACTGTGTGTACAGTAGGTTGTTAATTTAAAATATTTTATGTGCCCCTGACTTTTTTTTTGTTTGTTTTTTCTGTGGTATTAAAAGAAGTATCCATCCGATAGGTATCAATATTTAAACAATACATTTTAAATTTAAAATGAGTCTACACAAAGCATTAAAACAGTTGGGATTAGCAGATAGTCTTTGACTGAGGTCTGGTTGGTCTTAACCTCTTAAACTGAGCCAAAGAAGTTTCACTGTGTGCAGGGCAGATTGTGTAAGCAGCGTAAGAAAGCTCTTAAATACTACATTAAGCATCATATTCCTATGAGATTTAACAAATTAAGTAATAGAGACAGAGGGGAGTGGGAGTAGTGTATGTGTGTAACCAACACATTAATAGTGCAGTGTGTATCAAGTGGGGATTAAGCTTGGTATATCTGTATGACCACAGGAATAAAGACAAGGTCAGGGGTGCTGAAAATTGCAACACAGCATGCAGACTTACAAAACACACACAACACACAAGTGAGCTGAGCAAAAATCACATCAATTCCATTTCCCTTCAGACAAAAATATGCCACCTTACACACGTATGCCCAACGATTTCCACTGTGCCATCTCAAGTGCTGTGTGAAAGACTTTTTGTGTACTGATGAATACAGTTCAGGCCTTATTATGAAATGTACTTCAACAGTCAAATTATAGATCTGTATCTATTGACAATAGAAAGAACAAATGTAAGAAATAAAAAATAGAATAATCCTGATCTTTTGTCTTAATAGCTTTAGATGTGTTGCTAACACAACTGCCCACACATGTATGGCAAACATTGAGTTCCTTAGTTTAATTTTGGGCAGTGCATTGTGATACACAAATATTTCAGTCAGAAATTTCCCGTCACTTTCATCATGCCATTCAAGCAACGCTACATCAGAGAAATCTTTGGCCAATATGCGAATGAGGGAAGCTGTGAAAATGGGAATCTTACCAGTTCCATTGCTTCTAATGAGCAGAAGTGTCTTGCATAGCCAATCAAGCCTGCCTTCAGTAATGGTGACCAATGACACCTGTAGGACACTAAGGCATAACAATGAGCCAGAGGCTGTTAAGCTAAAAGGAGTGGACACCCAGCTCGACACGGATCAATGTCTGTTCCTTTAGCTAGGAAATGACAAATGTCATGGTTATACAGGAGCTAGAAATGAAGACCCACAGGCCGGCAGCTTTGCTTAAGTCAGACAAAATGGAGTTACAAAATCTTATATGGAGAAGTGTAAATGCTAAAGAGAAAAACCTATTGAAGTCCAATCTACAGTTTATTTCCTTTTTTATCACACCATTAACTAGCTCACCAATATACACAGCTATAAAGTGATGTATTGGCACTTTGAAGATGTCTTAACTGTCTAAAATGCATAAATCTGGTGCCGATAGATTAGATCGTTTCACAATAACTTCACAACGGCAAGACCTCTAACCTCTTTATTTTTCAGTGGGCTTCATGCCAAAAAGGATGGATATTACAAATGAATATTAAACACAATGCTTTCTCTTCCATACTTCTACATTATGATTACCTCAACAAATTAGACATTTACTGCCCTGCTCTGGGACAAACCTGCATAATTAACCACTATCTGCCACTGTGTGTTTGCTGTTTGTATGTGGGAATCAAGCCCCCCAACTCTCACAGTTAACATGGCCCATTGAACCCAATGAGCAGTAGGGCCAGTCACATAAAACATAGTCTTACAGAACACCAAATATTTTGGCTGCTACTATGTTTATCTGGATTTTTTTTGGAAGATAGCACAAATTGTATGTGTGAATAGCCTGAAGCATCTGTTTTTTGCTGCTCAGAAATAATACCTGACTCTACTTTGGCCTAATGGAAGAAAATAATTCACTTTGGAATTAGGAGGCACAAGCACTGAGTTTCTGCCAATGAATTTTCACATTTAGGATAGCGATGCCCTGTAGCTAAGATGACCTAAAGAGCTTTACTGGGAAATATAACCAAATACAGGAGGGGGAAGACCAGAGGTATTCTGCGTCCTTCCCTCCCTTCTACTGTGCAGTGAAGGCTGCCCATGTTGATTTAAGTGAGGTAAGGAAGATTTCTGTCTTTCAGAAGTTTGTGCATGCACTCCCTCCAACTCAAAGTCATCGTTTCTATTGTGTGTGCCAGAAAGGAACAAGAATGTTCCTTTCTGGCACAAACAAAGAACACAATCACTCCTCTCTCTGCGTGGATGTATAGTTGTCAACCATGACTCTCTGTGAGAGATCTTAACCTTGGAGAGAGTGAAAGCACAGAGACTGACAGATCAGAGGTGGCGCCAAAATCAACTAAATGCAGAAATACAAACAATGTTTCACAGTTTTGCAGTTTTAAATCACTGCATAATATTATTGCTTCGTAATTCATGATGATTCATTATACAAAGCAATGATATAATCTGGAGAGAAATAATCTTTGGCATACTATGAAATTATCAGCATGCAATCTGAATTCCTTTATTTCTTAACAGTCATTAAAACTACTTACAGAAAGCATGACTTTTCTGCATATTAACTCAAATATTGTGCATATAATATTAATTTTGCTGTACTAATACCATAATTTAGTACTAAATTCACAAATTATGCCATTAAGTCTATTTGGGTTACTGTGGGATGTTTTAACAAACAGAGGAGGCCAGACTGCTAAAAATGAGCATACAACACCACTGAGATACTGACACGATGACATCAAACTAATCAATGTTCTCAGTAAAATGGAATAAAGGCCCACTTTTTAAATTTTTAAATTTAAAGTCTCAGCTAGGATAAATTGTGGCTCTTCTTCCTCGATTTGGAGGGCAAAAGAGACAAATTAGATGCTACTGGTGTGGTGATCACATTAAAGTTTTAGAGATTCTTATTGTGGCAGCAGTTTTTGAAGAGCTGAAATATGGTGATTATTTTATGGGATGTTTGACACAGGAATTAGGAATTTCTCTTATATATAGCGATATAAGAGATATATCTCTGTACCTACAAACACTTAATATATTTTTCAATTATTCAAAGGGCAGAAGTAGTGAAAGGGGAATGACTCACAACAAAATCCTGCTTTCAACTGAGACATACAGAGTTTATGTTTAGCATTTGATTTCAACACAGATGAAGCATGTCTTGCTTGGACAAAGCTTAGAGATATAATGAGGTCGATACATGGAAATGATTGTATGTGTCAACATCAATGCATTCACCACACTGTATAACAATTCAGTTGATACTGACCATTTGCTCTTACAGCAGCTGTAGCCTAAAATGTTATTCTATTATGGTAATGTAGCTAAAATTATTGGCCTACTGAAATCAGCTACAAAATACTGTACACGAAGTTCACCACAGATCTGTCAGAGTTTAAATTTCAGTATGTGCTTACTGTGCATGCTTATTGCACAGTGACAACACTATACACGATAAAAGTAAGTCTAAAGTTAGAAGATGAAGGCATTGGGTTCAGACAAGTAGGTGAAGGACTGAAAGAGAATAAACAGGGAAGAGAGAAGCCTGGGGCAGGAGAGGAGCTAAGGCGGGAAAGGGAGATGTGGATGATTAATGATGCCAGCTCCAACTGAATGAAAAAATATGGGTGCTGTCCGATTTGCATTGCTGGGGAGACCCAGAGGCAGAGATATACACTGCAGATAATGACCCCGAGGCGAGGGTCAGCACTGACAGCAAAGCAACAGTCCTCAGGGGCCCTCTTCCTCCGCTGTCATCATCATCATCATCTCCCTTACAGCAGACTAACTCATAGCAGATGACCTTTCAATAATAGCAGTCAGTCTTACTTCATCTGTCTTTGATAGATCTGTGCAAACCACCTTTCATTAAAATTACAGTACAACCACTACTCCTTTGAAATGGGATGATCAAGGATGATATGGGGTAGACATCACATTTCAGTATAATTGCCGTTTGACTTCTTAGTCTTAGCATGTTTGGTTAGAAGAACTAAAAATAAATCATTAGCAAAGGAGGGAAATACAATTTTATAGAAGCTGAAGCTTCCGAAAAGGGGGTGAGGGAGTCGCTCAATCGATTGATCACTGCCTTTGAAGCTGATGGAGTTGATTAATTATTAAACAGGATCTTTTAACAAGGTAAAGTGCCTTGACTGGAGGCCACAGTGCTAGGCCATAAAGCTATGTATAGCCTGTCTGCCCTGAAGAATAATGCATACTAAAATTAACAATATGCATTTTTGAGTGCACAGAGCAGTGCCTTTGGACATGAGGGTCAGTGTGTGTACCTGCAAATGTTTCATTAACCTTAGACCTTTGAGCAGGTCAATTATATGGCAGAGACATTAGCCAAGGGCAATGCTGATCTTAAATATACTGTAGAGACAGTGTGTGTTTCTTTGATTGAAGGTTTTTGCGCATGTTGTAGTTCTTGCTAGTAGTTGATACATTTAATTAATTTAATTAATTAAATTTAATCATCCATAATTCTGATAATTGTTGTTGAATTGCTGACTAAAAATGCCAAGCATTTGCTGGTTCCGGTTTGCAGCAAATGTAAGATTATCCTTTCTCTAGGTTTTATCCTTTTAAAATTCATACCTTTGGATTTAAGAGTGGTGATTATTGGGTGTGATCAAACAAACCAAGCAATTTAAAAAGTGGGTTCAGTGAAACTGTGAGGGGAGTTTCTAAATTGAAAAAAAAAATGCATCTAAAAAATACTGCTACAACTGGCAAACATCATCATGTTTTGAGCATATTTCCTTATTTACAACCACATCATTTATATTATTTTCAGAGCACATGAAAGTGTCACCTGTATAAGATCTGATCAGAAGGAAAAGTAGAGCTTTTCTAACCATCTAGCCTAAAATATATGATTCTTTATGATTCTTTATGGGGGTGAGTAAGCAATAATCAGGGAGTGCAACATTAATTCTACCTCTGAAGTCAATTACAGTTGGCATACTTTGTCTGCCCCATGTTTCCCCAACTGGATTACACATATATGCACTCTGATGTCCATGACTAACAACAGCACAATATTCAATAATCTTTTTCTCCATTGCGCTGCCTGACTTCTTTCACTCTGTGATGCTTTCCCTTTCTTCAACAATTTCTCAGTTCCTCTTATCTATTCCATTTTCTGCTCATATGTAAGACGCATGGATGGAGGAAAATGGACGTCAGACAAAGCAAAGGGAGCATAAGTGAAGAAGCAATGTAATTGCCCAACAACAAAAGGGGTTTGTGTTTGGCTTTAATGGTGCGGGGGCTTCTAAGGAACATAATTAAGGCATTTTCACCTCGTTTTCAGCACTTAATTGTGACAGGCTGGCACAATACCTGACTGCACAAAAGATTTGTGGAGGAGGCTGTGGTTTAATGGTATAGTAGGCATCTGGACTGTGGTTTAATTAAAAGTGTTATTGTTGATGCTTTTTATGCCATAATCCAATAACAAATATGCATTACAAATGTATTCCTCAGACCTAAACGGTGTTGCTAGAAATGGCTATCCACGAAGGCCTTATCTTACTCTCTTGTATGCATTTTGGACACAGCGATATTTTTTAAAGTTGAGCAGAAAAGATGCAATGTCAAATACTTACAATTATGAAATGTTCGTTCCCATCAACAATACACACACATGCATACACACCCCAGTGTGGCTTCCTCTGTCAATCTGGTGTCCAAGGCCCAGGAAGAGATAAGTTTGAAGATACTGATCTTAAGTTTCCATTCCATCTCTTGTTCATCCAGGGGTCACCTTTACCAGAACACACAACCATACACACACACTTCTTTGCTCAGACTTCACCGCTATCCTATCATCAAATCTCAGTTTAACCCCTTCATCAATCCTCCAATACTCCTGAGAAGCTAAATCAATAAAACAATGCTACTGCTAAAACTAGTGGATTTACTCTACACCAAATCCTATCCTGTTAAATCCACCTCAATAACAATGAGGTAAGGGCACTGTATGAAGGGCTGTCACAGGTTGTATTTTCTAGCTGTTGACAATCTCCCAGTTAGCAATCACTCACCATACCAGACCACAGTACAAAAGAGAAATGAACAGGATATGGCAGATATTACACTGCTTCCATCACTAACAAAACTAGCAAATCAGGCCAGAGTATGCTGAAGAGTGCAACTTTGAAAGCAGCAGGATACAGGCTGCAATCAGTATGTGGCATGCAGACTGTCCACCCTAGGAACCCCAGCACTGTGGACTGTTGAGAAATACTGACCTTGACAGGAGGCACACACAACAGAAGAGCTTGCTTCACCAACAACACTTTCACATGAAGACAAAAGAGCCACTAAATTTATCCTCAAAAATGACAGAATGAATTCGTAAGAGCACAGAGGTTTTAGCACATATTATTGTAGTGCTTGTAGCAGCTGTTTCATTTATCAGTATACAGAAAATTAATCATCCACAATTATGATAATTGTCGTTGAATTGCTAAGCAAAATGGCAAACATTTGTTGGTTTCCAGCACCTCAAATGTCACATTACCCCCTTCTCTTGGTTTTATCCTTGTAAAATTCATACCTTTGTATTCAACAGTGGTGATCAAACTTTTTGCTCTGACTTTATTATATATATATATAAATAACATGCATATACCTATCTTTATTTTCCTTTAAAATAAAATAAAAATTTTATCACAAAAAAAACAGTGGTGATCAAACAAACTAAGAAATTTTAAGATTGAGCTCTGTGTGAACTGGAACAGAGGGGCATTATTAAATTGAAATTAAAAAATACTGCAACACTAATTGGCAAGTTCCATGTCCAATACCATCTGGTTTTAAACCTGTCACACAATCTATTCAACCAGCACTGAAGGTCAATGTGGTCAGAGTGCAAATCGTCAAGTTCATACTTTCAAGTTCATTTACACCGCTCTTACCCTGTTGCTTTACCAAACATGCTGCCTGCCATGAGTTCAGTTAATTGAACAGGGGACAGCAAGCAGGTTGAAAGAAAAGATTAGATATAATGAGAGAAGTGTCGGTCTGCACAATTACAGCTTTAATTAAAGCCAGGGAGGACACCAGAGGCAGTGAGGCTGCTGGCCAATAAATGTAAAGGTTATCTTCCTGGACAAACAGGAGGAAAAAATAATCACTGCTTTGGACAAAAGTGCATGTGGCTGGTCCGGCCAATAATGTGTGTACATGATCAAACCTCATATTTAAAACACTTTAATGATGCACATGATGTAGTTAACTGATGATTGGTTGTTTTCTTACATATACTTGTGCAGGAATGATCATAACTATTTCCAAGAATATGTTCAGTAAGACTATTTTCTTAATCCTTCAAATTAGATTCAACAGAACAAGTATAACTCCAAATTGAAAGCCATTAGCTCAGGCAATGTGGTCAATGTCTAAAAATGTTAGTAAATATTAATGCTCTTTGATAGATAAAAAGCTCTACCAGTGTCAAGGGTGTTAATGTAACTCTATTGTAACTGGCGGGTTCAAGTAAACATCACTAACTTCAGCCTACAAAATTAGTTCAATCAAAATCTCAGGCAGTGTCAAAGCCGGAAGGGGCTGTGGTGCTGGGTAACACAATACAAGATCCAATGAAAGGAACTGACCGTGCTGTGAGTTTATGCAAAAAGCTAGTGGGCTGCTTCTGCCATGGTGGGAGGCAGCAGTGGGAGCTTGCCAAGACCTCAAAGGCGCTCAAGCCACGAGAACACAGGCTTAAAATTGAGTGCCCAAGCAAGATGTGGATCAAAACCATGGATCAAGCCATGGAGCAGATAACTAAACAGCAAACTGTTAATTCATGTTCTCTCCTCTCATGAGAAGACTAAACACTCCAACATGGTACAATATTGACATCCTGGAGGAAATCAACAATACACTCAGCAAACTGACAGATCTCACTGATGCCCTCTCAGGAGAGCAGTATGTTAACATCTCCTTCTCTGTGAAGTAACTCCACTAATCGGTGCACTACTTCTTCCAAACATTAGTTGTGGTGGTGCAGGAAGATGACTCACATCTCAAAAGATCAATTTCGTCAATCTTTATACAGTTGTCTTCTAAAAAGGAGTCACATTTACTTCATTAAAGTGACTATTACAAGAGTCTATAGAATGTAACCACAACATAATCGCAGTAGTCAAGTAGTCATAGTCAAAATTAAAACATAAATTATAATTTCCAGACAGCTAGACACACAGTAAGCAAATTATAAATATCTGTTAGCTGAATGGATTTAACTTAAAAAACATGCAAGTTCTAAATGACAACACCAACTAGTTAGGTGTATATCAGTATTTCAATTCTGTCCAATCAGGAATCTCTTAAGAGTAAAGAGAGTATGATTTTGACACGTCACAATACACCTTCTTCTGACCTTTCGTCATCTCGACACAGGTTCCCAAATGGATTCCCATTTGCTTGTTTGGTTGTGTTTGTTGTCAGTGGAGATTAGGCCTATGAATATTCATCTAGGAACAGGTGGTGAGCCACAGGCCAATCAAATGTCAAATCCCTTGCGAGCATTCTCAAATGGTGTTGGTCATTTCATGCTCAAGTGTGGTAAACCATTCCACCCATCATCACACACAAGGATAGGGGGATTAATGTGTTTGTGGGCAAGTGTCCATGTGAGCAATAGCAAGCGACTCAGGCCAACCACAGCAGCAGTTATTCTCTCTCAAGCTCAAATGACTGACAGCCACCATGTTTCACCGATAACTGATGAGTGAGGAGAACACAGAGAGATTATCTACAAGATGAGGGAAAGAAAGAGGGAAAGACAGAATGTTTGGAAGGCCATCATGCACAATTCATATTGATGCAGCACTCTATAATCTCCCCCTCCAACTCAATACATGTGCTTATGTTGCAAACAGCCTTAAAAGCTCCATCTTAAATCTTTATGACCGGTGCCCTCATAAACTTCACCACAAATACATTTCTCTGGGGAAGCTTGATGGCAGCTCGGACACAGCGTTTATTAAGAGACGTCCAAACCCATGAACTTGAAAGAAGGAGGTGAGAAAGAAAATCCCCACTTTTGTAAAACTAGAGCTTTAAGATCTTATATAATCTTATAAAAGTAAGAACTCAGATCATTTCTGTCCAGAAATCATTTTCAAATATGTACAGTAATAGTTCTAGTTGTATAATAACCTACAGTAAGCTCTTAACCCAAATTAATCCTAATGTAACATTTCAAATTAAATGCCCCTTACATGTATTACTCTTACCTGCCTGATTTTCAGTATACAGTATCCAAAGTTTTACATGTTTGCTCAAGAACTTGGCAAGCCACTAAAACTGATTACATAAGCACAAAATGTTTGTATCAGGTACAAAATCCCATTTCAGTCAAACTTTGATAAACCCATACAAATCCATATGATTGGGCCCATTGAGGGGACATTATGTAAGTAATTCGATCATTACATGGTTGGTCTCCACAGCTTGTAATACACTGAGTAGATGCGACCTCAAGTCACCTTTGTTTGCCCCCTGCCAGCAATTTGCAAGTATGAGAGAGAGTCCGGCCAAGCGTGTCGCAGAGTCAGGGCAAATGCCATCCACCCACACATAAATAAACTCATTAATAAAGTGGCTTCCACACTGTCTCACATTCCATCAAAATGCAAAGTGCTGATTCGGATGTACCCTCGAGGGCGCGCTCCATATTCCACTTAATTATTGCCTCACAGTTTAGTGCCCTCTCTCTCTTTCCTAATTCTTCCCCATTGCTCTGTCTTTCCCTCCCCCACCCTCTACACTGCATTTTCACCCTGACCCACTTTCTCAATTTTCTCATGAACCCTCATTCATTTGTAAAAACAGCAGAGAAAATGATATTGCAATGGGTTCAGGGATTTGTTTCTGTCAAGACTATGATGAAAGTACACAGAGAAAGGTAGCAGGTGGCCATGCGCAAATAATACAAAAACTGCATAATCCTGTAATCTCTCACAAAAAGCTGACAATGTTGGGCAAGAGGGATATCTTAAAGTTCAAAGAGTCATTATTTTCTTTCCATATCAAAGAGAACCGGGTTGTAATTAGGAAACAGACATCTATATTCTATGATGGGGTTGCATCATCACCATGAATTATTGTACTTCTCTCATCCTCTTCTCATCCTGTTTAATGTCATATTCACGGATTCCATTTTTCGATGTAAAACTAAATACCAATACAGTTTAGAAAGTTCACTTTTCCAGGGGTTGATAAAGAATTTCAATTTGTTTAGAGCTGAGGTTTTTTGTGGGTAAGCTGTTGCATGTATTGTTTGATTAAAATTACTAAAAACTGACAAAATTCCATACAGCATGATGTAAGTAAGAATTCAGACTTTTTTTGAATGTGCTATGGATATGTTTGGATATGGTATTCATGTCCATCAACTCAAAAATTAAATAAAGAAATAGTCCACATTTCAACACCTTTCACTATCTGTCAATAATGTTCAAGCAGCAATGGAAAAAACAGCTTCATTGCAGCGTACCTTCTCTAACCCCAAGCGAGTAGAAGGACATCCTGATTGTATATACACTATTAACCACTGGGGGTCAAGGCAGCAATGAATAGAAAGTGAGATGGCTTGAAGAGATATCTGGTCCTGGTGAAACAAGTGCTTTATTATTGAGAGGAAGGGGAGCAGAAAGAGTGGCACCTTAGGTGGAAAGGGTTTGTCTGTGAAGTTGGAATAGTGAAGTCTGCCCATCAATCTCTTCACCCCTCTTCATTCCCTTTGCTTTGATAGTTATAGTAAGGCAAAGTGCAGACTACCCAAGTCTTAAAAAACCACCATCTTTTTTGCAGTTGTTGTCATGCCAACACAATGATGCCTTCCAAAGCAATTTGGCAAAGAGAGAGGTCACTTGGATTTGGTTTCGATGGATCATGACAAAAACAAACAAGACAGAATGTCGTCACCTAACTGTTGGCACAAATGGAAGAACTAGAGTTGTTCCGATTCCGATAACAGTATCGGAAATTGCTCTGATACTGCCGAAAATGCTGGCATCGGTATCGACAACTACTGGAGTCCAGGCACCGATCCGATACCACGTAATTTATTAAATTAGTAATCTATTTACTGGTTTGCTCCGTTAAGCTCTGGCACAGTTCACTTCGCCGCTCTTAAAACAGTGGCGCTGCAACCTGCAGCCTGCTGTTTTAGAAGGACGAGGAAGAGTTGATCAGGTGACACAGACACAACAGACACACCTGTGTCTGAGCCGGTTGACACGAGGCTTGGAGCTAAGCTAACTAGCAGCTAACTAGCACTAGCATATCATGTCGGCCGTGTAGCAGTATTTCACGCTGGATGATGCTCCCACCAGTAAGACTGCGACATGCAACATATGCAAAGAAATGCCTTTTTTATTTAAAAATATTGTGGCTGCACTTTAATTTTTTTTTTAAATAATTATTCCTGGATTTATTTAGTCAAATTGCATTTGCACTACTGATTTTTATACTGTTCTATTTAAAAATAAATTTAAAAATAAATGGCTTGAACTTGCTGTATTTATTCATGTTTTACAAAGGGTTTAACCTGAGCCAGGCCTTACCACAATGATAATCATATCACAGTCATGAAGGCGTAGCATGATATTTGTTTTTTTATAACATACTGGTATCGGATCGGTACTCGGTATCGGCCGATACCCACAGCACAAGTATCGGAATCGGTATCAGGAGGGAAAAAATGGTATCGGAACATCTCTAGGAAGCACATACGAAGTGTTACAAGCTTCTCTTCCTTCTCAAGCTCAATGTTAGCACAAAGCCAAGAAAGAAAGAGTAAAAGAAGCAAGCCGCTTCTTATTCCTCTGATGCGTTAATGCTGCTACCTTGCAAGCACCAACGAAACGGCATCGAGCTGAGAACGTTATGTTAGAGCTTAGCATCATCCCAAGAAATTCATTTAATAGGTCTCTTTTTTTAATCAAATGACTCAAGCTTTAAACAGTTGTAATCAGCTGAATAATTCAGCATGTGTCATGTCAAACAGAATAAAATCCCTTCACTAGGTACAGTAAAGAAGTCTGATGTCAGATTTACATTAAATCAGGAATGAATTGGGGCTTTGTAGCTAAATAGTGCCGAAAACACTATATTCAGGCTCAACAACAATGTTGTTTCTACATAGCTTAAATCTGTACAATGGTCTTTAGTGTAAGCTTTAGCTCCGTGGCAGATCTGTAATTCATGTAACATTTTTTTTTTGTTTTGAACCTGCTCAGTATATTTGCTTTCTTTCAGTCAAACCTGTAATAGTGCCAAAACTATTGGGGTGTATTATGTTCTCATCCACCTGGCACCAAAAAAATAGAAAAACATTCAACTCAACACAAAGGATTTCAAATGATCAATAGAAAATGTTGTAATGTGGGCAGATAATTCTTTTGGTTAAGTAATTTGGGCTTGGTTCGACCAAAAAAGCAATGTTCTATGTCATCCCAGGAAGCAGATTTTCACGGTGTATTTAAGTGCACTAATGTACGAGAAAAGTTTGAAAAGTTAAAGAGATAGTTTAAGTTTTTTGGAATTTATTTTCATACTAAAAATAAGTTGATTGATTGACTGATTCTTTTTTTGCATGTATTTTGAACTTAAAATGGTGAGCACGGCCTAGTTCAGCAAAATTCCTTAAAAAGCAGTACTTCGAAGAGGAAATGCAGGAAATGACACCACCTATTTATGTCTATATAGATCAAAGTGATTGAGGAACAGGTGGATTAGACGGAGGGGCAATATAGTGTTTCGATCACATGCTGTTTTTTTTGTTAGTGCTTTTTCTAGATACATTTATGTTGATAAATGTTCATACACTACACACCTGATTAGCAAAATAAATATTATGTGATGCAATATCACCAGAATTTCTCTGACTGTTTGGAAACAAATTAAAGCGAGTCTGAAACCACAACTAACCCAGAGAGGGGAAGCCATGACACCACATTCACACATCCAGATCTACTTATTAACCACTTTACACATTTAGTTAGCATATTTCTGATATTTGTGTAAATAAATTTGATAATGCAGTTTCCCAGTACAACGATAATTAAGGACAACAGCTGACTTTCTCTGAAACCAAAGTTTCCCTTAAAATCTGTGGAAACTGCAATATTTGAATATCTTTGCTTGTTTTACACAATACTGAAAATAAAGTATGATAGCATGCATCAATTTAAAGTCGATTTCCAGTTAATGTATATTCAGTTCACGTAAATGCTGGCTGATTGCCTGAGCGTTTCTAATCAGCCTTGTGTAACAGAACTGGCAGAAAGATGATTTAATATTATTCATATAGGCTTCTAGCAAGCCAAAACCATATGTTGTTTGAAACTTGGATCTGTGAGTAGAATGTGATTTAACTGTTGGTTCAGTAAAGCATTGTAGAAAAGCTAAAAATATCAAACACACACACAGAAAAACAACACATCTCTTGCCAAGCCATCCACCCACCTGCCCACCCATATACATGCAAAACATGCCATTTATGCCACACACAAACACTTCGCAGCATGACTGTGTTTGTGCCAAACACGCCATAGTGCTGTATGTGTGTTAAAACAGATAATACAGGAGAAGAACAGGAGCCAAACCCAGCAGCTGCTCAACTCCGTGCCTGGGGGGCTGATAAGGGCGGCTCTGAGACCTGTGACCCCAAATGCACTGCCTCATTCTGGGCAGAGGGAGCATTTGAGGGTTAGCCTCTCATGGTCATGAATTATTCCATGTCCATGCCTCCCTGAGTACCTGTAGTCGGCTCTACAGAGACAGAGTCAAGGGGCTTTGACTGACAAAGCCTTTGATCCCACAACAGCCACGCACTCTATGATCAGCGTCTCTCCAAAGCAGGGAAGACCAGAACTCTCTTGACACTCTCTCCCAGTGAGCCTCCCTCACTTTTACTCCTTTTGTCTCTTTCCCTCTATCAATCTCTCACTCTTTGTTTGAACTTTGATCTCTATCCATCTGTGTTTCCTCCTGTTTTTCAGTCTGCCAACTCACAAACACTAGTCTTGTCTTGGATTGTCTGTTAATTAAACAGAGACCTTTGAAATTGGAACCCAGATGCAACAAACCACAACTGCAGTCTAGACATACTAAGTTACCCTTGTTAGCTTTAATTAACTATAGCACTGTGCAACACCTTGTAGGTCAGAACTGAGTGCATAGTGCTTAAATCTGTATCCATATCTGAACACCATAGGACTCATAATACTCATAGGTATCTATGAGGCCCTTCTGACATTTTGGCCCCACACCCTGACATCATAAAGCCCAATTTCTTTGGTCCTCTCTGGCATTTCCCTTACTCCAACTCATATATAAACCAAACATATATCTGTCTGTCACTATCTGCAGTTGTCCACCTTTTCATAAACACAATTCACCCTTGACTTGTCTTACCTTCATGCTGCCAGCTTGTTCTAGATTATATATGTCTTGATAAAGTCTAGCCGTCTGGTGCTGGCAGTTAGCTATGCGCTAAATGCAGTAAAAGTTTACTAAAGTAATCATTATTTGCTGTCCAAAGTACATTCACTGGTACAAGAGCAACACAAATTTATATCAAGAATGTTAATATAACATATTTATTAAATCATATAATTTACTTGTCAACTCTAAGTCTTACGGAGGAAATAGTATTTATCATTATATTGTGTGATATGGAAGTGTGATTCTGTATTTCTGGATGTCCGCATAAATGTAATTTTAAACATGAGCTCTACACCTATAGTGCCACTGGACAAGTCATATATGTTCAATGAACAGCTATGCAATAAGTATTACGAAAAATAAAAACATCACACAGCCAACAGCAGGACAAAAAAAGTGCAAAATGCGGCTGAAATACAAGTAATGCAACCTCTTCACCCAAAGTGCAAAGTGACCATGTTCGTTTCACTCTCCCCAAGTGTAGGCATCATTAATTGAATTTGCTCTTACTCACTGTGTGTTTTTTTTGTTTTTTTTAATAGTACAATATGTTACAATAAACAAAGGATTGGAAATGTATTAGAGTTTACTAAATATAGCTGGTACATCCTAGTGGCAAGTTTTTAATCTTCTGTATGGATCCAAATAAGTATACTGTGCACTATGCGAATGCCTGCAAACACATTCTACACATTCACGCATATTATTAGGAATATCTTCTTGATACAAAGCTTGGCCCACATGCAAGTGTGAGTGTGTGGAGAAAACAGTACACAGGTAAGTCCTTGGGGAGGAGGAGTAGAAATGTTGCACTAGGCTGAGGATGGGGTGTGGGCGTAGTTGGCCAGGCATCAGCGTTTCTCATTGATAGTATGATACTGCTACCCAGATACTATCAGCTCACAACCCTTGGTTTCATATGTTCTTCACTTGCATGTTATACCCGAGGCAGGCTGTGTCACTACCCCAGGCCCAGCTGCAAGGCCCGATAGTAGTCCACGGGACATGGTTAGACTGGGTGTGCTTCAGCGACTAAAATCATTGCCAAACACAAGGACAAAAAATTGATGGGTGAGTGTGTGGGCATATGTTACCATTTTAGAACATGTATCTGTTGCAAGAAAGAAAAAAAAATCAAAATATACAAAAAGAACACAAAAACATGTTATACTAAATGCATTCAAAAGACCTGAATAAAACACATCTCCCTTTGCTCCTCCATCAAACCCTTCTGCTGTGCTCAATTCAACTTTGCATATGCATGCCATGCTCTGTCACACTCTTCATGAGCACCACAATCCTTGGCTAATCTCATCTGTGAATCAATGGAATTCTCTCATTGCAACAAAAGTCTGTGGCACGCCAATGGTTACACAAGCCAACAGCATCTTAGAGCATCATCCATCCCACCAGGGATGACATGAGGACTGCTTCCAAGCTCCAACACAACTTGAGCAATACTCAACACACAAGTGAGATAATTTATTAGATCCAGGAGAACATTTTATACATGAATAATAAATGATGACATACTGTAGGGCAGTTTGGTGTTGAAATGTGGGCTTTTATGTCATGCAATTTAGTGACATTTGTGCAAGTAATAAAGCATTAATAATTCAGAGAATATAGGTAAATATATCATACAAATACAAATGTTGTAACGTTTTAGTTTGAGAAGTATCGTCATTCATAAAATACTTTTTAGTGCAGTGAAATGTGGACGATTAGACATTACCCTGAAAAACTGATAGTTTCCCCTTTAATGATGTTTAATGATGACTATTTTGGCTACATCATTTATTACAGGCCTTCTCCACACAATCCTCAGAATTGCAAGAAAAATTTTTGATGTGCATAAAACATACTGCTGTCCCTGTATGATACAGCAAGCGAGAAACAGAAAGAGGTGGGGAGGGGCACGGTGGTGTTGAGCAGATTAAAGTAGTTTGTGACTAAACACTAAAATTTAGTGAAGAATTTAGTAGAATTAAAATGGTGACAAAAGAAATTAACTACTAGAAATAGTTTAACGTATTCAAATTAAAAATAATATACACCCAAATTACACTGGCATCCTGTGGGGAGCACCACAACTAGTCCTCAATATGTGTTCAGTGACATTTTTGTACCTGCACTGTGTGCAGGTTGTTTGTTGTTGGTTGTTTGTGTACCCAGGACTTTTCTCTTGTTGTTGTGGTATCAAAAGAGGTATCAGGTGGGGTGCCGTTTAGCTCAGTCGGTAGAGAATCCGCCTCATGTACAAAAGGCTCAGTCCTTGCCGCGGCAGCCCAAGGTTCGAATCCAACCTGTAGCTCTTTCCCGCATGCCATCCCCCATCTATCTCTCCCCACATTTCCTGTCACTCTTCAAGCTGTCTCTGTCAAATAAAGCTAAAAAAAAGGCCAGAAAAACATCTTTAAAAAAAAAAAAAAAAATCAGGTGTTGTTTTTAATACTTTTAATACTTTAATACTGTATCAAAGTTTAAAATTATTGTATTGTGATAACTTTAATTGAAATATTGATATACTGTGACATGTACAATCTGAGCTTTATAAGCTCACTTACTATAAGTTCAATGTTCATCAAATACCCATACTGTACAACAGGGGTTTGGAGACCATCCCAACAAATGGATGCAAAGGAATGTTTATTACATATGATTTTACCCCAAAAAAGTTTAAACCTGCCAAATCTTAATAATGACGACTTCACTGCAAATGTGACCTTGATGTACAGTTTATGTTTCACTTACTTCATTCATTAAAACGACTTGCCACACAGAAAGGAGCCTATAGTCTAAGCACAAGAACCAGGGAAATGGGTATTAATTAAAATCAGTTTCAGACTAATGAAGATATAAAATACACAAATACTTAACACTTATTGAATATATTCTACGTGTGTTACTTAAAAAGGTTGACATATCCTCTCTTGTAATCCCCTGCCCACTTCAGTGTGGCAAATGTGAAACTCTGGTAACAAGATAAAAAAATATAAAGGTCTAACTCGAAAGATTTAATGATTTTATCCTTCATCTCATAAGCCAGGTTTCTATCCAAATGTAACTAAATCTTTAGAAAATCAGCAAGAAAATGCAAATTATTGCGAGTTTACACCCACTATCGTCTTGCTCATTAGAAGTTGGTCCACTGAGATAAACAACTGTTCTGCCAATTCCAGCTGAGTGCTATTAAACTACTGTAGACGAAGAGGGTGAAATGAGATGATAATTAAAAGAGCGTCAGTCAAATCTCGTCCTGTAGAAAAAAAAACAATGCAGGAAAACGTGATAAAAATATTCATGTATTTGTTTGTCACATTTTGATTTTATCAATGCACTAGCCTTCCCACCTCAGCCAACCATTTCTTTGTTTCCACTCTTTCACCATTTTTTTTTTTTTTTTTTTTTTTGGTGTGCAAACTGAAAATGCAAATAGGTTGTGTCCATCTACAGAGTGTGGATCAGAGTTTGTGTAAGCATGTCTCCCAGCCATGTATTTGTTGTCTCACTCTACAAGAATTTCTAACAGACAAAGCCATTTATACTTGTCTGTCTGATATGCTATAGACAGAAACATGATGCAGTTCAAACCAGCAAGTCTTCAAGAAGATGTTCAAATCATTAGCAGTAATGTGAACAAGCCCAGTGAGAAGCAGGAAGTGACAGACATCACACAGACTTTCCTTTGTGGATGAAGCTTAATTTTCTTGGTTTGTGTATTTATTTAAGCATGACCAAATCATTTCCCTTTCTTATACAAAGATAATACTTGCCTAAATTTTAGTGCAACAAATCTTTAAAGATGTCAAAAAAGAGAAACTGGTTCAGCCGTTTTGTTTTTGTTTTATTTTGTTTTGTTTTTTTTTAAATCGTGTTTATGGTGGAGACTTAATCATGTTCCGGAACATGTGATGCATGTTTTAGAGTTCACAGAAACTCATTTTAGTTTCATGAGGCGCATAGAGTTCATTGTGATCTGAAGTGGACCAGTTTAGTAAAACCATTGCACAATAACCTATAAATAACACCACTTCAATCAACTGCAATTAAAAACGTAATAAATGACAACTTCATAGTCAGGAGGGGAGCAAAAGCACAAAGAGGAGACTGACCACTAGTTAATTGATCGAGGATGGTGTCCATCTGATAGTTGATCTTTTTTTTTAATAACTTTGTTATTTTAGATACTATCGAAGGTCTAATTAATGGAGATCATATCATTTTAAACATGTGGAAGCAAAAAATATCAAATATCAAACTATCAAATGTTAAATATTAAAATATCGATCCTCACAGAAATTCTATGTATTTAGACCTCCATAAATGCCATGCATGATAAAGAAGAAACTGATGCACAAATGAATATTAATGAAAACACCTTCATCATAATTCTACCCCTTTTAATGTTACAATTAACTTCAAGGTGGACGCACTTTGATAACCATCAATGTAGTCCTCATTTTAATTTTATTCGTCATCCAGACTAAAGACTTGCCACACATGAGCTGGAAATGATGGGCTCAATTTTGCAGATGAGGAAGGGTCAATTACAGTGTAATGCAACATCCCAGTGGGGTTATTATGTTTATATTGCCAGTGATAAGTCAGGGATGATGCTGTCTGCTTTTATGACTCCACACCCAGCATCAGCAAAGCAGTAGTAAAACTTGCCCTTCGTTCTTACTGTGCGTGTGTATGTGTGTTTCTGCCCCAAGGGAAAACAGACAAATACAGCAGACGATGGGTCCCTAAACACACACACAAAAAAAAAAAAACATGAATAATTCAGTTACTCTAAGTTGAGCAAATATATTGTGCACATGTGCATGCATGTGTGTGTGTTCATAGATTGTACACAAACGATGCCTTCTTTTTGCATTATTTCATGCATGCTGCTATTTGCAGCAAGTGAAGCAGCCACGTCAAAGAAAAAGTGAGATTTTGCACGAGACAATTAATGAGGCAGAGAAAGAAACAGAGAAGAGGGTGGGGGGAGAAAATGAGGCAGAGATAGACAGAGCACAGGTTGGTGTGCTGATCCGATGTGCCTGTGGTCCCCTGAGAGAGCTAAGCCTATTAGCTAATAAAGAGGAAGTGGATGAAAACAAGGCAGAGGTGGCCTAATCAGGTTGGCCTGAGGTGTGAAGGCTTAAGTAGTAGCGGCTGGAGACCCTGTAACGTGTAAGACAAGGACCTTGCTCACAGTCAGTCGCCCTCAATACTCCTTTCCTGAAACTGACACCCATGTGGTGTAACAAAGTCTCCACTTTGTGAAACCCAAAGGAGTTTCTGTTTTAATTATTGCAGTGTCCTGTAATGGTCAATTCCCACGTTATCATTTTTCTCATTTCACCAGCAGAGCAGAAAGGGTAACAGAAATGAGGCCACAGCGATTGGGATGGAAACTGGCCTTAAAACACGTGCTGCAGAGATGGAAGAAGGAATCCCATTAAGCAGTTCTTTACACTTCACTGGCTTTGTGCTCACATGGATTCACTAGCCTAAAAGGTAGAAATCTTAACATATATCTACATACCTTTATCGGACTTCAAGTTGATGTGATGTAGTTTAGATAACCCTATAGATTTCTTGTGCGATCATAAAGCCCATAAGACAGGGATGTCCAAAGTACGGAATGGGGGCCAATAACGGCTTATTTAGCTATATAGCTTCATTTTTATAATATACACTGAACAAAAATATAAATGCAACACTTTTGTTTTTGCTCCCATTTTTCATGAGATGAACTCAAAGATCTAAAACATTTTCTATATACACAAAATAACCATTTCTCTCAAATATTGTTCACAAATCTGTCTAAATCTGTGATAGTGAGCACTTCTCCTTTGCCGAGATAATCCATCCCACCTCACAGGTGTGGCATATCAAGATGCTGATTAGACAGCATGATTATTGCACAGGTGTGCCTTAGGCTGGCCACAATAAAAGGCCACTCTAAAATGTTCAGTTTTATCACACAGCACAATGCCACAGATGTCGCAAGTTTTGAGGGAGCGTGCAATTGGCATGCTGACAGCAGGAATGTCCACCAGAGCTGTTGCCCGTGAATTGAATGTTCATTTCTCTACCATAAGCCGCCTCCAAAGGCGTTTCAGAGAATTTGGCAGTACATCCAACTGGCCTCACAACCACAGACCACGTGTAACCACACCAGCCCAGGACCTCCACATCCAGCATGTTCACCTCCAAGATCGTCTGAGACCAGCCACTGGGACAGCTGCTGCAACAATCGGTTTGCATAACCAAAGAATTTCTGCACAAACTGTCAGAAACCGTCTCAGGGAAGCTCATGTGCATGCTTGTCGTCCTCACCAGGGCCTCGACCTGACTCCAGTTTGTTGTCGTAACCGACTTGAGTGGGCAAATGCTCACATTCGATGGCGTCTGGCACGTTGGAGAGGTGTTCTCTTCACGGATGAATCCCGGTTTTCCCGGGCAGATGGCAGACAGCGTGTGTGGCGTCGTGTGGGTGAGCGGTTTTCTGATGTCAATGTTGTGGATCGAGTGGCCCATGGTGGCGGTGGGGTTATGGTATGGGCAGGCATATGTTATGGATGACGAACACAGGTGCATTTTATTGATGGCACTGTGAATGCACAGAGATACCGTGACGAGATCCTGAGGCCCATTGTTGTGCCATTCATCCACGACCATCACCTCATGTTGCAGCATGATAATGCACGGCCCCATGTTGCAAGGATCTGTACACGATTCCTGGAAGCTGAAAACATCCCAGTTCTTGCATGGCCAGCATACTCACCGGACATGTCACCCATTGAGCATGTTTGGGATGCTCTGGATCGGCGTATACGACAGCGTGTTCCAGTTCCTGCCAATATCCAGCAACTTCGCACAGCCATTGAAGAGGAGTGGACCAATATTCCACAGGCCACAATCAACAACCTGATCAACTCTATGCAAAGGAGATGTGTTGCACTGCGTGAGGCAAATGGTGGTCACACCAGATACTGACTGGTTTTCTGACCCCCCCCCAGACCTCCCCAATAAAACAAAACTGCACGTTTCAGAGTGGCCTTTTATTGTGGCCAGTCTAAGGCACACCTGTGCAATATTCATGCTGTCTAATCAGCATCTTGATATGCCACACCTGTGAGGTGGGATGGATTATCTCGGCAAAGGAGAAGTGCTCACTATCACAGATTTACACAGATTTGTGAACAATATTTGAGAGAAATGGTTATTTTGTGTATATAGAAAATGTTTTAGATCTTTGAGTTCAGCTAATGAAAAATGGGAGCAAAAACAAAATTGTTGCATTTATATTTTTGTTCAGTGTATTATTTATGGCCTGCTAGGATTGTCAGATACTGTATGGCTGGAAGATTTGGCTTTTTTTGGTTGACATAACGAAGCATTTGAACCTTTAAGGACATAACTGCTGGTGTTACATATCTGTAGATGTTACACAAAATATTACTTTCTGAACGATCTTGTTAAAGAGAAGAGCAAGAGTGATATGTTTTAAACTTAAATGTTAACAGACTCTGCATTACTCATAATAAGTCATGTCTAGAATGAACATGATCTTAAGATTTGTATCAACTTCATGCAAGTTTAACATGTGCCATATAATTTATTCTCTGTTATCTGACTCTAGATGTGAAAGAAAGGAAGAACTGGTTTTTAGATTTGTTCACACCTGATTGGTTTAGATTTGGTTACATTGCCATTAAAAAAGATAATTGCGACAATGAAAAAAATTGTTAGAGAAGTTTTGGCCCCTGGGCATCTTCACATTGTCAAATCTGGCACTCTTTAAAAAAAGTTTGGACACCTCTGCCATAAGATGTATCTGGAATTAATATGCATTTCTATGTTGCAATAATTTGTGTTAAGAGATGGTAAATGGACTGTACTTATGTAGCACTTTTCTACTCCACTCAAAGCGCTTTTACACTACATATCTCATTCATCCATTCACACACTGTTGGCGCAGCCTTCGGGAGCAATTTGGGGTTCAGTATCTCGCCCAAGGACACTTTGACATGGAGACTGGAGCCGGGGATCGAACCACCGATCATCTGATTAGTGGACGACCTGCTATACCTCTGAGCCACAGCCGCCCACTTGCACTTGTTAAGACTGCCTATCTGCTATCATGAGCCAAATATACATAAACAGATATGTCAGCCAGAGAGGAGACCATTATGATTCAGTATAATTGATTTTACCATTTCCTATATCTAACAGTATCTCGGCACTGACACTAAAAGCAAACTATACCAGAAAAAAAACAAATCTGCCTTCGTCACAACATTTGTGCCCAGCGATATCACGCAACACCTGCCAGGGCTGGTGTAAGGGTAAAATATGCAAGGTACAGAAACTCTAGGACAAACCACCAACAGATACAGATCAACACTATGCCAACTACATATATCAAGGCCTTAGACACATGCCCACTCAAAGATATATACAGTTAAGAAAAGACAAAGTTGTAATACACAGAAATATAAATAACTCTATAGCATCTACACAGGTTATGCATACAGTTTAAATCTGCACCAAGACTGTGTGGACAGCTGAGTCCTCACTAATTCTGTCATGCATGTATTAATATACTACTGGAGACGAAAGAGCATTAGTACTGGCAGACAACAAAAAGAGAAGAAGTACGCGCACTTTCAAGTCCCGGACAGGAGAACGCACTCAGGGATCTCTGGCAACATGATGCATATTTCATCAAGAGTAAAACGAGAATAAAAGAAAAAGGACAATTGTTGGCTTCTTTGCTAGGAATACCATGCCACTGTGAAGAATTTGTCCCTGCACACACCTTCAAAAGAGACCCTGAAAACCATTTGAGACAACCCCTCCACGCTCTGGAATCTGTGAATAATTTCAATTGGATGAAATAGGGGACAGCAATAAAAAAAGAAATTTTCAACTTCTGACTTTGGTACAATGATTGATTTGGTGTAGTCACTGGGAAAGAAGAGACCATTAAAAATTGACACGGGTGTGTCTGTGGCAGACGTTTCATGTATTATTTGAAGTGGAATGAAGAACTTTTACAACGGCCAATGGAAATTAATTACTGAGGGGTCTAAACCATGTCCTTCTCCTGCATGTTCTCCTTCACATCCCTTCATCTGTCACACACTCCTTGGGACAAATGGCATGTGGGATCTACTCAGGATGTCTTGAGTGCACTGTTTTGACCGGTGAGTATTTTTTTTTTGTTGTTGTTGTTGTTGTTTTCACTAGGTAGGTGAAAACTCTGATTTTCATGAATATTACACAAACTCATATCACTCTAAAAATGCCTATAGGATATATATGCACTTTGTGTGCCAGAAAGACATCCCATTTAAAAACCACAGGCCATTGGTAAAATGATATCCTGCATTTCCACACTTTAAAAGCTAGCTTTGAGAGAGCCAAGTTGGATTCACACCAAGGTCTTTAACAGGCAGCTTTAGGCTATCGATTTATGCTACTATGGTGCTTAGAGCGAGAACAGATGAAGAGCATTTGGGCTATATGTGTGTATGTGTGAGTACTGGCTCTGTCCTCAAAGTGTTATTTATTGTCTATTGTCTGCATTTCTTAGAATAATAGCTCTGACATCACTGTCCCCTGTTTTAACATGCACAGTGACCCCAGTATCTACTGGTGGTCGTTTGGAGCCAGCCAGGCTATAAACAATGTCTGGCATGGTCCAATCTGTTGCTAATGGCTGAAGTGGACTAATTTCTCAGATATTAGTCTGTACCTATTGGACCAATTCTCATGTGTTTTATAGTATTGTCTTTAGTGTGCATGTACATAAAATGTGAAAATTCCATATATTATTACTGAGATCAAATTTAAAGGTGGTATCGCACTGGACAGTATTATACACTGTCCCTCTCATGTTTGTAAAAAAGGACAAAAAAGTACAAAGAGAATTTGAGTGTAGAATGAAAGTTTCCAGGTCTCTCGCCACATCTCAGGCAAGTAGAAAAAAAGCATGAGGTGTGAGGACATGAATGGCCTAAGTCTGTCTTCTGCAATCCAGTACTCACATCAAACAGTCCATTCAGTGTTACTATGGAGACAGCATCCTAAAGGGACTTTACAGACAGATACACACTCACTGTCACCAACACACAAACCTATACACACACTTTACATGCAACACCATAGTTGTACAATTATATTTAAAGGCATTGTCACTGTCGGTGCCAGCTGCAGTTTCAAACGATCTTTTTGTCATTAAAAGGTTGACTGCAAAGAATGTTAATCAACTGTATTGCAAAAAGAAAAAACTCTCCCTGTGTGGAAAACAAACAAAATCTTACAGAAATCTCTCTACAGAAAACTGCTCAGAAAACTAGAGTTTTACAATCAGTCCAGTGAAGACAAAGAAGGGATCAAGCTGATTCAATATTCCCCTAGGAGTTCCACTGTTCTTGTTTACTTTTACTTTTTTTGTCATGGTCTCTACCCCTACAGTGTGTCCATTTGTCTCACTCCACTTGATGTGATAGTGGAAAGGTAAAATTGATTAAATATGCTTATGAACATCCATGAATAATTCAGGAGGCTTTTTTTTTTCTGCCACAAAGCGTTTGTTTTTCTGATCTGTGAGCATGTACTCGAGGAGATCTCTGAGCTTTATTTAGCTCCTGTTCTGTTCATGCCCTGTTGGGGATGAACACAAAAACCTGCCATCTTTGGCCATGACTCACAGCCTCATCTCATAACTGATAAATCACACACCTGGATCATGTCAGGGATGCCATTTTAAGATCATACACAAGCATCACATCAGCATCCTACAGCAATGTCTGAGCATATACTGTAATGTGCAAAAGTAATACTCTCTGAATTAACTCTGAATTAATGCATGTTGAAACACTGCATACCTCTTTCTTTATTCTTCTTGAGAGACTTGTTCACTAGATTTTAATACAGGGTTGTCAAAGTCTTTACATGTATAAGAGCAGTAAATCTTTTTAAAAAGTATTAACACTGAAGCATGATTTTAGTATTGCAGTGCAATGACGCTTGAGTAAAATACCACTTTTGGGTTTCCATTTCACTAGAAATGGAATGTAACATTCAAATTATCTAATATCTAGATACATAAGGGATGTGGGTTATTAATTTAGAGGCACATATTTGATAGTCAAATGAAGGTGTTCTGCAGCATGATAAGAAAATTAAAAACTGAAAGAGAACTCTGTATGCTAGATAATAGGTTTAAATTTTACCGCAAGGACAAACCTTGAATATTGCATTGTGATGTTTGGTTGTGTAAATCACAGAGAGATAAGGCAAGTTCAAAGCTAGCAAAATGGGTGTGTTTATCGACCAAATGTGACTGAATGTTTACCACAAGGTGCTAATGTATTCAGTCACTGAGAGCTAATTTCCAACACTCGCCAACACCCCAAAATTTTTTCATTTAAATTACACACACACACACACACACACACACACACACACACACACACACACACACACACACACACACACACACACAGCAGTTTGTGATTCTGCAAAGTTCCCTTCAGCAGTGTTCACATCTATTCTCATCCAGACTTGTTGTGCATTTCTAAAAGTGAAAAATGTTTTCTTTTTGCTACGCAGAAACAAAAAGGTGTCTAGTACATTAGCAAAAATTTTAAAAATTGTAAAAATTGTAAAAACACTCGTGTCAGCAAGTAATGTTCATACATTAACTTGTCTTCATTCTCTGGCTGCAATCACTATTGATAAAGAATGAACTCTGCTAATGTTTGATTGATTGTGATTGGGTACTTTAGGTAGTGAAACTTTCATTACAAAGTAATGCTCATCCCCAGTCCTTTTGGAGTTGAGTAATTGTTTTGATAGCTCACTGGCTAGTTATACAGCTGACACACCAGGACACTGTACAATCTGTAGATGAATTATTTAACAATGCAACAAAGTAACGTTTTATTGTATATTTTAGATGGGCCTTCAAAAATCTATATTGGTTATGTGGCCTACAAACTGCTAATTCAGTCATGCAAATCTTTTCTTGTTAGAGGAGAAGTATTAGTGGGGTGGATGAAGTATGACTGTGTGAGGTGGGGGTACTAAAGATGATGTCAGCTTTGTAACCTGAGCCCCTGGCCAAAGATCCCCAGTGGAGGAAAGCAGAGATTAATCCAGGGGTCCTATTACCCTGCCTGCATAGGTAATGTCATGAGATGATCCCTACTAGCAGTCTCTGGATGAAAGGCAAGAGCCTACAGAGGATCAGTGTGAGAGGAGCGGAGAGAAGGATTTTTAAAAGGACAGGAGAAAACTACAGAAAATGGACAGCAAGGAAAGCACTTAATTTTTGCAATCAGTTCACTTTTGACCTGGGTACTGTTGTATCAGTAGGAGGAAGACAAAATTAAGCAATTTCTATGATGATTACTGAAACTTCCCTTAAAATAAAATAAACATCCAGACACAGCGATCAAAATTAATACTACCTCTTTTGCCTCAGAGGAAGCAATATGCTATTTTTAATCACCTGCCTGCTACGGGTACAATGTCATCAAAGTGATACTATGAAAATGCCTCTGGCCTTGCCAAATAATCATACACACTTAAACCCACAAACACTGCAGAGTGAAACATAACACTGTCTTGCCCTAATAGAGCAAGTGCAAAAGTGATAACAATGGCTGCTTTAGCTGGATGATAGAAAGAGGAGTACTTACAAGTTCTTATCTCTCTTTCCGTCTGCAGCTTTCACTCTCCCTTTCTGTCTCTTACCCCTCCTCTACTCAGCCCTGTCGCTGCTCATGTAGATGTGTGCAATGGGGGAAACCTGAGCAGGATCTATTGCACTCTCAGTCACTGATGCTGCCTTTTGTGTGTGGAGGCAGAAGCTTATGTATGTGTGCACACACACTTGTCTGCTTTCATCTGTCTAATAGAGGTAAAGTAATGTATTAGTGTGCTTTACTGAGCCATAAAAAACATATATACCAGTCAAACCACTGTCTACAGACATCAAAGTCCAAGTGGAAACAAGGCAAGACAAAATAAAGTAGCAAGAGTGGAAAAAAATAACACAAAACAGAGAGAGTTCATAGCTCTTCCGTGGGTGTAGAAGAGTTCTGTTCGTTAGAGAGCGGGGCTCATAAAGACAAAGCCCCTCTCTAACTCGGTTATAGGATTTTTCTCTTTGTCCATTAGTCTGGCAATGAACCACTGGCCTTTTATGACTTGCCACAGTGGTGCATGCTTCCCTAACAGGATCTCTCACTGAGTATTCTTGCTATCAAGTGGAGGAGGAAATGTTATGTGTTGCTGTTGTTAAATGGAAGGCCACATCGTCACAACAAAAGAAACAGAGGATCATTCATATTTCAGACTGTGTCAGTGAAACGTTTAAAGTGCACTACAAGAGATAGTTGGCCAAAATCACAGACATGTTTTCTTACTAAAGCCTTGGATTATCTAGCCTTTTTACTGAAGAAATCATTTTTAATGAAAGCTGATGATAGCACACTAGATTCAGAATTTACACAATATGTTATTCAGTTTTTTTTATTTATTGTTAGACATTATTTCTATGAAAACACATTGCTGTTGTAGGTTCTCCGTGTATTGAGTAGCACACACTTTATTCACTTTTTGCATGGCTAAAAACAAGCTGGGATAGGAGGGAAACTGTTGAAATTTATAAGCTAAAGACTACTTCATCATCATTATACACAATAGAAAAACAATCACTACTTTAAGGTCCTGTGTGTAAGATGTGCAATTTCACCGCTAGACTTGGTCCATTGAGAAGGGAGTGGTCATGTTGATGCCAACAAGTCATAAAGCTGTCTTGCCACTGAAGGATACTGAGAGTATTACTTACAGTAGTGATGTTACACTTTCTTAACCCAGCTTTGGACAGTTTGATTGAATGCACCCCATGTAGCAGAGTGGCGTTCCACAGCCCTTTTGACATGAGTACACTACATTGGAGTCAGCAATAAGACGATCGGATCAATAGCAGTCCTGCAGACTGCTTCTTCTGTTTGTGTGTGTGTGCACATGTGTCTTTCTCCCCCATCAATCCACAGCTGGATGGCTGCTTATTCTGCCCTAAGGCTACATCAACTTCAGCGGCTCACCGTGGGAGAGGGGCTCCAAACCAACATCGATACACAGCATGCTGAGACACAGGGAGGATGACTGATTGAATGAAACCTTAGAGTGGTATTTGAGAGCAAAGCCTCTGACAACAACAGCTCAGGCTGTCAGGCTTCCAAATAGAAAGCCCCAACACAAAGCTCCAAGGTTAAAAGAAAGAGGGAAAAAAAGAGGATGATTTTGTTTGAATAAATGTTATTACTATTAGCTAGGAGGTGAAAAAGCCAGACAGCTCATATATCAAACGCACTGCTGTGTTCTGAGGGTTTAATATTGTCAACTGCAAGGTTTTGTTTCTTTAAAGGTCTAATCGTTGCTTGCAGTATGGTGCCGACTGCTGAAACACTGTAAATCCACTGGTGTCTCTTGATAATAAAAAAAATGCTAAAAAAAATTAACATGTTGTTTTATGAATTACAGTTTCATTACCATTTGATGGGTTAAGGTACTAAGCAGCTTACAAAGCTAACTAGGTTAGGTTTAGGCATCAAACATACTTAAGTTAAGGGGAAAAAAAAGGCAGAAAGCCTTGCTGGCAGAAAGCCGTGAAGGTAAACTTCTCCCATGAGCTAAATTGACAGAATGTCTATTTAAGGCTTTGTGTAGGCATATGATAAACGGATCTCATGCATAAGTGCAGCAGTTTACCAAGCATGCATAAATGTTAAAACAGCTGAAACTGGAAACGGAACTTGTTGAACATGTGTGCTCACGCACATACACAGACACACTGACAAAAAGAACAAGATCAAGATAACAGAATTTGAATGGTTAAACCTGTGATTTCACTGCAGTTTCTGATTTGGTCTGAATTGGCCTACAAAGCGTGGTTGACAGATGACAGTGTTGGTTGTAAAATGAGAAGTCCAAGTAACAGTGGAAACACCAGCAATATGCCACAACATCTTCTACATAACATGGGCTTAAATTACAGGAATATAACATATTTGACACTTTACACACATGTCATGGCGAGCAGTAGGACATCCGATAGAGCAGATAGCAGATTTTTTTCTTTGACTAAGAAAACAGTTGAGCTTTTGCACACCTGAGTCACTTGCGTACTTTCTTCCTCCGTTTCTACACTCAGTCAAGACTCAGAAAAGTGTCAGAGAACAGCTGAGTTGATGCTGAGAACCTGTGTTGGCCTACTTTTTTCCCTGCACAGAAAACTGCTCAGTAATCAATAAGGGAATCGATAAAGAATAAGAATAATTAATGATGATGAATCTTTTTAATAGCAGTTTTTGTTTTTAGATTACTTTGGTGCTTTTGATACCATCAAATATATTGATAGTGGATTGATAGTGGATTGACTCCCACTAAATATATTGATAGTACAAAAACATTGATAGTTTTTACAGCCCAAACACAAACGCACACATATACACACAATTCCAAGTCTGTAAATATACCCGAAATAGTGGGTTAATAGAAAGTTTATTCTTGCTCTGTGTTAAAAACTGATATTTCAAGTACAGACCAATATGCATAAAAACACTGGTGGTGTTGATGGGGATACCAGAGCCTGGTAGAAAATTCAATCTTGGCTCAGACCAAAAGAAGGAGATTGACTTTTTTTTCTGTTAGGGCAGAGCTGGTCTAGAATGACGATACTTTTCATCAACATTCAAGCAGGCCTGCTACTCATTAATAAATGAATAAAATTGATTCAACATTTTGTTCCCATCCATCCATTTTGTTCTCCATGTCCAGTAAGGCTCGCATCCAACATATTCAGAATGCCACCATCGTTTTGTAGATCATAAACGTTAAATGGGGGAATTATCAATGGGATGTGACTCCCACTGGTCTATCCCATTTGCTTCTTTAATCAACTGACTAAGCAGTTTCCACTGTGACTAGATCCATTTCATCAACAAGATACCAGTTGAGTGGTAGAAAGCAAAACCAATCCTTTCAAAAGATCGTAACTTTCTTGATGTAACAATATGGATGAATAACAGATTATAAATCAGCACACATTGTATCCTTGTATATAAATTGAGTAATTATCTCATCTGTTTCTTTCTCAATTGTAAATGAATTCCCCTTACAGTATCTCTACCTGTAAAGCTGCCACTCAGGTAGATTTAAAAGCTCATCAATGTAATGGCAGTGTTGAGCCTGGATATTGTCCAGTCTTTTCAAAGAGGATTTTGCTGTAGAAGCAAACTACACTTTCATAATCCAATACTTATCTAATTCAAGAAAATACAGCTTTCATTCCAAGTCTAGCAGCCTCATTACGGTGTACTTTGAAATTACATCATCATATTTAACACATATTGGTCTTAAACTTCTCCAGAATTAAATTTACAGGAAACCAGAGGACTAAACTGTACTTCAATGGATGTTTAAGTGACCAGTCTCCTAAAAACTATCTGAGTTTGAAAGAGGGTTAGGCTGGTGAAATCATTTTCGGGTTTATCCTTTTACCAACTATCTGTTCTCCTCCTTGAATTGAACGATTGAACCTTAACAATTCCATTATGTACTTCATAGATGTAGCAATGAGTCCCCAAAATATTTGGTGATGGCCCACTTTGACAGGGAGCTGACAGGGCAGTTACAGTCACATTTCTCTCCTGTACAGTGCTTTGATTTTGGAAAATCAAAGAATGCTTAGAAAACAACATTGTATAATACCAAAAGCTGGCTCAGTGTAACTGAGCAGCACTACACATTAGCAATGAAATATATGGAAATTATGATCTATCATCCTCTGAGAGAGGAATGCTCCCTCCCATGGCTGCTACACTGCAAACTAACTGCCAGAGTCACCTGAGGACTCCCATAGGAAGCTCAGACATGAAGCAGGAAGCCATCTGAGGTAACTGAGCTGGTGTAGCCCTTGTTGTCATTCTTTGTTGTTGTGCTGCCAGCTAACTGCTAGCCAGCATCATAGGGGACTGGCACTGTGAACAGACAGTGGGAGAGCAGTGATGCCCAAGTTCACGCAGAGTGGCAGCTAATGCCTTTTGAAAAAGTGTCCGCGGTGCCACCAAAGGGAACTAGGGGATAAGCAGTGAAAAGTTCAGCCATCTCATCTCAGCTTTCCATCGGTCCCCCTGCACTAATCTGACAGCTGCTATACGCCAGCCTGTCTGGGAAGCCTATTTCTTTCCATGCTCTCTTCCTCTTTATCTTTACATTCAAATGTACTTTCTCTTTCTTACTTTTTTCCTGTATCCACGTATCCACTCTTTTACTGCCTCCTTCCCTCACCCCTTCTCGCAGCATCTCCTCCCTGCCTGCCATAGGATCAATACGTTTCTTCCTCACTCTGTGGGTCTGATAACAACAAATGAATTCAAGGATACTGCCAGCTGACTAGGGGGTAACCCCCCCAAAAAAATAGCTAAATTTTTTTTTATCAATTGACTATGACGTGGTAGGTGAGATTTTAGTCTGTATTCCTTCGAAGAAACAAGTCTTCAGGGGAGAACAAGCCTGAAAGCTCATCGACTTACATCTGACAAGTCCAACTGCTTCTGTGAATAAGAGTCTTTGGTCCATGTTAGTCATACCGGAGCAGGATAATTAAAGATCAGAGTAGTCACAATAGTTTGACTATGCCAAACAATTTTCTGGTAAATCATGACATCACTATGCATTGTGACTAGACTTGCATTACCTCAGTCACTGCAGTGATGTACGCGCAGCTCATCAAACTGATTGCAAGGTTACCTAAGCTAATGGTTTGAGTGTAGCACCACTGATTGATCAATTCATTGACTGATTGATTTTAGGGAGTGGTGCCACTGTTTCCAGCCTGAAAATGCTGATGCAGTGCAGTCACTTGCTCAAAGCAGTCAGACCATATTGATTCATTCTTTTTTGCCACTGATGGAAAAGCAACTTCAGTGCACACCCACACACATACTGTCTATACAAAAAGACCAGTCAGAAGGGCACAAAGAAAAACAAATATTAATGTGATGCAAATATTCTCTCTCTTCTGCCTTCTCGTCTCTCGCTCTTTGTCTTTGCTCACATCTCAGCTCTCAGCCCATCTATCCACTGAGGGACTGCTAACAAGATGTTGCCTATTAGATCCTGGGATGGTGGAAGTCTTTAACTATGATGTGTCATCAACATGCCGCCTTTATAGCAGCTCAGCGATTGGAATATTCCCTTCCGCTTCTCCAATAGTCAGCTAATTGAGGATGAGGGACTGATGATTAATTATCCCGTCCTGGTGCACTGTTTACCTTGATGATCGCTGCTGATGAGGGGTGATTAAAATTGAACTGCCACTCAAATTCAGGTTCAGAGTCAAGCATGGTGTAGATGTAGTGATATCTGCTATTTTCTAACTCCTTTTACCATAGATGCTGCTCATAAAACATGGGCAAAAATTCATTCATACTAGTAAAATCACAATAAATGAAAAACTGTCAAGAAACTGAGCTACGAGATCTTATTGAAGTGTTTCACTCCAACAGACCTGCTAAATCACACCCGAATTCACATTCTACACAAATGCTGACATCTATTTTGCATCCATATCCCAGAATAACACAGTCATACATTAAATAAGTAAATTAAAGTGCATCCCTTCTGGCGAAAAATATTTCCACAATATCAAAAACAACTAGGTTTTTATAGGTTGGGGTTTTTATAGGTTGGGGTTTCTTCATCTTAGCAGTAATATGTAAAGTAGTTAGTAAAAGTTGCATGCCAAGGACACAAATGGGAACTTATTGGATTCTAATTGGCCTTCCATCTTCTTTCCATCTGCAGACATTAACATGTTGGCCAAAACCACAAGTCTCGAGGAGAGTATGGTCTGGCCCCTGTTTTTGGCCATTAGGCATTTGATGAATGTCCCCGGGAATGCCACACAGGGAGGGACATGTCGCACAAGCGGCAGGCGGCCATAATGACTCACTGCAGATCACATAAACAGATCAGTCATTTGCCAAACCAAACAGTGCCAAACTGTGGGTGACACAGCCCAGGGAGGGGAAAGACAGTCTGCGCTAGCTGCCCATGTAGATCACTTGGACCAATTTTTTGAACATTAATGCATTTCATTTATATATACACACATACAAACATTCATGGCAGTAACAGAGTAAATTGAATTGAGCTGAACTGGAAAGATGAACATGAAAAGAAAACTGGCTACAAAGACAGATGAATGGAGAGAGACACAGATTGCATAGTTTCTTGTCCCCACTGCTGCACCAAAATTAAACAAGTCCTGCCCATGAGAGTCGAAATGCCCCTCAAGCTGCATTTGCCTTGAAATAAGACAGCGTTGAAACACACTCAGTGGGGGAGGAGATACACACCAGACAGTCAGAGAAACCAGAGGAAGAAAAGAAGAGGAAGCAAGGATAGACAGGCCAGTTGTTGAGAGAAAGCCAGAGGGACTGTAAAGCAGCAGCTTTTTATTTGAATATTTGAATATTATTTGAATATCAAATGATAGCAATTTTCTCTGCCCATCTTTCCTGCAGGATTCGCTAACACAGAGTGATTCTGTGGAAGTCAGAGTTACCACAGTGAATTTAAGCTCCACTTTACATGGTCCCTCTGACAATGAGCTCCAACCTCCTGTCTCGCCAATTTTTTCCCCTTCCTTTCTATCCACTTCCTCTTCCCTTCCGCTTCCTCCTCTTCCTCATTTCTCCAGCCAAGCGTCATAATTCCTCATTTGTTAACACAGCTAAAATAATTTGTTGTCATTAAAATGCTACAAGAGGGCTAAAAGCTAGTGAAGTATAACAGCTTCTACATAGCAACCAAGATGTGGTGGGGTCGGAGTGTATTGGTAAATGTCTGAACAAGTGAGTCAAAACGTCTGATAATGAAGAAAAATAATGTACAGGTATAATTTCCAGGATTACCTTGGGACTCATATTTATTAATTCACAGTTTAATACACTTCACACTTACACTTTTCATTGGACCTTTCCCCTCTTTAATAGGCCAGGCTGTTATATAGCTCACATACCACACTTTCATTTGCAATCCACAGGTTAGATTAGCCTACTCATGCAGATCCATTCCATATGAATGAACTCACACTTGATAACAATTGCAGACATCCAATTCACACAGCTAAACGCATGAGCAACAAGGCGGCCTGTTCGTGCTAAATTATGCACAATGACATCTTACACATGCATTTGTCTGCTATGCCGTGGGGCCCTAAATGCTTGGCCTTCTCAGAGCGCGAGCGTGTGTGCACTGAAAACCAAAACCACAGCAGTGTCTCAACATCGTACTCAGAAATGCTCCCGACCCATCTATGATTTAATCCTCATTATACACGCAGACATCCTCCACAGTACCATCATTTCAAACCCTAGTCTACCAAACCGATTGTAGGCCATTAAAAGTGAACATATTACTGTGGCCTCATTGTGTGAGGCAGAAATGTGTCTTAAGCATATTTTGTGTGATGGAATGCAAAAAAGACAGCTGGTGAAAGCAGCCAATAAGTAAATGCAGAAACAGAGATGTCCAAATGCACAGTTTCCCTGTCACAGAGGAGATGTCTATAAGAACAAAAATTGCTGCTGAAAGGAATTGTAATGGAATGGGCTGTGTTATATTATCTCAGCCTGATGTAATGCAGCACACACAGTTGATCAGGGCAGTAAAAGTGCTGTTTAGCTGATATCCTAGCTATGGCAAATATGCATATTTTTCTTTAATCCTCAGGTGGCTATGCTAAACTGACAGAAGGCCGATTGAAATAAATGATTGTGCCCCAGCATTTTCAGCTGTAGCCAGCACCTGTGGGCAACCACTGTGCACTGTGTGTGTGTGTGTGTGTGTGTGTGTGTGTGACAAAGTATGTGTGGGGGGAGAGAGAGAGAGAGAAATATGAATTGTATAAAACTGATTAAGAATGCATCCTTTGGGGTGTCGATTAGCTCAGTTGGTAGAGCATCCGCCCCACGTACGAAGGCTCAGTCCTTGCCGCAGCGGCCCAGGGTTCGAATCCAACCTGCGGCCTATACCTGCATGTCATTCCCCCATCTCTCTCTCCCCACATTCCTGTCACTCTCCAGCTGTCGCTATCAAAATAAAACTTGAAAAGGCCAAAAAAAATCTTTAAAAAAAAAAAAGAATGCATCCTTAATGCATGCATGGTATTTTCAAGACAATATTTATTAAAAACACACAGCTTTTCTCTGCTGGATAAACCACACCAGTTTTCACGTTCCCTAAGTGCCCCAAGAACTTTGATTGATGGACGTGTCCGACAGCCGTTAAACATTCCCAGATTTACACAGGGCCTGATGATGAAGCAATCATCGCCACATCCAGAGCTCTGGCATAAATCTAGCAGCCAGCTAGACCCATCACACACATACACACACACACACACCACATGTGGTACAGAAGCAGGGCAGGGCAACCTGGTGAGAGACTAGGAAAGTGAATGAATTTGGATCTCAAAAGCACAAATTTTCTCAACACAAAAATGCACAATTCATTCCACGTCTACTCAACTTAAACAAGTACACGCACATCCATATGCAATTCTTCATGACCTCCTTTCACAAATAATGAGCAAGCAGTGTTGCATTAGAACTCAGCATGCCTCCAACATTAGGCCATAAGGCCTGGGCTAATTCAATTATAAAGACTTCACATACCAATGGGCAGGAGCTCTGAGAAAGGCAGTCTACACTCTGAGACATCCCTTCATCCAGCAAACAAGAAAAGATGATGTTTCCTGCCCACGGGCTAGGATCCATGAATACTCCCTCACATCCACTCAGACTCGCACACAAACACCTTAAGTTGCACACAGACAAAAATTGGAGCATATATACTATTGGTCACACTGACACACAGAAAGCCTTTGGAACGTCAGTGTGGTGCAAACTAAGGCACAGGCATACAGCAGCACACACACACACACCTGAGTAAATTGACCGCAAGTTCAGAGAAGAAACCAATGAAGCATGCATCCGAAGATGATATAACTTTTAATTCAGCACCGCTGGGCATGTTTTACATCCAAGATGTTGCTTGTCCAGTCATGACATCACTGATGAGCCATCACGGCTGAGTCACTAGGTCTGAGGCACTAATAATGCAGCTCTGTGTCTTTCATGTGGCAACTCACTCACCTCAGATATAAAACCATAATTTAACCTGTTAAGTGGCTTGTATGTACATAATCACTTAGTGTGTGTGGTAGAGTTATTTCAGCTGTTCTAATGCATCTCTGACCTGTTAGAATTATCCTCTTAAAATTTGACATAAGAGTCTTAAAACAATGTATTCAGTCACTGTCTGATTCAGATCAAAGCCAACGGTAAAGGCTTCTTAGGAACATGTTATATGGATCAAAGATTCCCTGTCACCACTTTCTCAAGGAGGCCACTGCAAGCATCACATTTAAGTAGCATTTAAGTCAGAGCCACAAAACCCACACTGAAGCTGCTCAGTTACTGTAATGCATTGAAAGTACCATATAACACAAAGAGACATCCACCAGTCATAAACAATGACACCTACTGCACTCTTACAAAATGACTGCTGGCCTGACAGTAAAACCCGTTACAGGTTACTACTGTTTTTATGACTCAGACAAAGGGTACAGCTTATTGAGAGGGTTCTACAAACAACTAAACTACCACCACCTGACAGCTCCAGACCAACAAAGCCCTGAACAAACACAGTACGTTCACACACGTATTTTGTTTTACTGTTGTATATATTCCATATTGTTTATTAATTTAGACTCTTCTCAGGACTGTCTAAGCAAGCACAGACTTTATTTGCTTTTGCCTTACTAATTTGTTTTGATTTATTTTTTTAATTGTTTCTATCTCTCATTATGACGCAGTTTGGTAAACTCTTAATTGGCGGCATAGCGCCACCTGTGCATAGGTCTAATTAGGCACAAGTGAAAACACCTGTGTTACACGACGTTGAGGTTTTGGTATCACTTGTAGTGCAAAGAAAAATATTATGTGTGTATGTATATGATATAGTTGTGAAAGCCTTGACACTGTTTCTACAAGTCTCTCTTCTAAGTTACAAAATAAGAATAAACGCTGCTCTGTACATTTTTTTGTTGTTCAGCTAACTGCGTCAATTAGTTAAAATTAAATAAAATGCGCCATTCAGCTAAAATATTTTCTGTAACTCCACAAACCAAGCTGTAATGTCATATACACACGGAGAAATGCTTACAACTTTACTTAATCCAAAGATAAACGACAGAATAATATAAACACTCACCAAGTCGACGTGCTGCACTTTTTATATCCCCCAACTCCGTTTTTACAAAGTCCATGTTGTTAGCACTTCGTGTAGGCTACAGTTAAGCTAGTATTAATACCAAACATTTTACACCTCTACAGAATATATCCGTGATTTTAAAACTTCTTCGCTGCATCTTCCTGCATGTTTTATCTTCTTTATTTTCCTTGTGTCTTCGTCTCTGCACCGACGTCCGTCCCAAACTGGACACAGGTAACCACGGTTGCGACTGCGAGCCGCCAGGTGAAGTACCAGAAAAAAACTCGGTCACGTGATGTACGTAGCTTTCTACAGTATAGATCCATCAACCGGTTTGTATGGCTTACAGAGGTACAGACAGCACCAATGACAGTAGGTAGGCCTATTTCTGCAGGAGAGACAGCATTAATTCGTTTTCTGTGTTTAGTTTTGTATGGAAAAGGACCTTTCTGATATTGCAGAATAAATTTACAATATTTATTTATTTATTAATTTTATTTCTCATGCTTCTATGGTCAACCTCACATAATGTTATCATTTGTGCAGTCACAGAAACAAGCACAAGTGAATATCAATGAATGCCAGCAACTATTCAATTAAAGCCAAGAAAGAAGTTGGGTCAATAGTCCAAAACATACAAGACAACCAATTGCATTCAACAAAACATTTTATAATATAGTATCCCCAGTGAGAGGGTAAATAAGTTTTTCCTTCAATGGCCAGTCTTCCAAGAAACTCATCCGAACTTCTACGAGAAGAGAAAGATGGCAGAATGTACACCAGGTAAGACATACTTTACAGCAATTTCAATCTAACTAGATCTTTTTTTTTTTACCTTATATAATTCCAGTGCTTACTAGGTTTGTGAGATGTCAGCAAAATCACATCAACCTGGGTAATCATTATTTTGAAACACTTGAATCTGCTATTTTGTGATTACAGCCAATGCTGATGGAAGTTCTCTTCAACAGGTCCGAACTGTACCACTTTGGGTGCGAGAGGTGCCACCTTGACATCTACCTTCACTGTTACTAGCCAGATTTCTATAACATTCACAATGGCGATCCATGGTCCCATCTTGGTTTTAGATATCTGACTAGTCATTCAGCATTAAACCAAACTTTCCACTTAACCAAAGGAAAATTAAAAGTAAAAATTGCATTTCAAGTCATGCAAGTCATTTCCACAGACCTTTCGGTCATGCCTCCCATCACTGAACCTTCTTTTTTTCTAACACGCTTGATTCTCATGCCATATTCAGGTCAAATAAACACATTTGTGTATTAAAATCTAATTGCGGGATTGAAATACAATTTGCAGTGGATTTTCATGGTCACTAAAAAGATGAGCAGTCTGTCTATTTTATTCCCAGTCATACACTAACATACTTAATACAGTAACCTAACCTGACATAGAGAGAAATCTGTCAATAATTCTGTAACTCTGTTATATTCTTAGACATCCTCTGGCAATGCCATGCTATCAGTCCATCTTGTCAGAGTCAATCTTGTCAGTTTCAGCTTGAACCAATGCATTTGCTCCACTGCGCTGAAGAGAAAAATCTGGAAACTAAACGAATGAAATCACAAATTGGTTAGATGCCGTTTTTTTTTGTTTTTTTTTTTTTACTGAAATGAGCTAAACTAGCCAGCGAGAGAGCTAGATCTCTTAGCAATTTCAGGCAGGAAAGCAGCCTACAGCTAGCTCTGACATACCCAGTCCTCTGCTTCGCCACTTCCCCCCTTCTCAGGAGTCAGAGGCAAGGAAAAGGCCCGAAGGGTTGAGAGAGCTATGCTCTGCAGTAAGCAGAAACATGTTTAGCATTTAACACTGCACAGGAGGTAAAGGTCTCTATCTCGAGATTTAGTCCTTTTCTTTTTTTAGTTCCTCTCTTTCTCTCTTCCTCTGTCTATTCTTGCTTTCTCCGCCTCTCATCCTTGGCATGAACACAACTGTGAGTGATATGTTCCTGCTCATGTTGCATCTAGAGGCATATTCCGTGCTCTCTTGGCATCTAGTGACTTATTGTCTCTTTCTCGTCTCTCCCCTACTCATTCTCCTATATCTCTCCTATCCTCTAATAGGAATGGATGATAGCTGCATTCTCCTCACTCCTCCACATCACTTCCCACAACGGACAAACTGCCCACACACCCTGCAGCTCACTATCCCATTTCTCTGTGGATACTTCCCCATGAGTTCACGGGCTGCTTGTTTGACGCAGCACAGTCAGTGGAGCATATGAATGAAGGATTGGATGGTTTGGTAGCAATAGACCAACCGAGGAGGCAGGCAGAGCGGAAAGGAAATCCTCAACCCACATGTGGGATTCATTTGGGCATTAGTATTAGCATGGGATACAAAATCGGGCTACAATTCAAACAGAATCCGGATGCACTGTAAGACATTGTATGGTTCAGGAGACATAAGAGAAGGAGACACAAAGCAAAGGTCATGATTTGGATTCAAACTAACAAAATGGTAACCAATTTGCACATGAGCCCCAGCCTGCAGCCTGCACTATTTGGTTCCCCCCAGGAAACAACTGCTAGAGGTGAATATTGCAGCCACCTGTTTTCCTCCCTCCATAAACAAGTGCATTAGCCATTCCCAAAGCCTCTGTAAATTCATTAAAGCAGCAGGGAGTGCACCAGGGGGAGACAGATAACCCCTCCTCCCTACTGATTGACAGCCAAGGTGAGCCAATGTCAAACCACAGGTTGCTCTCTGCACCCTCACCAAACCTCATTTTCGCTCTGGCTGTTTTTTCTGGTAGACTCTTACTGTGTTAAGTGAAGAAGAGGAACATTATTCTCTCCTCCTCTTCCTCCCCTTTCATTCCTTCCTCTATCTTATCAAGTCATCTCTCCTCCTTCTCTTCTATCTTCTCCTCCTCCTCCAGAAATCAGTTCCATTACCTTACCCCATTCTCTCCTCATTTCTTTTTATTGTCATCATATTACTTTCACCTTTACCTGATGTCTCCACTTTTTACTCATCCTTCACCTCTGACTCATCATACAAACCCAAATTAACATTGTCTGCAGCTGCCCTTGCTCCTGACTGACTGCACATTGCCCTTTGTATTGTGTGTAGCTGCACTTTGGTGCCCAAAGTGCTAAGGTATGAAAGAGAAGAAGAGGTAAGGAGACAGTCAGTTGCATTTGTCAGCATACAAAGCACAAACATAAATAACACCTTAAATGCTCCCTTGCTTTCTCACCCTCTCAACCCTCTCTCTCTCTCTGTCACTGTGACACCCAGCAGCTGTCCCTGTGCCGTGCCGTGGCCTAGCAGGGCCATCTGTAGGGGTGGGAAAAGGCATCAGCTGCCACATCAGCACACTGACTTTACCCTTCCTTAGGTCACAGGTGGTGCCGGGGGACATCTACAGGGCACACACATGCACAAAATGTATACACATATAGTAATGCATATGCATTCATATTCTTCAAAATTTTCTAATAAACTGTTTCTAAATGTGTTTAATCCTGCAAGATTAATACTTAAAACAGCGGTTTATAATTTTCATGTAATCTACTTTGAAGCATTCTTACACACTTACACACAACCCTTACAGGCACATGGTACAGTACTAATATTGCACACTGAGCACAACTGCTACCCTATGATACTCCATAAATCACTACCCTATTTCCTTCACTGAAATCTTTGCATATACCATCAGACAAAATTTATGCACTTCAAAAGAGCTTACATAGATAGTCTAAAGCTACCTTAAGTGTACTAAGAGGCTTGGGCTTAACACTCTATGACCTCATCACTACATTTACACCATGACCTGACGCAAAAAACAGCAGCCAAAACATCAAAGGGCCCGAGTCAGCTGTTCTTGCCCTAAGCCTCTATTATGCTGGTCTCAAGTCTGGCTTGATTTAAAAAAAAAGACAGATTCAGTGCAAGAGTGAAGTGAGAGAGAAAGAAAAGGGTGGTGGGAAGAAGTGAGGGTAGAGGAGAAAGCCCTGCACAGTCATCACTAAAAGCTGAGGGCTGTAAATCAGACATAATCATAGTAGTGTTATCCCACAAGGCCCGCAAGCCCTTCCCACTGGCTTTACACAAGTCAATAATTAATAAAAACAGCGGCTCAAGCAACCACCAGCCCAACACATGCACACACACACACCTAAACAACCTTCGTATTGTATTTAGAAATGGGCCTGACTGTGTCGTTTCATGGTTGTTTACTTCCTGAGACCTGCCATTAATTTCTGCAACAGCAGTGAGTAAAAGTATAAGCACTGTCAGGAAGGTAAACAATGACAGAGCCAAGCCAGGCTCACAATTATAGGGAGAAAGAGACAGAAATGTGGAGGCAGAGAGAGAGAGAGAGAAAGATTGTAGCATAGTCCAAAAGGGTGCAGTGTTCAAGTCCCCCTCAACACACTCACATGCTAAGACATACAGACACACCTCTAATCCATCACAAAAAGCCAGAGCAGTGGTCCTTCTGTCCAGGGAGCTCTACTAACAACAAAGCCAGAGCACACACTATGTTTCTGGTACACACACTTAGACACAGAAAGTGAGAACTGTGGTGGAAAGTGTGTAGAACTAGGTGCTGAAAGAACAGCTCCTTGGTGCTACAGTGGAAAAAACAACAGGGGAAGAGTGAGCAGCAGGCCAGGATCTGGAGCTATCCAAGGTTCTGAAACCCTCTCACTCCCTCAGAAACAATTGGCTGGTTCAAAGATGAGATGGGAGAGAGGAGGCAGAGTGGGCTGAAGAGAGGAACTGTCCAAGGTAATGAATCAACAGCATGGCTCTCCTTTCAGCACCGGTTACATTCGCATTCATGGAGTAAGCCACTGTCAGACTGTTTACTTGTATCCTTGATACTATGCAACTGAGTTTCTTTGCTGCTGTGAAGAAGGCTGCTAACCGAATATTCCTGTTGAGGAAAAGAAAAAACAACCTTACAGGAATTTCAGGAAAAACAATCAACAGTAGAAATATAAAAAACGTATTACTAGTGATAATAGAAATTGTGTTCGCCATTGTTTGATGACATACAATGCTCATACTATGTAAACACCAAAAATTTAAACTCCTAGTTCCACAAATATAAATAAAAAGTTACATAAGTTATAACTGGTGAGGCTTATAAGTGTGGTCTTTTTATAAGTTAGAATATATAGGAAAAATATAATAAAATTCAACAATGCTCTTATATTTCATGAATAGGAAACATGGTACAGACAGAACATCATCGCAGTGAAAAGTAAACACTGCTTCCATTGCCAAGGCTAAAGAGGGCTCCTGGAGATAAAACGCTGATAGTGTATATGCACAAATAAAAAGGCTTAGCAGTGCAGCATTATCAGAACACGGTGGACACACTTAACTTTCCATTAATACAGTACTGTGTATTGACTCGGTAAAAAGATTTCTATTTAAAAAGTTGGTTTCATGTTCTCCAGCGCTGCAATGATGAAATATGAGTGCAACAGTTTACACTGGACCAATCGATGTTGGGAGTTTTGTAGCACAATTAATAGTCTAAATTTTATTCATTATTGATATCTACGCTCAACTAACATCTACCTGCTATTTGTTAGACATTATGTTTTACAGCTAGAGAGAGCAAATGATCTTAAAATGTTTAAAGTATTGAGTTTTTGCTACAGAAATGTTGATTAAATCCTGAAATTGTATGCAGCATGCTGTGGGTTACCAGAGTGATGTACAGGAAGACATCTTTGTACAGCAGGAATGTTAAACCTAAGGTTAACTGACTAACCCACTAGTCTGGCTTTGTGAGACAGACAGACAAGTGTGTGAGAGAGATGAAATAACACATGCAGGTAGGGATTCGTCAATGGTGCTGAATTGACAGCAGCTCACAATACAGTGCTCTGAGCTGTCTGTGAAGTATATGATGCTGGGGGGTGCCAATGGGCCGTGTTCACAAAAGCATGTCCTTCCTTGATGGTCATGGAGTACTCACAGCCTATCTCACACTGCATCTTGCAGCCATTGTTTCTGGTTCAGCTCTCCTGCTCTGAACCAGAGAGGCTGGAGATGGCAGTACACTGTGGATTGTGCCACAAGCACTTAATGGCATCAAGGAAGGTCACTGAAATTCTCAGGGCTGATACTAAGCATTTAACTGTAGATAGTGGATAGAGGATATCTGAACAAATAAATGTATGATATATATAGCTTGCTGTGTAATATGTAGGGTGCTCTATTTAGTATGTCAGACATTGAATATAATATGTATAGCTGTATGTTTATGTCTACAGATATAACACAGACAGCCGTGATGACCCAACAGGTTTATACAGCACAAATAGGGCCTTTTGAATTTTTCACATGGCCATTGTAGTTTACACCTTTATAGCAGGAAGTCAAGAAGAGGGGGTTGCAATCCACAATTACACCGCTAGATGCTCCTAAAGTGTGGAAAGTATTGTAGCAATCTTCAATGTTTGCATAAGAGTGACGTTATATTGTGAATATTTTTTATGGAAATTATTTATTATTTCCCACTATTCATGAGATCAGTTTAAGAATAAATATAAGATTTTAAAAAAAGTGTTTGCAAAAATGATGCTTTCTTTTAGCCCCATGATTTATAATACCTACTTTAAATAGATGTTCACAGGCTTTTCTGGATTTCAAGAGGTTGCGAGTCACACATCATCATCTTTACGCTATTATGCTGATTGCCTCGGGACATATCTGTTGGGCTCAATCAGTTCTAGGTGTTTGTTTCCCTGACTTAAATGTCACAGCACAAACTGAGCTGAGATGAAGCATAGCTTTGTAAGACTATATACTGTATATACAAGTGTAATATGATTTTAGATGGCTGCTTCTCTGTGGCAATTACAGACCATGATAGTTAATATTAATGTAGCAAGAACACTGAAAGATATCCCAACAGGAATGTCCAATCTAACATTCTTATTCAGTGTATTCAGACATCATCAAGAGGCCAATTATGTCTTCAGCCATTAATAATGGATGATTTTCTTAGTGCTGATGTGATCATTTTGCAAATCTCTGAAATCTCCTGGAAATTGTGAAAAGAGACTAGTGAGCATGCAAGAACTTCATCCCTGTTTTTTTTCCCCTCCCTGAGAACATAAGAAGTACAAACCAAGAAGAAGATGGAGATGTTAATGTTAGAGGGGAGAACAACACACTCACTCTCTCTACTCATTGACTTGCTCCGGGCCACACAGGTGTGACTAAGTCTTATAGATTCATGGCTGATGGCAGAGCAGGGTTAGCGAGTGAATAGTGGGTAACTGGAGCAAAGTGCCCGCCTTGCAGATAGCGGCATCCTTGGAGAAAATGGCTTGGCAAGAGAGAGAGCTTTCGATCGATAACGCTCTGAAGAAGTTTGATAGGGCTTTGGTGGGGCAGACTTTTCAACACAGCATCTGCGTTTTGGAAGACCTCAGAGGCCTGCTGGGCTCCTGTGATCTGCCTGTGTTTGTCTTTTTTCTCTCCTGCTTCTCCATTTTTTTCTTATTTTCTATGTTAGTTTCTTTCTTTGATTCTCTGTCAGCCTGGAAGCTATTCACTGTGATGATATTGATCTTTCTTCATACTGTATGGTAGACATTACTACCTAACTGTATCTCTGGTGTAAAATTTGTTCTGTGAAGGTAATATTGAATATTCTTGTGTTTTCTGATCAACGTTAACCTTCTTGTTTGTTTGTCATTTGATACCCGTTTGTTTTGTTGCACTTCAACTGGAAGAAAGAGGCACTGAGAGTTTATGCTTAAAAAATGTATTATGTGAGATAAAAGAGTTTTATTGTTGCCTTTCATGGAAATTCAGGTTGTGGTGTCTGCAAATTTATGGTAACTTAGCTCAAGAAAATGTCAAGAAATCTTGTAATGTGTCCTCTGTTTCAGAAAACCAAAAAAGGGTGACCAACTGACAGGCCACAGCAGTGGTGGAAATCCCTGATACATTCCCAGGGATCTACTCTGTCAAAACAGGCACAGGCATCTCCGTTGCTAATACCATCTGTGAAACACACACACACACACACACACACACACACACACACACACTTCCTGTCTCCCACACTCTACAGCTTGCTGTACACCAGGGGCCATGTCAAATTGCACAGTTATTCCAGGGACTCACTGTGGAGTGGGAGGCACAAGTCCCCATACATGCCAGCCCCCAAACACCCAGGCCAAATGGTGTGTCACACCAGCTTGGAAGAGAGGGAAAACAGTGATAAAGCCTGGACTGCTTCGTTTGGAAGTTAGAGAGACACACAGAAACTGAAAAAGAGAGGGAGTGAGAGAGACTTGGAAACCTGGTAAGTGCTAAACCCCAACAATTAGCACCATTGATGGGAAGGGTGGCTCTGATCCCAAAACAATCAGATCTGGGCTATTTAATTTCTGGGCCCTGATTTGAGAGGCTGCAGCTTTGGACATCTTCAGACTGCTGAAACTATATCAGGAGTGTTCTAAACCACTGATTAACTGAAATAGTTTTGGCTATAATAATATTTTAGGTAGTATAACAACAAGACACTACAGCTTAGCATCTGTGATGTCAGTGCTGTGGTGTTTTGCACAACACATAATGGTGATTAATCCAATCTGTCCAACAATGTGAATTCCTGTCTTTTCTGGCGGATGGTGTTTCAGATTTTGCAGGTGGTGCTATGTTTCTTTCCTTTTTTTGATAATATATGAGCCATGATAGGCACTGTATTACTCTGCATCCTGTCTCAACAGTTACTCTAATTGGGCAAATCACTACTTGTGGAGCTGGAAATGTACAGTAATGACTTTTTATGTGGCTTCACAATTATATGGCCTGCATCAGTATTGTGTTATATTTATTATAGAGTTGCAGGAAAATGACATAAAATATAAAATATATTTAAGTATCATGTAAAATCTGACTAGTTGGAAAAGGGAGTCTTGCATTGGTTTGTGAAGAAGTAGTTAAGGTTTTGAAAAGGAATGTAGGAGGAAATGTATGTAACTGTGTGCACTGTGCACTGAGCAGCTTAAAATGTCCAAGTATGGAGAGGGATGTGTTTCAAAAGACTAAAGAAAAGCCTGCAGTGCATCAGAGCAGTTAGTCAGCAAGTCTGAGCTATCTGGATGGATGGCTGGATTGAAACGGCTGGACTGAGATGGAGGGAGGGGAGGAGGGTCTTGGACTCTGCTCTCCCTGTCTCTCCTTCCTCCTCCCCCTATTTTCCTCTTACCATCATTCTGACACATCTAGCCTTCATGTCTCTGCTTTTCCCCTTCAAACTGGGAATGCGACAGCCGAAGTGGCAGATCGGCACAAATGTGACACAGGCCTCATTTGCCCCTGACAAACAGGAAAATCTGCAACAGTATGAGAGAAGCTATTAAAACTAAAGTTTGAAGCAGGGCATATGGTGAAAATAAAAATTAACACAGCAGCTATCATGAATTCAATTTTCCACCACAAAAAACAAAGATAGTAAGATACATAACAACTATAAAAACACAATAAAGCTAAATGTGATTGAATTTTAGTGCTCATTTCATATCTGTGTTTCTCCTTTGAATCACGAAACGGTGTCAGCAGTCATCGCTCAATTGCGCTTCTCTATTCCTGGCTCATTACAACTGAGAGAATAGTGCTGGGTAATTGTTTGACCCTGTCTGCTCAACCTACGTCCTTGGCTGCTGAGAGCGCTCGACGTGAGAGTTCTATGGGATAAATGGTGGCTATTCCCACACTCTGCCCTGTGGCTGTCTGCAAACACAGCGCCATCGTATCGGTGACAAGAGCAGCCTGATGAAGGTATGCTGGCTGCACAAACCCAATGCAGGCTCCGGCAGCAGCAGCACCACCTCTCTAAAAGGAGCCATTGTGCCCCGCCAAAGCCTTTCCCTCTCTGCAGTGAAGTGGCCATTGTGGCGTGCAGAATAGCCATCCCTCTCCATCGCCTGACGGGGAAAGTGCTGTCATGCTGAGGCTGAGTGTTGCTGTGGCCACAGCAGTAGACAGTATCTCAATATCATGACCCCCATCAGCCCCTGTGTGCCCCCTGACGCTCAGCCCATCCTTCCCATAGGTGGGGACAATCCAGACCTAATTTCAGCAGTGAATAGACCGTAAGGAACAGGTGCATTCTGGTATTGGAAATAGTTACAATTCACAGTTTTTAGCATGTATAATTTGGACATCTTATGTTGATTTGGCTGCAGGGGTGGTTCTCTGAAAATATATTCCTCCATGACAGGATGAGCAAAGGCCTTATGGATTTCTCGGGAGATAAATAAACTGCGGTGGAGCACAACAATTCTCTTAAGGGTACTTGACTGAAAGCAATACTTACAGTTTTTCAAGGTGCTCTGCTGAGAGTCAGCTAAGAAGGGAGGAGGAGTTCAAAAGAAAAAAACAAACAGAAACACTAAAATTGTAATAATAAAGAAAAGGGATCTGAGGAAGCTAGTGTGGCTGCATGTCCGCAACTGTAGCTACAGCTAATGTGTGATTCATATACAGTGTTCAATGTGGGGGAACACAAACACATTTATATTCAAAGTGATGACTCTGAACTTTCCTCGAACTGTCTATATTTCATGAATCTTTGAAAATAATGTATATTATTCCAGTTGTAAAACATTCTCATGATATGCTTTGTTAACCATAGGGTAAATTAATCAAACATTGCCTAAGAGGAAAAGAAAAGAGGCGTCTTGTGGATAGGCTTGCATTTGATTGCATAAGGTTCTCTCCAAATTTCGAGTAAGTGACTGATGGTAATGTCCAGCACTTGTCTTTGGAAGCAAATGCTATTGTGTAGTTAGATACGCAAGAGTTATGCAAACAAATTGCATGATTATGCAAAACTAGAAATAGTGTGGATGAGTGATATCCCACAGCATAAGGATTAGTTACTAACACCCACTCTTCAATTATGAGCATAAAACTCTTATGTGGGGTTTTTTGTGTCCCATATCCCTGTTATGCAACCTGCTCCACTTTGAAGTAGGATCCTTTCACAGCTAACCACATGTTAGCGTACCCCTGAATGGATGGGTACAGTTCAGATAAAGATGGAGACAGTCTTGGTGCTCACGTGTGATGATGCAAAGCCAAATGAGGATCAGAACATTCTGGTCTAACAGGCTGTGCGGTGCAAAAAGCCACCAGTGTTTACTACTGACTCTGAGAGGAAGGAGTATCTTCAGGTTGCAGGTGAACATGATACATCATCATCAACAGTGAGGTTACATCAGCTCGTTTTGTCCGGAACGTGCCCTTCCAAATGGGGAGGTAGGGAGTTTGGGGTGATATTTTTAAACCTGAGAAACAGCAGCTGCCTTTGTGCTGGAGTAATTTAGGTTAAACAGCTCACCGGCGGGTGCTAAAGAGATGCGTCCCACACATGAAACATACAGTAAGCTGGTCCTAAAAATCTCTCAGGCCTAGAGTTTACTAAGGTCTAGTTTGGTTTGACACCTGAGGGAGATGACGTTTCAGGTGAGGATAAAAAGAAACAATATGCAGACATGACAAAGTCTCTTGGAATGTCTGTTATTGATACTCCTCCATTCTCTTTTGGAAATTCCAGCTTGACTGTAGCACCAAGGATCGCTTGAGCCTCTTAAAAGGCAATATGGTAATGCAAATATTTCAAATCAGCCTCTCACTGGAGGCTACAAAGAACATCTTCATTAATTCATTGGCAGTGCTTGCTTTTTGTGGGTTACTCAGATATGAAAAAAGGGGGCTGGGATTACAATACTTTCAACTATTTGAGAGAAGAAAAAAATCCTCATCCAAGATTCAGATACTTACGAGCTCTGCTGAATGAATTCATGACCCAATCTTTGTGGAATACAGTAGAGTATGTGGCACAGATCCAGGATTTTCAACATCCAAGTCTTTCAACTCTTTCTCAATTAGAAGGACCAAAGGCAAGTTGTAAAAAGCAGCACAGAGCTTTGAATTCAACTGGTGCCATCACACGACAATTTTGTGCCGTTTCCTCTGCTGCCGACAGCAAGAGCAAAACTTTGACATCCTCAATATCCTGCCAGACTGACTAATATTAGTCCCTATCTAGACACGGATATCCTACCAGCGTGGCCACACAGGAGGAAGGGCGTAACTTGATCGGATAGACAGGCCATGCTGTATCCTCTCATCCCTCCTGGTTCTCTGTGTTTACTGGCTCCTTTTCTTTCTCTCACAAATCCAACCATGCAATCACTCAGAGACAATAAGAGGTCCTTCAGTCCATCTCTCCATCATAGACTCTTCCATGTCTACTCTGCTACTGCTTAATCAAAGGAGAAAAGCGATAGAAAGGCAGAAGAAAGAGCAGGCCAGGCATGTCTTCCTTCATCATGGCCCCCACAGCTAAAATGGAGGGCGTGAGGAGGAGAAAGAAGGAAATCTTTCATTTTTCTATTGCATTTCCTCCCCCTTTTTTATGCAAGTGAAAGTGTCTGCCTTCTTTATAGCTCCCTTAAGCTCCCCTTTTTCTCCACCTCTCTTCTCTCTCTCTCTGCAGGGGGATTGTGGACGGATGGACGGGAAGATGGATGAGGGCCAGACGGTGAACGGCAGAAGAGTGAGTTAATGAGGCAGATTGCTCTCTTTGCCGTCGTGCAAGGGATTACAGGAAGATTATCCATTCAGATTCTCTACTCTTCCAATTCCGCTCTCTCACTTGCAGTGGTGGTAAACTGGAGGGGCGCGGCAGGGCGGGAGAGGAGTGTGGAGACCGTGTGAGTGCCCGTGTTTTGATAGAGGTGAGATAGAAGACAGTGCCTCGGCTCTCTGTCAGGGGAAAAATGACAGCTGCTCAAAACACTGACCTGTGAACGGATAGTTTCTGACTGATGCCTCCAATCTGACAGCTGCTTCGAGGGCTGCGCTTGGCCTAAATATACCCAGCATGAGAGTGAATATCTTATGAGATCCAACTCCTTCATCAAGTTCATTCTCTGAGATTAACTCTAACAATCTGGGTCTACATAGTCTACCCATATAGTGGATGCTTTACAATAAGTCACATTATGCATTTCAAAAGGTGTTTTTCTGCAGCGTTCAAATGGCATGCTGATTGTGTGTTGACCCAGAATGATGGCATTTGAGTTGAAAAGCTGGAGATTTGTATTCAGGAAAGTTGTTGGAAGCCTCATGTCAGAGGGATGAGCGAAAACAAAGAGTAGCACAGGACCTCAAATGTACTTTTTGCACTCACCGAATAACAAACAGTGAAAAGGTCTGGAGAAATTATTCAAATTGCAGGGGAATTTGCAATTATTATAAGTCATCTCAACCCACAAAGGCGATGTTAAGCACCCTTCATGAAGTGCACTGAAAGCTTTGGGAACAAAAGTGGAATCATGTATAGGTCCATTTTCTGCCGTCGTTGTCTGCTCAGTGTGTATTGTTATAAAGGGGAGAAGTTATTTTGGTATTTCCAAAGCCATTGTCAAAACTAGAGTCATTAGACTCTTATACTAGCATCAATACTTAGCAGTATTGATGCTGTAATTCTTTGGTTGAATGATGATGAAGTTACCTGCTGAAAACTACAGGATAATAGATTTTTGACCCAGTGGTCAAGTGTCAGTGAAGTCCTTCAGCACGTCCTTCTGCCCTGGCTTTATGAGTCCAAATATCTCTGGCCTGATAACGTAATCAGGAAATGAGTCACATCGTCTGGCTTGATTTTTGGCACACAGTTTCATTTGCATTAAGAAGACAGCTGACTCAAGAAACACCATCACTTCCTGTGTGTGTTTGAGCCAATCATCCTTACTCTATTATATTTTCCTCCTGACGGTCTCCAAGCAATGAATTCAGGTCAGTCAATCAGAGCTGAGGCACATCTCTGTATTCATCAAACTTCACAGTGAGCACTATGTGGAAATCTTTTCTGTCTCTGTTATTCAGCAAAGTCAATTTTTTCCTTCGAACATTTCTTCCTCAGCACACAGTCCAACAAGAAAAATATTAGACAAATAATCAACATGAGTATTGTGAAAAATGACAAGCCAGTGGTTTCATATTTATTGTAAAAAGAATCACACAGCTTCAGTATAAAAGACAGAGTAGGTCAGTTTCCCCACTGGCGTTAACAGAGACTCTCTCCGTATGTGGTGTCTGCTTTCCTCCTCTGTGGTCGCCATCCGCCTCTGCGCCGCCGAACTAGGAAGCCTCAGCTCGGTTTATTTATTGTAAGTAGAACTAACAACACTTGTATCTCATAATGAGGAATCTACCGATTTGTTGTTCTTGTTATTTATGCTCTGATTCGGAGATTTTGTGTAGAGACACCGTTACGCACCCCAGTGGGCGTTTGGCGACACGGTGGCGCAGGAGTCACACACAGTCGCAGTATAGTCGGCGTAATGTAGAGCCCCAAATATCCACGTACTGCAAACGCATTCTGTTCTAACACATCGTGCTGACCACGTTTGTTTAGAGAAAACACTTGTGAGATAGCATTATCACCACAGAGTGTCGGATCACAGCCGTTCTGCCCTTCAGCAGACTATTGTAATGCAGCTGCTCAGTAAAGAAAGTATACCCTCCGGTGGCCTAATTTTCCGTGTCATAAAGATTTTAGTGTAGCATTTTAAAGATAAATTCACGGGAAATGGTAGATAAATATTAATAAACCCAGTCGATGATGCCAAAATCACGACTCCACACTGTAGTGGGTAAAATTATAGTGAATTTTCAATTCAGTGATTTGGAGTGAAGAAGTACGTGTACAAGTGATCATGCTGTATGTGTGCGCGCGCGCGCGTGTGTGTGTGTGTGTGCATGTGACAATTAGGCCACATGTAATATTAATATACACACAGTGTGTCCGCTTACTACAATTTAAGCTGTTTTTTATTCTAAGCTGTTAAAAATAAATGATACCTTAATGAGTGTCGGACCCTGTGAGAATTACCCCTCACAAGTCGTCTGGGTATTGCGTAAACATATCCACAGCTCAAAGAAGCACAAAAACTGACTTTCAGCGAGCATAGTAAGATTTTTTTTTTCTAATGAATTCCCACACTCCGCCACTGCTATCACGCGTGGCTTCAAAACATACATGTCCGTCATTTCTCCCACACTGGATTCAACGTGTCTGCTCCCAGAGCCGCAGAAAACAAACAGCGGACCTCATATCCACTCGCCACCCAAATCTCCTCCAAATATTGACCCATTACGCATCGTTTGCTGCTGGCTCCCCTTCAACAAAACAAAGCCAACAACTGCCCATTATTGGAGTATGTGAGTGTATTTTTTAATTTGTTCCCCCGACATCACCTGTCATCATTTGGAGAGAGCAATCGCAGAGAGTGACAAAGCCAGAAGAAAACCCACAGAAGCACACAGTCACAGCAAAGAAGAGAAAAGTCCTTACTTGTGTTTTGCGGCAATCCCTCCGATATTATTCTCCAGACTTGGGGAGATTTGTAAATATCCCTGGTTAAAGCCTGGGTGCAATTTACGCGTCTGTGTTTCTTTTTTTTATCCAGAGCGGTGAGCAGACCAGAACGCAGGTTTTCTTTCCCCCCTCTCTCCTTCAAGACAGATGTGAACGGTCCTGGCCGAGTCGCTCCACCTGCATCTCTGCTGTCAAGCCAGCCACGCGGCAGTAGATGCAACTTCTGATTCTTCTTTTCAAATGAAAACTCCTACATTGATATGTATCGCTGGGGCTTTTATTGTGGAGGTCCCGTCGCTGTGTTCCTGGTGGATGCTTCTGAGTGCCTTTGGGTGCTTTGACGCATCTCCACCTGCATCCACTCGAATAGGAGACACAGTGGCATCAGCAGCAGTAGCAGCGGCACCGCACTGAGGAGGCCGCCCACAGAGACACGCCCCGCTCCGGCTGGAGAAAGCTACTTCACCCTGAGGAGTGTGGATAGGCAGAGGGAGACGGGAAGACAGTGTTGGGCTATGCTGACCGAAATACTCCACTTTAATGTGCAAGTGCACGCAGTTGACAGACAGTGAATATTTTAGGAATATATAAATGGAGTGGTCGAAGATGAAAGTGAATGCATTTATTAAAAATAATTCAGAGGAGTGAAAACATTAAACCTTGATCAGTTCAAATCAAAGAGGGAAAATAAATTAAAACGAAATAAATCTATTTTATTCACCCAAACAACAACATAAAGATCTGTTGGATGAAGGCTGGTCCCAGCTGCCCCCAGTAATGACATCAGAGATGACAGCCTCATGAACCTAATTATAGGCTATAAACTACATTGTCTGAATCAAAATCGAGCAATTACTCATGAGTCACAAACTTATTTGTTTAAAATATAACTATCAACTGCACTGCTGCTATTATTTGCTAATTGCTGCCCACACCCTCAAGCATTTCTTTAGGCGGTTATGTAAACATGAGCTCCATTTGATCATCATCATCATCATAAAGGGGGGAAAAAACAATGTGAAAGGAGATCACAGTCCTCATCAGTTTATTTACTTGGATACACACATACACTCCTCATTAAGATTTATAAATAGATGGGTAAACATATTATATAGATGAAGAGGAGAAACTATTGTATATAGGTGTATAAAGGAGAACAAAGGGACTGATTATTCTATACCAAAAAGAAATGGAGTAAAAACAAGAACATTCACAGTTTTAATGTCTGTGTGCTACTCAAGGTAGAGTTAAAATATACTATACTCAGTGACATTTAGAATCCACAAAAGTATCTCAGGTATCACATCCAGTCAAATATCAGATGTTTTCAAAGGTATGATGATGCTGAGAGGCAGAGCTGCTTGTTAAAGTTGAATTGGAATCATTTGCTAAATCTGAAAATCCACAGGGTGGCACAGCGATGCAGTACTTAGCTGGTTAGCACTGTCGCCTCACAGCAAGAAGGTTCCTGATTTGAACCCCAGCTAAGGCCTTTCTGTGTGGAGTTTCCATGTTGTTCCCATGCGTGTGTGGGTTCTCTCCGGGTACTCTTCTTCCACAGTCCAAAAACATGCGGTCAGTAGATTAATTAGTGACTCTAAATTACCTGCATAGGTGTGAATGTGAGTGTGAATGGTTGTCTGTTTCTATGTGTTGGCCCAGTGATGAACTGGCAATTTATCCAGGTTGCCCTAAGTCAGCTGGGATAAGCTCCAGCCCCCCGCGACCCTGATAAGGAGAAGCGGTTACAGGAAATGGATGGATAAAAATCCACAGCTGGATCTCAATATCCACAGCTGTATCTTCTTTTTGTGTGACGACTGGATTCAAATGCAGTCCAAAGAGCACAGCCAGTTTTATTCTTCTAGTTAGTTAAATGCATTAAGTTTACATCCTGAGTGTAAATTAGATCCTAATCAATAGCTTAAATGAAAAGCAGCATGGCTACGAGCCATCGTTGTAAACCAGTGTTGTAGCATATATTTTACAGACAACAAGTGGGAGCAAGTTTGACTAGCCAAGCCATTCCCTTCCTGCTGCACCATCACCTGTTACCCTAAAGACTGGCCCATCGCCATTGCTCCTGGCAAAAACAAGGTGTCACCTGCACAAGTGGGACCATTTGATCTGGGCAGAGAAGGGGGTCATTTGAGTCAGGGAGACCATTTGAAGCTGAAACTGCATTTCTCTCCTGCTCTCACTTTCTCTTCATTTCCTCCTCTCATCGTGTCAGACACCGGGCTGACAAAGTTCCTCATTAGTAGCCTTCCGTGCCTTCACTGTGGTCTGTTGCTCTGTCTTGCCTCAGTGGGAGAGCGAGCGGGTCTGCTCATCATGTCCCACATCATGTCAGCAGATTGTCACAGTAAAAGACTTCATTTCAGCCTGTTCTACTCATTTACAGGATATATTGTCTTTGGTCAGAGTAGTGCGGTCTTCCATAGGGGCATAGATGGCACTGATAAATCTACAAGTTCACCAATTATTGAATTTCCCTAAAAATATACATGATAAGCATTCAAAATCAACTAAATAAGTGGCTGGTTTATGCTGTAGCGGGTGATCAATCAGAAACCATTGGGAACCATTGAACACACGTATGCTATTGACACATAAGTCAATAATGTGTCTTTGGAGTACTTTTACACTGTATCCCATCCATCTAGCCATCAGCCTGTTCTGCCTTAAAGGTCTGGCCACGTCAGAGGCGAGCAGTGTGTCGGCAGAGAAATCATAGTCCTAGTCAATGAATCTGGAGGCGGTGCATCAATCACTGGCTTATTGAGCAGCATGGGGCCAAAGAAGGCTGTCAAAAGAATATTGGCACCTCTCAAAATTAATTTCTCGGGACAAAATGCTAGATTAAAAGCACTGCTGGTAGAGGGTAGGTGGCCCATTGTCACCACAGAAAGTTGCATCCCTGTAGTTTAAATATCTCATGCTTGGTTATGCTGCATGGTTGACGATGCTGAGAGGGGATCATTCAAAATAAAAAGTCAAAGCTATGTTGTCAGACATTTTGTTTGAGCTAGTTTGTCTTGACTGAAGGTGAAGGAGAGGCTGGTTTGTAGTTTTCAAACCTTCCTCTGTGGTACATGTACTCTAAAACAGCCTTTCTCAAGGATAACCTTTAAAAATAATAAGCACCATTAGCTAAAGCTAAAAAAGTGACAATGGATCAGACTGCTCTTTTACAATCCAGGGAACACTTTATTGAAAAGTGTTTATTGGAATGATTTACCACTCTTTATTAGAAAAAGCCATGGATAAAATAATTTCACAAACTTTGTTTGCTTTTTTAAAATTTATATTTCATTATTATATATACAAGAATGGAGCCGTTTAAAGTTAAGTTAGTACTGCAAGTTTTGTTTTCCAGCAAATTTTAAGGGTAGATAAGGATATCTTAATAGATGTACTGTATGGATCCCCTCTCTAACCTACACGTAGGGGTCAGAGCTTGTCCATTTGGTCATAAAGAAATCAGACAGGTGACAAGATGATTATTGGGATAGGAAAGAAGGATAAAAAAACATGTTCTGCTACAAAAACATTCTAAAACATTTTGTCTGGATAGTTTTGAGATCAAATGTAGCAATCCTTAGACAGTTCAAAACTCATAGGTCTGTGCCCGTTGTAACACAAGGCATGGATCACAAGGCAAACACTTCATTTTCAGGAGTTTCCAGCCAAAAAAAGGTTGGGAAACACTGCTCTAATACATGATTTGAATCAGTATGCAGAAGGAAACCTGCAGTATGCAGGTTTTATGTACACTTATGCCCTTCTCACAAATCCACAATGTGATATAGACATCTAAGTTTTCATCAGAAATTGCTCTCATGTATATGACATTTGTCAGAGCCCTTCCTTCGACAAAACGGCAGGTCTCTGCGGTCATTGTTAGATGTATACTTCAATCAAATGTGAGGCAATGCTGTTTGGTGCAACAAGAGTTTTCCATTCAAAGGCGACACCTAAAAATAAATGAAAATATCTCATAGCAGACAGATGTCAACTGAGTGTATAACACACCAAATATCATCAAATAACCGACAGCCTGTTATCATGATCTGATTTGAATCCAATAGAGATTTCATGCCTTTTAAATATTAGTATAACTCATTCCAGTCATATGTCTTCCAGCGCCTTGATTTAATATTCTCTACATATAAAGCTGGCTGATTTGATAAGCTTTCACTCATGAGTAATTCATTTCATTGTTGGAGAACCCTGTGAGGTTGTTGTTTTTTCCTCTTTCTCTCCATTGCGCTAATTAAAACTAATTGAATTGAATTGATGGTACCGAGCCCCCGAATCACAGTGCTACCATCCCAGTCCTGCTCATCCCTGAAATGAGACAAATCAAGTGTGCCGTGTAATCAGACATGAAAAAAGTCAACATGCCAAAGAAGCCATCTCCCTTGTTTGTTGTTATTGTTTTGGGCACATTATCACATTTCCATCAAATTCACAAATAATTACTTGGCATAAAAGAGCAGACGGAGAGTTGTTTGAACACAAGTAAATCTGGTTTCCTTAGATGTGACAATGGTTGTTATACCCATAAAAAGTCTCCCTGGGTGCATTTTCTCTTGGCTTGAAATCAATACTCCTAGACTTACAGATTAAGTTCGGAAAAGCTGACTTTTATGTGAAAATACACCTGTCTCCTCAAACAATATATCAAACAAGTGTAGCTCCAACAGCTATGCAGTCTAATGCAGATTAGTGATATAAATGTATCATGTTTATTGCCTGAGAGCACTGTGTTGGTGTATGCATATACCTAAAATGTTATTAGTGGGTCAAACCTCTATACTAGATTCACAATTACAGTATACACACAAAAAACAGTAACAGGATGCAAAAGACACATTAAGTTGACATAATGCTATATTTATTATTGCTATAATAGTGCTAATACTCAAAAAGAATGTTTAAACATTTTGTTGAGAGAGTGACAGATTAAGTGATAAACCACCTGTGTGCTTTATTAAATGACACTTTAGTTAATATCAATGTTGATTTTTGTTACCATCATGTGTGAAAAGGCTGTGCATGGTCTCTTATTTTAAAATATATATACACATGCTCCTTTATCTTTTCTTATTTCCTCTCTATCAGACACATTTCTGTGTCTCTGTTTAAAGAAAGCTGAAGTCAGTGACCCCAATAGACATGTACGATCATGCATCTGCGTTAAGTTGTGTAATGAAGATTAATATTTACTCTACCTCATCTTGTGCAGACAACACAGTGAGGACATCACATGACCATTCCAAAATAAATGCGTTGCTCTGTAGCATGTGAGTGCTGCTGAGCAAGTCAAATTCCCCTTGTCATGTGACTTTTAAAAGCTTTTTTTATGGTTATGTCATGTCCTTTGTGTTGTGAGCATGAAATTATTCTTAACTTATAGACTTTTGATATTGTTCAACGTCCCTTTATGAGCAACTCTGCTTATCACGTTAGAATAATTCAACATTGGTGCCAAATCAGATGAATACTCAAAATATACTCTCATTGCCATTCATGTGTGAAACGAGGCTCGGATGGCCCCAAACAACCTGCATGTTATGTTGTCAGTAAAAATTAATCATATAGAATGCAACTCTTCTACAGTGAAGCAGTTGAGAGGTTATGTAAGCTGAGTTAACAATCTATTTACATGTCTCATCAGGTTAGTACTTTTACTGGATAGGCTCATAGGCCTGCAGTATACAGTAATGGTCACCAGGGCAGAATTCAGGGAAGGAGTGTTTACAGATCAGTTTGTACTTACTGTAAAGCCAAAGTGTTGCTGTTATGGGGAGAAACCTAAAAGCCTCCATCCAGATCATTAACTAGAAGAGCAAGCCGTGTGGGTTTGCTACTGAGACACAACACTGGTCAGAGAAATTGATCTATTTCCATTGTGTGTAGGATGGACATTTTATTAATGGTCAAAAAATAATGGAGACAAGGCAGAGAAGAGGTCTGGATGCTGACACCATGAAGAAAAATGGGAGTTTAATATTTCAGTTACAAATCTGTGTTGTTACCCTGTGAGGCAAATTTGGGGTCTGTCATCCTAAGAAAAATGACAGCATCAGTCGTTTTAGCAAATGCCCTTTAACGACGCGTTGATGCATAAGCCCTCTTGTGGCTGTTAGAATCACAGCTTTTTGGTTCATCAGGAGCAAAGTACCAACTAGTGTGTTATGTTGGTGTGGAGCCAAAACATTTGGATAGGAAGGAGATTGATGCACTTTCCCCTTGGCTACCAACAGTCAATGTTGGTTTTGTGACCTGGATCATTCCACAACCTTATCTGTATTATTTTAACTATGATGATGAAGTTTCCTTTTAACCTACACCATGATCTTCCCCTAATTGAAACCAAATTGTTTTGTGCCTAAACTTTAATAAATAGAGATGTCAGATCAGAAAATGCTTATCTATCTTGAAGCAGCACTGAATCCTCCACTCACCAGCATGTTTTGCTTTTGCCATAATTGAACATAACTGGATACTGGGTATCAATGCCAGTCAGCTTCATCATATATCACAGAAGTAGAAAAGTGAGTTCACCTCAATTCATTCAATATGGGAAAAGAAAATGAAATCAGCTGTGCCCTGCTCTAAGTAAAGGTGAAAACAAGTAAAACAGCAACAGAGAGAGAGAGCAGAGATCACTGTGCAGTATCCATCTTACTTTAGCAACAGGAGATGATGATAGTCTGGATGTTGGAGAAATACGATTACTAACTAGAAAAACATTTCCAAGTATATTTCATTGTTTTGATCATCAGTAATGGGAAAATAGTTGGTATTTTATGAGTGCAGAGAACCCATTAGATTCAAAGATAGAAGAGGAAGATATTAGATTGTAGTTATGGAGGAATACGTAATTAATTGCCTTTTCAACACAAATTGTGTTAAATAAAAGTTTACAGCTATTAATACTGCTTCTAGCTTTGCTCCTCCTGCTGTGCACTTCAAGTCTCCTGTTTCCAGAAACTTTTTGCCTCTGTATCACACCTATTACACCAAAGCATAGGGAAAGTCATCATTCTACACAAAAGCAACATTGCTGCGCAGGCAGACAGTAACTGTACTCAATAAATGTTTCTGTCAGCAGGATGTTTAAATTTTAGATGGTGTTTCAGACAGTATGAGATTCTAAGAGATGCAGTAGTTGATGAAAATTAGACATGTAACCACAAGCAAATTGTATGCGCTGAACAATCACCAGGATTTGTCTGAAGTGGCAGAAGAAATAATAGCTGTGATGGCAAACTCAAAACACATCAATTATCTCCTTCAAAAAAGAAAAACTGGCAAAACAGCACTTTATTCAGTCAGTCTTTGTAGCCATCCAAACCGCCTCTGAGATATGAATCTGTAGTGTTGAAGGGCATTGTGGCAAAATTGTGTTATCAGCATGTATGGCAAGGGAAAAAGCAGGCATGCTCTGCTCCCTAAAGGCCTAGTCATGATTAGATGATCAGGCATGATGGCTCCAAACATATTTATCCCACAGAGCCCTTTGGACATACTGTGTGTGTGTGTGTGTGTGTGTGTGTGTGTGTGTGTGTGTGTGCAATGTAATAGTGACAACATCAGCATATTTGCAGATAGCAGTTTCTACACAGGAGAGTGGAAAGGAACAAAGACGCACAGCAGAGAGACACCACTGAAGATGTGTATGTTTGTATGTGTGTTTGCATGTGAAATGCACGCCCATATTTTCACATATGTTCTCAGAAGAGCAAGAATGAAACGTGACGGATTATTGTAAAGATCACAGGCAAGATTGAAACCTGTATGCATGTATCTGTGTTTGTGTGTGGTGTCTTAATGAGCCTATCTCCAGTCCCTGAGTGTGCTCCTTACCACAGCATGTGCACAGATCTACATCAGGGGGTGCCATTTTCCAGGGGGGCTCTCCAGTGATCGCTGTCGCAGCAGTTAACATGGACAGCGGTGTCTTGTCTTTGTGTTTGAGGAGGTGGGGGGGCAGAGTCTCGTGCAAGAAGCCTTGCTATCACCTCCATCATGCCTGGCTGCTGATAGGAGACACTTTACACACGGTGTGAGGGTAAGCAATTATTCCATCCCTTTTATCCCCCTGAGACGAAGAGCGCCTGCCGAAGGTGAACAATGCAGCTATTGTGCTGCACTACCAAGGCTGAGGAAATCAGTGCAGAGCTCCCCACTGCCCCTCCTGTAACGCAGCATTTGTATATGTGCTGATATTTGTATAAGTGTGTGTGGATGTACATTCTTATGCTACATTTTTCTAGTTCTATTGGTGTCAGAAGCAGTTTTTGCATCACATCTTCTGGGTAGTTCAATATGTCTCTCCTTGCTTTAGTTTAATATTGAAGTTATTTTAAAGGGTTATGTTTAGAATAGATTAGGTTAAGACAAGAGCTAGTTGAAGGAACACTCCAACAAGAGTCTTACAGAGCGTTCGATATGAACATCCATATCAGGCTTTTGACGATGGCTATATGCCTCCCCAGCCACAAACTTGGTACTAAGCTAGGTTAAATACCTCATGCAGCCACCTCAGTATCAAATGCACAGATGGAATTGGTATTGATCTTCTCATCCAACTCTCAGTTAGACAGCAAATAAGCAAATTTCCCAAAGTGTCTGAGTATTCCTTTAAGAGTTTGGAGTGGGCTTTGTAATCTAATACATCAGTGGCATTAGCAATAAGCAAATAACAAAGAATCTGTATTATTGTGTATAAATGTTGATCAATTATTTAAAATTTTAAAACCAGATTTAATGACTTTATTCCTTCTGGGGGAAATGGGATGGTAAAATTATAGTTATATATTAGTATAGTTTATTTAGATTAGGTCTAGATTAAGCAGGGAAGGCTAACTTGAAAGTGACAGTAAGGTTTATGTTTTGCAGATAAAGGAGGAATGGGCCTTATACAGTAAGTGCTGTATGTCAAACCTGTGTGTGTGTGTGGTTGCAAAGAGAGACTGAGAGGGCCTCTTTTACTCCTGATTGCAAGTCATTCCTTGAATCTCTTGTTCAATCTTTCTTTCTTTCTTTCTTTCTTTCTTTGGGCAATCTCCTATTCTCTCTTTCTCTCCACCTTCAATTCAGTTTAATTTGCTCTGCTGGCATGGGAAGTATGCATTTATGTCAGCCCGGCATCCGCAGGGGTAACTGATGGTGCAATAACCATAGGGAAACAATGCTCTCAAACAGGAGGGAGTAGGTATCGCTATTGAACCATTAAATAAGGGAACGCTCAATGCTCCGTGTGACTTTCTAGGAGGGAAATGACTGTCTTTTTCCTCCAAATGACTCCACTATCTACAGTAGGATTGAATCAAAGTGTAAAATGATGAACTAACCTCTAATTTGTGACGTTTTGCCATCATACACTATAAAAACCCATCCACGATAAAGGATAAGTGTGGAGAGTAACATGCATGACTGCAACTGATGTACTGAAGATGGCTCCATTTTGATTGAGAAAAAAGATGCATGGATGCACATCCTGTGATTTCACCATCAGAGATGGTCAGGAAAAAAGTGCAAGAAAGACAAAATGAGTTTCTAATAATCTCATGTTGTGGATATTTTACTAACAGCCATATGGAGGCTTTTTTTCTACATGTCTCTCTCTACTCATTGGTTATTTTCAATAAACCAATGGATGGTTAGAATCATTTGCCTGTATACATTTAACCTAATCTTATTTTTCATAGTTTTTCAACTGCACAGCACACAGTGAATTCCACGTGTATCTGATACGATATCTAATATGTTTATGTTTACTACATTTTCTTTGCGTTGTTGAGTTGTGCTATTTGAGCTAATTATTATTGTTTCAAAACACTCAGTACTGGTGCAAATCTGACCTGAAAATGTGTCCCAATGCTGCTGTTTCCATCGTTTACCCACCTCTGTTAGGATTCTTCTGCCAGACTTGACACTCAGCCTGCTATTCATGTTGAGCCCACTTGGAAACTGACAGCCATGACAGTGTGTCTGAAAAAGTTGTCTATTTCACCTATTTCATACTGTAGGCTACTTCTTTTGAGAAAAGAATACATGCACTATTTACTCACAATAAGATATTTTAAGGAAACATGTCAAATGAGGTGACATGTAATATTGCATGCACATTGCATCATATCCTTACAAGAAAGGTATGACATATCATGGTCTTGGATTTAGAGGAGTGTATAATTTCTTGGAGACAGGGCCAGGCTTTACAAGGGGAAATGTTGACATAAACTTGTTGTATATGAGAGGTTAGAAAAAAACTTTTACGATCTTTATATCATATTTTGTTTCATCATAACCAGAAGAAGATAATTTCATGATGTAACCATAACAAAAATACTCCCTGTTGGGTGTGATGATATTTTGTGATCACACTATTAAGGATGAGAAATAACTACATGCATTTCATCTCCAACCATCTGTTGTTAATTTATGTTTCAAATCCTAGAAAGCAGAAATGATAGGATCTTAATAATCCAAGTTCATTATATTCAGAAATTAATTATGACTTAATTAGAAGTAGTCTATTCACCCAAAAATATGAAAAGAACTACTGGTAATGGTTATTTCCATTCCATTTTTAACTTCAGCTCATTCACTGTATAAAACAGCCATAGTAGCTTAATTGACAGCACTCTGTTTAATAAAGCTAATCTAAACAGAGGAACAGATGATAGTTATTAAATATGATGTCTCTGTTAATGTGAACCTAAGTACTATTGAGCATTACTAAAATACAAACTGCAAATTGGATAAAATCATGGACCAGCAGTTGAGTAAGCTGCTCTGATAATGTAACCATATCACTCATTAATTGTCATAATACGCTGTAACCCTTCAGATAACTTTTAATCTTCAGCATCAGTAAAATCAATTTTAACATAAGAGGTAGTTGGATTTTACATAAGTGCTTATTCGTATTAATAATCATATTCTCTTACAAATATCTTTTTCTATCAAAAGTCAAAAGGTGCAGTTGTTTAATAGCTACAATTCAAGTAAGTAATTCAATTCAATGGTATGAGTAAAAGCCTTTTCACTTCACAATAAAGGTCCAGTAGTTAATGAGATGTGAAATGTGTTGAATTTGTTGGCAGCTTGTGAATTATTCTGGTTTACCATGCACAAGACAATTTTTAGCTTTCTCTCAGTTGTGCATAACCACAAAATAAATATTACATCTACTGTCTATGAAATGTTTGTTTCTTAAGATGTATATCAAAACAAATTACCTCCATGATTTATTTCTTTTATGTTTTGTATTTGTGTAACTATTCTGTCTTGTGGCTCTGACGATCATATCGCCCCACAGTCTCTGAGCTCTCTCATTTCCTCAGTTCTCTTTTACAGGAAGCCATAAACCACATGACTCCCTGTATGTACAAGTAATCAATTATCTGGTAATATTAAACTGGCGAATGTATGTATTACTGTGTGCAATTCATGGTAATGCTTCTCTATTTTCCAATACCACTCCATTTGAACTGACATTTCCCATGCATTCACTGGCTGTAAGTGTTATTAAGAAGATGTTTATGTATTACCAGCGTATGAAATCACTTAGGATGCTTATTAATGGATCCAGTAGGATTTCAACCATACCAAGCCATCCCATTAAGACAGTCCTTACAGCCAGGAGACTATCCGTGATGACCTTTGACCTGGCAATTTACTTTATAGCTGCGAATTGTGGAATTAATGTAAATTTAAATTAGTGCTAAAGTCAAGCAGCAACCCCAGTAGCTGTAGATGAAACCAAGACAAAAAGTACAGTTCTTTAAATGGCCACTTGAGCCTGGCTACAAAACAAGTCATAAGCTCCATAAGCTCCCATGTTAAAATGCTCAATTTCACAGCATAAACAAACATGTTTACAGGCTGGTTCAAAAAATGGTTTTGGATTTATAGAATTCATCTGTTCAATTTGCTTAAAATTGTGCATAATCAAGAGTGTGGCCACTTTAATAGGTGGGTACTGTTACAGGTGGCTTGTTTGGGCAACCAGGGCTCGTTCAGCCTTCCTCAGCTCCATCCAGCTCCATCCATGTCTTTACACATTTTTGGATTAGTATGGAGTTGGTTGAGGCATGAAATATTGGTGGCCAGCGCCACCACACTCTTAGCTTCACAACAGCTCTCAAAATCTGTGGGTGATATCTCAGATACTATGTCCAGATCTTGCATGTTTGAGAGATGGCTTAAAATTTGCACATATGTTCAAGTTTGTAATCAAATTACAGCCTCACTCATCTTACAGGACAGGTTCTGGCAGTTTCATTGCCCGTGCAGTTGTATAATATGCTGTTATTGTCTGTTAAGTAGTCAGTATATCTGAAAGGCATAGATGAGGGTAAGGGAACTGAGCCAAGTGGGTTTTTGAGTTTTATTGCAGCTGGTTTGAGGTGCCGCAAGAAATGGAGAGATGGAGCCAGAGGAGGGAGATATGGGTAGGCGATGCTGTCATTGTGTCATGAAATGGAATTTAGAATGTTAGAGAGCAGCCAATGTGCTTACAGGTACAGTATGTCTGACACTCACATATTCACACAGTTAGAAAATGCTCACACAAAATCTTGGGAAACTTCTACATCCACTTTTGCAGGCATACGTACTGTGAGTCTCCCTAAAATGATGTTTAATTCAGTTTCATCTGTTATTCTCCATCCCAGTTTTGATGTACAGAAAATAAATAATATTCCATGCACAGCAGCAGTAGTAGTCCCGCGTGTGTGTTTGTGTGTTTTTAAGGAAGACTCTGTACTCATTTCCATACTTTAAAGATATTTCTTGGACAGACCTCGAAAGCCTAAACAAGGCTCACATATTTACTTTTGGAATTACAGTATGCCATTTCATTTTGCTCAAGGAGAGGTAAGCTGAATGCTCAGAAACAACCCTCAGTTATTTTCCCTCCTGCAACACTTTTGTTTTTTTTACTGCCATATTCCTTTGAAAAGAAAAGAAAATGGCTGTTGGGAACAGTAGGGGGTAGAAAATCCCTATTGAGTGGAATGGGCTTCTCCTTTCAAGTGGAGAGGATATAAAAATACATGTAGAGCATGTGTACATAGGAGAATAGTTAGAGCTGCTCTCTGTTTTTGTGGTTGACTTGGGTTGGTCTGTCAGCAGGAGACGAGGGCAGTGTCTGAACCCCAGAGCATTCTGTTTCTGGAGCGAGACATCATCACACCCCTGGCCTACTTTGTGTAAGTGTGTTTGAGGGTGCTTCTAATCTCTTCTCCCCTTGTCTGTCTCTTTCACTAAGTTCTGGTTGCACAAATATTAGACTCACTGTTGCCTTAAGTCTAATATCACTGCAAACAGAACTACCAAACCTGTGACAGACAGAAACTAGCACTTTGGGGAAATATTAGAACAAATGGAGGATGGCATTAACAATGACTCAGTTTAGAGAGGGCATAGTCCTGAGTGCTGCTATAATGTGAAATATATTTGTGTAGGCTATATATTTTTGTGAGGCCTTTCTGTAGTTAGCTAGTGTAAGCTAATACTAATGCTGAAACTATTGAGTTTCAGAGTGTGATGAATTATGTAGACAATGTAAACATTAAAATCTTCAAATTACTACTGGATGACATATTGCAATTGCTCGTTTCTGCAATACAAAGTAAAAATAAAAGCCACATAAAAAAGTCATGATAAACCTGTGTGAACAAACAAAAATGTGTAGCCTTGGTCTGACTAACATGCTCATTGTGGATCCTTCAGCAGTGATGTCGACATTTATTTCAGAATTTCTGCCTTCAGTGAGGTGTGTGAGGTCTTTCTGCTGTTTTTGATAAGGCCTGTCATAGTTGTGACTGCAGAGCGCTCATTCAGCTCAAAAGTTTTTGAAAACTTTGAGGAGCGCAGTGGTACAGAGGGACTGAGTGGACTGGTTATATTGGAAAAAGTTGAACCTAGAGCAAACTGTGGAGGACTTCACAAGGCTCACAGAATGCAGGCGAGTACAATAAACTCACTGTTTCTCTCCAGATGAGAACATCAACAACCGCACCCTACGCAGCATTATGTGTGTGTGAGCTATGCATTGTCTATGTACTAGTCTCTCTCTTTTTTTTTTTTTTGCTTTAGTGTGTGTGTTTGTGGGCTGCAGCAACTGTGGAGTTTATACTGTCTCTACATCTCTGTGTTGCCTTGGTGATGCTTTACTCTGCTGTTGAAGTGGCAGGTTATTTCATTTATGTAACTTAATACTGCTTGTTGCACCTACCATGGTGTCCATAGACTTATTATTTTTTCATTTTCATACAGTTATCTGAGTTCTATCCTCTTTTTCTGGGTAATTCAACTAAATCTTCACTGAGGGAGATGATTGTATCATTGATTAAAGGGTTTATCTAACATAATTTTTATATATGCAATATGTAATTGTATGTTTTTAATATATATTTTTAGTTAATGTATCTCACTTTTACTTGAGTACCATTTCATTAAAGTAATAGTACTAAAATATTCTAATACCTTTTCCATCCCTAATTAGTATGGTCATGTTGTGTTATAAATGAAAATGTAATTGAAATGTTTTTTGTAACATAGTGATCAGATTTATGTTTTAGTGTTTATATTTTCAAACACGTCATAGAGAAAAAGAAACAAAATGTATGGTAAAATGGTCTCTCTTTGGTGTAATCCTCAATCCGAATCCAGGGCAAGTTTTACATTTTACCTTTTAAAAATAACTTTACCAGTTTCTGTTTAGGTGCTTGTGGATGCATTATTCTGTGCTGTAAAAAGCATATGGTAAATCTGAAGTAAAAACATATATCTTTTACTACCTAAGGGCCGGACTTAAATTGGAGCTGCTTAATATGAGTGGCCATAGTAAATTAATGGTGCAGAAATAATAGGACATTTTTCTAAATAGTGCAACTAAAAAATATATTATATGGACAAAAGGGACACAGCGTCTAGTAATGAGAGTGTGGCATGTTATCTTTGCATCTACTGTATACATTTACATAATTTATAGTGTTTTTTATGTTGCATAGTGGCTGTACCCTGTAAATCCACTGTTTTCTTATTTCATTTAATTTCAGAGCAGCAGCTAAGGCACTATAAACCTGTGGAAGTAAGGACTTAAAATTGAACAGACAGGTACTAGTTTTGAGGACATAGAGGATGAGCATCTACAGTATCTGAAACATGACACATCATGAATGTTGGATGCAACAGCACAAAGTAAGTAATCAGCACATACGAGTGAAGCATGATTTTTTTTCCATTTTGCAGTCGACCGACTCAGCTGCAACTGAGCTTGTTGCAGGTTTTAATACGCTCAATCATATGGATTATTGTTTATCCTGCTGTAATATTATTTCCATTCACCTTTCAGATTTAAGTACAGGTAGAGAAATCTTGACAGGCATGCTGTGTCTAGATATGGTTTCCAAGCTATGTTAGGCACAAGGGTTTAGCGACCAATCAATCTCCAGCCTACATGCATAATAACACTGAAATGGTGACCAGAAATAGTAAGTCCTAATTAAAAATGACTTGTCATTTAACTTTTTTTTCCCCTCTTTCATGCACAGGGGGTTTCTGTTGATGCACCTGCAGGAGCATGTATTAATGCAAGCTTTTCTCAGTCTTCAGCAGTAGGCTATGCGTAAGACTTTGTGTGTTTTCCTTTTTTTCATTTCCACTAAGCTGATGAACAACTGATTTCCTTTCTTTTGTTGTTGCAGCAAAGATCAAAATATTTTCTTGACACTTGAATGGCATTGTTTTCCCTCTGCGCATTCTTTTTTTTCCTCCTCCTTGCTTTGAGACAGAGTGTGGAGGCTTTCTAATAAGCTCCATAAAAAGCTGTAGTTTTGCTGGTGTAGTATCATGAGGGAGCGGGATGCATTTCATGCTCTGTGGCTTTAGTGGGAATAAACAGGTTAGTGGAGTGCATGTTTGCATTGTTTTCCCTGAGCCTGGTTGTAAGTTTGACCCTGTTATTCTGTTATAAGGGAGACAAAAGCAGCTGGGAGATTTGTCTCTTTTAGTTCTGAAGGCAACACGTGTCTGTGTGTGTGTGTGTGTGTGTCTGTGTATGATTATAATGCTATACAAGTGAGGACTACTTCAAATTCTGGATATGATGTTTTCAAGATATATTAGTCGAGATTTATGTAAAAGTACAGCTGTCTTATCAGCCAAAATTGTAAATTGTCCCACTCTGCAAGTGAGACGATATAGATTCAGTCTACTTTCTGAAATGTAATTTGGTGCCAGAGATGTCAGGTCACTGCTGGGAAATCTGCACACACAGAAAGTGACAATATAAGCAAAATGTTAAAGTTTTTTTCCAAAGAGCAAGTGAGCAAGCTCAACTGCTGCCAAAATACTTTACCGTCCCAATCCCAGATGAACCGAAACCTTTTTCTTTCACTGGTCCAACTCCTGACAAACCTTTATGAAAACATTTGAATAAAGGAAGGCACATTGCATGGATGTGACAAAACAAGTTTGTGGAACTTTTTAAAATGAAAATACTGTACATATTGGTGTTAAGGCATTGTCAGTTATTGAAGAGGAGATGTGGCACCCCAAACTCAGCAAAAACCTGCTGAGCCTTAAATACATTAAGTTTAGTTAAGAAGTGGTGACAACGAGAATTTGTGTTGATTGTTGACTATGCACTGTCAATGAGGCTGTTAGGACAACTAAATACAATGTGTGTATGTGTGTACCCACTGATCTTTGACTCCTTCTTTGTGGTTAAAGAGGAAACCTTTCTTTAACAGGGTCCTCATAACAGGTTTGCATAACTACTCATAATGCTAATTGGAAGTGATAATGAATTCAGTTAAGTGCTAACACTTTCCTCCCTCATGCAGTGCTGTATGTGTTATCTAAAACCACCCCCATGTTCCACTTGTTTGTCACTTTTATAGAAAATGGCACTCTTTACATCTGTTGACATGGCAGGTGAATTCTGGGAACAGAGGGAGGGCAATTGAAATGCAGACACAGCAGGTAAGCAGGATGAAGAGAAATTTACTAAGGCAATGGTCAGAAACAGACTTACAAGTTGGCAACATGATGGCAGTCTGAACAGTAATACAAATCCAAGTGGGGCTTAACAGGTGAGCAGGTCAGGAACAGGAAACAAAAATAGCAGGAACAGATCAGGTAGGGATACAGGCTCGGGTTCAGATGGCTGGAAAACAAAGGCATGTGCAACACTGGTAGTCTGGCAGGGAAGGAGTGTTCATGGTCCAGTTATATACTGCAGGGCTGATGAGGGAAAGTGGAAACTGGTGAGCAGGTGGACGTGGGAGTCAGATCTGTGTCCAAATCACAAAGAAGAGGGCTTGAGTTTTTTTTTTTTTTAACATTTATTATCTTACTACATGATGAGTAATTATGAATAAAAGAACCAGTCAGTCTTGAGTCCTCCATTAATGTATTTAACTTGTTACCAAGAAGCAGCATCCCACACTGCATGCTGTGCAGGACTCTATTTAAACAGCCAAGAAGTGACGAGCCCTGTAGAAATACAGTCATTTAAACAAAGTCTAAGAGACATGTTTAAGGTCCAAGCTGGTTTTGTTGTATCCTCTCCAAACAACAAATTCTAGTCAACACCAGTTTGCACCACCGTCATTCCAGTCTTCAAGACTGGTTGGTAGATTTAAACCCCAATAGATGATCCCATGATGATTCATTTTTTTATTATTTTGTTTTATTGTATACCTTTTCTTCCCAATTATTTCAACTGGCCAGTTCAACATGCATTGCAGTCCATGTTGGCCCAGGGAGGGTTGACTGCCAGATGTCTGCTCAAATACACACCAGCCACTTCTTTTAACCTGAGAGTGAGGACCCTAACCAGAAGACCCAAACATTGGCAGATGTTCATGTAATTCCTCCAAATCATCCACCCTTACTCAAAGGCAGCAACCAGGAGTTGGTGGTGCAACATGATCCCTAATTGGCTTCCTACCCACAAACACAGCATATTGTGTTTGAGGGCTCCTCTCCCCCTGTCCCATCTGTAACTGTATATGTTGCACTTCGTGTACCTGTACCTATATATATTCCTGAGGTACTAGTTAATTAACTGATAAGTTTGAATAATAAATTGAAATTATAGAATAAGCAGGATTTACTTCTTTTCCTGGATTTGGACTGTTGGTCAGACAAGGATGTTATTTTGGCCTCTGGACTCTGTGATGCTCATGTTTAACCATTTTTTGACATGTTTTAAAAAAGACTAATTAAGTAATTGAAAAATAATCACCAGATTAATCACTAATTAATTGCAGCCCTACGCCTATCATTTATTTATTTATCTGTTTACACATTGCCGTTAACACTGATTATGCTAATCACACAGTCTTATTTCTTCACATAAATCATGCTACATAGAAAGTAAAGCTTGAATCATTCCTAATAAATACAAAAACAAAATACTGACTTGTCTCATTCCACTTTATCCCAGTCCTGTTTATTATGTACCACTACCCTCCAGTCCCCCTCTCCCTTCCCCTCCCTCTCTCTCTCCCTCTTTCTTAGAATCACTTCCACCCACCCTCACTGTGGCTCCTACAAATAAAGAAGTATACACCAGTTACAACACTTGCTCCATCATCACATTAGAAAGAACAACAGTCAGACTGATGGGGCTTTCAAGGCAGCCACTGTCAGAGGAAGAGAGGAGTGTAGAGTGTGGGTGGCTGGTTGATGGTGGTGGTGGTGGTGGTGGGGGTGAGGGGGGGGCTCCAAGTTGGTAGCAGAGGCGAGATGAAAGGGATACTTCACTCACAAACAACACACATACACGCACACACACACACTTCACTCTTTGAGCGACAGCACTTGCAGCAAACCGCAATATCCCCATGCCAAATGTTAGCCTTAAGTAAGTGAAAGTTTGTGCACTAGAAGGGAGAGGGTTGTGTGTATGTGTGTGTGTGTGTGTGTGTGTGTGTGTGTGTATATGTGCGCCCATTTTATTTTGACCAGTGCTGTTACACCAATCTCCCGCCTCCCACTCTCTCCTCTGTCTTTGTGAAAATGCTGATGCTCAGTTGTTGCCTGCATGACTGGCTACCATTGGCTCGCCTGGGCAGGAGATCACCTTGGTGCAGCATTTTCCTGGCTCATCCTGAGGATCAGGAAGGATTGGAGGTTGTGTCTCTGAGGCCATTAAAGACCCTCAGGGCACCTGTTCAGAGAATGGGGACCACTCTTTGGGCTGCTATCCCCAGGGCAAGGCACCTTTCCAGGGGATTAGCAAAGCGAGAGTTAGCCTGTCAGAACCAGAACGAGGAGAGCTTGCTCGGGCAATTGAGTCTCAGGGGATCTGCTGTCTTTAAGTGGGTCCAGTAACCATAAGCCAATGACACCAACCAGCATGTCAAGGTTTAAATACAGGCACTGATTGTAGTATCAACCATAGAAATAGGACAGAAAAAATCCCATACACACACTTATGTATGCTAACACACACACACACACACACACACACACACACACAGCATAATTTCAGTTCAGACTCAGGCAGACTAATCATACTAATCATACTGTTTCCTCATTATATCCCCGGGTAAGAGAAAAAGGCATCTATGGTGAATTGAGGGCACGACAAGAGATTGTATGTGAGCCACAATCTCTCCTCTCCTCTGTGCAATACAAACATCCACATTATTGAAAACAACAAATATTTTTGGCAAAACAATTCCCTCCGCAGGCTGTGAGCCTTATTGCCTTGGACGTTCTCTCTTGGTAGCATGGGGGGGCTGAAAAAAAAATTGATGTGAGATCCGGAGCAGAGCCTCGTTCCGCGTTTCTTTAATTTCCTTCCTCAGAGCTCCTGCGCTGAAATAGAGCCAGAGAGTGTTATTGGTGTGATTATTCTGTCGCACTATGTAGCAGAGAGTGCCGGCAAAATGAGCTCACAGTTGCGACTATCTCTGCCCTAACTGAGTACCAGCCTCCCCTACGGACCAACTGATAGCGGCTGCTGTATATGAGATTCACGCTGGCCTCTGGCAACTGGCGTCATAAGTGGATGGGCTGGGAGTTACACAAAGTCCAGACCGGACTCGAGGTTGAAAAGCTGCTTATCATACAGTTGTGTCACCAGCCTTCGGGTAGGGTGGGGGGCTGGGGCCAGGGTCAATGTTTCCATGGTGATTGGATATAGGTTATTTGTTTGGAGGCAGTGTTCGTCCCTATTGTGTCACACCTCTGAGGGATAGACAGCAGTTGCTGCTTTTCATGGTGTGATGAGTACCACAGAGAATTTAATTGCACACAGTATCCACTCAGAGATAATTTGATACACACACAGTAATCCTATTGTGATGCCTTGATTAGATAAATAGCAGATACGCCTAACAGCACATTTTAGTCAGTGGTACAAAGTAGAGGTTGATGTGACTTAAGCCACTTGAGTCAATGTTGGCAAGCAGCCACACTTCTCATTCTCCTGTGTGTGTTGAACATTTCTGACTATGATGACTAGTGGTAGTATCACTCTACCTCACCACCACCAAATTTAACCCACGGCAATGAGTGGCCCTGCAACAATTTTCACTAATGCCTTCAGAACAATCTATAATTGGATACAAACTGTACACAAATGGTTATTCTTTGCCCAATGTACAGACTTTTAGCTCTTAGACTAAGATCTGAACTTGACTTCTGAACTCCCTGAAGAGAGTTCAAGAGATTTTATGTATGGAAATCAAGTACTAAATGTTTGATCTCCCTGGCCATCATCGTCATCGTCTGGAACTTGGACAGTTCAACAAAAACTCAAATTACCCAACTCCAAGGTCTTCGCTGATGTAAATCAAAGATGGCGTCAGGTTCTTTATTCACTTACTGGAGTACTACAGCAGCACACAGTGTTAGTTGTGTAGTGGCTGACATATTACAGCAATAGTACTGACCAATATGGTAGCCTCCTACAATAGTGTATATCTCTTGGCCACCTGTTGCAAATGTGTTAGAGTCTAATTTTGTGCATGTCTGTATAGACAACACATTAACAACTTATAGAAACATCTTCATGTTTGTACTCTCTAAAGAGTAAATTATTTATGACAAAAGAACTGGAGCATCAACTAGAAAATTAATCACAGTTTCAACTGCTATCACCTCTTAGTGCTTTAACACCCAGAGAATTATACTGCTACCGCTACCTGTACCAAGGGTGTTGTGAAGAAAAGTGCTTTAAAGTATGCTAAATTCATGCATTAATTATACCTTAATTGTGATCTGATTAGTATAAATTGTGTTAACTAGGTGTAACTTGTGTGAACATGAGGCGAGTTAAGTGCTTTAAGTTTAATCATTTAGAACCAGCAAAACATACAATCTCAGGATAAGCATTAAGAACACATTGGAAGTCCATTTTGTAGCTGGATCATGAGCAGAATCTACCTGGTAAAATTGCCCTATTGGGGGAAATGCAGGTTTAGGAGGAGACGACTACATGCATGAGTAGCCAGTGGAAGCCTTCAGCGTGTCAGAGCTCTTGTGGTCCACCAGCCTGGTTATAGATCTCACCAAGGCAGCGGCTTGTGGCAGCTAGTGTTTAGCCTCAGTGCTAATAGCCCGGTGTACTGAGCCTTGGGAAATTAGCTGCGCACTGAAGCATGCTGCAAGAAGCAAGGGCGAACCTCGGATGGAGGAAGAGCAGTCACACATAGGTCAGAGGAATCAATGTCCTTTAGGGACCCGGGGGCTGAGCTTGAGAGCACTGAACTCTCTCTAACCTTGGCCAGTGGCTGCCGTGTAATTGCACTGGTGCAGTGACGGAGATAGGGAGAGTACTGGCAGGGGTGAAGCTAAAGAAGAGTGTGCAGGGAGGTATGCATGTCTGCAGGATGTGTTGGCTGATATTTAAAAAAAAGTAAAAGTCTCTTTACAAAAACACATGCAAGCAAGCACTTGCTGTTGAAATTAAACTATTTGAAATTAAAAGGGGTGTTTCCACTATTTTTGAAATTATCAGTATGAGCAAACTTGATCCCTTTTAAATTTTAGATTATTTTATATGAATCAGAATAAAGGTCAGCAGAGGCAGTGAGAAATCAAACATGAGACATTTTAACTTCTTGTTGAAATAGCTTGTAATAAAAAAAAAAACTTAATTTCAGTGACAGCTGTGAATAAAAGCTGAAAACAAAAGACATGCATGATTTTCAGAAGTTATCTCAACCCCCTTGGGATGTGCATGTGAACAACAAAAATCTGTTTCCGTTCTCTGATCATGAGTTAACAATGAAATTTCCACTCTGTAATATGAACTATGAGGCAGTGATTTACAGCCAAAGGAAGCTTAACGTGGAGAACCGAGAAAAGTAAGACAAACCAGTGGGAACTGTTGCGATTACAGAATAACAATGATTGCTAACCTAATACTGGCTGGTGTTCACAATGAACTTCAAATCTTCTGTTCAGACTATGACCACTTACATAAAAGCATCTGAACTACAGTTTCTGGTCAGGGACGGTGTACCCTAAAAACTCAGCTCGAGGCTACTTGCTCCTTGCTAGCTCAAGGCAACAAGCTAAAAATTTCTATTTGAAGAAAAAATTCTGGTTGATTTTTAAATTTTTTTATTCACACCTTTATTTGAGAGCTTGGCTTCGTTAGATTTGACCCCAGCTATGACGGACTTGGCTCATGCTTAATGTAAGGTGTGTTTACTTTTGTGACAGTGCCGTTTTGTCTTTGCCCTGGATAGCTGACACACAAACAGCTGACAAATGTGCTGAATAAATGGCCAACAGTCAGCTGAGTTTTCCCAGCAGAGTGTTGGCGAGCGATTCATTCCCATAGCAAGGGACCTGGGTCTGGTCAGGCTCAGTCACCCGAGGAAACCCTCTGAGACTGACTCTACTCAGCCAGAAAGCACCCGGGAGGTGACTGGGGCACTGGCACATCAGTAGGACTGCAGCCCTCATCGTCCATCAGGGTTAGAGATCACAGGCACAGACAGGAGGTGAGGGAGTGTTTACAGTTTGGGGAAGAAGCTGATGAAAATGAAGAATGATGCTGACCAAGGGGAGGGATGCTCTCGTCTTACTGATACAGAGAGACAGGAAGTAGGCACTGTACTAGAAGCAAAGTGCACACCAGAGAGGGTTGGACGGATCCCAAGAAATTAAAAACATTCAGAGTTTTCACACAGTAGTCCACTCATGGCATAGTGGAAAAGCCCCTGGCTCAGCATTTAGCGCTGACCCAATCGATTAAATTTATAGTATGGACTGACTAGAGTCATAACAGTTAAGGTGGTTTAAATATCATTCAGCTTGAATGATCATACCGGAGAGAAGTCTGTAAATGTATCAGAGTAGGTTGATTGAATACTAAATTAGAGGAGGAGATCCACTGAGATAAGGAAATAAACATTATAGTTGACTCATGGTAAATGCTTGAATCATAATAATAATGATAATTATGGAGGTTCTAATTAGAATCAAACATATTATCAGTAACTCATACAGTATATATATATATATATATATATATATATATATATATATATATATATATATATATATATATATATATATATATATATATTATGGCATGCCGTTCAGGAAATTAAACCTTTGAATATATTGAATGAACCTTGGATATATGGAGTGAAACTTTGAATATACTGAATGAAACTTGACTGATGTCAGACTTCACGGCAGTGCCTGCGGCCATCTTGTTTAATGTGTGGATGCTGCAGCTAAAAGTGAGTGACAATGAGTCAGTCCGCTCTAAATCTCGTAGCAGCAATTTTAAACAATGAGGACATCATTAACACGGGCCAAAATCCTCCCGATACCCCTGCCCAATACCGTTCTTCTGATGAAGAAGTTCGCTCCCTTTTTAATCGTGGCAGACCTACTACAACAGGCCAGACAGCTGTTTATCAGGCCAACCTCAGCATGCCTTAAGCCTCAGGAGTGCCCCACAACAGCCCCTGTGTACATTCTCCGCCCGTACACAAGAAGGGGCCCAAGACACAAGATGTAAGAATAGCTAGGCTTTATTTAAAACTAGATGAGGGCTCTCAGTAGAGTGCATATAAAGATATAGATATATATACTGTCATCAGTTCTTCTGTAGTCACCAGAAAGTGAATGTTTTGTGAAAGGATGATGATTTTGATTCATTAGTGCAACCATTGTCCCACAACCCCTCCCATTCTCACACACATGCACCCCAGTGTTAATGTGTTTGGGCATGTTCGTCCGCCTGTGTGCATGCACACACTTGTCATGTGCACACACACTTTGCAGGAATCAGCTCTTCTGCTTACAGTAAATGTGCTAATTGCATGAGGAGCAGCGGGGTGGGTGGGTTTTCTCAAAAGCCTTCATACTGTATATTTTAACCATGACCACTGGGGTTTCCTGTTTGAGAAGGACACTGTGGGAAAGGTCAGTACTGTCTGAAGAAAGTGGAGCATGCTCGATGCTATACTTATCCTCACTGGAAGATTTCCACATTGGCTCTGAACTTTGCTGGCTCCACCTAGCAATAAAAAAAAAAAACCCTGTCCATAACTGCTGTTGTTTTCATTTCTGCTCAGGTTGAGCAGCATCTTTGAAGAAGATGAAAGCCCTTGGGAAAATGTCTGATTCTTTTCTCTGGCACGTCAACTTCACTGATTGAATTAACTGTACAGCACTTGGCACAGTGGCATGAGTGAGTTTCCCCTCATAGTTGTAACAATCAATTACATCTTTTTACTATCACTTCTCATGAAACAAGCACCACATATGTTTCAAATCTCAATGGGAGCCATTTAACAGAGATAGAAAAAATAGACAGGCTCATTTTCTATGTGTATTGTTTTTGGCAGTGTCATTAATAAGCTGGAGTTATTGAGCTGGCATTGTTAACAAGAAAGTTAAAAAAATAACAACGAGCAGTTATTAATAAGCACAGAGCAAGAATTGTTTCCTAAAACTTTAAGAGGCACAGAATTATTTTTATGCTGTAAAACAAACGTTGTGCAAACGTTGTAAAACAAAAGTTTCGGCAAGAAATATTTATTCTCCAAACAGCAAAGAGCAAGTTTTGTTTCTTAATTTAGAAGGCACTTCTGATGACAAAAAAAGTGTCATATTTGAGGAATAGCACATGTCATGTAGGCCAATTCTATCTCTGTCTTTCTCTGCCTTTTTTCTCTTTTACACAACTGAGAATTGGCTTCAAAAAAGTTCAAATATCTGACATGAAGAAGCTCGAGGAGACAGCCACGCCAAATGTCAAGAAAACAGGTCAGGAAGTAGTTAGTTCAGATACTTGGGCAGATTGTAAAATCTGGGCAAAGAACAAAGATGACGAATGCTTCAGTCACCCAGAAAAAAGCAACCTTTCAGCTGCCCCGGAGAAAAACATTTAACCTGCATTGTTCCAGTGCAGCTGCTTTGGTGGTCAAAAACGTGATGTAAGTTTACGTCTGAAGGAGATGTCTTTCTCTCTGTGACACTTTTAATAGAAGAAACTTAAATTATAATAAAAATACATATTCCAACAATGCGCATGAATCCATGGCATCTCACTTGATTGATTGGTTCAACCAAATTATGACAAGACATATTTTCTCACATGACTGGAGTGGTAAGGGGCAAAAAAAGCCTGGCAGATTTCATCTTACAGTGTCTGTGTTCATTTTGATGATATTGTCAGCCACTGGTCTGACTGTATTCATTGAAAATACTTATATGTCTCTGACAGGAAACTGAACTTCTGTGCTCAGCCAAGCACATCATGTGGATGTGTTTGCCTGTGGAGGAGAGAAAAGCAACCCTCTTGTTGAGATGACACGGTTGACTTTGTTCTGCGGCTGCCATTTCTACTGGTGACTTCCTCTGTCTGAACACTGCCTTTGATTGACTGACGTAAATCTGATTTCTTACTTTCTTTGTGTGAGTGTGTGTATGTGTGTGTGTGTGTGTGTGTGTGTGACAAAGCACAGGATTACCTGTGTCCTTCCATGTATTCATTTGCAGATCAGTGCATTGGGGCACTGTCATGTAAGTGTGAGTGTGTGTCTTTGTGGGCTTTTTCTCTCCCATCTGGCCTTTGGATGATGAAACTGCTGCTCCTGTGTTCTGACACGACCTGTCCCTTCACATTAGGCCTCTGTGATGGAGTCTGTCAGTGTGGCACGCACGCATTTGTCCCTGACTCATAAATCCCCCTCACACACGTGTGTGTTTGCTCACTCACTCACTCACTCACTCACACACACGCATGTGCACTCACTCACACACACGCATGTGCACACACGCACACAAATCACCCCTGGCTCATCAACAACCTCTTGTCTCTTTCTCTCTTACACACACGCACACACACGCACACACACACAAAAACGTTGCCCTATCCATCTGTCAATCACAGCTCCTGAAAAAGTGAGACGGACAAATCTGCCAAATCCACAGAGAGACTTTAGGTCCTTGACACCTCAGACAGACCTAAAAACGGACACACACGCGCACATATGCTTACTGTATAATCCTTTATGTTTCCATCTGCCTTTTAAATCCAAAGATTATATCAGTGATCATAGAGTCAGCCATTTGTATACAAACACAGTGGAAATGTCTCCATACACATTCAGTCACGCGTCCAGGCGCTCCTTTACTTTCGATATGATACATGGCTCAGTTGTGAATACTGCTTGATTGAAGCCGTGTCCGCTCTCCAGCTAATGGCCGATAAAAGCAGCTTTTATCTCCCAGCTGCTCAAAACTTTTTCCTCTCTCTCAGCAGCATACATAGCTTTCAAGAGACACAGTGACGGCATAAAAGAGGAGGACAGGGAGAAGATGCGGTGTCAAAGACGAGAGAAACGTAATACATGGAGGTAGAGGTGAGTTACAGTAACGCAGGACAGGTCCAAAGGGGATCGGACAGGCTGATATTTAAAGAGACAATCCTTTTCTGTAAATGGAAGATAAGAAAGCTGCATGGTTTCTGATGTCAGTAGAAGGCTCAGGAGGTAAAGTGAGAGTCTACAGCTGAGGAGATGTAACAAAACTAGGGGCTGAGATTACCGGGCTGCACAGCTGAGATCTGTTATGTTCTATTTTTCAACAAATAATTCTCCACATTGGACTGAAATGGAATCGCACAGTCTAAAATTACCTTTTCTCTTCCTATACATATACCGGAAAGAAAAGAAAACACATGATAAAGACATGATAGCATATAAAAACATTTAAAGGAACCACATTAATTATCACAATGTTGTTCTATATGGAGCAACCAGTTCTTTGCACCAGGAAGAGCAGATGCAGTATTTAAATTATGGGACTTCAAATGATCCATGTCTCAGATATTATGTTGATAATGTCTTTTGAGGAGCTGAGGTCTGAGTTCAATCTCAGTAGAGCACATTTCTTCAAATACCTCCAGCTTAGAGGGTTTGTTCAAATAAATCCCCACACTCACCTCTGGAAAAAAAGAGAAAGGGTATCATAGACAGAGAGTTTTACAATTTGCTGATATCTTACTCATCCAAAGATTTACAGTTTAAGATAAATGACTGGAAAGAAATTGTGCAATTTGATGATGAAGACCAGAAAGCAGCTGGTGCTAATGCTCATACTAAGTCTCTAAATACATGTCTTTAACTTATACAGTGCAAATGGTTAGTATGGCCTGACACCCATGGAATCAAATAGATGTAATAAAAACATACCACACATATGCGCAAAATGTACAGAAACTAGATAGACATTGTTTCACTGTTGTTTGGCAATGCAGAAGGCTCCAAATGCTCTGAGAAGAGGTAAGAGTAAGAATTGAGAAGATTATTTCAAAACAAATTTGACTGGACCATAAGCTTTTCCTGTTGGCCTTTTATCCAGAGAAACATAATTATGGTAAAACTGAACCATTTGTTGGACCTCAGCTTACTCTAATGCCAACAAATGTATTGCACTGTTGTGAGAAAGATTCACAGACCAAGTACTACTCAATGGATAAGACAGATGTTTTCAAGCCTTCCAGTAAAAAAGAAAATGTACATATTTAAGGCTGCATATATTTGAAACATATGGAGTCCCCTCATTAATTATGTTGTATGACTAATCTCTGTGGACAATGCACTTACTGTTCTTGCAGAGTTTTTTATTTTTCTTCTAAATATTTGTTCTGTTTTGTTCTATGGTAATTAATATGCTCAATTTTGAATAAATTACCATTTGTCAAACCATGAGTTTTTGTGTGTGTGTGTGTTTTGTTTTTAGTAATAAATGCAGCATTTTTATGTTGTATTAAATATGTAAATGTAAAGGCTGCATTTCAAGGTTAAGATATTTTTTGCGCATTTTGAGCTTTATTTGACAGATACAGCTGGAGAGTGAAAGGAAAGTGGGAGGAGAGAGAGAGAGAGAGAGAGAGAGAGAGAGGGGAGATGACATGCAGCAAAATGAATTGAACCCTGGGCCGCTGCGGCACGGACTAAGCCTGCATACATGGGGCGCTCACTGTACCAGGTGGGCTAAACTGCGCCACCAAGGTGCTAGAATTTTGATAAAAACACAATGAACTAGGGGCTGAAGCTGCTGAAACTGTACTCCTCATGTTATTTGTATATTCAGCTGCAATAGGCTTAACTGGGCTATTTTACAACATTGTGACTAAGTAGAATGATTTATTTTCACAACCAATTTTATCTTATTTATTCATTATATTGTAGAAAACTCTGGCACAGAGCGCTATTGGTTGTCACTCCTTTGCGTCAGAGGAAATAAAGAAGGTGCAGTAACTATATGTGTTCCATTTTCCCTTTATAGGTGCTCAGTTATGTAATGACATATTATTTAGTAGTGGTTAGGGTTGGCAGAATCAGCTGGCTGTTAAGCACTCTCAGTTGAGCTTGTCTGAAGGTTCAGTTTATAAAGCGTGTAGACACAAAGGCTCAGGCTCTCTGAGGATACAATGATTTCTCTGTTAGTGAATAGAACCAAAGTACTTTAAGGGACAGGTCATCCAAATCACTACAAATACTGTATCCATCCATGCTGTGAGCTTGGGTTTTATCTGCTGAGGTTTAGAGATGTCTGCCACTGAGACTTCTGAAAACACAAAAGGAAACTGGAGGTGAATAGGATTTCATTTGTGGTGCTGAAAACATTGAAAAATTCAATTAAAAGAAAAATCAATAGTGGCATGCTTTTTTCCGAAAACAATGCCTTGTTTACTCGGGATAGTCCACAGAGCTTGCTGTTGATAGTTTTCAGTCTTTACCTTTCAGAGGCAGTTTGCAATAAACTCCAGGTTAAATTCAACTGTTTGTCTTTACTGCTTGAAAAATACAAAATTCTAATATTATCACAGATGCTTCATGGATAAGGTTTGAATTTGCATAAAAAGTCAAATTGTATTTTAACCCAGCAACAACACTGAATAAATAGATGTAGAGGGCTGATGTGAAAGAGAGAAAGCAAGAGGTGAGATCTCTGCCGATTGTAAATATCACCATCTCTTGTGTCCTGACACACTTCAGATATCACCTGCTCCTCTGATCATGTTTCCTCATTAAACACCCCCACAGGGCCTTGAAAGGAAGAGACACTGAGTTCAGGGTTCAGGATCTAAATTGCAGCAGGTTCCTTCTGTCCTTAATGTCTCACTCCTCTGTTTCGTTGACAGCTATGAATAAAATATTCCCTTTTTATCCAGGTTTTGTCAGCCATTTGATGTTCTGCCTAGCTTCTCATTGGAAGACAAAGCAGTGAAGGAGTAGCTGCTTTGAGGTTTTTGATAGCTTGTGTACAACCCTGATGGATTGTTCCTTGTGGTGGCAAAAGCTTTAATCAGTGCTCCTCCGATACCTTTCAAACAAACAAACAAACATACATGTTTCTGTCCTCAATGCAGACTTGTTTCAGATTCCCAAGGCTGCAGTGCATGGATGTCAACAAGATGGCTGCCATTTGAAGTGTGGGAAAATGTGATGGGTGGATTGTCTCACATGAGCACGCACACACAGAACACTTCTCTTGCTGACAGTTTGAGAGGTGTAGTAGAATCACAGGTGCAGTGGGGGCAGGAGAAGGCAGGTTTCTGCCCAATCCTACTCTTCTCTGTATATGACTGACACATAACATTTAAGGAGACACGTATACTGCGGCACTTTCTCTCTCAGTCCGTCCCAACATTGCGCTTAGGTGCTATGTGTCTCTGGTTTGTTAGAAATCACCAAAGTGAGTGATGTCAAAGCTTTAAAAAGATGCATCAAAAGCTAGTGGCAGGGGCTATACTTGTTGGAGGATGGTGTCTGTCTATTTAGAACTGTGAGTCAAGTCTACAATTTACTCCAACATGGAGGGTGGTGATACCCCGGCTCTGTGATCTGATATCTCCCCTTCAGTCAGACCCACAGGGACCCAGCAAGAGGCTGTGATCATCCTGGACCCCCCGTATGCCTGCAGACTCAGCTTCACGTCTGTTATCTCACACACGCTTTTTTGTCTAATTGCCACAGGTCTTCAGTAGTGAGATGGTGTGTTTGTACCCATGATATTCAAAGGGTACCTTGTTACTGACAAAAAAAGAAACAAAAAATCCCCCATCAACCTCAGTTTGAGAAGTGAGCACCTCCAGAAGCTGATCTCAAGTGTTTGATTTATTTCAAACAGGCGCTTTGCTGCATGCTGGTAGCTAATGATCACAATGCTGTCACTTATGGTTTATTTTACTGATCGACAGCAACCATCACTTTCACACTTATTTCACACTTAATTTCCATGCCTGAATTGATAGGTCAAATGCTTCACTTTTTGCGAGCCACAAATTAGGAACGGCCCTTTCAATAAAGTGTTAACTGGAAAAAAGGAAGTTTTCCTCCTGCTCTTTGAAGATGTGACCTTTTGGGTTTTGAACAATGATGTCATCGGGTGGAAAATAAAACATGATATTGATTAAGAGTGAAACTAGGAGATGATCACGATACTGACAGAGGCAGACGTGATGAGCTGCATGGCTGAACATCATTCAAAGTCCACTTTTTGTCTGACCACACATGCTGAAGCACTTTAATCAGAGGAATGAGTCTAAGCATGAGTAAGCTATTGAATGCTATAAAGCAGTGAGGCTGGACTCTATATTGAGGACTAATGAGTCTGAATCTTTTAAAATTTTAACATGATTTTGGGATATTGTCCTGTGGTAAAGCAGAAAATGCCTTTTACGATGATACAACACCACAGTTACCCTTACTCCTTGAGTAGTAAAATGGCTGAGAAAAAAAATGTACATAGTATCTATCTAATTTCGCATGAGCACATATCAGCCCTCCAGGCAGATCAATTTTCTGCCCGACCTCATCAGGTTTAAAGAGGTGAGACTCTGCTCTCAGTCCATTAAGCTCATTAGGAAATGAGTGAGAAATGCGATGTGAGAAGGGAGTAATCTGAGCGAGTAGACGGTGTGATGTATCAGCTTCAAAATCCCGCTCTCCCTCTCTCTGCCTTCATTCCTCTCACATCCATGTACACTCTTATGACATACAAATCCTTTAATATTCCTGCAAGCATGTTCAGTATTCTTTTCATCTGGCATGACGGAGGTTTCTCTCTGACCACAGCCACATGAAAAGGAACGAATTTTTGTACTTTGCTTTTATTCATTTTACAGTGTTTTACTATTCTATTTGATGTTTTTGGATTCAGATTACCGTAGCATTCATTTGTATGTTGCGTTTTACTGTTGAAGATGTTTAGCTCATCTGAACAACTTTATATACCTTTGGTAGTTTGGTCTAAAACAATCAATCATATTCTATAAGATCATCATATGTTTGTAGCGTCACTGTCCTGGGAGATCCGTGGATTTCTAAAAAGTCAACTTCTCATGATAAATACGGCCCATTTTAAGCTTTTTGGCAATGATCCAGAGTCGTTGTCTTATAAAATTATATATTAAGCTTAAGTTAGAAAATGAAGTCACATTTCAGCACCGAATTTAGAGAGCAAGGCTATAAAAAATTGTAATCTGAAAACCTGCTGCCAAACAAATGCAGTGGAGTACAAATTACAATATTTGCCTCTGAGATGGCGAAGAAGTACAAAGCTACATAAAGCCACTGATTAGTCATATGCCAACATTGCTATAATGGTGGTTCATACAGTATTTAGTTAAATACCAGTTATTTACATCCATCCATTTCTGCTACCTTTTCACCTTCACTGGAGCCTATCCCAACTGACTTAGGGTGAGAGGCGGGGTATACCCTGGGCCAGTCACCAGCTCATTGCAGGGCACTGCAATTAACCTATTAAGTGCATGTTTTTGGACTGTGGGAGGAAGCTGGAGTACCCATAAAAATCCACACAGAAAGGCCCCAGCTAAGGTTTGAATTAGGAACCTTCTAGCTGGGATAGTGCTAACCACTGCACCACCAGTTATTAACATGCTCAAGCATAAAAGAAGTGTGACAAACAGAATTTTGATGTGTTAATTTAAAAAAAACAAAAACAAACATCTAACAGCTCCAAATGTGTCAAATCATTTGTGCCCAACATAAAGAATAAGCACCTTAGTCTCACCTCAAATTCCTCCCCAAATTAGGGTGACTGTGCCACAGTTGGATCCCAGATCAGGCTTACAACTTAACCAAGAACTTTCAAATCTGCTCTTGTGTTATTTTACTGTAATATCATTTTAACTTGTTATTTCCAAATTCTAATGTCCTGTCATTGTGTTCTTTTTTTGGCTTGGCCTTTAAAAAGTGCTGCACAAACATTGTATCATAAGTGCTATGTGTGTATCTTATCACTGTTGATTGGGGATTTAAGCTGACTGGCATGTAACCCAGTACAGCATTAACCACCTGTGTAGAACTGTTTGCTGTTATTTTGTTTCTTCATGCGAAGTCTGTTACACTCTCCATTATATCATAGAAATGCTGAGAAGATAATAGGAAAAAAAACAGAGGAGCCACACTAAATCATAGTCTGCATGAAAATGAGAAATGTAAAATTAAAGAACATTAGGCAGAAACATGCTACTAAATCAGTTATACTGTGATATTGTCAGTAATTTCACTCTGAAATAAACCGATTCCCGCCATAAAGGCACTTGTTTCCTTTTAAGAGCATGCAGTGAATAAGATGAAACAAAACTCTGCTTTTCATCTACCCACAATTCCTATACTGTACATAAGGAATAAACACTGCTCTCTAAAAATGTGTATTTGCTTAAATATCATCAACCATGTAAAGGAAATGAAGAAACAAGCAGATAGCGGAGAAGAGAGAAAACATACAAAAGCTGTGGTAAAACAAGGGCACGGCAATTACATTTGTTTTCAGCAAACATCCCTTTGTGTTATCTAATTATGATTCAAGGTCATAAACATTACATTGTACAAACATAAGAAATATTTACCAACTTTGAACTCATGTTGCAGTCACAGCTGTAATTGAATATAATGCGTTTCTCCATGTATTTCATTACCAGAGCCATACTCTTTCATTCATACACGTGCAAACATAATAAGTGAACTACCCAGAGACGCTCTGGGTCCAATTCATATGCTAAATAGGGAAATGATGGTAAAGAAAAGGTAATTAGAGAAGGAATGGAGGAAGAAGCAGGGGAGAGGTGGTGAAAATTAGAAAAGTGGAAGCATTGAAGCAGAGAGATTGAGGCATTTTAGAAAGAGCCAAACGCACACATACACCAGACACACATACCAGACGGAACAATAGCATCTCCAGGGTTGAGTCCCAGACAGATGTTCTTCTGCAAAGCAAATGCCAACACGCTCTGTAAAATTATTAATGAGGAGTCAAATGGTATTTCAAAAATAACACATTATTATAACACCCAAGCCGGCACATTCACATTCACCTGGATTACCATAAAATGAACATTTCGCACACCCACACACACACACTCACACACAAGCTCACACTTCCTTGCATGCAACTAGCAACACCTGATGGAAATGCCAGTCTTGATATGGCAATCTGGTAAAAATAAATTTTAAGAAACGCCAGTCGTCTGTTGAAGTTGTGATAAGGCTGCTGCCCCTCTCCAGACAGGTTGTTGCCTGTTGGCGTTCTTTAGCTGCACAGAGGCATCAGCACAGATAACCATATCTTCTCATGTTCCTCTACACATCAGGTGAGCCTGTCCTTCCAAAATCAGTTTGTCTTAACTCACCTTATTTATTACATTGCATTTTCCTGGGTAAAAGTCAGTTTTTCTTCTTTCTGTTGCTGATAAATTAAACATTCTGTGGCTGGTCTTTCCTGAGTCAAACAAATCCCCTGGTGAATTAAGGAAAAAGTTTATCCAATCTGAAGTAGTTTTGCTTAACTACAACAAAGGGTAATAGAGTGAAGTAAATAAGTGATGTTTCAGTTGTCTTGTATCACAGATCCACAGATGTCTAACAGATGTCTGAAGAGCATCTGATCAGCCACAAAGTCACTTGCTTTGCTAAAATGAAGTGGCAACACTACAAGTAACATTTTCAAACAGAAAATCTCATTGTACCAGCAGATATTACTTTGAAATAAATACAAAGAACTGAATAGTTAACATGAAGATCATCCTCCGTGGGATAACTGATTAAGAACATTTTTACTTTGCGGTTACAAGAACAGAATCTACTCAGACTCAGGAGTGGTGTTCAGCTATTATTATAATCACTGGGCAGCCGATATAGTTGAGAATAGACCCACTACAAAAAGGTGTAGACCACACTTAGACCACATTAAGCTTTTTGGCTGTTGCCAGTTGGTCAGTTTCATTTCTGTGCACCAGACTCAGGCTACTACAGCTGACAGTTCTTAACAGTACAAGCATCAAATCGTTTTCAGCAGCAGAACTTTTTTCATGAGCAGATGAAAATTGTTTAAGATGCAGGCGAGTTTCTGGACACTCTGAACCATATTTTTTGGTCCTGTTCCTGGCTGGAGGATTTATTGATTCTAACCCTCTGATGGCCATATTTGGGGTAAAGTACTTCTGTCTGAACCTGAACCAAGTTAGGCAGAGTAGTAATTCAGCCTGACTCGAACCCGACAGGTATTTTGTTTGTTATATCCGCGCCAGAACTTACCCTAGCACAATGTAAGATGAAGCACTGAGTTTTATTATCCTGGCACTTTTTACCCCGATGACACGTGTCAGCAGTGCATCTTGTAAATGGCCGTCAAAAGCCTTTTAACAGTTGTTTTGTTTTTTTTTTACAACAGATTTTCAGAAAAGAACCATGTCAAGTAGGATAGCCCAGGTGACATGACCAATTATCATTTCTAAATTTCTGTTCAAACTGGCCGTGGGTATCCACCCTATATTTTGGGGCTGTCCCTGAGGACTTAAGGTCGCTGCTAACAAAGCTGCATTTGTGATCTCTCCACTGTTTCCTCATCAACAGATTCTCCTCGAGATCAACATCACAGCTGGCTGGGGATGTAATGGTGCACTCAAACAGCTAAAGCATATTCTTAGCTCAGCCAGAAATCTTTATAAGATCTGGAAGCCCTTTCAGCTCTATTTTAAAACTGGACAGATCCCCTTTAATGTATACAACTGTCAAATCTTGTCTGGTGATAAGGGTTGCCTGCACTAGCCTGCTTTCAAATAGAAATAGAATTTTTCAGCACTACAAGTAGGTCTGTTGTTGTTCTCGTTGATATCTGTTTCTCCTGTTGGCAAAACAACCAGACTAATAAAAGCTTTTTGGCGGGATTATTATGCCAGAACCAGAAAAAGTGTGACAGAATCAACATGACAGTTGACGGCTTCTAGCAATCATTGCCGCTACAGCATGAATAGGTCTGACTGAAGGTCGGCAACTACTGATATGTTAGGGCAGAATTGTGCTCCTGACAAATAGAAAATAGTTAACATGAAGGTAATGTCAGACTAAATAATTAAATGAAAATGAAATTTCAATTTGGTCTAATTATCAGACAAAGTTCCATCTTCTTCCACTTATAATTGGCTTCTGCTGCATGTGGGAACAAAATCGTTGTTGGATATTTGCCTGTTTTGAATAACTTGTCCTTTTTGCTACAAGAAACCACTTTGATGGACTAATGATTACCTCCATTGTCATTGTGAAGGCTACAGAGCAGATTGTGCACCCTGCCATGATACCAATTTTCAGGCGCTGTCATGGTTTGGTAAGTATCAATCCAATGTTGTGAAGCATATTAAATTTAGCAAATTTTGTCTTGAAAATGGGCTTTGATGTGGTTTTTGGTGGCGTCTGGCACACACACACACACACACACACACACACACACACACGTGCAAATCTACCCACAGAAGGTTGTAGGGTGCTAAGCCAAATGCATCTTTCAGGTCTATTACCCTGCATGTTTTTGGCTGGGTAATCCAAATTGGGTATTCGAGAAATTGGTTCACAATCAGTACCAGTGCACTTGCATACTGGTAAAAAGTGGGTGACTTCAGCATTACAGTTGCTCCTGGTCTCAGCAATTACCAGATATTGTCTTCTTCCTTCATGAGCCTCACATAAATCTCTAAGCACCTGAGGCACTCCTGTTAACCTTCCAGCAGACAGTACAGGCTCCTGGGGATGGCAATCTCTTTAATGTTTCACTGCATTTTGCATCTTTTTTCCATGTTGGTGGGCTTAAATCCATTTTGTGTTCTGCATCAGCTGAAAACAGACTTTTCCGGTCTGCAAGTGTGTATTTGTATTTCCAACTTTGTTGCCGTCAGTCTACCTCCACTATCCCCAGTGAAGAGTCGACAAATTTAAATGGATCCTTCCAGAGCTCTGTCCCAGTTGCACTTTCTTTTCATTTATTTCTAACATTCTCTTCCTCTTCAAGGCTATGAAATGGCTCAGGTTTTCTTGTACTATAGCTCACTTATACCTTTTTTTCCCCTCATCTTCTGATGGTTTTCTCCATTATTTTTTGAGTTTCATTCTCTAGTGCACCAGGGTTCTCTTTTTGTGTTATGACTAGACCTTCCTTAGTTCTGAAATTGCTCACTTTCTTATGAAACTCAAAACTTTTCCATTTTATAACTGTATTGTACATAGAATTACCCATTTTATCTTGTTTATTCTCAGTTCTTCCTTAAAGGCCGACTTGTTCTATTTTTAGTACTATACAGGATGGCTATTACACAGGTCGATTTTTTGTATGCCTACTTCATTCAAGATTCTCAACAACATTGTATAGGGGTTCAAATATGCTGCATATTTTGGGAAACAATATACTAAAACTCACAAAATCATGCCAAAACATGTAATACAAATGCTAGTCCATGTGACATGACAGTGTCACATTTTCAACGTGTGCTAAAGTTTGCAATAATAAATATGTAACGGTTGATTTGGTTAAGCAACAAAACTGCATAGTTTAGGAAAATATCGTAAGTTACGTTACATACCTGACAAGTCCATGTCAACTTTTGGTGTCACTGACTCAAACGTGTCTCTCCAGGGTAGAAATCCTGTGTTTGTCTGCCCAATCCATCCCCCCCAACCTCTATGTCGTTCTTTATATTACACCTTTATACATGTGTGTACTTTTCATGTCTTGACGAACACTTTTTTGCCTTATATCCATGCCACTAGCATGGCTAAGAATAAAAGAAGACTTCAGTAAATCAAGCTATCTCATTTCCATAACCACACATGCCATCTCTGTTATAGTTTTAAACAGCTTAACAATTTAGCATATTCACTATTTCAATATTTTGTAAGGGGCATTAAAGTATTAATAATGTATTAAATGTGTTGTATGATTTGTAAATCTATCAGAGACTAGAAGTGTTGTTAAAGATATGAATGCTGTAATAATAATGGTGTTATACATTTCCTTAATGCTGGAGAAAATGATTTATGTGCACTGCCAAATGCACAACATTTATGAAGTGTGGCTAAAGGTGTTGAGGAACAGGACAGTAACTCATCTCCTCCTCTACACAGGGTGCATACTGTAACAGATCTCCTCTGCCTCCTATATTCATAATGCTCAGCAGGTGGTAGGCCATATAGGTGATACTCTACATGCAGATCTTCACAGCTCTTCAGCACTGTAAGATCCTCTTACAGTAAACCTCTCACGCAGGTTTCTTTTAATAACAGTCTGAAATGTCCCCTCTTGTGTCAGTAGAGTGCCCATCAGTCTTCCTGTCAAATATTGTATGTTGGTTCTTGATGGCATCTAGGGGCATCACACAGCCCAGAGTGGTCACAGCCATCTTGTGTTTGTCCACCTGCCCACCCAGGAAGCTGAATGTAACATGCTAATCCTCCTCAGCTAATACAGCGGTCTTTACTTATTATTATTTTAACCTTGATGCATTTCTGTTTTGACTTTTTTTTAATTAAGAGCAATATAAACACTCAACTCTGATTTTTTTTTTTTTTGTCTTGTCATTATCTCATCCTCGTCCGCTGTTGGTACCGACCAACAACCGCACCAAACTGCACATATACTGTATGATTATTCAATTACAATGCAAGTGTAATTTATATGGGTAAAAATTACATATGGGATTTGTAAGTGACCATATGGTTATATTAACAAAGCTGGCTTATTAGCATTTGCTTTGAAAATCATCCCTTAATGTACCACAATGTGTCCTTCAGACATACTGCATGTTAATGTGCACTAGCAGCAGACTGAGCTTATGTGCTTTACCTTTATTTTCATAGACAAGGGTAAGATAAGGGCAGAAATATTAAAGCAAAACTGTCCATCTGTCGTCGTGTTTTATTTTATTGTTTTGCTGATCTTTTCTTTAAACAACCCCCTCCCCCCATCCCCACCATTATCTCTCTCTCTCTCTTTCTTTCTCCCTCTCTCTTTGTGCCCCTTTCTATCTATTCCTATCTATCTCCTGTCTGTGTTGAGAGTACCGTAGTTAGTGGATCGCTGTGAAATGCCAGCTGTCAGCGTGACAGACGCAGTGTCACCTCTGTGCAGTCACGTCAGTGAGGCGACAAGCCGTCAACATGTGCATGAGTGTGTGTGTGGATGGGAGAGAGAGAGAGAGATAGAGGGAGGGAAGGAGGGAAGGAGGAGAGAGTGTGGGTGTTTGTTTGTATTGCCATACTTGAGAGGACGAGTCATTATTTGGTGTTAGGATGTTCGGATGAAATTAAAGCTAGGGATTAAGCGTGCATCAGCTGAGGGCCAGAGATGGAAAAAGTGCACAGTGTCATAATATAGAAGTACAGTATATGTACAGTATATGTACATATGCACATACAGTGGGGCCGAGTAGGGAGCAGCAGCCTGAGGTGAAGGGAGGAAAGGTCATAACAGTAGTGAACAGAGGGAGGTGGTGGAAAAAAGGAATGGAAGCGCTTTGTAGGGCAGCAACAGTGGAGGAGTAATGAATAAACGGAGAGAAGAGTGAAAAAGAGAGAAAGGAATGAGGCAGATAAACTAAATGCATTGTAGGAAACACAGTTTGAATGAAAGAAAAATAGAGAGGTGAAATGCAGAACAGAAGGTCAAAAGACTAGAATAAAAGAACAAGAGCTGAATAAAAAAAGAGAAATTGAATGTACTCTTGAAAAGCTAAAAGCTAGGGCAGAGTGAAGGGATTAGAGTGACTAAGTGAGAACAGGAGATAGGGACTGCAATGAAGTAGATGGATTAAAAACAGTAGGACAAAAAGAGGATAGGGAGTGAGATTTGTTATGGTTGAGGAGGGAATATCAGCCACTGACCAAAAACTAAATTTGTACAAGCTTTCTTACTGAGCCTGAGCGTTAAACCGCTTTCACACAGAAACCCTACACCCAGGGTTTAACACAAGATAATGAACACATCCTGTGTTTTACTACAACAACTGGTTTATCCTGGCTCACAGTGAGTCTGCTAATGGTATGAAGAATAGACAGAAAGAATTAGAATTTTCAGTGATCCAGCTATGATGCAGCTTGCTATGATGAAAATTGTTCTGGCATTAAATGTAGTCTTGGGTATACATACCGTATATGCATCATCAGCATATAATAGCTAACCTAACCAAGCTACCAAATTGTGGGTTCCAATGTTAATGACATGTTTTTGAAATTATTTTCATTATACATACACCATTCAAAAATAGTTCAATGAGTAATAAACATACAACAAACAATTAGAAAAATAAATAAAATGCTGAAGAGCTATGGTAACATTTTATTGTTGGTAAGATATTTATTATCATTAAATCATAGATAATTTAATATCAGTAAATTAATTGTGAATTACTTATCATACAAACAATAAATAATTTCCAGAAATCCATGTGTCTATTTACAGAGCTGATGTACTCAATACTCATGTTGTCTGCTTCTTTGGTCATAATTACACTTTTATTTTTTAACACCTTACAACTAAAATAAATGTGTGATATATTAAAAAAAGATTATTTTAACAAGTCTCTCTGTTTAATTCAACAGTGTACAGCTTCTGTGTTTCTAAAATATCACATCAGATGTGTAGATATGTAGTTTAGATTAGTTTGGGAATATAAAATATTGAATTGATGTCTTTTTACATTAACTTGCTTTAATATCACCTTGTTTATTTAATACCTACAATAGATGAAGAAGAACTTCATGACAGCTTTATGAAGCATCCACAAAGACAAGTTGACAAAACTTGTCTTTGTGGATGCTTTTGTACAGAAATCATTTAAACTGACAATACTTGATTTACTTGAGGAACACAGAGCCAATTTATCTAGCAGCTATTTCAAAATAAAATTCCTCCAGAGTCCATGTTAAGTGTTAACCTAATATTTTTGTATGACATTATGCCCCATCTGGGAAATCATTTCCAGGGGCAACAGGATGAGAATGGAGTCAAATCAATTTTGTTCAGCAGGAAATGGAGGTGCATAAATAATGACAGAGCTCTAGGTAGGAATGGTTGGTCCCTCAGTGAAAATCTGCCAATTGATTTTCATAATGATAAAGAGTAAAAAAATAACCAGTGTAACCTTTTGAATAACTTCTGAGTATTGCAAGTCAGACACTGTGGTGACTGTCCACTTGAAATCGAAATATTGAACAAAACTAGAGTAACAATTTTTCTGCAAGTTCTCCAGTGGTTTTTGGCTTATTCCTAAGCGCCAATCACTCCTGAGTTACCTGAACTGGACCTCCATGAATACTAATGGGCTCTAAATGATAGGGCTGCATTTCACTTCCTTAGCAACCAAACACAGTAGAATAGATATGAACATAAGGCAAGTCAACAGAATGCCCAGACACCTCTGTGTGGTGTCAGACGACAACACTTTCCCCAGGGAGAAAAACCAAATAGCTTTTATTTACCTGGGAAATGCCGAGGTACAGATAAGTGCAAAATGAGGAGGAGGGGGAGGGTGGGGAAAGAAAGACAGAGAGTTAGCGAGAGTGCGAGATAATGATGAAAGGGCTTTTTTAGCCCCAAGAACCCAATGAGTCATCCAATTCTGCGTACTGACTCACTGCGGCCTGGATACATCTGCAGCCCCGGGACATTTTTGGTCACCGTGGTTACCATGCACATGGGTTACGACATGCTGGAGAAGGAAGTAGGGTGGAAACTCACATGTTTATATTTGCATGTATGTTACAATACATACTGTAAGACACCAAGGCTTGCTGAAGACTATTTAGGTTGCCTAAAAGCAGTCGGCAGCGTATATAATTGCTCTGCGGTTGGCTGTTATTTCAGTCTTCAGCCGGCGGGGAGATGAGTTGTCACTATTGACAGACAGACCCTGAATGACAGCCCTGCCTTCCTCTCCCTCTGTCTTTCTTTTCTCTCTCCATCTCTCTCTCCCTTGCCATCGGCCAGCATCTCCATCTCTCTCTGTGTGTTCCAGGGCCTTATAATGAAATTCATTACTGTTACAGATAGGGGAGTAACACCCGTTTAGAGATCTGTGTAGAAAATCAATCACAGGCTGGTTCAGTGTGGGGAAAGTTCACTGAGGTTTCTCTCTCTCTGTAGTCGTGGTTGGTGTCTGTGGCCTCTCCAGCTTTGGTATTTGCTGTTATCAGAAAGGGGATTTCTTGCATCGACAAGATGATACTTTCTTTGACCTTGGGTGAGTCTAGTATGTGTCTGCACAAATAAATATAGAGAGTGTTGTTTGATTTAAGAAAATCAGACATGATGTTCAGGTTGAGGGCAGTCACCTGCATTGATTTCTGATGTAAGAAAGAAGGTAAAGCAGTGGCATGGTCTGACTCCTTCCAATAAAACTACAGACAGAGATTAAAAGTCAAAGGTTTACCCATTGAATCGTTCTTTTTTTTTTTTTTTTTTTTTGCTTGTATATTCTTTCTCGAATCTTACAGCTCATGATTCATGTTGTAACTTTTGGGTCAGTTCAAGGCTGAAATGGAGAAAATGAATATGTACTTTCTGGTCCTCTGAGAAAGATGGCAGCCACATTCCCACTCTGCACAGGTGACTGTTCAGATTTATATATTATTATTATTATGACCACAGGGCATTTTTTTTATTGTTATTTATTGGCTTGGTGTAACAGTATACATCACTTTACATGAATGGTGCCTCAAGCAACAGTAAAGATCATTTTAAAGTTAACATGGTTCAATGGAAATGAGTGCTGCTCATAACAAGACATATAACAATTGTATTTTTTATTTTAGAATTATATTCACAGTACATCTTTGTCTGTTTCTCAGAGAAAGCCCTTGTCTGTGTGATTTGTGTGATTTGTTTTAACTGATTTGTTTACAAATCAGTTAAAGGTGAGCTCAGTCATACTGGAGAATTTGTAGTTGATTGAGTTTCATTCCCAGGTCATCAAATACCAATGCTTTGGGTTATAGTAAATGGGAAACAAAGTGGTTCAGAGCGAGCCACACAACGCAGCAGGTGGCATTGGTCCTCCCAGGTCCTCAAATACAGATGATTTGGGATGGTGGCTCGAAGATAGTAGATTTTTGAGTCTCATCCCCAGCACGAACACCACCTGTTGTGCTGTGTGTCTCAATCTGACCCACTTTGTTTAACCCAAATCACTGGAACTTGATGACAACCTCGGAATGAAACACAACAATTGACTATCTTTCTTTACTATGACTGAGCTCACCTTTAAGGAAGAAGATAAATAAGGATCATAAAGAATAAGGAATGATATATTAATATTAATACTGATAGCTTGATATTTGCAGTAAATATGTCAAACTATTTTTTCCATTTAATAATGGTATGAGTATATTACAGAAAAGTTGGATTTACTTGAAAAGGCAGCTGTGTGTGTCCATGACATTTTTTATATACATTACGGGTCCTTCTTTCATTTGTTTTCTAGGAAAAAATGAAAGCCGCAGTATGTCATATAAAAACGACAAGCTGACTTTTCATCCTGCAGCTTATTCAAGAATTTTTGTATTAAAAATAAGCCTCTGATGCTATAGAAACTATTTAGAAACAGGTCTGATTTACTGCATGCGTGTTCTTTTTGGAGAGAGCATGTATGACTCATTTCTAAATATTTCTTGTTAAAAGAGGCATAATTGTTATTCACAATGTCAGAAGTTACAGTAAACAAAAAATGAATAGACTTGTTCTTCCAAATGATTCTGAGTGTGAACAGGAAAGGACAGCACCCACTCATTTGGTCTGCTTTTTCATTGATTCCTGCAGTTCTGCACCAATACAAGCTTTCTATCCTTTTGATATTGCATCCATTCCTTTATGGCAACCATATTTTGCAGAGCAGAAAGAGGAGAGGCAATAGTAAGCAATAATAAAAAAATGTAATTGTCACAGTAAATCAAGACTTTTCCACCTTTTTAGAATGTTAAACACTTACAGCACAAGCGTGTAAGTTCATAACAGCACGACGGTGTGACAGATTTTATTAAGAGTCTATTTCTTGAACAGGATCTGTGGAAAAAGTCCTTGAAATTCTAGTCGGGTAGAGACAAAGACGGGCCATTCTTAATTCATTTCTTTTCTTCAAGCTCCCCATCTCCATCTGAAGAGCTTGTCTGAGTGAAGTGACCCTGCTTTTCAAAAACCGTGACTGTAAATGTGTGATTCAGAATCCCACCCTTATCAGCTCCTAGAGACTAAAATAGGGTCCATCACTCTGCCTGCTTAATGCTCACCCTAGCACCTTCAGGGACAGTCCTGGAAGTTTGTCACTGCTTGTCAGGGCTTCCATCAAATCCCTAGAGGGCTCAGCAGTCACAAGCTAAAACTATATTTCTTTTCCTTTTTAAACCCTATTGTAAGTCTGTGATGATAAGAGAGCATGACAGGTCAAGACACTTTTTTATTAGCTGTACTTTCTTGTTGAAGGGGAAGGAATAAAGACTTATTTTATGAGTGACACTGCAATGACCCTGTGTGTGTGATTGATTGAATTACTGCAAACATCCTATAGAACGGTGCCAAAGAAGAAATCAATAGTTTGTAACAAGTACATGATGATAGTAAAGATGATTCATTAGCTAAGCTGTTTTAACTTTCACATTGTGACCTTTATCGTATTTTTTCCTAGCCATTACTTGCTGCAAGTTTATAAGGTCAGATGATAGGTAAGGACAGGAAACAGAAAGCACACAATCACAGTGGCCTTATCATACGCTTTGCATTTCATCCATGATTGAGGATGAAATGCAGCAGACGGAAGAAAACAAAATCTCGGCCTTCAGTTGAGTGGTTTGTTTATGTGCTGCTGCAGAAAGCTGCTTGATTTACTAATCTCACTGATGTTGCCATCTCTTCACTATTCCTCCAGTATTTTTCTGACTCAGCCTCCGCAGGTGGTAGTTAGCTAGTGTAAATAAATGACAAATATTCCTTTGGCAAATATGTCAAGACAAACTTCAAAATGGCAAAACTTAACAGACAAGGAGTGCGCTTTAAAAGTTTTCTGCCACAGAAAATCTATTCCAATTCCAGTAACGGAAGGTGTAAAAAAAAAAAAAAAAACAGCCCTTGCCAAACACAGTTGCCAGTTCATCTCCGTATTCAGTGCTAAAAAAGGTTATTTGAGCATATGAGAGCAGTACACATAATTAAAAAAAAAGTTTCCTCTTCATGATTTACAGTAATTCTTAGACTTTTCATGGCTCTGAAATTTATCTATTTGGTATCTACAGTGCTTCAAACTAAATACAACCCATAAACCTACAAAAAGTGAGTGTCTGAAATGTAGTTGATAATTCAATACAGAATTGAACAGGCCATTTTCTTGTCTTGTTCTGTGAAAAAGCTAAGTAGCCACTTTAACTTGCAGTACTTCTACAGTCAGAATAAATTCATCAGAGTATTTTGTTCTCTCTCCCTGACGCTCTTTTTCTCAAAATTATTATAGGAGGTGATGGTTAGCAGCCAGAATTAACCTTAGATGTTGCTCCTTAACCACAAGCACATCAGGATGCCACCGTGGATAATTTTTTACAAGAAGTATGTAAATCTGTCTTAAGGTGAACAGTGGGATCACCTGTGGCGAGGGAGAAGGTGGTGAACCTGTCACTATAATAAGTCCAACAACTTAGAAAATGTGAGCAAAAGAAAAGTGCTCAGTGTGGATTTTGCAAGGCAGCAGCAGAGAAACTATACACCTCTGAGAATCAACAGGACACTTGTGGAGAGGATGAGCAGGTACTTTAGCTACACATTCCCAGAATATGACATGATCCACACACACAGACATCTTGTTGGGGAAGGCAGGGCCTTTATCATTCCAGACAGTTTAAGAAATTTTCTTTTGAGGTCCTAAAGATCTTCTTCTATGGCGATGTTGACATCTTCTGTCCTAATCACCAGCTGGTACAAGAACTGCTATGCCCACTCCTTACAGACTCATACACAAGAAGCTGCAAAACCAGAACTAATAGGATTATGGAGGATCCTCATCAATCCCACAACTGGACTATTAAAGTATTTACACTATTGCAAACACCTCTGTAGCCAAATCCAACACATGGAGACTAAAAAAACGCATTATTTCTCAGGGCATCAGAATGGATGAACTCTGACCTCTGTATATCCTCAGCGTCTAGAAAACTATCTTCGAATCCTTGCACATTTAAAAATTTTCACTTGAGTCCATTTAATATTATTTTCCAGTCATGGCCAGAAATATTGGCACTACTGTTACATAATGCACATAATACCAAATACTTTGTATTGGTATTTTGGTATTTTCACATTTATTTATTTTATTTGCAATGAAACAGCACAAAAAAGTGGAGAAAAAAAGCAAATCTAAGATATTTTACACAAAGCTCTGGACAAAATCATTGGCACCCTCAACTTAATATGTGGTGGCACACCATTTGGAAAAAATAACTGAAATCAATTGCTTCCTGTAACCATCAGTGAGTTTATTACATCTCTGTGGTTGAGTTTTGAACCACTCTTCTTTTGTCAACTGCTCCAGATCTTTCAGATTTGATGGGTTTCTTTTCTCGAAGGCTGTTTTGAGATTTCTCCACGTTGTTCTTTTCTTTGAAGGCCTCATTTCATTTTCTGAAAACAGAAGAATGATGTGCTTTACCAAAAAACTCTATTTTAGTCTCATCTGTCCGCAGGACCACGGGACATTCTCCCAGAAGGATTTTGGCTTCCTCAGGTAAGTTTTGGCAAACTCCAATCTGGCTTTATGATGTTTCTGCGTCAGCAGAGGAGTCTGCTGCCTTAAAAAAAAAGAACACCATCCCTACAGTCAAACATGGTGGTTCACTCATGATTTGGGGTTGCTTTTCTGCTTCAGGCACTGGGTGACATGACTATTTGCATGGCATTATAAAATCTAAAGGCTACCAAAGAATTCTGGGGCACAATGTAGGGCCCAGTGTAAGATAGCTTGGTCTCCGTCAGAGGTCATGGGTCTTACAGCAGGACAATGACCCAAAGAATACTTCAAAAAGCACCCAAAAATTGTTAAAGACAAAGCGCTGGAGAGTTCTGAAGTGGCCAGCAATGAGTCCAGATCTAAATCCCATAGAGCACCTGTGGAGAGATCTCAATGCAGTGTTTGGGAGAAGGGACCCATCAAATCTGAAAGATCTGGAGCAGTTGGCAAAAGTGGTCCAAAACACCCACAGAGTTTTGTGTAAAATATCTTAGATTTGGCTTTTTTGTGTTGGTCCACTGCAAACAAAATAAATTAATGATTAATGACAAAAATACCAAAGTATTTGTAATTGCAACATTTTTTGGGAGAAGTAGTGTATTGTGACAGAAATGCAGTGGTGCCAAATATTTTGGCCATAACTGTATAGTTTTCCTGTTTGGGACTCTGTCACATATGTACATTTTCTATTTTTATAAAGTGAAAAATTGCACAGCGCTTTACACTAGCAAATATACACTTAAAGTATTTCATCTATATTACTCCTATACTATTTCTTATTTTTCTTACACTTAGCGCTTAGTGTGACACCCTGCATCTCGGATTTGTATGATTTGTGTACCTAAACTGCAGCAACCATAAAACAGAAATGCATTTGAACTGACAGCATGATTGATCTACCCCCAAGTGTCTAATTGTGGGAGGTATCAGCACCGCCTGTCAAGCTCATCAAGTCTGACCTGGTCATACTCTTGGAGATAGATTAAGACAATGCAGGTTAAGTCTAGACAAATTACATCCAGTAATTTGATCAACATCAGAGGTATGATTTGGCCAGGGCTCACAAAGAGACATAAATGATGATAGAAAACATCTTTGCATGAGTTTGGAATTAAACTGTTGCAGTTGAAGGCGTATCCATCTCCCTTTTAAGAGTTAAACAATTGCCTGTTTTTATTTGGTATCGCATATCGTGTGAAACATCATTTATCATCATCTTGATTTTATATTAACAAGATTTTTTTTCCCCACACAAACCTGAGACATGTATCGGTGCACGTATCAGCGTTACTTACTCTTCATCTGTCCTAAAACAGCCCTTTGAAACTGTATCAGTCATTGCTCACGTTTGCAGTCACACATTAAGGTCATCTTGAATTTGTTCGGAAAGGTCATCTGTTTTTTTCTTTTTATGATTTACATCTTCCCACGTAATCACATATGTCGCTTTGGAATTCTCTGATGAGCAAAGTGTGGAACAAACTGAAGTGTCCGCGCTGAATATGCATGAACCTTGCACATCGTGTTCCGGATGCATAGGTGTCAATGATTTCCTCCTGAGTCATTATCATAAACTGTGATTTATTGGAATAGTAGCACGGCTGCAGCATGACATGATTACCCAAAGCAGTGGCACATAATATTCTAACCTGCATAATCAAAATCTCCCTCAAGAAGCTATATTACTGGAGTTCTGACGCTTGGTGTTGTTTCAATTCCACACTCTACCTGAAGTCTGGAGGGGAGAAACGGCTGTCAATTTTCATATCGCCTCTTGATTTATTTTGAGCAGTTATTAAAGTTCACCTCCCTCTGAGAATTTCCATAATGATCTCTCTTACACTGGTATATATGAGGCACACAGAGTGCCTGGGCCTACCAGCATGTCTCTTATTAAATCTGTGGAGCTGTGAATTTACTCAAAGGCATGTATGATTAATGAAGGTAAGGATCCAATACAATATCACTGCCTGTTTCACAACTTCACAACCCACAGCTTTACTCTGACATTTCTCTCATGTTATCAAGCAATTTCAAGATGCAGAGGCTGCCTCTGTTCTTCATGCAGAGGTGTTGCTGGATCATTCAATACCTGAATGCGATTACTGTATTGATAATTGTGCTTCTTGTTTGGAGGTGGTAAGCATGCCGACCCCTGACACGCCACCATCTGGCTCTGTGTCTGCCAACAAGGACGAGGTGCTGTGCAAATGGCTGCTACAATGAGAGCTCAGTCATTTCCAAATGTGCATTCAATGCCGACACACTTGAGATAAAATGATAAACAACTTGAGCATTCAGTCAACATACAGAGGACCAAACACAGCGAATAATTTCCCAAAGCAGAGTTGTGTCTGTGGTGGCAGGGGAATTGCCAGTGAACTACATGCTACTATAAAGTGCTGAAAACTGACTTTTTTTTTTACCCCTCCTTCTTGTCTGCCAGTCATCTCTCAGCAAGAGTTCAATCCCATGTGGAGGAGAGAAACAAATTAAGCAATACATAAACGCTCAGAAATACATATCTGCCATGGTGGGCTCTTGCTTCAAATCCGTCAGTGCGCCCCGGGAGGCCCAGCAGAGCACTTGCTGGGACGTAAACGGATGAAAACATCTCACACGCTTGCCTCAAGATCCCAGAGCTCCCACCCCGCCTTCGTTGCAGGCTGCAAGTTGTAGCAACTGATACTTTGTCACTCCTCGGTCAATAAAGCCAGAGCCCCCTGTGGCGTCCCACTCCGTCACCTTTTAATTACAAACCTTTAATATTTAAACAGAATTGAGGGAAAAAGTTCAAGTCCAGGCAGAAAGAAACACGAACTTTATAAGTACTCTCTGTATTTGTCTGACTTTCTCTGGAATGGTCACGCTACTCCATCTCTTCTCCTCTCACCACTTTTTCCTTCTTCTCACACTCTCTGCTACTTTATTCCTCGCTCCACTCTCACCTTTATTCTTATCTTTGTCAAACTCATCTATCCTGCTGGCCCAATTTCTCATCTTTAGCTGTCTCAGACTTTCAGCTATGGGTTCATAAAGGAGCGACAACAGACAGATCTTCACAGATGAGTATTTGGGGAGAAAGTCAGGGCGCTCACCTGCATCCATCAATGTCACTCTGCACAGTTGGTGAGCCCCCGCCAGCATCCTGACATCACAGCGGGAGTTACAAATGGATGTGACACTCTTGTTCCTTTTCTCACAGCCCTCTCTCTTTGCTTCTGTGTCTCCTTAGCCACGACATTCCTCGAAAAACAGTGGGTATCTCACAGCTGCAGTTGTGAAGATCTATTTTCAATCTTTAACCTACAGCCTTTTAGAGATGTGAGCTTTTACCTCTGTCTTAGATATCTGTGCCTAGTTCCCAGCATTGGGCTTTCATCAGTGGCAATGTGACATATATTGCTCTTGCTTCCGGAGTCTGAAAAAGTTACAGTATGTGAATATTTGGATTCCGACTGCGGGGGATAATGGTGTGACCTTCAGGTATAATAAGGTTTGATTCTCATAAGAGCAAATTAATGTGCAGACAAGAGGCTGGAGAGCACTGTGTGGGAAGAGGTAGAGGTGTAGGATCCACAAAAGGTCAAGATTACAGTCATTAAGGAAACACACCAGACAGAGGAAATAGATTAAATCACTGGCCTTCTGTGGTGAAATATCTCTCTGAGAGGAAATGAACAGGTCAGACTGCTGCTGTGGGTAAATTGTAAGATTTATGTATTTTTATGTAAAACATTTTGTTTTGTATATTTGCTGGGATGGCTATAGCAATGATTATGGTGTTCAGAAAAATGGTGAGGCGGTGCAGTTTTCTTTGCCTTTAAAGCCACGGGTTTAAGGGGAAACATAGTTGCTGCCAAAAGGAGGCTCTGATTTCGATAGCTCTTGGATTAAAAAGGTGCTGCTCATCAGTGTAGTGTCAACTCCTGGAGGCTCCTACAGCTCATGAATGCACCACGGGAGAACAACAAGTATCAGCTACGCATGCAGAGCAGCCTGATGGAGATTTCTTTTCTGCTGTGTCCCATTTCTTCCCTTCACCTTTTACCCTTCTGCTGAGTGTGCATTCACCTGAAACTTAGTGATGTGTCCCAGTTAAAAACTTCACCCTGCGAAGTGACTGTTAGTCCGTCCACTCTCTGTCCAAGTGGAGATTTTCGGACACTACACCACACACGCAGAGCCCAACCCATGACACCTTGCAAATAACACGAGAAGACAGTAAAGCAGTATTAAACATGTGACCTGTTGTGATAAAAACACAACAAGAGTAAGAAAAAGATGATGACTTTTAATTGTATAAATAATAAGCTTTTAGATTTGTGGCTTCATTTTTTTTCAAAAACACCTTCCATATGTTTTTTTGAAAGGCATCAATTATTGTCACAAGAGTCCATAACATCTTTGTAACTATGGCAGCCGCTAATTTGATATTTGCCACTACTGATGTTGATGTCTTGTCAGAAATTCTGCCACAAAACCGCACCAAATATGTGTTTTTTTTTTATCATCAACAAATTCCAGCAGACACTTTACTCTTCTCTAGAGGTTGTTGAAAGTAATTCTTCAATCAATGGCCTCAATCACAGAAAAAAAGATGAGATATGACATGTGTGCCTTCAGCCACCCACAGTAAGCATCATTATCACACCATTACTGATTGGTAGCATCAAAAATTCTATTTTCTCATTGTCAGACAGAAGTGACAGTGTACTGACCTTGCATTACCTTTATAAGTTTTCCACAATGTTGTACAACTCCAGGCTCCTTAACGTTTCTCATCACACCTCAGCCACTTTCTTCTCTGTAGGGGAGGGGGGTCCATGCTGGGGAAACCAAATCAAAAAACATTAAGACCAACACTCAGGGCTTCACTGGTGCCAGGTAGGCACAACAGTAAACACTGATAATATTAGAAAAAAGATCCCAAGAGTGGACATGGGTAATTTCGAAAGGCTCCGCAGTAGGCCTACTCTTATAATGTCAAGCTCTTGAGTGCTGCCATAAGAAGCCAGATGTTTACTGTAGTTTTCCCCTTACAATATGAAGTTAAAAAGCTTTTTGTGTCTGCCTGTTACACGTCTCGCTAACTGATATACAAACAGTCCATAGCCACAGCTGTTGTTTGATGTAGATTACAGACTCCCTCCAGAATTAAAAGTAATTCTGAAACACTGCAAGAACCATTAGGATATTGTGCTACATCCTAATTTGTGCTTCTACTTTCCCCTTGAGTTTTGCTGTTCATGATGAATGCTATAGGGGGGAACCTGGATCCCTAATGGCACCAGATGGTTGCCAGTTTCCTGGTTGCTGTCTAGTCAGCTGTTCACAGAGCAGTCAATTGCGTATATGGGGAGAACTAGCTAACACCCGAGGGCTTTTATAATACTGACAGACACGGTGTTGCGTGATCCATAAAGTATGCATCCATCCGGCAATAGCTGCAGGTATGTATCATGTAATAAGTCCCCTAAATTACCAATACAATTTTTGGCCCCTACAATCATACCACAACCACAGCACTCTTCATCTTGTTGTATGCTCCTCACTAAATAAAACATGAGATGAAAATGTTTTTTTCAATCTGATGGTCTGTATATTGTAGCACACTCTAGGTGAAGCAATCTCTTTGTGCTGGCATTGACATACTGCACAGGGACACTATGCACTGCCTGTATTAAGAAGCAATGCAAAATTAGAAGCATACAACCTGCTCTCTGTAGCTGGATAGTGTTATTGAAGGCTAATAGGTAGTTTTCAGTGAGTCAGATAATGTTATGTTGGTTTTCTGCTCTTGTATCAACTGCTTCCGACAGCAGAGAACTGTTTGATCGTCATGCCGAGGAATCTTCAAATGTGATGTCTGTAAACAGCCATGTCTACCAAAGGAAAAAGATCTCTCCTCGGTGAGTTCTTACAATATTCATCTGGAGCACAGCTGTTTAAGTTCAGCTCGGTTATAAGTATGTAGAGTAAAGTTTAACCATATGTGATCTGACTCCATTACTCCACACATCATATGTTTAAGCTCGTAAAGGAAGATTAGTGAGTAATGATAACAAATTTCTACATTACCCAGGGAAAATTAGAGTATGAAAAATATGAATTTCAATTTGTTATCTAATTTGACAGGTGTATGTTGTCAAAGGTTCTACCCGCAGTAACCCCAAATGCAACAAGTTTAATACTTCCAAAAATGCTTTAGTTCATTTTCACATTATAGGAACATCAAATATCAGGGACATAGACAGCCTGCATAACTAAACCTTCTCAGAAACAGCCAATTTATCATTGTTTTTAATTTTTTATCCATCAGTCTTGCAAATACGGCATTGTGAATCTTTCATTTCAGCTGGTTATTCAGTCATTTTCTGTGTTTTATGTATGAAAATTGAACTCATGGATATGCACATAGTTGCAAACTTACAGACATATACAGGATGAGACTTACAACCTAAAACCTTCCAGATTTGGGGCTCCTCTCAGGAGATACAAACCAATTAAAAAATGGAGGGGGAGCCTTATCCGAGTTCTGTCTTTGTGTTGCTCAAAAACCTCCCTTCCTCATTTCCTTCTCCTCACCCCATCTCGCCTTCCCGTCATTTGTGGGAGCTGGACTAGTTTTAAGGCCAGGCTAAGGCGGGGTGGGGGTAGGTATGGGGCCATCTTTTGTGTCTTTGTTGCTCAGGATATTCGAGTGTAATTGCTGCACTTGGTGCTAATTAACGGTCTAACGGAGATAAGCTGGCAAGAGCCTCAGAGCAGTATCAGTACGGATTCACTGATAAAGGGACATTTTCAAGAGGAAGCAGAAACCCACATGACAACCTATCAGACGTTGGCTAACTGAGAAGGAACACTCCTTTCATTATAATTAGGTGGGATACATATAAGAGAGCATCATAAAAAGTTTTTGTTGATGCTCTATTTTGTTTGGAAGTATTTTAAAAGAACATCAGCAGTTGGTGGAAAGTTCTAGCTTAGTCTGTTTGTTACATCACTTTAAGAATAACATATGTTTTAGTTCATAATGTGACTTGTTTGTTGATTGAAAATGTCAAACTATATGACTTCATAGAAAAGCAGCCATAGTTACTGTTAAATGTGCTTTACAGTCCTTATAAAAGCTTCTTCATTTACAAGGACTGTTAATTCAGAAATCCTTTGAGAGTATGCAAGTGAAACACATACAGACATATAAAACACACATACACACACACACACACACACACACTACAAAGAGACGTTGTGGTGGATATGACAGCCAGGCACAGTTCAATAGTATGTTTTAGCTCTGTATCATTCCAAAGAAGTTCAGAGGAGTTAATCCGTCAATGACGACAGAGCCTTAATATAGAGGCCAAGGAGGAGAGGGAATGTGTGCTGAGGGATTATGGGTAAGCAGAAGAGCAAACATTAAACATTATAACAGTAAACACTAGCGGATTTGGTCTTGCTGAAAAAAAAAAAATAGATGGAGGAAAAAAAAAAAAACAGATCAGAATAGGAGCAACAGCCAAAATTGGAAGGGGGGGGGGGGGGGGGTTTGATGAAGTGGTTCCCCCTGCTGTTTGCAAATGTGAAAACGTTGTTTTTCACAAGCGCAATTTTTGATAACATAGCAATCTGGGAGGACTCATCCCCAGCTATTTTCAGTCATTACAAAGCAAATTATAGCTGAATGTCAAGGCAATTTCCAGATAATCACTGGTGTTGCGGAGATAGACATTGGTCCCTACTCCTGTCCTTTTTTTTCTGCTGATGGCAGTACATTTCACTCTGCAGTTGAAACCTAAAGTATAGCTCCATTCTCTCAGCCGGGGCCCATTATTCCTTGCCTCGGTCCTGTAGAGATTCAATTCCGCAATCAGTCTGTTGAACTGGGCATCAACAAAGAGTGGCCCATTCCCTGTGGACTGCTGCTTTCTCCTTACTATCTTCTGCCTTTCACTCTCACATCTTTCTTTCAACAACGCCTCTTTCCCTCTCTCCATGATAGCATCGATAATAGAAACGAGAAGCACAACGATTATTTTTGTCACATTTTACCTCCATAGGGGGTTCATTTTAGTGGTGCGATCATTATCTAGGAATGGTGGGTCCCATGTGCGATGTGACATGACAACGGCTACCTAATTTCCCTGTGCTAATCTCCAGCTTTTTGTGTTTGCACTGATGAGGGGGGTAGAAATTAAACATACACTATTCATGATGTATTTAACTGCAAACAAGAGCTTTATTTGAGCACAGGTGAGCCCATGGACACTTGAAATGATTGAGCACCAAACAGTGCGGGGAAGCAATTACAAGGTAGCACAACAATGATGCCGTGACAGGATAGGGAGGTGGGGGAGTGCCAATGACACACAGGTGAATTGCCCCTGAGGCAGGGGAGGTAATACTTGTCCCCATAGCTCGCTGACAGGGTTAGGAAACAAATGTCATCAACACAGCACAGCACAGAGCAGAGGAGAGCAGGCTGGCAGCTGCAGGACTCTAGCAAACAGATGAGAAAAGAGGAGAGTGTCTGTCGTGGTCAGGTTGCATCAAAAAAAAGGTCTGATGAAGACAAAGCAAAGTGTTCCCACACCTGTTAGCAGGCATGTTAGCTTTTGTGATCACTGTATTGGTACACGGGCAGTCGCATTGTATCACACTTAAAATCCAAACACAGAAAGAAAACTGCTCTCGCCATCTGTCTCTCTTCTACCTGCAACGCCTCCTCCTTCCTCTCCACCTCGCCACTCGTTTCACGTCTGCTTTCCCTGCAGCGTTTGTGTTTACTCGTTCTGCGGCAACAGTTTCCCTTTCCTTCTTCTCTCCCCTTTCCACTTCCATTCTTTCCAAGCCACTGGCTGGGGCCTTTAATCGTCAGTGGCACCTGTCCCCAAGAGCCGTAATGTCCCCCATCCATCAGTGGGGGATGACGGGTTGTATGTCCCCCTCTCCCTCCCTTGACTGAGACAGGTGGGGAGGGTTCACACTCTACCAGACCAGAGCGATTGGAAGGTGTGTGTGCTGTAGAAGCTGACACTCATGGTCACTGGATCTGGACTCTTAATCATCGAGACCTCATGTGTGCATCTCACCCTTCCCACCTCCACCCTTACCCCTACACAGCACTTCATACACATCCCCAGGGGGTGACGAAGGGGACGGAGGAGGGGAAGGGTAGAGGACACCCTAGACTGTCTCTCTGAAGGATGATTCATCTCCAAGCTCTGTGGCGTCCACTAATGCAGTGATTAATGCTGGTCGTCAACAGGAAGTCATCCAGGTTTCTGTTCGAGGCTTTTTGAACATTGCTTGTCAGAGTTAAATGAATATTTAAAAACATCAGATAGCAGACTGTGATCGCAAATATGAAAGTAAAAGAAAACTTTAAACTAAAATCTAAGATCCTAGTCATCTTTTAATTGGATTTAATAGGTGTGAATATGATTATTCTGGATTCATTTTGAGACCTTTCTACTTTGACAGTGAAGGACTTGTGAGCGTACAACTCTATCTCTAATTAATGTGAAATTTCATTAAAGCAACATTAGCCAGCGCTGAACAGTTTGGCACCAGTTACTTCATTCATTTGATACTGTCAGTGGCTTATTTTAAAAATTACACTTGAAAACTGTGTTCAGAACTAGGAAGTTGATCTGTAAATGGGAATGGATGTTATATGTAATCATTTCACAGAAATTCAGTACTTTAGTTTTAAGCAGGATTAAAGTCCTATTAAAGACACAGGTGGGGTGGCGATTAGCTCAGTTGGTAAAGCATCCGCCCCATGTACAAAGACCCCATAGTGCCCCGGGTTCGAATCCAACCCGTGGCCCTTTGCTACATGTCATTCCCCGTCTCTCTCTCTCTCTCCCCACATTGCTGTCTCTATACAATAAAAAGGCCAAAGCAAAAACATTTTAAAGACACAGACAATCAGTGCAATACAAATAAAAACAAAACAACAAAAATTCACTGGTAAAATAATGTCCTATTTATATATGCAGTATAGGAACTTTCAAAACAGAATGAAAAACTCTAAATATCTGCGTATAGCTTTCATAAACTAATATGGATTTTATCAGTGTCAATACTGTAAAAAAAAATATGGGTGAGATACGGTCCTATAAATCAAATGTTTCAGCAGCAGTCAGGCCCAAAAGCAGGTACCATATGGATTTAGAAGATAGGAAGATGTATCAATATATACAGTTTTGTCATCAGGTCACTATCACATTTTACAAAGGAGGATTTTAAAGTGACACATTGTATAAGTGCTTCTACAAATAACAAAAAGAGATAAAAACACATCGTGATCAAAGCTGATCAGGTGTTAAAAAAACATTTAATTTCATCACAATTAGAGATGTCTGGGAAGCTTTTTCTCTGAAACATCTTCACTTTCATCTGCTCTCTCACAAAAATCACATAAATAGATGATGAAAAGCTCATTAACTGCTGTCGGCAGTGAATCGAGCTTCAACACCCTCGCCATTTGCTACACTACATGTCACTCAGCCGTAATTGGAAAAATCAGTACAAAAAAAGATGATCTGACAACATGCCAGTGTGAGATGTTTCTCTGTCTCGCTCTCACTCACTCTTGCCTTTTTCCATATCTCTATATTTAGACCCGGGAGATGAGCAGGAAAAGGTTTGCAGCAGAAAAAGCATTTCTGAGAAACACACTTGAAAAAACTCTGGGCTTGGTTGGATATATTCAACAAGAGTAGCATTTTATGTCCATTTCACATTTCCATTCTTGTTACCATAGGGACCCTTTATCATCAATGGGCTTTGTCTGCAAATTGCAAACCATTTTACCATGCATGCCGTGCATGTACTGTAGCTCGGGTGAAAATCCGACCAGCTGGCTGATCCAACAGAGATTGTGTCAGATAAAATATATAGCATGAATAGTACATAAGAGCTACAGACCTGCAGGACTTTTTTCTGGGACATACTATACTTCATCGTGAAATGTCACTGTCTTTATACATCAAACAGAATTCGATCTAAGTCTTGTGAACAGTCAGTACAGGAGAATGTTACAGTTATACAACATATGGAAATACAGCTACAAAGTTTTTTTTTGTATGAACCAGAATGACCTTTACAGGCATTCTTACAGCAGAAAAACAAAAGGATACAAGAATAATAGGCTCGACAATGTTCTCGCTCTCAGTGTGACACAAATGTCTGTGAAGAGACACTAAAGAACTTGCATATACCTACACAGGTAGGTGAATACTGGGAGCTTGTTGGGATCACCACTGCATATGTCAGAAGCATAAAGGTGCAAGTTGTGCGACTACAACAGATGCAACAAGACGAGTGAGGAGAAAGTGTGTACATGTTTCATCAATAAAATCAGATAAAACAACTGTGTGGGTGTCATTGCAATAGTATGTAGAATAAAAGTAATACTTTATATGATAAATGATGGTAAATTATACAATTTATATCGACAGTAGCAACAGTTTTTAATGATGGATCATGAAACAGTTTACTTGATCTGACCAAGCAGTTGTGCTACTTTGCAATGTGTAAATTACACCTTTCTTTTCAGAATTCATTTTTGTACATCTCACACTCCTGTGCTTATTTGCATGCTGTGCACCTTCACAAACATTGATGTAAATGCTATGGAGTAAGGGAAAATGTTATTTTTCATCTAACAACTAACTACTTTTTACTGCTACGTTTGCTCTACACATAAATGGCTGCGCTGAACACTAAAGAGTATGTTAAGTGCTACAGGTGTCAAATATTGGTGGTAATAGCAATGCTGGAAGAAGTGTTCACTTGTGATTACCTGTCTTAGCACTCTCACTATCTAAATGTATTCCAGAGTCCCACATTCAAAACTTCCTTCAGAAAAAGTAGATCTAGACTTCAGAAGTTTGAAAAAATGAAAGTATAATAAAAAGTATTAAAGTATTGTGCCAAATGTTAATGTTAAAAGTATTATTGATAGCACTAGTTCTAATTACTCATTGCTACATAGTTTATTCTGCAGTGTACAGTATATCATAATTTATAGGCTTGAGTTATATTTTGCTTGTAAAGTATTAATGTGACCAGCAACTATACAGATGGTGCATGGACATAAACAAGACTAAAAAATATATTTCTCCCTAAAACCCAGCAGACTGCAGAGCTAAAGGACAGTCTCACTCTTTGCTAATTTAGCGAATTAATTTATTGTCTCTGCTTACCTTGGTGTTTAGTTCTCCCCAGAAGTCATTCTTTATTTCATAATGTGTCTTTTAAAAGGCACAAAATCATTTTTTAACACCTGCTTTCGACAGTGTGAAAAAGCACAGCGTTCTCTGAGGTATGTGTCCTATTTTCCAGCTGTATAGATGACCTTATTTGAATGCCCTTACACCATAACATGTCTTACTAACCAAAGACACCCATGTGACAGTGGCTGCAATGTATACAGCCATTGATCAACTTCTCCAGTCAAATCATCCACCATTATTACTATTTTCCCCTTGTTGAAGCTAAAAATCTCTTGGTTTTCAGGGTGTTCTGTCATCTTTGAACGCAGGGACCAACTCGTTCACAAAATTGCTTGGTACTTATCTCAAAGTGTAGGCTTAAAAAACAAGCAGCAGTTTTTAACAACAAAAGCAGTCATCAAGCAGACTGGCTTTCATACAGTTGAATAAGAAAATGGATCAGAAACGCTCCACAGCCTCACGTATTTGAATAATACAATTTTACAATCAATCAAGGCCACGTTGTATTGTCTTTTCCAAGAAGAAACAAAGGTTCAGTTAAAGAGGATCAGGGAAGTAGAACTTGGTTATTGATTGGCCTGTGCACAGAAAATATCAATCAACAATTGCGGTGTGTAAACTTGGTGTCTGTGTACCAAAACAACTTCAACAAACACATGTCAATACATGCTTGTTCAAAATGTCTCCAAAAATAAAAAATCCCACCAGTCATCTGTGGCCGCTCCAAGTGTTGATTCTTATATATATTGCCCAAAGGGAGAACATGGATCTTGTGTGCAATTTGAGAGGATTTCCCACAAATCACATGTTTAAAGGTGAAACAGGATCGCCTGAATGGCTCTGTGTACTGGTGTGTGTGTGAGTGTGCGTGTGTGTATGTGTGTATGTGTGCTTCGAAGTCTCCCTGGACACCAGCTAATGTGATGTCAGTGGGGTTTTTAAAGGCAGGATCACTTTCCTGTGTCCTTCACAAACCACTCAGACGTGTGACCTTCACCACCACAGGTGCCTCGGGTCTTGACTATCCTTTCAGATTCATTCACAGCCAGATAGTATGACACACGTGTCTGTGTGTTGTTGCACTTTTATCACTACAATTTCTTAGACAATCTTCAAAGACTTTTTGGACTTCTAAAAGGGTGCGAGGTAAGGTTATTGCAAGGCTTTAAGCTTCAGATTACAGCTATAGGGTAATATATGCTAATAAGGGTCAAGACCAGAGCTTTACTCCCTGTTCTGACTTTTCATGTCACTGAACTCTTATAGATTAAATGTTATGTAATGTGACACTATAGGGTACATCAAATAATAAGCTGTATTTGAAAAGACAATCTGACCACAATGTCCTTTTCCGGCTATTGTGGAGCTTTCAAGCACATTAAATGATTTTCATCGGAGGTAAGTGGATGATAAATGCTCGGCAGATTATCCAGAGTAACTGGCACACTGGACCTCTTGCAAGAACTACCCATATGAACTGACCTGTCTTAAGTGGCACGCACAGGTCATGTAAAAGAACTTGTCCCATTTATCATGTTTCCCTACTTAGAATTGTCTCTTGTGCCGTTTTTCCACTGCATGGAATGACTTGACCCGACTCAGTGTCTGTACTTTATTTTTTACAGCAGGTAGTACTTCCTCAACATAGGTGGAGTTGATTGTCATAGTGACGTTATTCCAGCACTTGGGAAACTATGCACAAGCTTTACTCTGGTCTGCAGCATTTCTTCACTGTAACCTTCACTGTGGATTTACTACCGGATAGACAACTTCACTGCTGACCTTTTCCTCTGCTCAGCTCGCATTCACTGCCACTCTCTTGCTGCTCTCTCACTTGCTCAAGCATACACTCACTATGCTACACTACTCTGACCAATGAGTGGTCTGCAGTGTTTTCATGTCACTTTTTATTATCACTTCAGCTCATTTGGACTCAGGTGATCACCGCAGTACCAAGTAGCAGGGACTATCCGCAGTGGAAAAACTGGAAAGAATGAGCATGCCCTGTAATGCCGTGGAAACATGGTGCATATCCATTTTACAAGTTATATATAGTCTCTTTCTTCAGACAATCCCGACAATCAGGTGATTATATTTAAGCAGTCTATATCAATGATCATTTTACTTTTTCAGCAACTGACAAAAAGCAAAAAAAAAAAAACAAATTACACATTTTTGGACCACCCTTTGAGTTGGTTCAGTCAAACCTGTTCCGAATGGTTTGCCACAGCATGCTTTGGCTGTCAATCATAGTCTGTCAATCTGCATAAATCCGCAAGGATGCTTACACACATACACACACTCATACACGGGTGCACTGGAATATTTCTGTCTGCATCAGAGACACCTTGGCATTTTAACGACAGATTGTTTGAGGTAAGTAACATTAACTATTATTACAGAATCCACTGCAGTTATCTACTAGTCCAAACACAATTTTATCATCATCAGTGTATGTGGGTAACCATAGACAGTATAAATATGGACATTGTATCTGTGATGTCACCCATAGGTTTCTCAAGAGCTATATGTGAAGTTAAGAATGTGGTGAAGCTGGCCGCCACCGTCTTGGCAGTTCTGACTCTGCTGCCTCCCGGCTAATCTGAAATGGACAAAGACGTGCATCATCAGTAGAGCTGAAGTGGGCTGAATGAAGCCTGTTTGCTCGAACAAGCCACCTGTAATGGCATCCACCTGTTAATCAAAGTGGCCACACTGTTAATTCTGAACAACTTTAAGCCTTAATATAATTTGAAGAGGTGAGTTCTATAAAAATTCAGCCTCAGTACAGTTGTCATAAATGGGGAAGCTATAGAGACCAGGCTGTAAAAATGCTGCTGTAAAGTTGGACATTTTAATATGGGGGCTTATGGAGATTGACTTGTTTTGTAGCCAGCCTCAAGTGGCTGTCTGAGGAACTGCAAGTTTTGGCACTTTAATATTGGCTTCTCTTCACAGCTTGAGTTTAACTCTTTTCAAGCTGATAAACAATCTGAGAAGCTGAGATCGCAGTTCTACAGTTTGGTTCAACCCCCACGGATGTTTTTTTGAAAATAGGTCTATTTTTGGCTAAAGGTTAAACATTTTCTACTGCAAAGTTGAACAGGAAACTGTTCTGATGTGCCCCTCTCATCCTCTCATCTATTTTTCATTTTCTAAAAAAATCAGTGCAACTAAGGTAACCGGTATTGCTCTACTCGATCATGTGTTTTGCCTGTTTGTGAACTTAATTTGAACAGTGACTATGACTCTGTCTTGTTTACCTGAATCAGTGAGTCAGCTCTTTTTTGTGTAACGTGTAAGGTTTGGCATCAGCCCTATTGATTTTATTTTGTGGGATGTAGTTGTAACCAAGGTTAAAAATCTATATTAAAAGAAACAGTTAAATACATGTTAAAAACTAAAACATCTGTATTAAAAAGGGCTAAATTCATATTAAAAAGTCAATTCATGAAGTATGTTATTAATGTTAAAGATGATGTTTGTCTAAAAAGCAATTGAACTGCAAAAAGAAAATAATAAATGAATAGGAAGTTTATTTTGAAGGAGATAGGTTGGAGACGTGCTGTCAGCCAATCTGGAAGAAGCTCAGTCTGTTTACCTGCTCGAAGCAGAGTTCACGTCCTCTTGAGCTGCTGGGAGAAAAAGAGCAACCCCTGCGTCAAGCATAATACCTACCTTGTGAAGATAATGCAATAAAAGTTGTTAAAACTGATTAAAAACTCATTGAAGTAATCCCGTGTGGAGCCCTGGACCTGTGAGAGTGCAGCTGGAGAGACTTGACGTCTCCCTCGCGAAGGAAAACGCATCGGTCAGGTTTTTTTGTTAGACCTCTTTGAACCTTTGACCTACTTGGATGTTGGAGCCTGGATCGAGACATTGATGGCGAGCTACAGACCAGAGGAGAACTAGAAATACGGCACCTACAAAGGATTGAGAGCCCGGAATTCGGCACTTCATTACATACACACACACCACTCAACTTTCTCCACTTCCTCAGTGGACTGAACAGAACTAAAACTGAAACCAATGTGAAGTGACTGAAAACAGGGAGGAAATTTTGAACTTTAAATCACAGCTGTGAGGTTTTTTTTCAACATTTTTTATTTTTCCTACTTACCCGGGTAAGATTTGTGTCAGAGTGTGCATTTCTATGTGTTTGGCTTATCCTTCCCATCCTTGCATTAAAAGGGAAGCGTTTTTGTTTCTCAAAGAAAGTACAACTGTGTCTGAGTCATTCCTGGTGTGTTGTTTGGTTAATCCTGGGCTACGTAGTTGAACATAGAACTTCTGACCCCACTGGCCATAAGTAATCATTACATCCAGTAATCTATTTCTGTTCCTCATCTCTAAAGGGTTACATAGTGCAGGGTAAACGCACTGCAGGTAGCTGTTTCTTGACTTAACCCGAGAGGTTATATGTGTAGAAATGAAGGGGAGAGCCAGATGCTATGCAATTATCCATCTTTTCAAGTTGCTCCACAATTTTCAACATAACCATACATCTTTTACCACTTATCACCTACTGTATGATATTCTCACGTGTCTCTCTGTGACTGTTGATTGCCTTTAAGCTAATTTTGTACTATTTAAATCTAACACAAATCGTCCAGTATTTCTGTCACAGTAGGGTTCTGACTACATGTTCAGCAGCTGTGTTAATCTTTTCTAATTGTTTCAGCTCCCGTAATAGAACTACTGACACTGCTAAATTTATGTTTGCCTCTGCTGGTTTCAGACAGCATGGCTTTCTGCTCCATGGTATGAAATTCGTGTTTTGTGAATGAAACTTTCCCACAAATGGAGTGGAACACAGTGCAAGGGCAAATAAATCCAAAATAATCTGCATGTTGGTAGACACTAGAGGTAAGTGAGAAAATATATTCTTTTTGTAATTTGAGTGAACTGATTAATTAATAAATCTTGATAGTTGGTGTAGGGCCAGCTACAGTGAGTTCAGCGCACACATGCAGTGTGTGTTAGCATGTGAAGTGCACATCTGTACACTCTCATGCATGTGTGGCTGCCTCCTGCTGATGGTGGCCTCGGGGACAGAGCATGGGAATGTGTCCGGCTGGTGTTCACTGAGCAGTCAGAGTCAGTTAAAGGCAGTAAGCTCTCAAGGTCAACCTCCATCAAAGACCGAAGCCAATCAGGCCTGACACGACCCTGCCATCACCAAATGGCCGGGCACCAGTTCCACGGCCAAGTCCTCTCTCTTCCTCCTCCTCCACTTCCTCCTCCTCCATCCCTCCGACTCATCCCCTTCTCCTCCCCTCCACCCACGAAAGCGCTGCTTCTGCCAAAATCCTGCCGCCCTCAGCACTGGTGGAGGCATGTCTCTTAGTCTGTCTCACACACAAACATGCTCACTTGCTTGCTCACTGCTTTGCTCATGCGCACACCCAACACACACACAAACACACACATGCCCACATATTTCTCTTAGCTTATCCCTTGTATCCTCCATCTCTTTTTCGTTCCCTCTTCTGTCTCTGTGAGTCTGTCTGTGTGACCTCCCCCTTCCGTTGCCAGCCTGAGCTGCCCACCATTTTGTCCATGAGCTTATTGTTTTTGACAGCTGAGTATAAACACAGAGCCTTTGCTTAAGTTAATCAGAGTGCATACTGTGCAAGCTCCAGCAGAGTGCTCTGAATCCTAACTGCTCCAGAGCCAATCATGAGAAATTTCTACTTCTCTCTGGCAGTACTTCACTTCTTTGGAATCAGAATTTTAGATGTAAAGAAATTGCTGCTATTTGGCTTTTGGAGACATTTTCTTCCTTGGCTTTCTGTGGAAGCTTAAAAGGAGCAATTGTACCACACTGACTCAAGTCACACATTAACAGAGGAAAGGCTCCAGTGTACTCAACTGGCGAGATCTCAAAGACTGTTGGATATTGCCACTGGAGGTTTGTCTGTTTGCTCCAGAGGGTGGAGTATGTTGATGGAGATGATGCAGTAAATAAATCCAAATGGCAAAATCACCCCAAAAAATGGAACACAGTCTGGTGTACTAAAAGCTGCTAAAGTTTCAGCTACAGTTGTAATGCACTGGCCTGAAAATTATTCCGAACTGGTGCTCTGACAATTTAAGCTTCTCTCCAATGAGCTATGAGTGGAATAAAAGTGCTTTAAAGGGAGGTAGCTCATTTTGTTAGGTGGCTAAAATCTATTGCGTGTACATCTGCAATGTTACTGTTTTTTGCGGTAAAAAACAAAAACAAAAGTAGATAGTATATTTGTTCCCTGAACCAAACATGCAGGCTGAATGGAGGGATGAGTTTTCCTGGAATTAGTTAAAAAGGATGGATGAGGAGGTGAATAGCTGATTTAATGGACTCCCAAATTGAGTGACCCCTTTCATTAATTTTTTCTCATCCATCCATCATGTTTAAAAGCAATCCATCACTTAGAAATGAGTGATAAACAGAGAGTAATTAAGCTGATGTAATTTATTTAAATACCTGAGGAATGTATTTCAAATGTTATATTTTGATGTATTGTGTATTTTCATAATGGGCACAAGCAATTATTTTTCAATACAGGCACTCTAAAAGGTGTTAAGTACAGCTACTAAATCACCCAATACTGTACATATGATAATGTTTTTCCTAAAAGATGCATTAGTACATTGACATATTAAAGATGTTGTGTAAAGTGTGGCATTCACAAGAAATAGCAGTTACAATGTGTTAAACAGCACCTGTTTGTACAAAGTTGCACAATATGAACCAAAAGAGAGGATTGATTTCTTACCATGTTAAAATAATACTAATAATGATCTTGATTTATTACAACTCGCATCTTATTCTAATTGTTTTAGTCATCACTCTTAATAATATAATAACAGCTTAATGCTTTTTTCAATATTTACCCAACTGCTGAGTGCCTAATAAAAATGTTTAATCACGCTTTGGTTGCTATGAGATGGATACCGTTTTGCAACAGTGGATATTGTAGAAAAACAAATGAAATATGTCATCAGTGAACATTTACTCACACGCTTAGTACCAATATTTTGCAACTTGCCAGATTAGGTTAATTAACAAAGTTATTTGGAAGAGAAAATGAAAGCGAACAATGAACTGTATGTTGTAAATATTCATCAGTGCTTATGAACCGATTTTCAGTTTTGACCTCATATATTTTCTTGTGTAGACACACTTTTAGTAAAATGGTTTAGATAATCTGGCTAATCTGTTGATTGACTGAACATTTGCATTTCTTGCCCCGTTGGACTAGCAACTGGTGAGTACACTGCAAAAAAAATATGGAGCCAAAGCTTAAGAAATAAGACCCCACTTGCAATAAACCAGAACCATAATTAATGAAATCATCCTGGCACAAACGGTCCATCTAGCCAATGTGAAAACAAACTGGAAACGTCCGTAGCTCATGTAAAAAGTAGATCACATTACTGCAACCAACTGCAGGCAACAATGTAATTACGGCCGGTAAATTAGACTGTGCAAAAGATTCAACAAGTTCTAACTGGAGGTCTGCACCCACTGCAGCAATCAAAGCCTAATGCAGGGCTTTTTTTTTTTGGTTCGCACACCCACCATATTGCCTGTGAGAATACATTGATTCCGATTTCATTTGCAGTACACTGTCGGCTTATAAATGCTACTTATGACTTAGGCTTTAAAACCAATTTCTAGGCGGACAATTATTAAGAGAATTCCCCCATCTCTTAGAAAAGCAGACTTATCTAAGTGTTCAGTGTTAGATTCATGTGTTAAATCTTCACCTTGATGTGGTTAGACAAGAACAGCTGCTAAGAGCTCCCTAATGAATTGAATACTGGCTTGTGATTTAGAAGATTCACTTAACCATGCTGCGCGTGTAGATGTGGGTGTGAATGTGTGTCTTGCTCATTTCCTCATTTCTTCGTGCGCCTTTGTCTGCCTGCGTACCACTGAGTGTGTGCATGCATGTGTGTGTGCTGTGTGTGAGAGTCACTGCCTGTGTGAGCCTCTCCGTGTGTGTTTAATGCTTTGGTCCTTGCGTGTCTGTGTGCTCACCAGTGATAACCGATAAACAAAGTGGAAGAATAATAACCCCCCCCCCCTCTCTCTCTCACACACACTCTCTCCCTCTCTCTCTGTCGCCCTCCCACTTTGTCTCTCCCTCTGTGATGACAGCGCTGTCTGCTGGAGTGTGCTGCTTCTTGTCTCTTGGCACATTGTGTACCCATTAACAAGGCCTTGTATACCCCCTCCCCTCCTCCTCCCAAACCCTCCAAACCCCTCCACCTCATCTTCCTCGCCTCCCAGTCGTCACATCCACCGAGCGCTGACGCGTCCCTGGTGAAGCTAAGTGCTCTGCTGACTGTGTGAGGGAACAGTGGCCCAGCCCGGATCACAAAAAATGGGTAAGGGGGTGGGAAGATGGAGGCGGGTGCTCTGTCTTCAGTATTAAACGTTATTAAAAGATTAAATTTGACAGAGTTCAGGCTTCTTCCCTCCTAGGCTAGACAGCAGGACCATTAGCAAAGGGAAACACTGCATGGGGTGCTACTTAGTCTAAGATGAGCTAGAATTGAGAAAAGGATAGTTATAATTTGGCAGTGGGTGGGGTCCTGATAGATAGTAATATCCTCGGCTTTGTGAAGTGTAGTATCTAGGGATTTAATTCAGTTGCCGATGTGGCATTGTGGGATGTAATTTGCCCCAGTGATAGTGTCTGAAATGGTTCCTCTATGCAGATACCTAATGCAACCAAAGGGGTTTTATATTCTGAGGCACCTGTGGATTTCTCACACTTTGAAATGCCTTTTTTAAACTGCAACACTGTAGTCAGGATTATTATGTAGCAGCTCTTCCATATAAAGTTGGATTCACCGGTGTTTGAACCTGCTGCACTGTGGTTGAACTTTTCTCCATCATCACGCCTATCATCTGAGTATGGAGACAACATTGAAGTCTGAGGATTAAATTGCATGTTCACTGCCAAATGCGCACAGCACTTGCTCTGAAACAAGGTACATGAAAGAGAAAGGAACTTTACAGATTTATGCACACAATTAACAGCTACTTCTCCTTTTGCCTGTTCCTTCATGCCATATTTTCATTATGACTGCCTTTTTTGGGATGCTCTTTAAAAATTGAAAATTTGGTTTTGCATAGCCCTCCTCAGGGAATATGAAGCATATTTTTACCACAGATCAGGGACTGTGGAGCTGGTGGACTCACTTACTTGCACAAAGACACTTTAACAGACTGGATACTTGCTCTTATGGTGCTTGTCTCATGAGCATACAGCTGAAGGACAGTTTTCCAACTTAGACTATCACCATCTGTCCCTTTTACAGTTCTTGTATCCACATTTGCCCGGGGAGTTAAACACCAACACACCATAGAAATCTTTCTTGGCCACAACAATGGGTATATACAGTTTAATGACATGTAGGAAAACATACTGATAATGTTTAAATAGATATAGGATATAATAATGCAAATATGACTTCACAAATGGGAAAATGACATTATTGCATTTTTCTAAAATGACCACCAATTTGAACCTTTTCCAGAGCTTTTACACTTCCTCAGGGACATTACTATTTACCAAGACCACACCCACTGCCAGACTAACTGTCCTTTTACACTTTTCTTTCTACTGGGAATCTCTCGCTGGGGTACTTGGGGTCGATATGACCTGAATATAAATTTGAAAAACTTAAACTTGTAATCACATTCTACACACACACTAAAGTCTATCTCTCATACACATGCCCAAACACAAACATAAATACACAAGCTCATGCACAGATATGTACATGGTGATCCATGTGGGGAAATCTGTACTATGAATTGTGTGGAAAGTATTAGAAATGAGGCTCCTTGCTGGTTGATGTGCAGTTTGTTTGCAGCTAAGGACCTCAGACAGCTAAACACTATGTATGTACACATCGAGTTTCGAGTTTATTGAAAATGGCCAAGCTCCAAATGATTGTAAAAGAGGTTACAGAAGAACTCAAATGATTATTATTTACCTTAGCCTGACAAAGACAATACCACCATGCTGCACCATGCATGTTGTTTCTCCTCCTTGACGACATTGCATACAAAAACTACTTCCAGTTGTTCACCAATAGAAAACAACACAGTCAGATGGAAGCCTGGATAGTGCTGCTTTCCACTGCAAATGTTTACACAGTCAGATTGAGAGATTTGCGATTTTGGAGTACAGTCAACTTGAAAGTGACTCAGGAGAGGCATATAATCTGCACTGTTATCTGTGACAGGATTCAAAGGCAATGTTGAGAGGGGACCCCAGGACATTATGGGGACTAAGTAGCTCTATCTGGCCCAGGCTGGATCAGCACATGGTGGGGTAAAGACGC